>OY757942.1:42578826-42846326 GCA_963585895.1 Sepioteuthis lessoniana | reverse complement strand
TACTCCTTTCCTCAGATTGTTCCACTTTACCCTTGATACTTAACTTATAATACCGAGTGTCAAGCAAGGAGATATAAAGTACTAATTTTTGAGTCTTTGGTAATACTCGACTTGGGAGTCAACCCTGGCCTCCCGGGCCATTAGCGAACACCCTAGCCAATAGGTATTATTGATATTTTTGATGATATAATAACAATAACAACAGCAATAACAACAACAAAATACAATAAAGATGATAATAATGATAATAATAATAATACTCACAAGAATAAACTCGCAGAAAGAAAATGGTGAAAATTACAAGATACAGCTTCATCATTGACAGTGAAAATGAGAAATTATTGACAAAAACTTAAGTTTTGTACGATATAGAACAATGAAAGCTTTTGTCTAGTAAATACGTATTATTTGTAACTCTAAACAGGATATTCATTGAGTTATCTATGATTGGATAATTATGGTGAACAAGAAATGTAGGCAGGTTCAAATTAGAATGAGCTAAATCAGATACCAAATTTGTAAAATAGATACTTAATAGCATGTTTTATAACGATTACCGTGGGTTAATACTTGCAATTTTCGGTTAGGTTGGGTTTTATGGCATATTAACCATTGTAGGTTATTCAATGCCAAATCCTCTTGGTACTTATATATTAAATAAAAAATATGCCCGTGATGTAACGGTTATCGTCATTGGAACTGGACACGGTGACACGAGTTCAAATCCTGGACGATACTGATTGCATTTCACATAGCACTAATACCCTTGGGAAAGGTATGAATCCAGTTATTCTCCCTCCAGCTATGGGTAAATATTAGGGCAGACTGGGTTCTTCAGCCTTGGTTAGGTAACTAGTCTAGGAGAAGGAAAACTCTGAATTCAAACCTGATAAACTCCGCTTAAAAACTGACCTTGTGTCATATCCTGCCCGAGCGGAGGGGTTGGTAAATATATATATTAAATATATATAATTTGGTTTGGTTGGGTATTATGGCATATTAAATCCTATTTATAGATAGACATGAAATGTTTCATTTATTAACGCCTTTCGCAGATAACATTTTAACTGCTCCTGACCACTTTTTGTCATAGTGAAATGGTTTCAAGTATTTTTACCTAATATGAATAATTCAGTTAACTATGAATCTTTTGTTTGCTCAAAATTAAATGGTTTCATTTATTGCTATCTAATATGAAATAAGTATTGATCATTTGTTTGCTCACAGTTAAATGGTTTCAATTATTGCTTTCTAACACTAATAACACTATTCAATATTTATGATTTCTTTATACACAGTAAAATTGTGACAAATACTGCTACGTAACACTTATTATTCTATTCAACACTATTCTTTGATATACACACAGTTCAAAGATTCCAAGTATTCCTATGTATCACTAACAATCCAATTCAACATCTATTGTTTATTTACACACATTTACGTAAGGGGTCAAACAGTTCTATTTCTCACAATTCAATTTAGCAAGAGACGTTTGTTTGGATTCAGTATAAATGTCAAACCGTTCTATTTGACCTATAGATAGGACCCTACTAGGTGCTACTACTCCAGGTCAAAGTGGAACTGGGAGCAAGGGCAATAAAGGGGTACTCCATATTCCCTAAATCACCATCAGAGAATTTAACGTCTTATCCAGGATACTTGACAGGGCTACGGTAATTTTTGGACACCTCTGAAATGCAGGTGGATAAAAAATATGATGTCAGAAAAACTTTGCAAAACAGTTATATTCCATAAGAGGAATAAAAGGAAAAATAACTTTTCGCCAAAATTGAAATAAAAAAGAAGGGCAAAGTATTCAGTGTTTAATTCTTGTAGTCAAACACTAAAAAAAGTGCACTGAATCGCCGCGTCAGTGATGTTCTTGTGGTCCTAACAAGTTTCGGGTCTTCCAACATCATACTTGCTCTCCCAAGTGACCCTACCGAAACTTTTGTTCCAGCCGGCGATCCTGCAGTAAAAATACGCCCAGCATGCAAAAACACAGTTCACACAAAAGAAAAAAAATTAAATGCTACTGCTAATGAGTTTTTAAAATGGTATTGGCCAATGAGAAACGACCTACGTCACTTCCCTCCGAGTCGCGGCAAATTATAAAGGTAAACATACTGCAAACTATCCTTATTCTATATCTTGTATGAGTACGCTCACTTGCACTGAGCCAGGTTTGGATCAAGGTAACAGGTAATATCCTTCTGACAAGCAAGACTTGAAAAAAAATATAAAGCTTTTTCCTCCCTAACTTCTTTATGACAATGGTTAAAATAAATAAATAAATGCCTAAATTAGGATAAATAAATATACATACATACATGCATAAAATTAACTTAAATCGCGAGTTGGAAATCTTCTACTAAAGTTTCACCTTATCGGATCATCAGGAAGCCTAACTCCAACTAATGCTAAAAGAGAAAGCGCCGTCTTATATTCACCAAAAACCCACCTAGTTTAGAATTTACATTAATATATATATATATATATATATATATAATAAAATAAATAAAAATAAAAACCTTACTTTTATTTAAAAAAATCTCTGAAACCTATTCCTAATTATAGAGCAACCACGCCCTTTTGTGTCTACAACTATTTAACACCTCCGATCTTTGGTTTAACATATCCCTACTTTTACAAGATGCTATTGCTAGTTTTTCCTCCATGCAAAGGAGACAACTTCTATCCCCAGCCCTATATTTACGGCATTTCTTTATTACTTCCCATTTCATTATAGGATCTATCCCTTTGTTATCCTTGAGCTCCCACTCATAACTAGATAACGTAGTACTATGCCTATACTTCTCGTGTGAGAAACTCGTTTTATGGTTATAGTACCTAGTCTTAAAATCCCCTTACGTCGACCCAAAGTATATCTTTTTGTTTCTCTTATTATTCGGATCACAATATACTTCCACTTTATACACTACACATTCTTGCTTACATTTGCCTTCCAGCGGACATCTAACCTCATCCCTACAGTTACATTTAGCAATCACCTTATTTTTCTCCTTACTTAATTTAACTATATTACTCCTGTTTATTATGCCATTGATGTTTGGCATGCAACTATAACTTAATTTAAGACAATTCTTATTAAATATCTCATGTAACGGGCTCCCACAAGGGAAATTTCTTTTTAATAACTTAAAGAATTCTTTCCCTAAGTTATTGACTACCTCTATGTTATAAGGGGGATTAAACCATAAAATATTCCTTGGTCGATTTCTCCTTTTTTGCGTATTACTTTCCTCCCAATCCCGATATTCTAAATTGATCCTATATCCGTCATTCTTCAAAGCCTCCTCATATTCCTGCTTGCTTCGCTCAAAAATTTCCTTATTGGAGGAGTTATTTGATAACCTATGCTCTATTCCTTTACGTACATGTTTAAACACCTGTTTTGGGTGATTGGATCCCCTATTCACATAACGCAGATCCTGGTTCCTTTTTCTAAACGAAGATACAGTCCCACTATATAAGTTTAAAGTAACATCAAGATAATCGGTAATTTTTAGGTCCTTCCTAATATCTAACCTAAATCCAAACTCATCAAACAGCTTATACAATCTTTTTCTTATATCATCACATTTCTTCGGTGTGCTTTTATCCACGATAATCAAACCATCATCATGATAAATCCCATGGTTACTTGGGGCCATAATCTTATTAATACTATACAATAATACACACCCGACGAGCTCACAAATATCTGCCCCATCATATTGAAACGTCGAAATTTCCACCCTCGCCTTTTTTTTATCCATATACTATCTTCATAGTATAACAATGTTTTACGACAATGCTTAATTATCTCCACCTTGTCTAAAGGTATCACCATATATTCCTTAGCCAAATCTAACGCTCTATCCAGTGTCTTTTCGGTTATCGAAGGATAAAAATCCTTAATATCATATTTGATAAAGGAACACCTATCATTCTTCTCGTATTCCTCAAAACACTTAATATAATCTTTTGTGCTCCGCCACTGGTTAATATTTAATGCTAGCCTAAGCGAATTACATATTTCTTGGACGATTATTTTACTAACCCTACCTATCTGTGTCTTGACCGGGTTAATAAGCTTACATTCAGGATTAGTCTTGACATCACTTTTGGGGTCCTTGATCGTAATGAAACAATTCTTGGTATTATATTTTTCCCCTCTATCCACAATACCTAGTCTATGCACCAACATTTTTGCCTTGCTATTCAACTCTTTTTCGAGATCAGGTGGTGCTTTCTTATAATTCTTAACCACTTCCTTAAACATCATTTGCTTATATTTTCCCTTTTCTATTTCATACAAATTGCCCGACTTATCCGACTTTACAAATATACTTTCGGACTCCTTAAATCTCCTCATATCCTCGTACATTTTTTGCTGAATATTATGGCGCATTTTCCAAAACTTTATCTCCTTAACCATTCCTATCATTTGAGCCTCAAACTTATCCATCACTTTGATATGGGGGGGGGTCCTAGTTCTAAACCCATATTTCTCCCGTCCCTCCTTTTCCGTACACTTAATCGTATTGAGAAAAAATATGCCTTCCATCTCATATTTTTTAAAAAAGATTCTATCCTTCTCAACAGAACCAACTTATACTGATGCCTATTCGGTATTGGTATGTTTTTATATGAATAATTAAAATTCGCTCTCTCAATAGTAGCAGGAGCAAAGAAAGTGCTCAATGGAAAACACCAGAGCTTAAATATTTAAGTAGCCCAGGCCAGCTCGACCTATCGCCACCGTCCCAACCAGAGCCTTCAGCCTTAATCGTTCCTCGGCATTCCCCAGTTCTTTCTTTGCACACCATTTATATATATATATATATATATATATATACATTTTTTAATGTAAATTCTAAACTAGGTGGGTTTTTGGTGAATATAAGATGGCGCTTTCTCTTTTAGCATTAGTTGGAGTTAGGCTTCCTGACGAGGTCACCGTTGAGCTCCAAGTTGAATTTTTTCAGATATCTACGTGTTCTCTATGTGATTTTTTTAAAATTACTTTTTGGAAAAAAATCGTGGTAAGACTAGATTGGACCTAATTTTAGTTGAATTTTTTTATTGTCGTCTTACCAATCTTTTTTTTTTTTCTACTTGAGTTTGACTGATTTAAATTTTGTCACTCTTTAGTTTAACTTTTGCCACTCTTTAGTTTGACTTTTTTTACTGGTCGGTCATTTTTTATAATTTAATTTTGTCATTTTCACCTTTTTTGTCACTCCTGCTTTGAGTGACTTTTTTGTCAACTTTTTTTGTGTTGTCTTTGACTTTGTCGGTTTTTTTTTCCACGAGGACTGACTTTGTCATTTTAAAGCCGGTCTTTCTCTTTTTTTTTACGCTTACCCTCCTGATTGCTTTTGCAATCATGGAGGGGTCCCCTTATCCTTCTCCCTCTTCTTCCTCTCACTCTCCTTCCCCTCACTGCGATCCACCTTTGGAAAACATGGAAAAGACAGAAACCCTCCCTAAACAGTCGGAGGAACAAAAAGAGACGCCAATAACCAGTCTAATCGGCTGAAATTGGTCTACTTTACCTTAGAAACAGACAGCCCAATCCAGCCGGGACAAGGAGAAAAACCATCAAGTGCCGGACCTTGGAAAACCCAACAAGGCAAAAGACCAGAAGATCACGAGAAAGACCGGATGGGGAAGTACGCTCAGTACTTCAAGGACAATGAGATACTGCCCATCCCCGAGATCATAGAGAAATTTGAACCAAGGATCCTGTCACTGGTGGTGTCCAATCTAAAAACTAGACGGCTGGTTGGGCAGAAGTAAGAGATCTTTGAGGATCTCCTAAGGAAAGCAGGCGTCCCATGTTCATATTTTTGCAGGGGGAGCTTCGCCACGTGGGACGTTCTACTGCCCATCCAGGAGCAGGCAGCCAAAACAGCAGCAACTAAGATTACATCAAAGTTCTTCCGACTGCAGCCGGAATACATGGGGTCCCGTAGAGTCCGAGTAACCATTTGTTATGTTCCAGCCACCATCACCGGAGAAGTACTGGCCGCGTTCTTGAGCAAATACGGACGCGTTGAGGAATCCAATCTCCTCAGGTCAGCCTCAGGGACAGCCTACGGGGACCATGTGTTCCGGCTATGTCTAACTAGGGAGGGTTTTCAAGCCATCTCAGATATCATCATTAGCAGAGGGAGGCAGATGATGGTGGTGGTGGAAGGAAGAAGACCGCGCTGTTGGAGCTGCAAGCAGCTGGGACATATACCCCGTTTTTGTCCCCAAAAGGACTCTACAAACGCTGCAGTCTCCACAGCCCCGACGACCACCACAGCAACCACAGTCACCACAGCCACCATCAGCAGTACGGCAGCAAAAGACTCGGCAAAGGTCGAGCCTAAAAAAACGGACAAAGGCTGGACCGAGGTTACAAGGAAGAAAAAAAAATTCCCCAGGAAAGTGGAGGACAAGCCTCCAACAGTAACTGCGACTGCTACTGCCTTTCCTGCTAAGAGTACAGCTTCGGATGGATCACCGCAGAAATCACTCCAGGAATCACCTCAAGGATCAACTCAAAATTCACTGCCGTATATACCAAAATCGGTGACGGCACCAATTCCATCCCATATTGTTGAACACCCGGTGTTCCCAGTTACCAAAATTTCATCCAAGAAGAAAGCCAAAAGTAAACCAGCTGTCACTACTTCAAAGGACGCTCCCATGGAGATTGTTACCAATCTGAAAAGGAGGAGAAATAGCGACGAGGGAGCCGCCAAAAAGGTGTGCGCAGGACCACCCTGCACTGACGATCCTCTAGAAGGCCCCTCCAGTGCCTTCCAGCCTCCTCCTCAGCAGTCTCCCCTTCAACAAGTGCCAACACAGCCTCCCCTTCAACAAGTGCCAACACAAATACTGATCCTGTTTCCTCCGCTTCCATTCCTTCCACCTCCATTTCCTCAACCACCTCCAGCTCTATACCGAACTCCACAACAGGCTTCTCCTGAACCCCTACAACCCCTCAAACCCTACAACCTACGCAACAACCTCCACAACCCCCACAAGTGCAGCCTCAATTTCATCCTGAGTCACCTTAAGCTTAATCACAGACCCGACCTCATCAGATTCGGCACAGAGGAAGAGTCCGTTCTTTGGAGAGGCAATCGTCCCAACATCTCTTCAGGACCCTGTCTCTCCCATCTCTGAGCCTATCCTCTTCACCTGAGCTGTTCCCGGACTTGATCCACACGAAGCAAGCAGTTCCAGCAGCAGCGCCAGGAGCCAAACCCAAGCTATCTCGGAAGCAGGCCAAGGCAGCCAAAAAATAGGGACAGGAAGTGACTGATAAACAGCATAGGAAGGCAGTGGCTTTTTGTACCATCGGGCCGGAGTCGGTGGTTGACTACCAGCTACGCAAATTATTAAAGCCACTGCTCGACCAAGAAAAAGTTCAAAAAAAGAAAATCAGTAATCCGTTGAAATTTAACAGTGCAGCCATGGTGACCACTTTCATCCGCGCGGCTGGCGACCGTACCAAGGGCGTATGGCAGTTCTTGGACACGGTTCGTCAGACCGACGTGGGTGTGAAGCTGGCGGAATTGGAGCACTCTTCATTAAGAAGATGTTTGCCTTTTTGTGCGGGGAGGGTCCCGATTTTGGTTCATCCCTCTCTTTACAGATCGTTAAAAGTGCGGTACCCATTGGATGTGGGCGTAGTGTCCAGGGATAGCCGAGCAAACACTGAGCTCGGCACCGGCTCTTTGAGACAGGCCGTTGGTATCCTCACCCCCGAGGATTTCCGGCCCATCGTCAGCACTGATTGGGTAAGTGGGCCAGAATGGCTTTAAACGTTGCCAGTATAAATGTGAGGGGACCGAGGGACGAAAGCAAATGTACGCACTTGCTTGCTGAACTCTCGAAGCTCTGTGTAGATGTTGCTGCGGTGCAGGAGACTCACTTTACTTGCGAGACGGACTGTCGGGTGCTGGAGGGCGATTTTGTCGTTTATTCAGCATTCGGCAGCCGCCTCAGCGCCGGGGTCTCTCTGCTAGTTGGACGCAGCCTTGATGCGATTGTTAATGTTGTGACGAGGGCCGGCTGCTGGTGGCTGATGTTGCCGTGAAAACTTTCGAGTTTCGGATAGCCGTGGTTTAAGCGCCCAATAGCGCCACGGAGAGACGCCTCTTTCTTCGGCGGTTGAGGCCGTTCCTGGATGACACGAAGCAGACAGTTCTAGTGGGGGATTGGAATGCTATCCTTGACTCCAAGATAGATAGGGCCGGTCGGGGTGCTAGCGGAAGTGTAAAGTGTGACAGCACCCTGTCGGACCTTTGGACTGAGTTCGATTTGATCGACAGGTACCGTCTGGATCACCCAGGGAGGGAGATGTGGACGGGGATAGGAAATAGAACGCCCTCTGGCCAGGCTCGGTCTTACCTGGACAGAGTGTTAGTGAGAAGAGTTGACAGTGACCTGGTTATTTGTCCCACGTTCCACTGGATAGAGCGGACTGACCATAAACTGGTTAGGATCAGTCTGCGGTTAGCCAACAGGCCTAGGCTGGCTAGCAACTGGAAGTTCAATACCTCCTTACTGGAGATATGGTACTTCCGGGTGCGGCTAGAAAACCTAATTCAGCGGGCGTTAGTGGGGGCGGTTACTGGGAATAGATGGTGGGCATCCCTTAAGTATAGGATTTGGGATTTCACCATGAAATACAGCCAACAGGTCGCTCTAAATAGGGCTAAGAAGACGAAGTCCTTAGAGGATAGACTCTCCTGGGCGGTGGCAGGGGGGACTCCGTAGCCGTAGATCTAGCTAAGGGGGACCTTGAGCGCGAGGCTAGCGAGCGTTACAAGGGATTCGTAGTTAGAAATAGGCTAAAAAGAGTTCCCAACGAAGCCGTGAAATGCAACGCATTTCTGCGTAAGGAAGATTTGAGAAGGTTTCCTTGTCGGTACATCGAGTGCGTTAACTCCCCGGACGGGCGAGTGCTGAGATGGAGGCGTGAGATTCGTGAGGCTTTTTGGACACACTTTCGGGGTCGTTTTGCCCGCTGTCCTGACCTTCAGGTTCAGGAGTTTTGCAACTATTTAGCTGACTTCCCCCGCCTTGGGGAGGCGGAAGCGGCTAGTTGCGAGGGTGTGGTTACTGAATGTGAAGTCTGTAGTGCGTTGAAGCAGGTCGGCCTTAACAAGTCACCTGGACTGGATGGTTTACCCTACGAAGTGTACTTGAGGATGTCGCACATGTTTGTCCCTATTCTGACGGATGTGTTCAACCATTGGTTTGCCCAGGGAGCCATCCTTGGTAGCATTACCAAGGGAGTGATCACATTGCTGAAGAAAGGAGGCAGGCATGTTCGGGGGGATCTAGATGATTACAGGACCATAACTCTGCTTAACACAGAGTTAACGATTCTGGTCCGGGTCTTGGCAAACCGCTTGCAGCTTGTCGTCAGCGATCTGATCGGCCCTGAGCAATGTTATGCTGAGAAGGGAAGATCGATCCAAGACAACTTTCATTTGGTACGCCAGATCCTAGAGGGAATAGAAGACGACATCGAAGCCGCGCTGATCAATTTAGATCAGTCCAAGGCCTTCGATAGGGTGGACCATCGGTTCTTGGCGGCGGTTTTGGAGACCGCCGGATTCGAACCGGAGTTCCGCAAATGGATTAGCATGATGTACCGCAACCCACAGGCAGTGGTGCAGGTGAATGGAAGGTGTTCGGAGGCCTTTGCGATCGAGCGGTCGGTCCGCCAAGGCTGCCCCTTGTCCCCTCTTCTCTATGTCCTCGCTTTGGAGCCCCTGCTCCTCAGGCTCAGGGATGAGGGGGCTTATCCAGCCCTGCGCGGAGTCTTGCTAACCGGCAGCGTCCGAGCCAAGATTTCTGCGTTCGCTAATGACAGCACGGTCTTTGTGTCCCGCCGCTTGGACATACTGGCCGTGAAGATGGCGGTCGAGAGGTACGAAAAGGTAGCAGGGGCCAAAGTCAACATTGACAAAAGCGAAGACTGGAGGGGCAGCGTTCCCCCGCCAGGGCCCTTCCACTGGAGTGACGGTCCCGTCCGAATCCTGGGGGTGTGGTTCGGGCCTGGCCTCCAGCTCGAGCGAAATTGGTCGGAAGTACAGGCTAAGGTAGAAGCGCAGGTGGATGACTGGCTTCGAAGGCGGTTGACCTTAAAGGGCAGGGCGGAGGTGTGCGCCGTGTACATCTTCCCGTTGATCCTTTACCGTTTGTCTGTACTACCTCTGCCTAAAGATCGTCGGGTGGCGCTGCAACGATCCCTTTCCAAGCTCCTTTGGAAGGGTCGAAGCCCGATGGTCCGTAGACAGGTCAGCTACCAGCGTCCTCACGATGGGGGTCTAGGGATGCCGGATCTCGAGAGCCACTGGCTCGCTGAGAGGCTGGCTTACCTGGGCAGGTCGTTGATGACGGACAGTGTGGAGCCTGAAGGTGAGGAAAGCCTTCACTCCCCTGAGGGTGAACCCCAAGGCCGAAGGCCGTCGCAGGCCAAAGGGTGAACCACCATTTGACATCAAGTGCCGCAATCTTCATCGGTCCAGTGACCTCTCTCGGTCTCGTAAAGAGCTATATAGAGGGTTAGTGGTGGGTTCCGCTTCGGATCCTCTAACGGTGCGGCTCGGCTAGTCGGCGGAGGAGGCTCGCTCCCATTGCAATTGAGCGCCAGGTTCGGGTTTCTTGGATAACTCCGAGTTCTCGCTCACCTGGCGGTTGGCTCGAAACGCGTTGGCCCTCAATGACTGGGCTTACAGAGCGTGCATAGCAGACATGCCCGACTGTCCCCGCTGCGGCAGTGGTTTAGAAGAAACGGCCTCGCACGCCTTCTACTACTGCGAGCGGATTCGCCCGTTCTGGAGCCACGTCGAGGAGTGAACGGCTCGCATCAGCCCTAGAGAGCTCGTGCTGCTCGACGTTGGGTACGTTTTGGACAATGTTGACCCTCCGTTTCAGGGTGAGGAACGTATGGTGTTTTTCGTGATCCTAGCTGTGGCTAGAAAGGTGATTTGGCAGACGCGAAACAAGGGATTGTATGAGGGTTCAAACTTTTCTTATCGCGATCTGATCTTGTTCTTTGGGCATCAGATTAGGGTCAAGATTAGATGTGATAGAAGATGCTTGGACTGCATAACATTCAGCAAAAGGTTGGTGTATGCAGCGAGCTTGGTCGTATGTAAGGGGGTAACGTTGTTGTCATCCTTCCCTCCTCTGCCTGTGCATGGTGATGGCGGTCCGGTTCCTTCGGGACCCCACCCCGGGTAAGTAGAACACTCTAATCTTTGCCTAGTCAAACTTGACCCCCTAGTGAGTAGTGTGAAGTGAGTCATTGGCCCCATAACTAAGACGTTAGTACAACCAAGATCCTCCCCATTCCCGGTTTCTTTTTCTTTCCCTTTACCACTTGTGAGTCCCTGGCCTGTCATGAGGATCTTGATCACATTGCCAGTATTTCATGTTCATCTCCTTTCTTGAACGCCCCCTCTCCAGCCTGTTCTTCTTACCCTGTTTAGAGTCTAGGGCTTTCCCCTATAGGGATAGTTTCGGCTTGTTTCTGATCTTACTCAAGTATCGGAAAACAGTCGACTCTCCATATCATAGAAGGGGGGATGGGAGGGAAACCAACAGGGATTATATTTTGTTCACGCTGGGGCTTTTCTCCAATCCCTTATCATTCTGTATCTATTGTACATATATCATGTCATGGCACTGGGTTTTAAGTAGGGCTTTCATGGAGAGAATGAAATTTTTTGGTGATTGTGGCGAAGTTGGCGGGTGAATGGATTTATTGTATAGTATGACTGAAATAAAAACGACTGAAAGTTGATTGTCGGCGGTGGGTGTGAGTAGCTAGGGCTCCATAGGAAATACAGTTCTCGTCCCCTCCCCTTTCCCCAAAAACTTTTTGGGCCATGTGCCCACTGGATTACACATACCTTTGTACATTCAGAAATAAATGGAGTTAGGCTTCCTGATGATCCGATAAGGTAGAAGATTTCCAACTCGCGATTTAAGTTAATTTTATAATTGGCTCCACTTGTGCTGAGCACTTTTGTAATTGTAGCATTGCAGGATTCGCGGAAGGTTTTTAGTTTTCTTTTGACCAACTGACTGCGTATCCCTTGATTTTTTTCAAGGGGTCGGACGAGGTTGGCCTTTTCTTTCTTTTTGACCTATAATTTTTTCTTTTTCCCCCGGGCAGTGATTCGAGATACTTTTATCTCTTGTTCCTAGCGGGTTTTTTTTCGTTTTTTTTTCTGGTACCGTGAATGCTGGTAGATATTAGATTAGTAAATACATACATACATATATATATATATATATACATATACACATATATATACATATACACACACACACACACACACACACACATATATATATATATATATAAAATAAATAGATAATTAGATAAATATATCAATGATTAAATAAATAAATAGATAAGTAAATACAAAAATGAATAAATAGATATACACACATGCACACATATATGCATATACATATATACACAACTATCTGCATACATACACACATATACATATAAAAATAAATAAAATATTAATAAAATAAGTTAAATAGATTACATATATACACACACACATACACACATATATATATATATATATATAACAAAAAAAATTACATATATATAAATAAAAAGGAAATCTATTGAAAAAAAAATTTGAGGAATTGCTTTGCCAGACCTCCGAAGTAGGACGCTGTCAGTCATAATACGAGTAGATTAATCTTAGAGGGGACATATTCTTGATACTGTATGCAATGAAATTTGTCCTTTTCCCCTTTTTTTTCTTTTTTCTTTCCTTACTTTACTTTTTTCTTTCTCTTCTTCTTTTTTCTCTTTTTTCCTTTTTTTCTTATTTCTTGTTTTTTTCTTGGTACAAATTTACGTTCGATTATGTACATATGTACACTAGGGGAAACTACTTTACCTATACAATTCCTCTTTTTCTAACCCTTCTATTGACTATTGCATACCTCCACACTCGTTCGTCTTTTGTACTCCATGCTTCTCCTCTTTTAATCTATAACCATCTCGATGCTTTTTTTGCAGACTCTGAAATAACTCTGATGGCCTTTCTCTTTTTTTCTATCATCCCTAAACGACTTAGAACTCTGCATACTGATCTTCCCGCAAAACCGCGGCAGCCAACTTCTATTGGATAACATGCTGTCCATTTGTTAACTTTACATTGCTCCACAAGCTCCTGATATTTTTTGAGCTTTCTTTCGCAGGCCACCTCGATGTTTTCCTCCCACGGGACTGTCAGTTCTATCAGCAGCACCTGCCTTGTATCAGTTGACCAAAGAGTTAAATCCGGTCGCAGTGTTGTTGAATCGTTTGAATCGTTTGAAAGTTCCAGAGCAGATTGTGCTCTGGAACTTTCAAACGATTCCCGATGTCTACCCTCCACTGCCAGTCTTGAGCGGTAGATAGTAAGCAAGAGTTGATTTTACACGCCGAGGGTGGGCATTCACCAGTTTGGACGAAGTAAATCGGCTTCGCTTCCGGCTTGTAATTTTTCGCACGGATTGCAGCGTCCACCGTATCAGCAACCGTCCTCAGTACCTGGTCGTGTCTCCAACGGTACCTCCCATCGCCTAATGCCCTTGGACAGGCATTCATAATGTGCCTTAATGTGCCTTTTCCGGCACACAGTGGACACGATGGTATTCCGCTTTTCCCCCAAGTAAATAAATTCGCCGGACTTGGTAGTACATCATAAACAGATTTACTAATACAGTGGAAATTCGGTTATCGAACGACTCTCAAATCGAACAGTTTAGAAAACGATGAAAAAATTGAGTAAAAAATGCCTCAGTGAATGAATAAATGTTCAGAATTCGAACATACGAGTCGAGCCGATGAAAAATAAACGCGTGCAAATGACTGCCGAGAAAAACCGAACATGGCCGAAAGGATTGCCGAATCTACCCGAGCTACATTAGTTAGCATCAGTCCAAGTTGCTACTCCATTGAACGAGTGTCTGATATATTTGGTTTGGTTTCTTTGTTTAATGGCATATCAACCTTTGTAGGTTATTTAATGCCAGAGCCATTCTCCAAGAAGAACAGTAGTTTTGATATATTCGTGTAAATTTTTCACTTTATTTGTGCTGATTACACTGGTTTACAAAGAAATTGAGGCAAGCACAAAAATACCCGTTTTTACCTAATTTCAGGGTGCTGAATTCAAAATTGAAATCCGTTTTTACTCATCACCTCTAGTGTTTTTAGATATGCATAGTGTGCATTTTGTGCATATACAGTACATAAAGGCGCATATGAATTCAGGATTAATTCTAATATTGTGAGACTTATGGCTTATTTTTTAGTTATTATGCACTAAATGTAAATGATAGCATTACATTATATATATATACAAATTTCATTAAACATAATAGACATTTTATGTCTACAATTTTCTTCTGGATCCGTTCGAATTCCCGTATTATTTCTATCGTATTCGGGAGGAATTGATTTATGTATTGTCCATAGTTGTATGTATCCCTAGTACAACCGACACTTAATAGAATTAATTTTCAAACCAGTGCTAATGTACTTAAATGTCTTTAGCTACTGACACTAATTATAGAAACCCATTTAGAAGCAAACGCCATAATCTTCAACGGTAAAGACGCTCTTACATAGTGGTAATATGCTAAAACAAAAGTTACATCACTTTTGTAATGGATGCTCCCCTGATGATAGCACAAAGTCGGACAGAAAGTACTAGGGATACATACAACTATGGACAATACATAAATCGATTCCCCCCGAATACGATAAAAGTAATACGGGAATTCGAACGGATCCAGAAGAAAATATGTCTATTATGTTTAATGAAATTTGTATTAACGAAGAAATGCTGCCAATATATATATATATATATATATATATATATATATATATATATATATATATCAAGACGGATTTTGACAGTTAAGGCAGCAGGTCTCAATCCACACTCTGGCAGTCATTGGAAGTAGTTGTCTCGCAGGCAGCGCAGGAGGTTGGTGTCCCTCAACTATCGTGTTACACATCTTTTGGGTTACTAAATATTAGTATTACATTTTCAAATGCACATTTAGTTTTACTTTGTTATATTTGCAGATTCTCCAATGGCTTCAAGCACGTCAAAATGTCGAGGATGCCTCAACAAGGCCAATTCTTTCTGCTACGTGTGTGGGGACTTCACAACAGTTGCACAGCCTCGAACCATCACTTCCCTCCTCAGAACCGCCTACTTTCACTATTTTGACTGTAAAATTGGTGATCAGGACAAGTCTTGGGCTCCACACATCTGTTGTAAACCCTGCTACAATGGACTAACTGCATGGTTTAATGGCAAGAAAGCGGCTTTCAACTTTGCAGTCCCGATGGTTTGGAGAGAGCCGCGAAACCATGCAGATGATTGTTATTTTTGTTTAACTAATATAACTGGTTTCAATGCATCTTCTTGGAAAAAGATCAAATATCCCAACCTTCGATCTGCTATGAGACCCGTTCCCCATTCAGATAATCTTCCTGTACCCACACCTCCAGTAAATAAGGATCTTCTTTCCTCATCAGACGAAGAAATGCCTTCAAGGCAGGATTCTGCCGAGTCAATATCTTTGGAAGATATTGAGTCTACATATTCAGGAACAAGTGGCAATGAGCCACACTAGATCACGCAAAAAGGCCTGAATGATCTTGCTCGTGATTTGTATCTGTCAAAACAGCAGTCAGAGCTCTTGGCTTCTCGACTTAAACAGTGGAACCTAGTCCAGGAAGATGTAAGGATCACCAGTTTCAGGAATCGGAACAAATAAGGTCATTGGTCTTCTTATGGGTATGCAAGCGGGCTTCACAAGTACTGTTGTTTTCTCTATCTCTGGGATAGTCCAGCTGTATCCCAGCATTACAAGCAGAAAGACTGGGGGTCTAGAAGCACTTTTGTCCCTGGTGAACACAGCCTCAAGAAGAATCCTCTGGTGGACATGAATAAGGTGCTTCTTCCTCCTCTTCACGTCAAGCTTGGTTTGATGAAAAATTTCGTGAAGGCGTTGCACAAAAATGGTGCTGTCTTCCAACACTTGTCTACTGTGTTCCCAGGTCTTAGTGCTGCTAAGCTCAAAGAGGGCATCTTTGTCGGACCTCAGATCCGAGAAGTGCTGAAGGATACTGATTTTGAGGAGCTTCTTAACTTAAAGGAACTGAGAGCATGGGAAGCATTCAAGTCAGTCTGTAGTGGCTTCCTTAGTAACACACGCGTACCAGATAACCAAGCCTGTATTGAGAAGTTGCTAAAGTCTTACGAGGATATGGGGTGCCGAATGTCACTCAAGATTCATTTTCTCCATTCCCACCTCAACTTCTTCCCGCCAAACCTTGGAGCAGTGAGGGATGAGCACGGAGAAAGATTCCACCAAGACCTTACGAAGATGGAGAGCAACTGTCAAGGCAAATGGGAGACTTCTCGGCATGGTGGGAGACTTCTGCTGGATGCTCTTGCGTGACATCCCGGAGGCAAAATACACCACATCTTCTAAGAAAACACACTTTTCACTGTCTGTGGTACTATGAATTGTGTCATCCAACTATATTGATTCAGTGTTCTTTATCTATCCTGTTTTATCTGTTATAAGCTGCTGCAACTCTTGCAATATGCACATATATTCTCTGTTTATACTAAAATGAGACTATTTAAAAGCCAGAAAACTAGAGGTGACGAGATGATAAATAAAGAAAGAAAAAAGGGAAAAAAGGAAAAAAAGAAAGAAAAGACAGGAAAAATAAAGAGCGAAAAAACTTAAATCAAATAAAAAGAAGTTGCTAGACAATTGTTTTCCTGGAATAAATAAATAAATAGATAAAGACAAAATGAAGGAAAAATAAAAATAAATAAGCAAACAAATAAAAGAAAGAAAGAAAGAAAAGAGAATGAAAGAAAGGAAGAAAAGAATGAAAGAGAGAGAGAGAGAGAGAGAGAGAGAGAAAGAATAAAGAAAGAAAGAAAAAAACAAAGTAATAAAAATGGTCGAAAAGACATTTTCTTTCTTTCTTTCGTTATTTACCAATTTATATTTTATTTCCATCTTTGTTTCTTTTTTCTTTCTTTCTCAAGTTCTTCTCTCTTCCTTTTTTCGTTTTCTTCTTTCATCTTACTGGATTTCTTCTTCCTTTTCTTCTTTCTTTCTTTCTTTCTTTCTTTCTTTCTTAGTTTGTTTCTTTCTTTCTTTAATTTTTCTTTCTTTTTTCTTTCTCTCATTCGTTAACGTTTTTCTTTATTTATTCATTTTCTTTCTTTATTTCTTCAATCCTTTTTTCTTTCTTTCTTTGGTCAAAGAAGTACTTACTGACGTGTTCGAAGCTTGAATGTTGATGCCTTGGGTGGTGTATTGGTTAGCAAATCATTTTACCCATTTAGCCACAAAGATAACGAAATAAAACACTTACACTCCTATATTTTAAATGGACGTTATGCTACTTGTTCCCGAAACAAAGATGGCGGACGCACGTAAGAAATCAGTCTCGGGAACCTCTTGGCCAGGAGAACTATGTGGTTAGCGCCTAAAACTACGTCCACAACTAAAATTTCGTTCTGCGTTTTTGGAGCCAACTACATGACAAGAATTCTCTATAAATACGGTTATCTTCCAACACTCACCCTCTTTTTACATTTTCACTTATAGGGCTAACACACTCTCCCCAGTGTGACTCCCAGAGAGAACACTATTACTCTCTCATTTCAACTAACTGCAGTCAACCGCCACAAAATGTAAACGCCATGCAAACATTCTCTGACTTGTTACACCTTTTCGGTGAGATTTTTCCAGCCTACAAAAAAAACAAAAACAAAAAGAACACAACAAAAAACAACAGAAATTTCGTCAATCCACCGAAAGAAAGAAATAAACAACATGGAAGGAGGCACGTTCCTCCTAATAAACACTATTAAGATTCTATAGAATATACTTAGATAACACGCATAGGACACTTTTGTTAAATAGTCCTTTTTTGTAGTATTAGTGTTAGTCACACACACACACGCATACACACACACACACACAGAGGAATACTATACAGTATTAGAATGCTAATGTTTTGAAATGTTGAATTGCATGTATTGTTGAAATATAAATTTTAGTTAGTTTGTACCGCTCTGTCTTGAATGTTCTTTTTGTCCGCGTCGTTTCACATCTTTCATATCGTAAAACATCATTTGCCTCCTTTGCCTTTTTCCAAATATAAACACCAACATACCACTAAGCAAATTATATGAATCTACTACAAAATGGGAGACCAAATATATCCACCAAACAATTACATGTCCCCCTACCAATTGATATCCTTACTACGTGAGAGAACATGCAACCACAAATTTTGATCCGACGACGTGAAATGAGCGTACAAAATTTCCTAAACATTCGGAACATTTATGAATAAATTCCATTCATTTCAATGGCAACATGGAGGTTTTGTTGTTACGGCGCGTGGACTTGAGAAATGAAAGCGGCAAACACATGCATATTCTTTGAATAATTATATACACCAAACCACATGTCCCCCTACACACTCTTCCGTTTCGAGGAAAACAGCTGCAGGAGTTGAAAATAAAGGTGTAGCCTACCGCTTCACTATCTGCGCAGCGCTAAGATAACATCCATCTTAGCCTCGGCCTCCTGGCCTGTCCGCTCGTTTGTGCAGAGCTTCGGCGCGGCTCAGCCTTAGCTCCCGTCCGAATATGTCCGTACGGCTTTGACACGGCAAAGCCTTCGCTATCGTCCGACCGTCCGTACTGCTTCGGCACGACAAAGCCTTAGCTAGCGCCCGATATCGTCCGCACGGCTTTGACACGGCAAAGCTTTCGCTCTCGTCCGATACGTCCGCACGGCTTTGGCGCGACCCAGCTATAGCTATCGTCCGTTCGGCTTTGACACGGCAAAGCCTCAGCCTTCGTCTCGTTACGCCCGCACGGCTAGGGGGCACGACGAAGCCCTAGCTTCTCTCGACTCGTTCGCGCCATCTCGTCTGTACAAAGGCCTGGCAAACCTTAACCATGGTCTCCGACCTTTCACTTGGTCCGTAACACTAAGACACGGCTCAGTCTAGGTCACTAGCTCGCCTGACACAACACGAACAAGCTGCCATAACCGAACTCGACCTCGACGCTCCTGCAAGGTACCACGCAGTCCACGTACGACTCGCTGTTACGGACTGTCCTACCACTGCAACACCTGGCTCACGTACGACCCGCTGTACGAGCCAGCAACCGGATCGACACACCCTCGGTTAACTCAACATACCGTCATAACCGGGAATATCGATCTACCAACTACGACCGACACCAGCTTCCTACAATGATCATCCAGCTGCGTTCTACGACTCGTCCGACCTCAGCTTTCAACTTCGATCATCCAGCTGTATTCTTCGACTCGTCCGACCTCAGCTTTCAACTTCGATCATCAAGCTGTATTCTTCGACTCGTCCGACCTCAGCTTTCAACTTCGATCATCCAGCTGTATTCTTCGACTCGTCCGACCTCAGCTTTCAACTTCGATCATCCAGCTGTATTCTTCGACTCGTCCGATCTCAGCTTTCAACTTCGATCATCCAGCTGTATTCTTCGACTCGTCCGACCTCAGCTTTCAACTTCGATCATCCAGCTGTATTCTTCGACTCGTCCGACCTTAGCTTTCAACTTCGATCATCCAGCTGTATTCTTCGACTTGTCCGACCTCAGCTTTCAACTTCGATCATCCAGCTGTATTCTTCGACTCGTCCAACCTTAGCTTTCAACTTCGATCATCCAGCTGTATTCTTCGACTTGTCCGACCTCAGCTTTCAACTTCGATCATCCAGCTGTATTCTTCGACTCGTCCGACCTTAGCTTTCAACTTCGATCATCCAGCTGTATTCTTCGACTCGTCCGATCTCAGCTTTCAACTTCGATCATCCAGCTGTATTCTTCGACTTGTCCGACCTCTGCTTTCAACTTCGATCATCCAGCTGTGTTCTTCGACTCGTCCGACCTCAGCTTTCAACTTCGATCATCCAGCTGTATTCTTCGACTCGTCCGACCTTAGCTTTCAACTTCGATCATCCAGCTGTATTCTTCGACTTGTCCGACCTCAGCTTTCAACTTCGATCATCCAGCTGTATTCTTCGACTCGTCCGATCTCAGCTTTCAAATTCGATCATCCAGCTGTATTCTTCGACTTGTCCGACCTTAGCTTTCAACTTCGATCATCCAGCTGTATTCTTCGACTCGTCCGACCTTAGCTTTCAACTTCGATCATCCAGCTGTATTCTTCGACTTGTCCGACCTCAGCTTTCAACTTCGATCATCCAGCTGTATTCTTCGACTCGTCCGACCTTAGCTTTCAACTTCGATCATCCAGCTGTATTCTTCGACTCGTCCGATCTCAGCTTTCAACTTCGATCATCCAGCTGTATTCTTCGACTTGTCCGACCTCTGCTTTCAACTTCGATCATCCAGCTGTGTTCTTCGACTCGTCCGACCTCAGCTTTCAACTTCGATCATCCAGCTGTATTCTTCGACTCGTCCGACCTTAGCTTTCAACTTCGATCATCCAGCTGTATTCTTCGACTTGTCCGACCTCAGCTTTTAACTTCGATCATCCAGCTGTATTCTTCGACTCGTCCGACCTCAGCTTTCAAATTCGATCATCCAGCTGTATTCTTCGACTTGTCCGACCTTAGCTTTCAACTTCGATCATCCAGCTGTATTCTTCGACTCGTCCGACCTTAGCTTTCAACTTCGATCATCCAGCTGTATTCTTCGACTTGTCCGACCTCAGCTTTCAACTTCGATCATCCAGCTGTATTCTTCGACTCGTCCGATCTCAGCTTTCAAATTCGATCATCCAGCTGTATTCTTCGACTTGTCCGACCTCAGCTTTCAACTTCGATCATCCAGCTGTATTCTTCGACTCGTCCGACCTCAGCTTTCAACTTCGATCATCCAGCTGCATTCTACGACTCGCCCGATCTCAAGCTGCATTCTGCGACTCAACATACGCCAGCTACCCGCGACTAACATCAAGCTGCGCTCATCTACGTCTCAACTATACCAGCTATCAGCGTTACCATTCTATATTCGACCATCACGGACTTAACACACGTTTGTAGATCTGACAATAAATTGTCATTTCTTATATTTGTTACCTCGCCTTTGTTCCTTCATTGTCTTTGGCTGTCACTTACTCACACGCATTAAACTTAATTCATTTGCGGGGTCGACATGTTTATCGGCTCCGCAACACCCTGTCATATGGGAGGGTACAGTAGAATATACCATCTGCATCTCTGCAACGAGGCAAGAACCCCCACTCAACAGGTGTCTTGATATGACAATAAACCTTTTAATGATAATGCTCTACTACTGATGCTCTGGGGAATGTGGAGTATCTCTTTATTGCCATCACTCCCAGGTCCACTCTGACATAAAGTAGCGTTACCTGTTAGGGTTCTCTCTATGGATCAAATAGAAATGTTTAACCATTTAACTATGTGAAAACTGATGTTAAATAGAATAGTTTGTCTTCGAAAGGAATACATTTAACTATGTGCAAATAAATCTGCTGATGTTAGATAGGAATATATTAAGCCATTTATGTTTGTGCAAACAAATAATATTTAATAGAATTATTTGTGTTAGATAGGAATACTTGCAACCATTTAAGTGTGTGCAAATAGATGAATAGAATTGAATAGAATTGTTAATGTTGAATAACAATGCTTAAAATAATTTAACGATGTGCAAACAAATGATTTATGTTGACTTATTTGTGTTATATAGCAATTTAAGTGTGAGTATACAATAGCAATACTTTGGTGCAAAGAAATTAATTCTTATTCATTTAAAATTAAGATTATCTACAAACTATTCACTTACAAATCATGTACGTATAACCTTTTGACTGTGTGCAGACAATTGACGTATGTTAAATTATTTGTGTTAAATAGCAATACTTGTAACCATTTAACTGTATGCAAGCAAATGACTACTGACTCGTTCAAAAATGTTACCAACAAACTATTCCTTTAGAAATCATCTATATTTAATGTATGTGTAAACCGGATTTGGCATTGAATAAAGCAGAAGGGTTGATATGCCATAAAACCAAACCAAAGCTGATTTTCTTACTTCTCTTTCGGTATCTTTTGAGTCTCCCTTCTCTCACCAATATTTTTGTTCCATTTCTTTCGTTTGTATTGTCACTGTTGTCAGTATGTACCCAACCCCTCCGGACGAGCGGGATGTGACACAAGATCTATTTTCAGGTTTGGATTCAGAGTTTTCCTTCTCCTAGAGGGGTTACCATAGTAAGGCAAAAGAACCCTGTCTGCCCGATTATTTACCCATAACTGGAAGATGAATAGATGGATTCATACTTTTCCCAAGGGTACGAGCGCTATGTGAGAGGCAAACAGACCCCAGAAGCGGATGATAAATATTTGTGCCTCTGTCACAGATATGACCTGGTATTCTTCTAAGGAGGAATACCGTCAGCGGGCCATAAAAACTCATGCCATTATTATTATTATTATTATTATTATTATTATTATTCATGCCAGCTTTAGCAGATGGTTTTCCACTGGAGTCTAAGTGACAGCAAGTCTCCTCAACTCTTCAGAACTCTTCTCCATGTTCTGACCGATCCCAACAATGCAGTAGTTAGGATGGTCTCAACTGGTCCTCTTATTTCCAAGTCCTCCACTCCCTGTACCAATCCTTTGATGACTGTACCGAGTGCACCGATTACAATTGGTATCACCGCCACTGTTAAATTCCATAGTTTTTTCAGTTCCTTAGTAAGGTCCAGGTACTTATTTCTCTTTTCGCCTTCCTTCAATATTATTCTATGGTCTGCCGGGATACCAAAGTTCACAATTCGACAAGCTGTATTTTTTTATTGACAATCACCAGTTCTGGTCATTTGGCCAAGATTAGATCATCCGTTTGTAAATCCAAATCCCTGAGAAGTTTGCGTCTCGTTCTTTAGGACGGATTCCGAGATCTTCATATAGCACTGGTTCGAAAGGTCAAATTTCAATTTCTTGCACTATTCCCAGTTGATTACCTTCCCCACTCGGTCGTATCTACTCATATATTTTCTTTGCGCTAATTTGCAGCATTCACTGATTATGGGATTGATTGTTCCGTCTCTATCACCACATTACCTACATTTACTAGCTTTGATATGATTGGTTCTTATGGCGTTGTTTTGTGCTGCTATCAAGAAAGATTCAGTTTCTCTCTGAAGGTTTCTCTTTCTTTGCCATGTCCAAGTTTTCTCGAGTGAGATTTCATTTATTTGTCACTTGAAGTGTCCATAGAGTATTTTTCTTTCTTATTCTCGTTCATTGATTGATTTTGTTCTGTTGATTCTTGTGTTATCTGTATTGTTTCTGATCTTCTATTATTTACTTTTTAAGAGTTTGAGATTTTTTCTGAAGTTTGAGTGACAGCAAGTCTTCTCAAGTCTTCTGGACTCTTCTCAGTATTCTGGCCTTTCTCAATAATGCTGTAGCTTTAATGGTCTTCTCTCGTCCTCCAACCCCCAAATCCTCCAGTCCTTTTAATAATTCATTATTATCATTATCATTATTTCATTCCTTGTGAGTTCTTTACATCAATGTTAGTTGATGTTATTTCACTGGAATCTGAGTGACAGCAAGTCTCCTCAAGTATCCAGGAGTCCTCGGTATTCTGGCCGAGTATTCTAGCTACAACGCTCCAGTAATTTGGATTGTCTCAATTGGATCTCCAACTTGCAACTCATCCAGTCTTCTTTGAAAACTTTAGAGGACTGTTCCAAGTGCGCCAGTCACAACTGGCATCACCGTCACCTTCGTGTTCCATAGCCTTCTTAGTTCTCTGGCAAGATCTAAGTACTTGTCTCTTTTTTCCCCTTTTTTTTGCTTTCTTTTGATTCTCTGTGATCTGCTGGAATGGAAAAATCCAAAATACGGCAAGATCTCTCTTTTTTTTTTGTTGTTGTAATTCTGGTCAGACTAGGATGATTATTATAGAATGCATTTTATGCCTATGACAGTTAGTTTTTCATTGAAGTCTGAGAGACAATATATCTCTTCAGGTCTTCAGGATTCTTCTTAGTATTCTAGAAGATTTTAATCGTGCTGTTGCCTAGAAGATCTCGATTCTTCCTCTGATCTCCAGTTCCCTCACTGGTCACAGCTTTTAGGGACAGTTCCAACATTAAGTTCCAAAAATTCACTCTGAATTGTCCAGCAGGACACATGGCGTAACGGTTATAGGCGTTGGTTCCCTATGCTTCTAAGGAGACAATCATCTGGAGGTTGCAGGTTCAATCCTGACAACAGGCGAGTAACAATACAGGAATACTTAACACTTGTACCCGGTTATGGCTAACGGAATCAGAACAGACGATCACCGTGGATTCAATAAAAGACGTAGTTCGAAGTTCCGTGAAGGTTCCCGAGTTCGACAAACACCTGAAGAAGGCCGGGGTACATATCGGCCGAAACGTTATGGAGATAACAATAAAGATGAAGACAATAGTCCGAAAACCCTTAATGATAAAAATCATCAAGCTTTGTCTCAGAAATTTAGACAATTTAAATGAAGAGTCTTACTAATCAGCTAAATTATTTACTGCTAACCAATTCCGAACTCACGAAAGATTTGTTTGAATTTACAGCGCTAAACTCAGTCATTCAACGCTGTAGGTTGCATGTCTTAGAACTTGATAATTTGAAAATCAGGGAAAAAACCACAAACTTTTATACCTGTCTTGGTTTTAAACTATAGACGTTATACCGGAAAACCTAAAACTTGATCAGGTTACTAGGTCGTGATCAAAAATATAAATAGTATTGCAATTGACTTTAACTAAGTTAAAAGGGTGATATGTGTGTTTAGATATCACCCTACACCTATATCATTTTTTTTGTGACCCGTTGTTCACAAACAGCCATCATGACTGTTCTTAGTCACATCTGTGTCGGGTGCGCAGATCATAAACAACCCCTGGGTCTGGTATAGTATACCATCCATAATTAAAATGTCCAATCACAAAATTACACAACGTGGGACCGGGCAACCGGGTCGGGTGTCATGATCGGCAGGTGCTCTCCTGATACCTAACATGGGAGAGCTGTCTTCATCTTGCGAATGTTGGCTGCTCTTTTTTCAGGTACACGAATGATGTCGTAAAGAACAACAACGTCCTGAGAACTAAACGCAAAACGTGGACTAAGGAAGACAATCAGCTTGCACTATACTGCTATTTTAAGAGCATCCCTTCATGAAGAGGATATAGGAAACGAATGGTAGAGATATGGCAAGAATGTGCTAGTTTTCAGACTTGCTGACCAAGTTAGAACAATAATAAAGACGGGTTGGTTCTCTGACCTTGAAATACTAGAAATGCATCAGAAAACAAATACACAAGATGATAACACAGTACCAGACACATTAAGGGTTGACAAACAAAATCAACCAAACAGAAATGAAATACCATGTTCCGGAAATGAAAACGCTACACTATCAAACAACGCACAACCAAGCAACCCAAAAGAAACATTATCACAAGAACAAAAGATAGATCTAGAAAACGTAAAGAGAATGATGAACAGTAGAAAGACTACTTTACCATCATTAAGAAACATTGAATGGAGAACACTTAAGATAAAAACGAATAAAATAAATAAAATACTACTTTACATATCAACGAATAAAATAACCGAACTGAATGAATTAATTTATGCGGGGGCGAATATAGTTCGTGAGAAAATTGGGATTCGACCAAAAAGCACAAAGAAAAAGTTAAAACCAGGATGGGAAATTCTACTGGAAACACAGATAAAAAGTTAAAAAAAAAGGCCACAATGATAAAATAGAAAAAGAAAGACGCTGGGATATGTTGGAACGAAAAGGAAAAGACAACGAGGGAAAAATAACAATTCAACTTGTGGAAATAAGCTAGTAAGTAATGGTGAAAGATGGAAGATTGAAGAGATATCGACAAAGGGTAAAACAATACAGACAAAACAGGTCTTTCCAAAATAACGAAAGAAAATTTTATCAACAACTGGGAGATGACACGAAAACAAACCTGGTGCAGACTATCCAGACTATTTTTTGTACAGACATTTAAAATTGGCATAGTAATCTCCTCCGGCTGCAATGCACTTGCTGTACGGTTCCAACAACTTCTGGAAGGCCCAATGGAAGTCCTCTTGAGTGAGCGTGTCAATGACCTTCGTCACAGCCTCTTTCATCTCCTCAATTGTCTCATAACGACAGCCTCTGAGCTTAGGGAATAACCAAAAGCCACCAGGAGCAAGGTCTGAATTATAGGGAGGGTGAGAAACTGTCTTGATGCTCATCTTGGTCAAATAGTCTGGGACAAGGATGGTGTTATAGACTGTTGTATTGTCCTGGTGGAAATGCTACTGACCCGATTTGAAAAGTGCTGGCCTCTTCGTGAACTCCCTTAAAACCTCAACATAGTTACCCTAACCCTAACCCTTTGGCCAATCAACTGTTGTGTATTGACTTCCTTACTCCTCCCACACCTCTCATAATCCCTCACAGACTCCCTGCATTCCTTGAATCTCTTATGCCACTCAAAAAATGATGCTCGATTCATACAATTTGCTCCAAAAGCAGTCTGAAGCATTCCGTACGTTTCTGTGGCATTTTTACCATGTTTAAAACAGAATTTTATTGCATATCGTTCTTCTAAAGTGTCCTCCCGTCCAGATTGCATTTTTGAAATTCACCAGCTGTGAGAATCAGGCTTTAATAAGGTGTATTCCAATTGCTGCTGTAGCTGTTCATTTGAACCTGAAATCATAAAAATTGGTCAGTCATCTCATAAGATATATAGGAATAACATACTGAATTTTCAAGAGTCTAGGACAATTTTAAATGGCTGTACAAAAAAGTCTGGAAACTTAATGAATGCACCACGTATTTATAATTGTGTGTGTGTGTGTGTGTGTGTTTACAAAACAAGAAATTTAGAAATACTATTCCAATTCCACAATTGATCTATTTCGCTCGTCAGATGAAATTCAAATAAAGTTTTCTTTCGACGATATATTTTAGGTTATATCGGGTTTTGATCTATTTTACTTAAAAAATTAATAGCTACGGATTTTTTTCCTTATATTTATTCTTTTTGTCGCTATTAATTTTCTTTATTTCTTATTAGTAACCTGATTTTATGTTTATGAGTATTATTTAAAAACCATATAAGGATTTTTATAATTTTAGTTTAATTAGAAAACATTATTTAAATTTCGAATTGGCCAAGTCAGTCTCCTGACTTGAATCCAATAGAGTATCTGTGGAATATTTTGAAGGTTAAAGTTCAGAAGCGGAATTCACAAAATATCAAGCACTTAGAGGAATTATGCAACTAAGAATGTTGTAAAGTAACGCTGGGTCAGTGTGGAAACCTTGGGGCCAATTATTGAAAGCGATGGGAAACAGGGAAACAAAACAGAGGCTACACAACAAAATATTAAATTGAGGTATCCAATACTTTTGCATTGGGTAATTTTGAACTATGATAAAAAAAAAAGGCTTCAAACACGAGTTTTTAATTTTCCGTCCATATACAACTAAAACGACTTTACGAGATATTACTTACCAAATATCAGGCAAAATGGCGAACATAAACTAGAATTATAACAGAAAATAACATGTATCCAATACTTATGAATACTTTTGAAGGTTAAAGATCAGAAGCGGAATCCACAAAACATCAAGCACTTAGAGGAATTATGCAAGGAAGAATGTGATAAGGTAACGCTGGATCTGGGTGGAAAACTTGTGGCCAACTATTGAAAGTGACGGGAAGCAGTGAAACAAAACAGGCTACGCAACAAAATATTAAATTGAGGTATCCAATACTTTTGCATAGGGTAATTTTGAACTTTGATAAAAAAAACCGTGAGTTTTTAATTTTCCTTCCACATACAACTAAAACAACTTTACGCGATATTACTTACCAAATATCAGGCAAAATGGCGAACATAAACTAGAATTATAACAGAAAATAACATGTATCCAATACTTATGAGTGTCACTATATATATATATATATATATATATATATATTTCGAGCTATTTTCTCACTATTCAAACCAAGAAGAAGTTTAAAAGCGAACTTTTTTTAAATTTTTCATTGCGCTTTTTATAAAAAGTTATCTAAAAAGATTACTCATATTAAAACCCTAAGTAAAATAAAAAGAATATCTAAAAAAACTGATATAATTCGTTGAGTTTTTAGGAATAAAAGTATAAAAAAATCATTTCTTCTCATTGTTTTTATAAATATATTTTGTATTTATGGACGGGACACTCAGATATAACTTTTCCGTTTTGATACGAGTAAAGTGACTCCACAAGAGTTTTAATCTGGTGCTTTCCTCATATCTACCAGGATGCACATACAGACGGAGGATCCAACCTTGATTTTACAAGTTCATGTCCTATTCCAGGCCAACTACTTATAAAAAGGAGGAAAGACTTAAATATTTACACGACAATACTGTCAATAATGACATTATTTTTAAACACAACAGGATCATGATTGCATCTGAAGATTTTGGAATCTATATAATCAGTCAAATTTATAAACTAAAAAAAAACCAGTCATTCAAACCAGTTAAATATAGCAATTGTAACAAGGCTGAAACTTTGTTTTAATCCGGGAAAATAGAATTAAATAACACATTTAATCCTGTGTTTGACCAACTTCTTTAATTTATCTAAAAACATGAGAAATTTGTTACGAGGCAAACACTTGTACAACAATACTCTCAATGAATATTTAGTTGAAAGACTTCATTTTAAAAATGTAATACACATTTTATCTTTCATTAAATATAAGACATATTGGTATACGTTCATTATTCATATGAATAAAATTTCTATTTCAAAATATCAATATTTAATTTGTTTAATTAAAAGCCACTTATTTCTGTTGACATTGTTTTCTTCTTGATATACAAGTAGACATAAAATTTTTAAGATTTAGAATTTATTTTATTAATATATAAATTAAATAATCTTTCCAAGGAATGTATCCTTCCTTATATAAAACTGTATTAAAAAACATGACTGAATTAGATTGAAATTAAAATGAATGCAAATTATTGAATAAGATTTGTAGTACATCCCTCTGTTTATCGGTCTGTCTGTCTGTCTGTCTGTCTCAACCCCATTTCTCTCCCTCTCTCTCTATCTCTCTCTCTCTCTCTCTCTCTCTATATATATATATATATATATATATATATATATATATATGCCTTCAATAAGATTCTAGAGTTTTTTTTGTACAGCCATTTAGAATTATTGTAGACTCTTGAAAATCCAGTATGTTTTTGCTATCCATCTTATGAGATGACTGACCAATTTTTATGATTTCAGGTTCAATTGAATAGCTACAGCAGCAATTGGAATACACCCTACTAAAGCCTGATTGTCACAGCTGGTGAGTTTCAAAAATGCAATCTGGACGGGAGGACACTTTAGAAGAACGATATGCAATAAAATTCTGTTTTAAACATGGTAAAAAATGCCACAGAAACGCACGGAATGCTTCAAACTGCTTTTGAAACATCTTGCATGAATCGAGCATCAGTTTTTGAGTGGCATAAGAGATTCAAGGAAGGCAGGGAGTCTGTGAGGGATTATGAGAGGTGTGGGAGGTGTAAGGAAGCCAGAACACCAGAGTTGATTGGCTAAATAAAGAATTTCATGGATAAGGACCATCGTGTGTCTATAGAGACAGTAAATGCACAGTTCGGTGTCAGTGTACGAACTGTACATACAATTATTCGCAAGGAACTAAAGATGCGGAAGATTTGCGCGAAGTTTGTCCCAAGAGTGCTCAGAGAATATCAGAAAGAAAGACGTTGTCATGACAGCAGGGAGATGGTCGAGCTGATAAATTCAGATCCCGCAGTTCTCGATGCTTTTGTGACCTGCGATGAAAGCTGGATCTACTGCTATGACCCAGATACCAAGAGACAGAGTTCCCAGTGGAAGCATGCTGACTCTCCCAGACCCAAGAAGACCAGACAGAGCAAACCCACCCACAAACTTTTGATGATCTCTTTTTTTGATAGCACTGGCATGATCTACATGCACTGGGTTCCTACTGGACAGTTGAGGTTTTAAGGGAGTTCAGGAAGAGATTCCGTCGGAAGAGGCCAGCACTCTTCAAATCGGGTCAGTGGCATTTCCACCAGGACAATACAACAGTCCACAACTCCATCCTTGTCCCAGACTATTTGACCAAGATAGGCATCAAGACAGTTCCACACCGTCCCAATAGTCCAGACCTTGCTCCCCGTGGGACTTTTGGTTATTCCCTAATATCAAGGAAAAACTTAGAGGCTGTCGTTATGAGACAATTGAGGAGATGAAAGAGGCTGTGACGAAGGTCATTGACATGCTCACACAAGAGGACTTCCATGGGGCCTTCCACAAGTTGTTGGAACGGTACAACAAGTGCATTGCAGCCGGAGGCGATTACTTTGAAAGGGACGAGAGTTTCATGTGTGTACTATCAATAAAAGTGGCCATACGAAAAATGTCTGGAAACTTATTTAATGAATTTTATACGTTATTTGGTTGAATTTTGTGGCATATCAACCGTTAATGTCAAATCGTGCTTATACATACATGTATCAAATATATATGATTTGTAAATGAATAGATTGTTGGTAACATTTTAAATAAGCCAGAAATTATTTGTTTTCACAGAGCTGTGGTGCATAGTTTCTAGCTGGTCGTCCTGCCATTGCTCGTGCATGTGAAGAGGTCTACAGGAGTACATCTCTTATGAGTTCTTCCCCACTTCTCCAGCAATGTTCCGCATGTCTGGTTCGTCTAACTTGGATAGTTATATATATATATATATATATATATATATATATATATATATGTGTGTGTGTGTGTGTGTGTGTGTGTGTGATTACATATTTCTTTATACTTATCGACCTCTGCATAGACAACCTTAGAGGTCACAGCAAATTTTTTGTTCTGTGCCTGGCATGCAGTCAAACAGACTGCATGCCAGGCACAGAACAAAAAATTTGTCGTGACCTCAGAGGTTGTCTATGCAGAGGTTAATAAGAATAAAGAAATAAGTAATGACACATGAAGCTCTTCTGACGGGGTGGTCTGATAAGTCTTCCTACTCACTTTTACTCAAAGGAATTTCATTGATGTCACAAATAATTTTATTCTTGGATCTTTTCCAGCAGGAGTTTATAAAGACATCTTGAAATTACTGTATTTATTGGGTTGAGTTCATGGTGTACTATACTTCAGACCTACATGCCAGTTGTATTTGACCCATACATAAGACCCTGTCGGGTGCTCCCACTCAAAGTCGGAGTGGACCTGGGAGATATGGCAATGAAGGAGTACCCCAAATCCAATAATTTATGGAATCATTCATATTAGATAGCAATAATTGACACCATTTAATTTTGAGCAAACAAAAGATTCATAGTTAACTGAATTATTCATATTAGGTAAAAATACTTGAAACCATTTCACTATGACAAAAAGTGGTCAGGCGCAATTAAAATGTTATCTGCAGAAGGTGTTAATAAATGAAACATTTAATATTTATCTATAAAGAGGATTTAATATGCCATAAAACCCAACCAAACCAAACCAAATTGTATATATTTGATATACAAGTACAAAGAGGATTTGGCATTGAATAACCTACAATGGTTGATATGCCATAAAACCAAACCTAACCTAAAATTGCAAGTAGAACAAGCCGCCATAGGCATTGGCCTCCATATCAATGCACGCAAAACTGAATATATGTGTTATAACCAAACAGGTGACATTTCCACTCTAGACGGAACCTCTCTGAAACTTGTTGACAAATTCACCTACCTAGGAAGCAGCGTCTTATCAACCGAAAATGACGTCGACACACGGCTAATGAAAGCATGGACAGCTATCGATAGGCTCTCGATCATATGGGAATCAGACCTGACCGATAAAATGAAACGCACTTTTTTCCAGGCAGCGGTCGTATCGATACGGCTATATGGATGCACTACTTGGACGCCTACTAAACGGCTGAAGAAGCTAGACAGCAATTACAAAGAATGTTGCGAGAAATATTGAACAAGTCCTGGCGGCAACACCCCACAAGGCACCAACTATACGGCCACCTGCCTCCCATCACGAAAACTATACAAGTTAGACGAACCAGACACGCAGGACACTGCTGGAGAAGCAAAGACGAACTCATCAGTGATGTACTCCTATGGACCCCCGCATATGGCCAAGCAAAAGCAGGACGACTAGCTCGAACATACATACAGCAGCTATGTTAGGATGTAGCACTGAACACCTGCCAGAAGCGATGAATGATAGGGAGAAGTGGCGAGAGAGTGTTAGGGATATCCGTGCTGGCGGCACGACAGATGATGATGAATAACTCAATAAATATCCTGTTTAGAGTTACAAATAATACGTATTTACTAGACAAAAGCTTTCATTGTTCTATATCGTACGAAACTCAAGTTTTTGTCAATAATTTCTCATTTTCACCGTCAATAATGAAGCTGTATCTTGTAATTTTCACCATTTTCTTTCTGCGAATTTATTCTTGTGAGTATTATTATTCTTGTATTTTGTTCTTGTTATTGTTATTGTTATTATATCACCAATAATATAAATAATACCTATTGGCTAGAGTGTTCGTTAATGTCCCGGGAGACCAGGGTTCACTCCCAGGTTGACTCAAAAATAGTACTTTATATCTCCTTGCTTGATACTCAGCATTATAAGTTAAGTATCAAGGGTAAAGTGGAACAATCCGAGGAAAGGAGTAGCGCCTTTCCCAACACCTTGGTGTAGTAGCTATTGAAAAGGGAACTTTCGGGTCGCCCTCGACTATAGTCGCCAACATTTTATTGTAATCACTATCAATTTTTCTATCATAAAATTTTCCAAATGAGTTTAAATAAATTTTTTTGATGGTATTTAAATATTAGTTTATTAAATTTAGTTTTTTTGCGTGTGTAATACTGTAAAATCAAGGAACAACATTCAAAATGCAGTTGTATTTGACCCATACATAAGACCCTGTCAGGTGCTCCCACTCCGAGTCGGAGTGGACCTGGGAGATATGGCAATGAAGGAGTACTCCAAATCCCCCAAAGCTCTAATTCTGGAACCTCACTATCAGATTGTTTTGTGTCATATCCAGGACACTTTTAAGAGTATTACTCTTCAGCAGAGATACAGTTGGTGTATTCTACAGCCCCTGCCAACTGAGCTGAGAATTAGTTGAGAACGAGAAAGCAAGTAGAGTGTAGAAATTTAAAGGATAATACTTGTCTTAATCATAAGTAATAACGATTGACAAAGCAAATAGAATTAGGAAGATGAAGAATAATACCAGTCAAAATTATTAAATGTAAGGTTTGACAAAGCAATCTAAATTAAGAAAAGGAAGGATAATTCTAGAATAGTTATTTTGGTTTATTGCATATCAAACCTAGTGGGCTATTTTATGCCAAACCATAATTTTTCTGTATATGATTTCATGTGTATAAATATAATGGTTGAAATAACAGTAAATCAGAGTTCATCAGCCTGATGAACTCGGTTTGTTTTGCCATCATTTTGAATAGCCTCAAAACAAATGTTATTGCAAAATTAAAATAATCTTTGCTACACACAAATGCTAAACAATGTAGAGTTTACATTTATGGAAAAAATCTTCGTTGTAGTAGAACTATTTAACTATTTTGTTTTTTGGTTTTTATGGCATATAATACTTTTGGGGGTTATTTAACGATAGATAGATAAATAGATAGATAGATGCGAATAGGTAGATGTGAATTGACTGAGATAGACAGATAGACAGATAGATAAATAGATTTATTTTCACAGAGTGACGGAATCGTTCAATAATTTTCATCGATTTTAATTTCAATCTAATTTACTCATGTTTTAAATACAGTTTTAAATAAGGAAGGATAAATACCTTGGAAAGATGATTTAATTTATTCATTAATAAAATAATTTTTATATCTTAAAAATTTTATGACTTGTTGTTTATCAAGAAGAAAACAATGTCAACAGAAATAAGTGGCTTTTGTATATAATATTTTATTAAAGAAATAAAATATTGATATTTTGAAATTGCAAATTTTATTCATATGTATAATGCACGTATATCAATATGTCTTATATCTAATGAAAGATAAAATGTGTATTATATTTCTAAAATGATGTCTTTCAACTAAACGTTCATTGAGAGTATTGTTGTACAAGTGTTTGCCTCGTAACAAATTTCTCATGTTTTTGATAAACTGAAGAAGTTGGTCAAACACAGGATTAAATGTGTTATTCAATTCCATTTTCCCGGATTAAAACAAAGTTTCAGCCTTGTTACAATTGCTATATTTAACTCGTTTGAATGACTGTTTTTTTTTTAGTTTATAAATTGGACTGATTATATAAATAGATTCCAAAATCTTAAGATGCAATCATGAACCTGTTGTATTTAAAACAATATCATTATTGACAGTATTGACGTGTAAATATTTAAGACTTTCTTCCTTTTTATAAGTAGTTGGCCTGGAATAGGACATGAACTTGTAAAATCAAGGGTGGATCCTCCGTCTGTATGTACATCCTGGTAGATATGAGGAAAGCACCAGATTAAAACACTCGTGGAGTCACTTTACTCGTATCAAAACGGAAAAGTTATATCTGAGTGTCCTGTCCATAAATACAAAATATATTTATAAAAACATTGAGAAAAAATGATTTTTTTAATACTTTTATTCCTAAAAACTCAACGAATTATATCAGTTTTTTTAGATATTCTTTTTATTTTACGTAGGGTTTTAATATGAGTAATCTTTTTAGATAGCTTTTTATAAAAAGCACAATGAAAAATAAAAAAAAGTTCGCTTTTAAACTTCTTCTTGGTTTGAATAGTGAGAAAATAGCTCGAAATATATATATATATATAAAGTGACACGCGTGAGCATTGGATACATGTTATTTTCTGTTATAACGCTAGTTTATGTTCGCCATTTTGCCTGATATTGGGTAAGTAAGTAATATCGCGTAAAGTTGTTTTAGTTGTATGTGGGTGGAAAATTAAAAACTCATGTTGTTTTTTTTAATCAAAGTTCAAAATTACCCTATGCAAAAGTATTGGATACCTCAATTTAATATTTTGTTGCGTAGTCTCTGTTTTGTTTCTCTGTTTTTCCGTCACTTTCTATAGTTGACCACAAGTTTTCCACACTGATCCAGCGTTACTTTACCACATTCTTCCTTGCATAATTCCTCTAAGTGCTTGATGTTTTGTGGATTCCGCTTCTGAACTTTAACTTTCAAAATATTCCACAAATTCTCTATTGGATTCAAGTCAGGAGACTGAGTTGGCCAATTTGAAATTGTAAAAAATGTTTTCTAATTAAACTAAAATTATAAAAATCCTCATATGGTTTTTAAATAATACTCATAAACATAAAATCAGGTTACTAATAAGAAATAAAAAAAGTTAATTGCGACTAAAACCATTAATAAAAGGAAAAATTCCGTAGATGTTGATTTTTTAAGTAAAATAGATCAAAACCCGATATAACTTGAAATCACTCGCCGGCGTTTTACAGATAAAAAAACAAGAAAAAAGTAAGAAAACTATATTTGAATTTCAACTGACGAGCTTGAATAAGCGAAACAGATCTATTATGGAATTTCTAAATTTCTTGTTTTTAGACACACACACACACATATATATATATATATAAATATTTATAAACACATACATATATAAGTGCCCACACACACTTGCATGTATATTTAAACACACACATATCACACATATATATATAAGCACAAGAAAACGTGCGCAAATGAATGTCAAGGCATAAACAAATAGGCATAGAATAACCCTAAACGGGTTGACATGTCGTTAAAACTAACCTATCAATTAAAATTGGCTTCTACTTCTCATCTTGTAATTATTATCAGAAATATGAAGCCAGTGTATCGTTAGTCTTTTAGTAGTATTATATTTTTGTTAAATGGGTTTTTCACATCGACATTAACTGGTAGTCTTTCAAGTAGTCTAAGTGATAGCAAGTCTCTTCCCGGACACTTGTCAGTATTCTTGCTGATTTTAGCAATGCTATGATCTGTATGGTCTTGATTCTTCCTCTGATTTCCAATTCTTCTAATCACTTTTCCAAAACTTTAGAGAACGTTCCAAGTGCGCCAACTACAACTGGTATCACCGTCACTTTCAGCTCTCTGGCAAGATCCAACTTATAGAAGCTGAGTTTTTTTTTACTCCTTAAGCGTTTTTCATGCAACTTCATAGTGATTGTTTTTTGACTGGAGTCTGAGTGACAGCAAGTCACCAGGACTTCTGTAAGTATACTTGCCGATTTTTAGTTATTTTATAGCCTGGATGGTTTCGATTCTTCCTCTGACCTTCATTTAATCGATTCCCTTTTCCAGCTTCTTGGGGAGTGTTCCAAGAGCCTCAACTACCATAACAATAGTAGTTGTAGTAGAAATAATAATCTTAGTAGTAGTAAAAGTATCAGCAACAATAATTGTAGTAGTAGTAGTAATAATTGTAGTAATAACAACAGTAGCAGAAATCGTCGTAGTAGTAGCAATAATAGTAGTAGCTGTGGTAGTAGGATGGTTATATAATTACGGAATGATTTTTTTTATATTAAGCATTTTCGTTAATTATATTTTATTATTCGGTTTGATGGGAATTTGAACTATTCGGCTTAGTGCAGGTGCAGGTGCCCACACACACTGAGTACAGTTCACGCTCGTGCGCAGAGGATATGACAATCACAAATGTCATAATAAAAAACCCAGATAGGAAATAGGACTGGGGTGTGAATGACGTCATGCCCGGAAGCGAGAATTTGGTGATTTCGAAAAAGACGTTAGTTGAGATTTGACTCAGGGCGAGGCCAGTCCAGTTGGGGGCCACTGGATGCGCAGCGCGTTTGTTGAGAAGAGTTAAGATTTTGACTCTGGGCCGGGCGGTCTAGCTGGGGGTTGCTGTTGGTGATGTAGGAACAGTCAGCATAGAAAAAATTGTGTCTCTCTCTCTCTTCTCGTATCCAAAGACTAAAAGTCAAGAATTGAATAAACGTTTCGTACCTGAACTATGGAGAGTCGTGTTTCGGGATTTCTCTGCATCTGAATATTTTACATATTCATATTTTGGTGGCTATGTTACAGGATGGGGTGGAGTATTAGCAATATTTTTGATAACCTCTTTTATTATGATAATTGTTATTATTATTTACTTCTTTAGAGTTTTTCACATCAGTGTTAACTGATGGTTTTTCCCTGGATTTTGAGCGACAGCAAGTCTCCTCAAGTCTCCAGGATTCGTCTCAGGATTCTGGCTGTTCTCAGCAATGCTGTCATTTGTATAGTCTCCACCCGACCGCCAACTTTTAAGTCCTCCAGGCCTTTTAATAATCCTTTAGTTAATCACAATTGGTACAATCGTTACTTTCATGTTCCACAGCTTTTTCAATTCTCTAACAAGGTCGAGGTACTTATCCTTCTTTTCACATTCCTTCAGATTTATTCTGTGGTCCGCCAGGACAGCAAAGTTGATAATTTTGCGAATTCACTTTTTTGTTGTTGATTATCATAAGATATGGTCTTCTGGCCAGGATTAGGCGATCCGTTTGTATGTTTAAGTCCCACAGGAGTTTATGCGTGTCATTTTCTAGGCCAGGTGCTGGGTTGTGCATATACCATTTGTTATTATGGTCAAATTTAAATTTCTTGCAGATTTCCCAGTGGATCACCTTGCCGACACAGTCGTGTCTCGCCTTATACTCCTTATGTGCTAATTTGCTGCATTCGCTTATTATGTGATTGATCGTTTCGTCTCTATAAACTGCACAGCCTACATTTACTGTTTTGTTGCGTCTTATCTATTCTCGCTTTGATATGATTGGTCCTTATGGCGTTGTTCTGTGCTGCTATTGGAAGAGATTCCGTTTCTCTCTTAAGGTTTCCTTTTCTTAGCCATGTTCAGGTTTTCTGGTGTGAGACGTTGTTTATTAGTCGTTTAAAGCGGCCATAGAATTGTTTTATCTCCCATTTTTTTCCTAGTTATTGTCATTCTATCGTCTATCGTGTTGTTCGTATCATTTTTGATAGCTGTAATCTGTTCTCGTTCGTGTTTTTCTATGCAGTCTTCGAGTCGTTGTATGGATGCGTCAACGGTGTCTTCGATGCTGGCAAGTCCTCTTCTTCCCTCTTTTACATATAGTCTGTCAACCTCGTCTCTGGGATGTAATGCCTGGTTATTATTTTTATTCTTTGATCCATTTGTTTTAATTCATCTCTGGCCAACTTGAAGAAGGGTCCCGAATATCTAATGAGGTGCATAGCCCAAGTATGTATTCCTTTGATGAGGTTTCTGCTGGAGAGTTTTGTCTCGAGTAGTTTTCTCGTTCTCCTGAGATATTCTTTTCGGATCTTGTCTTTCATTTCCACTTGTTTGATGGTGTCAGCCTCCAAGATACCCTAGTATTTGTTGGTTTCATTTTCTCCGACCGTTCTAATTTTGTCGTGATTTGGTAGTTCTATTCCGTCAGTCATCTGTCATTAGCCACTTTTTATGACGAGCATGGCACATTTTGTCTATGCCAAATTCCATTCCTATGTCCTGACTGTATATTCTAACTGCGTGTATGAGAGTTTCCAGTTCTTTTTCATTTTTTGCAAATAGTTTAATGTCATCCATGTACATTAGGTGATTGATCTTCTCTTGCGATCTGTTGAGTTTGTATCCGGCGGTGTATTCTTTGAGTATGTGGTTAAGTGGCATCATGGCTATTATGAATTGTAAGAGTGATAGTGCATCTCCTTGGAAAATCCCTCTTTGGATCTTTGTTTCAGCTAAGCTTCTTCCTCCTCCTGTCAGCTCCACTCTCTAGGTTTGCATGGTCTTTTCGATAAAGTTTATGACTTCATGTGATATTTTGTACAGTTTATTATCCAGCTTTGTGGAACCATATCATATGCCTTTTTGTTGTCAATCCCGGCCATAGCTAGATTTTTCCGTCTTGTCTTACTCTCCTTTGGGATGTGTTGATCTATGTAGAGTAATTCTGTTGTGCCTCTGGATCCTTTGCGGCATCCTTTCTGTTCGTCAGGAACAATCTGCGGCTTGTTAGCGAGGAGTAAATCTTTTCCCTTATTTGTGCTGTTAGTATTTTCCACATCATTGGTAGGCAGGTTATCATTCTGAAATTCTTTTTAGCTATTCCTTTGCTTGGGTCCTTCTGGATTAATGTAGTGTTTCCTTTGGTCATCCATTCAGGTACTCCTGTTCCTTGTAGGCATCTGTTCATTTCTAGTGTTAGTCTGTCGTGAATGGAGGTGATTTTCTTGAACCAAAAGCCATAGTCCTTTTTTGTAGTATTACTGTTAGTTACACACACACAAAAACACACACACAGGAATATATGTCGAACAATATTAGAACACTAATGTTTTGAAATGTTTAATTGCTCGTATTGTTGAAATATAAATTTGAGTATGTTTGTACCGCTTTGTCTTTAATTGTATTTTTGTCCGCGTCGTGACACATCATTTTCCTCCTTTGCCTCTATCAAACATATAAACCATACTACTACAAATTGGGGGACCAAACATATCCACCAAATTACATGTCCCCCGAATTTTTATCTTGTCCACTTAAAGGAGAGTTCAGAGAACAACTTTCATACCTTTTCTTGAATCTCTTTGTTTGCTTGATGGTATCCGCTTTTAGTAAGAAGTTTACTATAGTGAATGCACTAAAATTAAGTTAACCTAGAAAATGCCCAGTAAATATGTTTATTATAGAAAATGCACTGTTAATAAATTTAGTATAGAAAAATCCCGGAAATAAAATATACTATAGAAACGTTATTATAGAAAATGCATCAAAATTGAGATTATTATAAAAATATACTGATAAAAATTTGAACAAATTTTAAGTTTAGTAAAAAGTTTAGTTAAAAATTAAAAAAAGGAAAGTCGATCTTTATAATACACGAGAGATTCTTTTACAAAATTTCGCCGCCGAAAATTTTGGGTGCGTATTATACACGAGAGCGTGTTATACTCAACTAATTAAAGTATACATAGCCAAAAAATAGCAACAAAAAGATTTCATTATTTTAATTCTCTTTCGCCTGATTTGTCAGACTTTTCTTGATGTGGTATTGATGTACTACTTGTGTAGAAAATTGATTTAATTTCGCAAGTGAAAGACAAGGGAGATAATTTTCATCACCTAGTTGGTTAAAGTGAATTCCCGTGGAATCAGCAAGAGGTTTCAGACGACAAGTAAATAACAAGGAATACTTATAATAGCTTAACACTTGTACCAAGTCATGGATAACGGAATTAAAACAATCTACCCCTATGGGTAAAATAAAGGGATCAGTTCGAGGTTGTGTGTAAGCTCGTGACTTCCATATGAAACACCTGAATAAGGGCGAAGGACGCATCGGCAGAAACGTTGTGAGTATAACAATAAAGATGAAGACAATAGTCCGAATTTTCGAGGTGATAAAAATGATCTAGCTTTATCTGAGAAATTTAGACAAAAAGGGAGATAATTGTATTTAGTAGCTGATTTGACTGGAAAGCAATTTCTCTTTATACCGGCCTGTAAATCTTAGGGCAACTTGTCATTGAAAAGTCTGGGTCTAAATGCCCTGTCTATTTTCTGCTAATTCGATTGCAAACAAACACAGAGATTTTATATTATAATTTGATTCTTTTTTTTTTAATCACAGATGAAACATTTATGAAAACAGCTAAAGGAAAGACCCGCATTGTATGTCATCAGAATTCCTTATTCGTGACAAACGATACCTCACTTTTGAATGACTGTAACCTGAAAAATTCATGTTCAATTCCAGAAAACAAAGAAATCCAGTATGTTTGTGTTAGACGTAAGTATGTTTTCTTTTTAAAAATTCGTGGGAGAAAAAGCATCATAAGCCGTTACAAATTTAGTGTAAATTTTCAAAGCTTTGGACGAGTTAGTACTACTATATGGTTGCACTACTTGATTTCTAACGTAAACATCTGGCTAAAAATTTGCTTGTGTGACGGTCCAGTGGCAGGCATAGGTTCACAATATAAAAATAAAAATCACTATATAAGGACGGGAAATGGTCTCGACGATTGGCGGGTTTTTGAGTCCTAAAAACAGCCCTGGATCAACTGAAAGGAGCAAAGGTCATGACTCAGACAGGGAAACGAGATGCGATTGGCTTAAGCAGTTAGAACGTTTTTACCGCCAAAAAAGATAGAAATCTAAAAGCTATTTGCGAGCTTCGCCAGAGAGGAGAAAAGTCATCCTTTTGGCTAGGTCCGGTGAAAATTGAAATTCTGGTGGTAGAATGTGTGGACATGGAAGTGGGACTAACGGCAGCTCTCGACAAAAGAGGGTTCGTTTGTGTCTGGCGTGCAGGTCAGTGATTTGATACAATGAAAAGAAAAGAAAAGAAAAATACTCACAGCTGTTTCAATAATCCACCTTCAGCCCATTAAAGGAAAAGATATTTATTGTAAAAAAATACAAATTTGGCACGAGGCCTAAAAATGGGGGGGGGGAAGGCTGGTCTACACTATCCTAATCTCTAACTTAACTAGACTCATTCACTGACCAATACATATCTCCAAATTAAAAAACACCAAAATACCTCAATTAAACATATCACTGTCAAACTGCATTCACCAAAAACAACAATCACCAAAACAACATTAATACTCTATGAAGATCTAAGCTTAATCCCATATTTACAGAGTGAGGGGGAGGGGAACATTTTAAAAAAAACTAAAGAACGCTATATACATCTTTATTTACAAAACTATTTACAAAACAATTCCCCTAAAAACGAAAGTGAACAAAACATATATACATTATGATGGTTAGTATGGGGTCCCCCCCACGTACTAAAACATGGCAGAAAGAGGAGTTAACCAGTCGAAAATAGTGTCGAAGGAGGAAAATAAACAAATAGGATAAATAAATGGTAAAAAAATATAAGTAAACAATAAATATGAATAAACATAAGCCCTCCATCGCACTCCTGGAGAACTCCAATTCCTGTCACCTAACAGAGGGGAAGGGAAGGGAGAGCAAAACAAAAGAAGGGGACAAAAAAAAGGGGGGCCCAATGACCTTGCATACTCTAGCTAAGTTAACTAAATTAGGAACAAACTAAATCAAAATGGCCTAAAAATAAATCTAACTTACCTGGGCTGGGTGGTCACGTCCTTCCGGTAACGCAAAATTCTTAGGTCCCTGGGATGTCCAAGGTGAAAATAAGGTTGGCTCCTACCACGCGACACAAGCGCGCAACAGTCACCCACCTTTCGCCAAACTCCAGTGAAGAGAGTCTTTTTCTCTCAGACCGGATTTTGACTTTGATTTGGTGTTTAAAAAATGCCACCAGGGTCTGAGAAGAAAAAGACTCATCCTCACAGAGTTCCTTCTTTCTCGTCGTCCAAATCACGACACGCATAACGCCGAGTAAGCAGAGAAACACATAATGTTCCTGTCTGTTCAACCTCGGCACCACATTGCTGCACACAGAACTGGCTTCCAGGACAAAAAACTTTCCATTGAGGATGCGGACCATGTAGCCTTCAAGAAGCTTGCACAGCGGCCGTACGACCGGGCAATGAAAGAAGGTGTGACTAATAGTCTCCTCCAAATCACCGCACCGGCCGCACTCAGGCGAAATGGCCTGTTGCGCTGCAAACAATTTCTTGCCGACCCAGAGGGCATTCCGAATGACCAGCCAGGTGAGGGAAGTCTCGTCATTATTGAGGCACCTCATCCTGGGGGCCCAAGGCCACAGTAAGCGACCCTCCGCCTCCGTCACACCGAGCTCGCCAATCAGACCATCGCTAGCGGCCCCCCTCACTAAACATCGATATAATGCCCTACTCAACAACGGCCGGCTGTCAGAGAGACCTGTCTGCAGCCGAGAGAGAACTCTCAAAGCATGCCGGCACTCGCGATAGAAGGGGCATTCGCATCTGGGCAACCGATGGGCCTCCCCATCTGCAAAATGCACACTTCTTAGCGACGGGAAAGATTGTTTAGCGTCTTCTTTCCAGACGCTTCCCGCCGCCGTGTCTCGTGAACACATCCGGTCTAGGAAAGTAAGACGCAAAGTATGGCGCCGTACCTCGACGTTAGGTACTCCTAGACCGCCTTCAGAAGGGTGAAGGTAACAGATCTCCCGTCGCACCAAAGGATGTCTCTTAGCCCAGAGAAACTGGAAGAGAATCCTTTCCAGCTTGAATAGGATGGTAGCCGGGATAGGAAGCACTGAAAGTCGGTATACGGCTAGGGAGTAGATGTGCGAACTGCACACCTCTGCCCGACCCTTAAGGGAAAGCCTTCTACGTAGCCACAACTCAGATGCGGCTACGACCTTATCCAGTACTTCCGACCAATTCTTCTCCAATTGGAGATCGGGCCCAAACCAGACGCCGAGTATCTTGCACGGACCGTCTTTCCAAATGAAGGGGCCGGGAAGAACACAGCCTTTCCACGAGCCCAACCGCAAGCCGACAGACTTTTCGCGGTTAATCTTGGCCCCTGTTACCTTCCGATTTCTTTGCTCCCCTCCTCCACCTTGGCACTGCTCGTTACAAGCACGCTGACGTCGTCAGCGTATGCAGTGTACCTGGCCACCTCAGTGGCGCCAGGTAACGTGAGGCCGCGTAGGACCGGGTTCGCCTTTATCCTGCGTAGAAAAGGCTCTAACGCCAGGATGTACAACATGGGCGATAACGGGCAACCCTGACGAATCGATCGAGTCAGAGTGAAGGGCTCCGACCTCACCCCATTCACCTCCACCATGACTCCGGGGGACGCATAAAGGAGACGTATCCAGGTGCGAAAATCAACCCCGAAGCCAGCCGAAGACAAGACAGCCTCCAGAAAAGCATGGTCAACCCTATCGAAGGCCTTGGACTGATCTAAATTGATCAGCGCGGCATTTCCGTCGACTTTTTCTACGATCGTGCGGACCAGATGAAGACTGTCCTGAATAGTCCTACCCTTCACAGCACAAGTCTGCTCGGGGCAAATCAGACTAGGCAGGACAGTCTGCAAGTGGTTTGCCAAGATCTTCGCCAAAATCTTTAAGTCCGTGTTTAACATCGTTAAAGGGCGAAAGTTACTAATCCCATCCCCATCATGTTTGTTCTTACGAAGCAACTTCACTATACCCCTGGTGAAGCGTCTGGGTATAGTACCCTGCCTCATCCAGTTGTTATAGGTAGTTGCCAGCAAGGGGACAAACATGTGCGACAACCTCAAGTACACTTCATAGGGCAGACCATCAATTCCGGGGGACTTATCCAGCCCGACCGACTTCAGTGCATCCCGAATCTCCTCCTCCTTTATGCGTCCCTCACACCCAGCCGCTTCAGTCGCCGAAAGGCGAGGGAAGTCGGCAAGATAGGTGTCGAACTGAGCAGAACTCAGTCCGGGCTCCCTAGTGAAAAGCTTCAAGAAGTACTGCCGGAACTCACCACAGATGGCTTCGTTTGTAGTTCGACGGTGCCCCTCCGGCGATGTGACACTGGCGATATGCCGATCTGTAGCATGCCTCAGTTCCTCGGCCCGAAGTTCCTGGGCCATATTCGTCGCCTCGCAGGACATTCTCTTTAACCTAGCCCTAACTACCAGAGCTTGGTACTCCTTAATTTGCAAGGAGGCCAGCTCGGCCTTAGCTACGTTAACTTGCCCACTATCTCCCGCCAACACCGCCCTATCTAGCTTATCCTTAATCGACCTTTGCTTCGCTACCCTAGCTGACTTGAGTCTCCTACTATAGTCGGCAGCAAAGGATCTAATTCTATCCTTAAGGTTAGCCCACCACCTATTACCCATAATAGCCCCCGTCAATTCCCGCTTTATCGTTAGTTCTAGCTGGTTCCGGAAGTCAGCCTCTGCCAAAAGGGAAGAGTTAAACTTCCAGTAACCAGACATCCTACATCTAGCCTTATCTAACCTAATCGACACACACAAAAATTTGTGGTCGGAATCTTTATAGGCATTAAAACTTGGACCACCTAAATAGTCTAGGTCGACTCGCTTAACTAACACTCGGTCCAAATAGCTATACAGCTGGGCCGAGGCGTCCCTACCGGTCCAAGTCCAAACTATCTTATTTGGATGCCTTTCGCGAAATTTGTCCACCAGATCTAACCGCTGGACAAACTCACGAAAATATCTGGCATCCAAGGGGTTAGTACCCGCACTAGTAGCCCCTCTAAGTTGGGATCAAGGACGGCGTTCCAATCACCCACTAAAATTACCCGCTTTGATGGCACGACGTACGGCTCGATGCGCCGGAAAAAGGCAGGAAGCTCACTGGTAGCATTGGGTCCATAAACCCCAATCAATCGAAACACCTTATCCTTTATGGTAACGTCCAGAACACAAAGTCTGCCCGCCGGATCTGAAAGAACAAGAGCACACGAAGCGTCCAGACGTCTACTTACCAGCCAGGTGACACCTCTAGAACGATTATCAAAGCATGCTGAGAAGGACAAATAGTCCCTCGCCAGAATACCTTCATAGAAGTTGGAGTCGAAGTGAGTCTTCTGTAAACAACAAATATCAATGCCGCGACGCTGGAGGTATAACAATAGTTGGGATCGCTTAGAATCCGACCTCAGGCCGCGGCCATTTAAACTAGCCAACCTTAAATCCATCATGAAAATTACAGGGGTTGAGTGCCCGGACTAAACATGGCTGGGGTCAGGACTCCGACGGTCTGGCTCATGGATCCCGTGGCCATCTCATTATCGATGGCTCCGTCATGAGCGAGACCCCCGACGTCCCGCGGAAAGGTTAGTTTGAGTGCCCTATAAAGGGAGGGGTGTAAAACAACAGGGACCCTCCCAACGAGACCCTTACAAGATGAGAGGTCGTTCTTAAGGAATGATAAAGGGCCGAGGGCCTCGTTAGCCTCTCCTAACATTTTCATGACACCTTCCGACCCTCGGCCCTTTCGGATGACAGTGGTGATCCAGCAGTCTGGGAAATTTTTAGGGTCCTCCACGTTTCGACCATTAACTTCCTTGAAGTTGTGGAGGACCCTCAAGTCTTTCAACAGCTGCGGCTGGACCTTATGAAGACGATCCAGAGCCCCCTCATCCACCCGGCAGATGTTTGTCCCGGTGTGATGGCGCGGCTTTTCTTTTTTGTTTTTATGTTTTGGGACCTCATCCCCCGAACTGTCGATGGATGAGCTCCGCTGCCGTTTCTTTGGTGTGGTAGATGGTGATGAGATTGCTGCAGCTGTTGCTGGTGGGGCTGGCTTGGTTGGTGGTGACTCCAACGGCAGCGGAGAGGGGGTGGGTCCCTTTTTTTTCTGTATTAAGACGGACATGAGAGGTGGAGGCATGGATCTATGAGGTGGTGTTGTTGGTGGCGGTCGGATGGTACGAGGATGTCTAGGTGATGAAAGGGTGGAATGAGAGGGCCCTGGTCGTGGAGATGATTTCCGTTCCTGGTCCAGCCGCTTTTTGAACTCTTAAAGCTTCTCGAACTTCTCCCGGCCTGGGCTAAAGGATCTGACCTTGGGAGGAGTGCGCTGTTTAGGTGGGGTCTTGGGAGGGAAATTGTTTTTTGGGGGGGATGATTTCTGGGCATATGTGGGTGAGATGGACTTGATTTTTGTAATTTACAAAGCTCTTTAGCTTCGATGTGGCACAAGGCCGAATGAAAGGGGCGCCCAATGAGACTCAAACTCACTCGTGTAGGTTTGCTAGTCTAGCTTGCTAACCATTACACCACCAGAGGTGCCCGCCCGTTAAAGGAAAAAAGAGAGGAGGCGCCCGACCGGAATTTTTATAGGCTAAGGAAATGGATTATGGGTAAGGTGACGTAAATAAAAACCGACTCGTTTTTCTTTTCGGCGTCTTTTTTCTCGGCGAGAAGCAGAAGCAGGTGGAAGAGAAACGAAGGAAGAAGCACAGAGAGAGTGGAAAAGAGAGAGGGAAAGAGGAGAGAGAGAGGAGGAAAGTGGAGGAGGAACGCAAAGAGGGAAGTGGTGTAATAAGCGCTTTAGACTGAAATCTAAAGGTCGCTGGTTCAATCCCGAGTCCAACACACAGGGGGATTATCCACCCTAAAACCACAGAATGGCATAATGGAACTCATCAAATCCGTTGAACAAGAAACGAAAGTTCAACATAAAAGAAGATGCGACATCATAAAAAAGAAGAATGATGTACTGCGATTCCTTAATGGAAATTTAACGAATACATATATAAAAAAAAGGAGCAAACTCAAATGAAGAAAACCTTATAAAAAGAAAAAGGTTAGTTGAGAATTTTCTTGTAAATGATATTCATGTCTTAAAAGAAAATTTGAATGTTTATATGATTTATTGGGATTCTTTCTCTGACGAGAAGTCACTGCGAGAAATGTAAATGTGGCGAATACTAACGATATTCGAATGGAAATCCTAGATAACATCGAGATCATTTAAAATTTATTCCTACTTAAGAAGTAATGATTAAAAATTTATTATCATCAATAATAAATTACATTGGGGAAAATCCTTCCTGTTTAAGGATTTTATCAAGGATGTCTAAAGAGATACTCTGAAAGTTGTTTGATAAGAACAAATCATGGTGAATAACATGTTGGTCTGTTTAAAATTCGTAACCACTTCATATATGAAGGGAAGATATTTTATTGGTTGCTAAAGAAACAAGAAAATATACAAAGGGGAAAAACGGGAAAGTTCCCTCCCCTTAACTGTAAAAGAAACTAAGGAATTATGTTTCAATTCTAAACTAAATTGAAAAAAAGAAAAACAAAAGAAGAAAAATTTGTTTCTTGAAGGATAAAGTTAAACAAAACTGGAAGTGACTCCAATTTCAGTTGAGATGATGAACTTTATTGTTGATTCGGCATCTTCATGCTTGTATATTTTTGTGTTTTTGTTTTTATGATTTTATTTTTCTTAGAAATAAAATATAAGGAAGAAAAATATAACCACGCGTCATATTGTTTGGTCTAGTTCGGAATTCATCGTACTTTCATTTATATCACATTGCTATCTCAACCCATCGCTCCCCGGCCTTTTGTCTGGGCCGTCTGGCATTCGTGCCGGATGGGTGATCGAAACCAAGAGCAGACTCGGGGTCGAATAGGCCGCCAGCTTCGGCTGGGCAACCTTCGGGTAGGCGAGCTGCTTTTTCAGATCCCGTTGCACGCCTTGTATAGGACTAGACCTCACGGTCTGGTTCAAGCTATATGCTGGCATACGTGCCCGGACCTAGATTTAGGTCCGTGATACGGCTTGACTCATTAGATCCCCATTGCACTTAGTGGGTCAATGACTAGCAGGGTTCGAGTCTCGGCTCGTTCCCGACCTTCCCCTCCCCTTTATCCCCACTTTAATTGGCCTTCGGGCTTTTGACCTTGTGTCAAGTCGTGTCTGGTAGGAGGCAGCGACAAATATTCATCGCTATCTCAACCCTTGACTCATCCTCATGCGTCTATGTCTCGAAACTAAACCTATATGCAATCTTTATACTTGACTAGTTATATGGGCTTCTATAGCCATCATTAAACTATAACTAGTTACGGAGAATCGATATAAAATTTGAGTGGTACGATACTATAGTCAGTAATTCTCCGTGATATTTCAAGATAATGTAACATCGGAAAAAATATATTCAGAAATAAGTAAACGTAACACTAGAGAAGGGCTACCAAAATATTATGTGTTATTTTCAAGAAATCTTGGAAGCAACTCCCACGAAACAGTAGTTGAACGGACACTTACCTCCCATCATGCAAGCCATCGAAGGAAGACGAGCAAAACATGCTAGGCACTGCTGTTGATGTACAGACATAAAATCATAAGTAATGTTCTGTGGACTCCTCCTTATGGACACACCAGTGTGTGCTATTCAACAAAAATACATTCATCAGCTCTATACTGACAGTGGACGCCGTCCAGAGGACATACCAACGGCAATGATTGATTCGGATGTCTTGATAATGATAACGATTGCAATGTTATCGATTTTTCATTATTCATCAATCCAACTCGTTTGGGACCAGATTAGTTGATAATAAAAAATGGATACAGTACGACAATCAAGCACAATTGTACTTGAGGCATTCTATTATCCATATTTTAGGGACCACGTCATGCACCTTATTTGCAGTCTATCTGTTGTGTTTTGACCTTTTGACCCGGCCAAAAATGCCATTCCAAGGTGATGCACTGGAAGGAGGTGACACATTCTAATGGCAGTTATGAGAGGAAATCGCGTGGGCGGAAATTGGCTGATGAAATGAGATGAGCTAAAAAATTCCCATGGTACACTCATAGACTGATGCACCGGAAGAGAGTAACCGCTGAACTGCATGACAGTTATTTCCGCTGGATGACGATTAAACATTCGATTTCAAAGATCGAGTGGGCGTCGAACGATTATATAACTCAGTTGAGTTCGACGAGCCAGTGCCAGTTGAATTCCGGTTCCAGTTGAGTTCGACGGCCAGTTGGAGTTGAGTTGAAGATCGGACGGAGTTATAGACGAGTTGTGGTAAGGAAAGCTACATCAGGCCGAAGGGGCCATTTGGGCCCTGATGAGTTGGTGTCCAGAGAAGATGCTGATAAGATGCAGTAAAGAAAGCCAGCACCCAGCAGAGTGGACCCCAGCATCAGGAGAACAAGAAAGACACAACGCTGACGGCCATAACTTTGGGGTCAAAATATTTCAGTTATGTTCGGTCTCCAGCTCCCTCTCACAGTAAAGCCCTACACAACCTTTTCGAACCCTTACAAATAAAGTGAAAGGTATATATATTTATAAAGAAGTCTTCCTGCGTCTGTCTATTATGCCTGTGTCTTTATTATTGAGTCGTTATGAGGCTGCATTAACATGTATATGAGAATGTAACATACCGCGATTTGGTACCAAAAAACCAGACATATCGTCATGATATAGTTACGGACTGGTTTTCCACTGAGACGATCAGAGAAAATACAAGGCCCCCAGAAAATAAGAAGAAAAGAAAGAAAAAAAAAAACAGGAACAGACCAACGCGAAAAGAAAGAAAAAAAGAAAAGAGGAAGATAATGCAACGTGCTGGAAGAAAAGAAGGAAAAAAAGAAGAATGCACGAAGGCAAAAAAACAAAAAAAACAAAACAAAAAAAAAAAAAAACAGCAACAAAAGAGAAAAGAAAAAAAGAAGTGACTGTAAGTAGATCGCTTGTTCAAAATACTTCTCTCTGTCAATTAATATTTTGGTTCGTAAAAAAAAAGGATTTAAATTGATTATAATAGTGAAAGATTAGTTTTAATGACAAGGGCCTTTCTAGAAGCATAAAAGTGGAAACAATTTTTTTTAAAAATGTGTGATCCCTAGATAAAAAATTGAGATTACTGCTATGTGTAATATTGTATCGAAGTGAGGGAGGAAAAAAGAAGGGAACAAAGATGACTATGAGACAGTTGCTGTCCGTTTTTTGATAGACAGCAATAGTAAATAAAATTTTATGAATTGGGTTTCGTAGTAACTTTTCATTGGTCCAGACAAGTGGTGATTGAAAATTAGAATTTCAGTCCGAGATCTGGAATCCCGCATTTCTGTAGTTAAGACTTTTTGGGCAGGTTTTCCTGTTTGAAACTTATGGATTAGAAATGAGAATTTTAATCCGAGAGATGTAATCCTGGGAGTATCAATGGGATCGTCCAAGAATTTCGCACATTGGTGTTTGTCTGAAGAATGCGCATATACTTTTTCGATATTTATGAAGTTGGGAGAATCGATATTTTCGGCGCTGGTAGAATCAGGCCGGTTTTTTTGCTGAGGAAGTTGTTGATACCAACTGTTAGAGACATGGGTATTGTCTCAGAGTTGTCGTGGTCCGTGTTGACTGAAAATGGTCTCGCCATGGAGGCAGAGTAACTAAGAGACAGATGTTTTTTTTTTGTGTCTGACGAGGCAGACAGGTATTTTGTGAGTTCCCCCTGAAGTGGAGCTTTAAGGTTGTTATTGGGGAAGATATTTTGAAACAGGGTTTTGGATATAATTAAGAGATGCGCAGAATTTTGACGGAACCCGGTGTGGCGAAGATTCGCAGATTCGGATTAGGAAATATTTTGAATTGGGAAATGTTGGCAGAATTAATAAAAGTTTGGGTTGTTTAGAAAAAAAACCCCGGGATATTTTGTGCAAAGAAAAAAAAAGAAGAAGAAAAATGCTCGTAAGCTATTGAAAAAGTTATGATAAATCAGACTTAATTCATGGTACTATAGATCGAAACTGAATAAACTGGGAAGCGAACCTATAGTTATCGTGTTAAGGTAAAGACACAGAGGTATATATAAGGTTGGAAAAAGAGGGACATTGAATAAGCAATTTATTATGAAAAAAAGGAAAAAAAAAGGAAAACAAAAAGAAAAAAAAGCTAGAGGACAATGAAAATAGGACAGAAAAAAAAGAAAAAGAAGAGGAACTTGAACATTGTTGAACACAGCTTGTGAAAAAAAAAAAAAAAGAAAAGAAAGAAAGAACAGAACAGACATTTTTAGTAATATAGACAGTACATAGATTGAAAAAAAAGAAGAAAATATAACTGAACATTTTTGAACTGTGATTATAATATTGTTTTGACTTGTTGTAAAGTGAAAAAATTTTGAGTTTGTTTGAGTATAAAGGCGACATTAGAAAATTTTTTTTTCCTGTTCTTATGATGAAATTTGACGAAAACCATTAACAGAGGATTTTATGCTAGGTTTAATAATAATTGCAATTATATTGATTCTAAAATGTTTTTTTAGAATTTGGGTTTTCGTGGAATAGGAAATTTTTTTTTTTAGGTTTCTGTTTTGACGAATCGGTGGCTGACGCGAGATTAGGACTGACAGTCATCCAAGTGCTGTTACAGATTGTTGTTGGGTAGACGGCAAAGAAAGCAATTCTATCGAATAATTCGCCGGCCCATGAAGCTGTTCTATTTTTAGATTAGAGTTCCAAGGATGGAATAAAAGAAAAAAAGGCGTGGCCTACTCCAATATTTTTTGGATGATGTCTGAATCTTTCAGTCACGATGATATTTTAGATTCGTGTGCGATTTGGCGAAACGAAACGAATCTGGGAAAGGTGAGGTGCCTATATATTGGTAGCCACCAGGATTCCTGATTAAATTGAAAAGAAACCCGGCGCAGGTTTGATCAGGTAAAGCATGTTCCTCAAGGGCTTGCAAACCAATGGGCATGGAAACAGAAACTTAATGAAAAAAATGGGTAACGCATCGCTAATTAGTATTTTGCGTGGACTATTTTAGGTGGTTTATAGCATGCGTGCCAGATTGTGATACATTCGGATGTATTGTGATACTTTGTTCTGGGCCATGATTTTTGTAGTTTATGGGGAATGCTTTGGGCCTTGAAGATATTGTGTTTTAGTTTATGGAATTCTCCGGTAACTCCAGGTAGGAACCTGTTGAGCGAAGAACTGGAGTGTGGTCATGAGGAATCCAGGCGAAATGTATTGCTGGAATGACCAGGGTCACTAAGTTTGTGACCAGGATCTGGGACCAGAGTATGGTCTTTTTAGGGTATGAAATTCCTTCAAGGAATTATAGAGGGCCCGTTGTGTTGGGAGGATAAAAAATGCATCTGTATTGTACCTTGATGCACACATGACAAGATAGCCAACCACGCAAATATAGTAAAAGAAATTTAGATAATAATTAGCTGGGCAAGTGTTACGTAGAGAGAAGGTCACCTTCTTAGTAAGATTTTGTTTGCTGTAGTTCAAGTGATTCTTTTGTGTTTCCAGCCATTATTGTCCTTGTAAATTATTCTGTAAAATATGTGTGAGGGTGATGGAGACGAACGTGAAGAAAATTCCAAAATGTGGAATTTTGAAAAATAATTAACTGATTGTTGTGTCTTGACCTTTTGACCCGGCCAAAAATGTCATTCCAAGGTGATGCACCGGAAGGAGGTGACACATTCTAATGGCAGTTATGAGAGGAAATCGCGTGGGCGGAACTTGGCTGATGAAATGGGATGAGCTAAAAAATTCCCATGGTACACTCATAGACTGATGCACCGGAAGAGAGTAACCGCTGAACTGCATGACAGTTATTTCCGCCTGATGACGATTAAACATTCGATTTCAAAGATCGAGTGGGCGTCGAACGATTATATAACTCAGTTGAGTTCGACGAGCCAGTGCCAGTTGAGTTCGACGGCCAGTTGGAGTTGAGTTGAAGATCGGACGGAGTTATAGACGAGTTGTCGTAGGAAAGCCACATCAGGCCGAAGGGGCCATTTGGGCCCTGATGAGTTGGTGTCCAGAGAAGATGCTGATAAGATGCAGTAAAGAAAGCCAGCACCCAGCAGAGTGGACCCCAGCATCAGGAGAACAAGAAAGACACAACGCTGACGGCCATAACTTTGGGGTCAAAATATTTCAGTTATGTTCGGTCTCCAGCTCCCTCTCTCACAGTAAAACCCCCACACAACCTTTTCGAACCCATACAAATAAAGTGAAAAGTATATATATTTATAAAGAAGTCTTCCTGCGTCTGTCTGTTATGCCTGCGTCTTTATTATCGAGTCGTTATGAGGCTGCATTAACATGTATATGAGAATGTAACATATCGATGCCCTATATTTTTTGCCCATATGAGCTATTTGTGATAACTTTGTTTTACCATTAAAAGCAAAAATATGCGCTCTCTGTCGGACGCAAATATTTAAGTTTTAACGTAATAAAAATATTATATTAAATTAGAAAGACTAATGAAAATAAATAAGAACGCATATAAAAAAGATGACAGATGAATTACAATTAATTTGTTTGCACACGAGTATTCCAACAGTTTCTACACAATTAAATGGTTTCAATTATTTCTATCTAACGCTAATAATTCTATTCAATATTAATTATTTGTTTGCACACAGTTAAATGGTTCTATGTAATTTTACGTATCACTAACATTTCAATTGAACATGACTTTTATGCTTGTCCGTTTCATCTGACACCCCCTTTGGGGCGCCCTTAATTTGGAACTCGTAAACTTCTGTCCCTTACATCTTCGTGGCTGGTGTTCTAGTGACGTCTTCGCATTATCGCATCTTGTAACATTTTCGTCGACTGAATAAATGATAAAGGAAAATTTATTTATTTTCATCAAAATTTTGAACCAGGAAACTATTTTGTCAAGTTAGCCGATAGGAGACGAGCGATTAATATGTTTGTATTAATTTATGCAATTGCAATGGACATATTTGGAGATGTACCTTGAAAATGCTATATATATATATCCCAACAATCTCGCTTTCCATATCTATCTATCTATCTATCTATCTATCTGCCTGCTCACGGTTTGGACTTAGGCTCGAACCAGCTCTATCAAATGATTGTTTGGATTACGTATTTTTCTTTCTGAAAAGTAAGGTATTGTTTCAAAGTAATAGTTGAACTTATTGTTTTTTTTTCAGGGGGTGGGTCAAACCACGACATATTTTTGATATTATTTTCTTCAACGATCGTCTCTTTTATCCTGTCATTCGTTGTTTGTTCCCTCAAAATTGCCTTGCATTCTTTTAAAAAATTTGGACCTTGCTCCTCCTAGTTGCCTTAAGCAACTATGGAAGAGCCAAACAACAACAATCCATCGCAAACGGACCTTGGCCATCACTACCATCATCGCAAACATCCACTTCGGCAAGCATAATCCCACCTGCCCAAAAAGTGCAATCAATGCCAGTCTCCTAGTCGGCACAATCACAAAAAAAAAGGACAGAGAGAACAAATATGTACAATACTTTGCAGCTAATGGAATTTTACCAATAAAGGAAATGGTTGAGGCAGTCCAAACAAAAACTCTATCCTTCTTTATAACGGACCTAAAGGCTGGCTGGAATTTAAAAAGGAAACATTCGAGGAGATGCTAAAGGCAGCAGGAATCCCAGCTAGATATTTTTGTAGACGTAGCTTTGCTACCTGGGATGTTCTGCTGCCATCAGAAAAATTAGTCGTCAAGCTGGCCGGAAGCAACATATCATCGAAGTTCTTCCGAATGCAGACTGAGTACATGGGAAAAAGAAGAATAAAAGTCACCGTGTGCGACGTCCCAATACAATTAAGCACTAATACCCTTGGGAAACGTATGAATCCAAATATTCTCCCTCCATCTATAGGTAAATAATAGCGCAGACTAGGTTCTTCAGCCTTGGTGAGGCAACTAGTCTAGGAGAAGGAAAACTCTGAATTCAAACCTGTTAAACTCCGCTTAAAAATTGACCTTGTGTCATATCCTGCCCCAGCGGAGGGGTTGGTAAATATGATTAAGTGGGAACGTCCTCGCAGCCTATTTGATGACGTTATGATAGCCAAGTCAACCTGTGGGACGGCACACGGTGACTATATTTTTACTAAGTGCCTTAATAGATGTGGGTTCCAGGCCATTCCCTACATACTAGAATATGAAGACCAAGCTATGGCAGAAGGCGTTGAGGGCAGGAGGCCCTAATGTTGGAACTATAAACAAATGAGCCATTTCTCAAGATCCAGCCCTCAAAAAACGACCACCGCTACAACCAAAATAACCGCTACTGACACTACAAATGCTACGACTGCTACAACAATAACAACAACAAAGACAACTGAAACAGATCCGAACCCGGAAACCAGTGACCACCCCAACAAAGAAGAGGGGTGGACTCAAGTGAAAGGGAAAAAGAAAAAGTCACCATCAAAATCATCTCCAACTAAACAAACATCATCAACAGTAACAAAAATAGTAGAAGCCACAACACCTAAGACGACAATAGCAGCAGCAGCAACAATCCAGATACCTTCAAAAAAGAAAAAGAAAAATCAGACACACAGGAAGAACAACGCCCCAACCACAGCACGAACCACAATGCCAGCAACAACCTCAAACACCTTCCCAGCCACTTCCTCCCGAAAAAAACAAAACAAACCCCCAACACGCAGTTCAACTCATTCCACCCCCACAACCAAAAAATACACCAACCCAAACTACTGAAACCTCCCTTTCCCCAACATTGCCTTCACTCTCACCCATTTCAACCCATTCAGTGACCAGAGATTCAACGCCGCAATCATCATCATCATCGAATACAAAAGATCGAGCTAAGTCGGCCTCTAATGAGGTCCGACGTGCTCTCTACGGATTTTATTTTTGTGAAGACATCCAAGAATCACCCAACATTGATCACCTTTTAAAGAAAATATTAAAACCCCTCACATTATTGAAAACCATAGGCAATTATAAAGAAGTTATAAATCTTTATTTGTTTAGGGGTGCATCCATGGTGACCACCTTTGTTCGTACAAGGGAGTTGTGAACGTATATAAGGTTAGCGGAGTTGGAGCACCCCTCCCTGAATAACATGCTTTCCAAATGTACGGCCAGGGTCCCGATTTATGTTCATCCCTGTTTCTATTGGTCCCTAAAGTTGAGGTACCCCAAGGATGTCGGGGGAATTTCCAGGGACGACCAAGTTACTAATAAACTTGGTTCCGGCCCGTAGTCGACACTGAATAAGATAAGTTGGTCTAATGGCTTTAAACTTTGCCACGTTGAATGTAAGGGAACTGAGGGATTCAAGCAAGTGTGCGCTTGTTTGCTGAACTCAAGAACCTCAGTAGTATTTTGGTGATTGCAGTGTGCATGGTAATGGACGAAAGCCTATATATGGATGAAAGCCTATATATTGTACCGTTGAATAGGTCGGAGAATGTGGCTAGCTAGGCTCTCTTAGAAAACTTAGACAACCATGACCGCTCCCTTCTCCTTCCCACAAAACTATAGAGCTTTATGCTCTCCATTTTGTAATAAAATGCAATGGGAGGGTAACCAAACGGGGGATTTTTTCCTTGTTTCCGTTTTTGTATTTCGGGATTTTTCTCCCATCCCCATCATATAACATTTTTTGTAAATAAATCATCAATTGTAAATAAAATCATACATTATATTCGAGGTTTTAAGTAGGTCTTTTCACATAGCAAATGAGGTATTTTGGTGCTTGCAGCGCGCATGGTGATGTATTATTGTCTACATACTGTACAGTTGAATGGGTCGGCGAATATGGCTAGCTAGGTTCCCTTAGTATATATAGAAACAGCATGACCGCTCCCCTTCCCCCCTCTCCCACAAAGCTTAAAGGCCTTGTGCCCTCCTTATTGTAAAAATAAGGGAATAAAGCCAAAATTTTCTTATTTTACCAACTTTCACCTAGGTTTTTGTATTTTGCATTTTTAAACATCCATCGTTGACTTACAATTGTTAATATCACCCCTTCATGGTCCTGATGATGGTTCAGTAGAACCGAAACACTATAGTGTCGACTTCTTAATAAATCTCTCCTTCCACTTGGATTACCCTGTTATCAATTTTTCCACCTATCTATCAATCTTTTTTTTTTCTTTCTTTCAGAAGAGTTTAACCAATCAAACTGTGAACGGATGAAATACGAGATATCGCTTACTACTGGTTGTGGTTATGTTGGTTACAGAGAAAGGCCAGTTAGGCTACTTTTGAAACATAGATATTTGCATCTCATTCTCCTTTCCAAGAAACTATTTACGCCCCGTAAAATCCTTAATTTTCATTCCGCAATTTCTTACCTGAGATTCGAACATATGCCCTTTTTCATAGCATCAGAAAATTGCTGGTTTCTCTGGAAAGGTAAGACGTTTCATTAGATATTTTCAATCATTTTCACCCACTTCTCAATCTGCGTATCCATTTTTCAACGCTTTCCTTTACGGTGGCGGGGGAGTTCTTTCTTGATTTCTTTTTTTTCTCTTCGTGCTTACTTTCTCTTTTTACGGGGGTGGGAGGCGAAAGGTTATTCTCTCGTCAACAAATTTTTTTTAAGTGCCTTTCTTTCTTTTCGGAAACATAACTCTCCAGTTGATATATCTTATATCATGATTCTTTTATTGTTTTAAAAATCTTTTTCCCTTCTTTATTCTTTCTTTACTTTCCTCTTTCTTTCATTCTTCCAGAAAATGTAATTTTAGTCAATCTATTTTGTTTTAAGAACTCTTCCTTTCCTTCTTTCTGTTTTAATTTTTTCTTTCTTAAATTACTTTGTTAATTCTTTTTTTTTTTTTTTTCCTTCTGCTTCTTTTTTCTTCGTCCTGGAAACTTAGATCTCAAGTTAATAAATTTAGTTTCACGATTTTTTCGTTTTTCTTTCATTGTATATATGATTTCTGTATTACTTTCCTACTTTTTTTTTTCTTTCTTTCAGAATGGTGAAGACAAATAACACTTTAAAAATTACATGGGTCATAATTTTATTTTACTTTAAGTTAAAAATTTTCCTTTGTAATATTATGCAAAAGAAATATTACCATCACATCGGTTAAGATATCATTTTATGTGTAGCATAAGTAACAAATAAAAGTGAAATTTCGATACTTATGCATCTATGTTACCGCGATATAGCCGAACTTTCACGAGCGTTTTCAGGCTGATAACGGAAAGAATCGGGCTATGCCGAAACGCCTAGCCAATCAAATTTAAGCAAGCAGACGATAAAATAATTCAATCAATTTGTTGACAAAGTTACGAGAACAGTATTATACAAACAATTTTAAACAACATGAATTTATCGCAGCTAAGCGACAAACTACAATCTGTGGAAAAGGTGATACAATTCTGCCAAGAAAAAAAATGGTGCTTATGTGCTTATTGTACCCAGCTATTTTAAAATAGTATTTTCAAGTTAAATTCAAGTGTTACGAAATCTTTTTTTATTATTAAATTGTCAGGTGAAAGTACAGAATAGTTACAAAACACCTTCCGCTCCCCATATTAAGAATGTGTTTCTAAATAATCACGTTATTATTTCAGCGTGGTACAATAAGTGCATAAGTAACAAAAAACTTTCTGGCAAAATTAAAAGTTGCCGAACATGCGAGCATCCTTGCCATTAAAAAAAAATGAAAAAAGCTATGCCTGGAGATGGTCTTCATGCGTTTTGTCGGTAATTCCGATTCTTTTCGTTATCGGCCCGGAAACGCTCGTGAAAGTTCGGCTTTATCGCGGTAACATAGATGCATATGTACTGATATTTTATTTGATGTTATATTTGATGAGAACAAAAAAAAAAGATTCTCTATTAGAATGGGGCAATTCTCTTTTGTCATAATCATCAGGAAGATTCGTTAGGTGCAAAATAGGTTGATAGTTTCGGGATCACTTAGTTATTCTCAATATATATATATATATATATATGTATGTATGTATGTATGTGTGTGTTTGTGTGTGGGTGTGTGTGTGTGTGTGTGTGTGCATGTGTATGTAGTGACTGTTACTTCTTTACAAAAGAAAGAAATTTCCGCTGTTCTGCTAAAAGACATGAGACTCTAGAGTTTTTGGAAATAATGAAATTTTTGTCATCGAAACCTTCTGATAAAATTAAAATAAGAAGTGTTAAGCCTATTTTGTCCTCTAATGGGTAACCACTAGAGATTAGCCCGAACCTTCAAAATCTTACAAACTGTATGCTTGACTAAGTAAAGCTCAGTAAGTAATAGTAATTACTTCAACCCATTTATTAATATATAGATTGGTTTGGTTTTGTGGCCTATCAACCATTTTAGTTTATTCAATGGAAAATCCTCTTTATATATAAATATAAAATATGCATGATTTTTTGGCTGGGTTTTATGGCATAATAATAATTTATGTTAGATTATTGAATGCCAAATCCTCTTTAAAACTATATATTAAATATATTGGATTTGTAAACACATTTTGTTGCTAACGTTTTTAAATGAGCTTTAGCTCATTCTTTTCCTCACAGTTAAATGATTCCTTATTGGACTTGTATAACTAACAATTCAATTCAACATTAGTCATTTGTTTACACACAGTTAAATAATAAAACAGTTCTATTTCTAACAATTCAATTGAGCATAAGTCATTTCTTTACACTCAGTTTAAAAGGCAAACGGGTCTATTTGACTTTTAGATAGAACCCTTTCCGGTGCAATGAACTGCAGGCCAAAGTGGATTTCTGAGCAATGGCAATGAAAGGGTTCTCCGCATTCCCCAAACCTCCAGCATTACTGGAACCTCACCATCAGATAATTTAGTGTCATATCCAAGACACTTATTGGAGGTTCTTACCCTTCTGCAGAGATGCAGTTGATCTATTCTACAGCCCGAATCGACTCGGCTGAGTTTTTGGATTAGTAACGACAAATGAACCGAAAAAACTGGAAGCAACCCTAAGCCTGTATACCAGACTAAGTAAATCTTATTAAATAGGACATGAACCTGCCTTTATTTACAGAAAAAAGATGGCCAAATTTAAGTGAATACTATTCTCATTGAATAATTGAAATATTATCAGAATTATAAACTATTGCAATTATTTTTAAGCTTCCAACGAATTTAAAGAAGATTTTAGAGAGTTCTTCGCTGAAAGTTCAGAAATCACAACAGAAGGTAAAGATTTTTTTATTTCTTTTTCTTTTCCTTTTTTTTGTTTTTTTTGTTTGTTTTTGTTTTGCAGAAATTATGAATTTTACATTGAATCGAAAACTTCTTTAGTGTCAAAGAAAATAACAGAAAACCAGGCTGATAGTGAGTTTTATTCTATACTAGCTGATGTGACAATTTACTCTGATATAGAACTAGGATTGCCAACCGTCCTATATTCAGTATTCATTTAATATTAATTTAATTTGTATTTCTTCCACGGATATATGAAAACTGACGTCTTCCTCTTAATGAATGCCGAGTGAAAAGGAAAATATCTTCTTTTGCTTGTTTATCACTTGACAACTGAGGTGCCCAATATTATATTTCAATGCATCATTCTACGTGGTGCATTCAATAAGTTTCCAGACTTTTTTTTTTGTATACATCTTATGAGATGACTGACCTACTTTTATGATTTCAGCTTCAAATGAACAGCTATAGCAGCAATTGGAATACACCCTACTAAAGCCTGATTGTCACAGCTGGGGAATTTCAAAAATGCAATCTGACACTTTACAAGAACGATATGCAATAAAATTCTGTTTTAAACTTGAAAAAAAAAAATGCCACAGAAACGTATGGAATGCTTCAGACTGTTTTTGGGGCATCTTGCATGAATCGAGCGTCAGTTTTTGAGTGGCATAAGATATTCAAAGAAGGCAGGGAGTCTGTGAGGGATGATAAGAGTTGTGGGAGGTGCCCGTTGTGTAATAGTTTTCGTCGTAGGAATTGGACACGGTGACACGAGTTCAAATCCTGGACTGATTGCATTTCACATAGCACTAATACCCTTGGGAAAGGTATGAATCCAATTATTCTCCCTCCAGCTATGGGTAAATAGTAGGACAGACTAGGTTCTTCAGCCTTGGTGAGGCAACTAGTCTAGGAGAAGGAAAACTCTGAATTCAAACCTGTTAAACTCCGCTTAAAAATTGACCTTGTGTCATATCCTACCCGAGCGGAGGGGTTGGGTAAATATGATGATGAGAGGTGTGGAAGGAGTAAGGAAGTCAATACACCAGAGCCAAAGGGTTAGGGTTACTATGTTGAGGTTTTAAGGGAGTTCAGAAAGAGATTCTGTCATTATCATCATCAAGGTGTTTCGACAGCATGGATTCCTGTGACTCTCTATATCCATCCGTCTCTCTCGATCACCATTTATTAAGTTCTCTAGACGACATCCATTGGCCATGTAGAACTGACAAACGTAAATATTTGTCAGACAGCTAACACTGGTGTATCCATGTGTAGGAGTCCATTGGAGAACATCACTGATAAAGTCGTTCGTCCTTCTCCAACTGTGCTCAGCATATATTATTCATTTTTCTTTAATGGTGTGTGCGATGGAAGGTAAGTGAGTGCAGCTACTGTTTCGTGGCGTGCTGCTTCTAGGATTTGTTAAAAATAGCCTGCATCATTCTTGTGCAGTTCCCATCAAGCTTTTCCTTGATGCATATCGTTAGAGTCCAAAATGTACAGCCATACAGTAGTACTGACACGGCTACAACTTGGAGAAATTCGCATTTTATTTCACCTGAGATATCAGATTTACGTATAGTCGATAACCTACCAATACCAAGCGATTCTTTACCTATGCGTATGTTGACTAATTTCAGTAGATGAGATATGGCAACCGAGGTATATGAACTGATTCCAAAAAGTGTGGATGATTCTACTCAAGCCTTCCACACAAATCTGTAAACAAATCACCTGTGTAGTTTATTTGATAACCTTCAGCGAACTAAGAGATTATCAATGAATTAATGATATATATTGGCTTGGCATTAAATAACACAATAAGGTTGGTATGCCATTTTAACCAAGTGTTATGGTATCATCCCTATTCTCGATATACAATGAACTCTTCCAATAAACATATAACATTTTGTTATATAATTGCGGAAGGATTTTTTATATTATCATTTTTCGTTTTATATATCTTATCTTTCGGTTTAGTTAGGCTTAGAAACTTTCGGCTTAGTGCAGACATTAACGCAGGTTTTCACGCTCGTGCAGGGAAGATGTGACAATCACAGATGTCACAATAAAAACCCCAGATAGGAAATAAGACTGGGGATGTAAATGACGTCATGTCCGGAAGCGATAGCCTGGGATTCTTAGTGATTTTGAAAAAAAGCAGTTAGTTGAGATTTGGACTTAGAGGAGGCTAGTTGATTTTTCGGACCTAGGTGAGGCCAGTCCAGTTGGGATTATGGGGTGCGCACGCGCGTTTGTTGGGTCAAATGAAACAGTCAGCATAGAAAAAAAATTGTGTCTCTCTCTCTCCTCGTGTCGAAAACCTAAATGTCAAGAAGGTAATAAAAGTTTCGTACCTGAACCAAGAGAGTTGTCAGTGTTTAGAGTTTTTCGGATTCCTCTGCGTATGAACATTTTGTGCCTGTGAACGTTTTACACACCTGTATGTATATGTAGATTTCGCGTATTCATATGTTGGTCCTATTCTGAATATGTTACATGTTTTATTTGGAGATTGAGGCCAGCTCATGACAATCATGGCATTATTTCGAATCTGGGTCGACAAGATCAAAGAAACGGCCAAGAACAATTACGAATCAATTTCCAACGACTAATTGAGGTGAGGGAATGAGAGAGAGAAAACGCAAAAGAAACAATGGAAAAAAGAAAAGAAAACTCAACTCCGAAAACAAGAAAAAAAAATGTGACACCCCAGGAGCGGGAGGGGTGTCCCCGTTGTGTAATGGTTAAAGCGATGGTCTGCGAAATCGTAGCACGCGTGTTCGAACTCCAGTCACGCTATTACGTTCACTTTCGGACAAATACCCTTGGGAAAGGTACGAACCCCTTTATTCTCCTAGCTATGGGTTAAATAGCACCATCACTGTTCTTCTAGAAGGATGGCTTTGGCATTAAATAGCCCACGAAGGTTGATATGCCATTAAACAAAGAAACCAAACCAAACCAAACCAGCTCTTATATATTTTTTCTCGTAAAAAATTAACAATCGGTCACATCAAGATAATAAATTTATTTCCATGCTGTTAAGAAGCATTGATATAAATCAATGTTCTAAAAAATTAACATGACTTCTACAGATTAAACAAGTAAATGGATTCTGATCTGAAGAAGTCCTGTTAATTTTTTTGAGCATTGATTTATATCAATGCTTTTTAACAGGATGGAAATAAAATTATTATCTTAATGTGACCGATTGTTGGGTTTTTTGAAGATAAAGTAATTTGCTCTTTACATTGAGCTCTTGACCGGGATTACTTAAATTTAATATTCTGTTTCTGAATATCTTATTGATCCTACCTGGAATTGTTCCCAACTCCGGATTTACTGGATTAAATACTGTCGTGTATATATATTGTCATGCACAGACAGATTATTTAGTTCTATCACAACTCTTCTGGGTTGCTAGACACACAGGACGCTTCGAGCAGGAATCAAAACCCGCCTAATTTTACGCTAGACGTGTTATCTTACCACTCGGCCAATTTGGCGAGCTCCATCAGCTTTGAAAATTAACGCATTTTTAATTGGCTTTCGTTTGTTTACATTTTGCGTTATCGGATACCAGAGTGCTCAATTCGTTTGAGGAGCTTTGCATTATGTAGGTGGCAGCCATTAATTCCCTTGGTGGATAAACTATCATTAGCAGTCTATTCTTTACCAATAGGTATGTTGACCGCTTTCAGTAGATGAGATATGGCAACCAGTGTAGTATTTTGTCGAGCTAGGATTACTTAACTAATCTGGAAAAATGAAAAACTTTACATTCAAAGACATGAGGAATTTTTTAATTTTTCTATCTTTTCATTTTTTTTAATTTTTATTTTTATTCAGTCGTCCGCTGAAAAGCAAAATCCAGTTGAGGGTTAATTCTTTATCGTTATTACTATTATATTTCACTTCTTGCGAGTTTTTCACACCAGCGTCACCTGATGGTCATTCACTAGAGTCTGAGTGATAGCAAATCTCAGGACTCTTATCAGTATTTTGACCAACATCAACAATGCTGCAGCCTGGATAGTCTTGACTCTTTCTCTGATTTCTTATTTTTCTTGTCCTCTTTCCTAGCTTTCAATGACCATTCCAAGTAAACTAACTACAATTGGTATCAACGTCACTTTTACGTTCCCCAAATACTTCAGTTCTCTAGCAATGTCCGAGTATTTGTCTATCTTTTCGCTTTCTTTTATTTCCACTCTGTGATCTGCTGAAACAGCAAACTCCAATGGAGAGCAAGGTCTTTTTATCTTGTTAATTGGCTGAAGGTTTGATCTTCTGGAAGGAATTAAGAGATTAGCATATATCTCAAAATCCCTGAGATTTTATGCGTTTCATTCTCAAGATTTTGGTTTGTGAATACAACATTTGGTTAATCCTCGCAAGTTTACTGCTGGTCTGTCACTGGAATCTGAGCTACAGCAAGTCTCCTCATGTTAGCAGGACTTTTCCCAGTATTCGTGACGTGATATATGCCCACATATTGAATTGATTATTAAATGACCCTTAAGTCGTGAGAAACCCACTCTGACAACAATGACATATACTGGAATGAATGTCCTCTATTTAAATTGTTTTCACCTACAATGTTACTCTCTCTCTCTCTCACTTTCTCTCGCTCTCTCTCTCTCTCTCTATATATATATTATATGAGTGTTGGTCGTCAGTAAATCACTATGTGGTTATTTGTCGAACCAAATGCAATATGGAGAGTGCTCAATATCTATGATAGAGCTAATTATAATAATAATGATAATAAGTAAATATATATTATAATATATATTTAATCCATGGAAAATATTGTTCTGCGACGTAAGGTTTCTTGAAGTTTTAACAACATTCTTCAGGCAGTTAAGAAGATGGAATGAAATTGAAAATCGAAAAAGTGACAAAAATACAGGCAAAAATCGAAAATACGGCAAAGACTTGACAAAAGCCGTTAAGATCTCGTTTATGTGTGGTTGTAAGTATGTGTCTATATATGGGTTAGTGTGTATGTGTGTGTGGATGTGGATGCGTGTTTTTAAGTTAAGTCAGGCCAGGAACTTTGAGTGTTGGTTATAACGGAAGTGTGTAGCGTATGTGTAAACATTTGTTTCGTTGGCAGTCAAATTATTATCGTTGCAAGTTGTGAGGAATTAGTGAGAATCTGATTTGTAAACGAGTATGGTAGGCTAGAGGTAATATTGTGCCGTAACTATGTCGGTGTAATATATACGGGGGGAGGGTTTATAATAATAATATTAATAAAAATAATAACTAAATGCGATGTAGCATAAGAATTGTATACTATGGGTCTCATAGGTAGTATGTATGCTATGAAATAAATAAAAAATATATTAAAGGGGTAAATAATATTAAGGGGGCTAAATGTTATTCAGGGGGCTAAATGATAAATATGTGCGTAATAAATATTAGTAGTGCTAATGATAAATGAATGGAATATTGCGTAAATGTTATCATATTTACCAACCCCTCCGCTCGGGTAGGATATGATACAAGGACAATTTTTAAGCGGAGTTTAACAGGTTTGAATTCAGAGTTTTCCTTCTCCTAAACTAGGTGCCTCACCAAGGCTGAAGAACTCAGTCTGCCCTATTATTTACCCATAGCCGGAGGGAGAATAATTGGATTTATACCTTTCCCAAGGGTATTAGTGTTATGTGAAATGCAATCAGTCTTGTCCAGGATTTGAACTCGTGTCGCCGTGTCCATTTCCTAAGACGATAACCATTACACCACGGGCACCTCCAAAATGTCTATTGTGTAAATGTTATAAACTGTGGGTCTTATAGTTGGTGTGTGTGTAGAGAAATAAAAGAAATAAAATAAAATGAAGTAAAATAAAATAAAATAAAATAATCTAAGGGGTAGGGTGTCGACATTGAAAACTAAAGGAATTGATTAGATAGCGGGTTTGAAGGTTGGGATTGTTTTTTGGCAGACATATTATTTGTTGATGGTTGGTGTGTATACTCTTGTAGAAAAGGTTAGAGTGAAATTGGTAGGTAAGGTGAATGTGGAGTGTTGGGGACTGTTTTAATATTCGTAAAAACTTAAACGATAAAATGGTACTTACGTTGTTTTTTTTTTCTTACGTGTACGAGTTGTTAGGTGGGTTGTATTAGTGGGTTGAAGTGTGAAAGAAGGCGTTTGTTTTCATGCCGACATTTTGAGTGGATTTCAGAGTTTTTATTTAGGAGGGTGTTTTGTGATGGATATGTGATGATGGCTAATTTTTCGTGGAGACAAAGAAGACATTTTTTGGATGTTTTGCAGCAGGCAGGTGCTTGTTTTAGTATTTCCCAGGTGATTGTGGGAGATATGTTTGCGCCTTTTAGTTGCCATGTGTACGAGGATAAGGAGGTGTTGGATGCGTAATTTCTATTTTTAAAAGAAAGATTGTCGTTGTGGATTTTTTGTTTTATGGTGCCCTCCATTGCACCGATGTAGTGTTTGACGTAATTGTTTGTTTTTACGGTGGCTTTATATATGGTGTTTGTATATAGGCATTTATTTGGTAGGGGGCGTGTGCATTATATATATATATATAAAGATTTTTTTCCGGACTATTGTTTGTATAAACCATGTGTGTATTTATTCGGTCCCTCTTTAATGAGTGGTATGTGGCACCCAGTCAGTTTTTAAGAGGAGTAAAGCTGGTTTGAATTCAGTGATTTCCTTCTAGACTTGTCGCCCTACAAAGGGTAAAGAACCCATTTTCCCGAATTATTCATTCATACCTGGTGAGAGAAGAATGGATTCATGCCTTCAATTTCGTTTGATTTGTTTAATGGCGTATCAACTTTCAAAGTTCTTAATGCTAAATCCATCCCTGTAGAACTGCTGTGATGCCATTTAACCCATAGCTGGAAATATAATGGGGTTCATACCTTTCCTAAAATATTTGTCTGAAAGTGAATGTAATAGCACGACTGGAGATCGAACTTGCTCACTTCGCGGTAGCACTCCAGCACGTCAGTCATTACCCCACGAGGACATCTCATTTAAAGTGCTTTGTCCTGACGCAATTGCTAAAATGCTGGATTGCGGACTCGAAGTAAATGACTTCGAATTCCAGTCGCGCTATCACATTTAAAATCTTATCATCTAACTAATAATCATATATTTCAAGTATTCCTATCAAATAACAACAATATGCGCACAGCTGTATAGTTTCAAATAACTAATAACGATAACCTCTAGTCAATGATTGGACAGTTAGTACCACTCCAGGTCAGAGTGGATCTGGGAGTAAGGTTAATGTAAGAGTTGATATGCCATTTCTGACTTAGTCATTTAGATATTATTCATTTAAATATTTATTCATTCATATATTATTACACAAAAGTTCAATCTCCTCAAAACGCAAAAAGATTTACCCTCTCTCTCTCTCTCTCTCTCTCACACACACACACACATACATACATATATATATATATATATATATATATATATATATATATACCCAACCTCTCAACACAAGTAGTGTGCGACACAAGATAAAATTCTTAAACGAAGATTAACAGATTTGAATTCAGAGTTTTCCTTCTCCTGGAGCGGTTGCCATGCTATCAGTCTGTCCTACTATTTACCCACACCACCCCACAAAAGTGTGTGCCCTTAATATGACACGAAACAATATCTGATGGTGAGGCTCCACATTCGTATTCGAAAGGACCATGTGTAAAAAAATAAAACTCTTAAGAATGAACTTCAGAAGAAACGTAAATATGAAATATATCATCATCATCATCATCATTAAGTCACGCTGACAGCACGGATTTTCCAGACCTTCTATCTCTGTCTCTATCCGTCCCTATCATAGCTTACGGCTGATCTTCCAAACTACATCCTGTGTCCGTAAATAAGTGCTTGCTGGTTGGCCAACACTGGCACATCCATCTGTAGGAGTACATAGAAGAACTTCTCTTTGTGAAATGTTGCTTTCAGGATTTGTCAAAATAAAAACAGTGAACATATAATGAATGGGATTCCACAATTAATTTTTAAATTAATTCATATATTTAATAACGTTCATATATAAATGTCATTCAATAAATAAATTAACCAATAAGTTATGTGTGAGTCTTAGATTTTCCACAGTATTTATAAGACTGTGTGTCCATCAGAAAAAAATAACAAATGAAGCTCATCTCTGTAACAAATAATATTTTCCTACCAATAAGAAACCCAGCTATGTGACTCTCAGTAAAAGTATCTGAGTCTTCCGTGCCCTATATATGTAAAGCTTATTTGATCTAGCAGAGACAGAACATATCGTGCAAGTGGCTGTTTAGCACTTTAGGCAATACTCTTCACCCATTTCGTCTCCATTGTTGTGTTTCTTTGTGTGTATTGGAGGGGGTCTTACAGAGATGCAATCGGTGTATTCTACAGCCTTATTTTACTGGACTGATTGAATATATTTAGAACAGTTTTCAGGCTACGCAAAACTCTGCAAAACCAAATTTTAAAAATACAGCTCATCTATTGACTCCATCTGCTCGTAGAATCCATACCCATTCGTGCAGCCACCATTATTCAGATGGAAGAAGGAGATACAATTTCTCAGGAAGTGCACTCAGGTTAACGTTTATTTTTGGTGACTGTTGATATTAAATCCTCCAGAAGACGAGGAATCTCTTTAAAAATTTCACATTAGGAATCTATAAACTAACGCTATCAAACTCTCTCAAATGCAAGATTACTCTTACTAATTTCCTTTCTTTGGAAATAGAATTTTCGGCACCGTCTGGTGTGGGGTTGCTGATGGATGCCTGCAGATATTTGAGTGCTCTCGTGAGTTTTATTGAAGAACTTTACAGGAAAAAAAACAAGATTTCAGCTGTTTGATCATATCGCTTCTCGGCATCGTGCTAGGGAGCACGAAATTGATTGCTTAGTTTTAGAAAAGCTTTCCCACCCAGGCAATACCTGCTTTGTTGGGATGAGTCAATTGCTTGGTGCCCGTGGCACTTCAGCTTGGGAACAACCAGCGTCCTGTTTACTTTAGGAAACTGGTGCACTTCCTGTTATGCCACCCACGCAACCTCCGTGCTATTTCCGCTTAGGAACAACCTGCGTCCTGTTTACTTGAAAAACTGCTGCATTTCCTCTTATGGTATGCATGCATCTTATGTAACATATCAAAAGGATCTTTCAGTCAATATCCAACATCAATTCATGCATGGATTCCCACATTAAAATGACTTTGTATCAAATCCTTCCTTGAGGAAGGTTAGATAGATATTATATCTTTTAATGGAGATTTCAAAAGTTTTAAAGTAAGTCTTTTTTCTAAAGAGACGTTTTCTGGTAAAATGTTGTCACTTGAAAGTATTGAACATTAAGAAAGTTTAACAGTAAAAAGATTTATTTTCTCTTGACTCAAAGTGAAAGAAAATCTCAACCAGAGAATTTCCAATCATTGGAATTTATCTGACCTCTCACAAAGGAGGAATGTGGAACAAGGCCATTTTCAATGAAGACCGTGCCGAATGGAAACTCATGCATGACAGATGCAAAAATTAGAATTTCCTATGTCTAATAAATATTGTCTTTTTTTTCTTTTTTTTTTTCAGATAATAAAGCATCATTTACGAATGAATTGTCAACTTGTCACGGTAAGTGAAAGATTGGTTGGGTGGTTGGTTGGTAAGTTTAGGGCATGTCAATCCATATTGTAAAATAATTAGGGATTCTGTAAATTATGTTTGCTATAAATTGTTTTCTAGCTAAACTCTGAGTTCTTAGTTTCAGGTTTTCGATGTGGAAAAGTCAGAGTTTGCATAGACCTTGTTTGCGTACACATATCAACACATGTCTTAATAAGAACAAGTTGGTTTTAGTATCAGGTGCAAGTAAAATGTTGAGATGAACAATTAAATAGATATTAGCTGAAATTAAACCATGACGTGTCATTAAACAGTTTTAATGATTACGTGTGATTAAAGCATTAGTTAAAGAATAATTTGAAGAGAATAAATAAGAAGAGGATTTTAAAGACACATGGAGTTGCAGTCGATTCGAGTCAGAGTTGGAGAAAAGGGATTGGAGATGACAGATGACAAAGTGGACCCAGTAAGGATTGGCTGCATTCGCTGGCGCGTGTGCACAAGAAGCAACCGCTTGCGAGAATAATATTAACTATGTGTCTCTATGTTCGCCTCGCATTCTTTACTCTGTGTGAATATCTGTAGAAATCCTCTCTCTCTCTCTCTCTCTCTCTCTCTCTTTCTCTTTTCGGTGACTACTGTGAAAAGAGTAGTAGTTATAAACTTTCGTATTCTGAAACCAACAGTCATTTTTTTAATTATGTCAACTTGACATTGATAACGCTACAATGTCAGTTATTTCGTGATATTTTTTAAAAATGTCTACGAGTTCCAGATTTGCAGGTAATTTTATCTTTGAAGAAGTTTGTTTGGTTTGTTTGGTTTTATGGCATATCAACCTTTGTAGGTTATTTAACGCCAAATCTATTTTTATGTATATAATCAGTTCTATTGAAAACAGTTCAGGTTAGCATAAGTACACAGTTTAATTGTCGAAAATATTTCCATTTCAAAGTATCTAAGCAGTTATATGTAATAATTCAGTTAAGTGTAAATACAGTTTTAATGTCGAAAAACAGTTCAATTTGAAATAATTCAGTTAAGCATAAGCACGCAGTTTAAGTGTAAGTACGGTTTAATTATCAAAAACGTTTCTATTTCAAGCTATTCAGTTTATTCAATTCATTTTAGCATAAGTATGCTGTTAGTTCTATTTAACCCATAGATAAGGCCCTACCAGGTGCTACCACCCCGGGCCAGAGTGGACCTGGGAGCGATGGCAATGAAGGGGTACTCCGCATTCCCCAAAGCTCCAGCACTGCTGGAAACTCACCATCAGATTGTTTAGTATCATATCCAGGACACTCATTAGGGGGGGTCTTACCCCTCTGCAGAGGTGCAGTCAGTGTATTCTACAGCCCCAGCTGACTGGGCAATTGAAGAAGTTGTTTGACATCATTTATTTGCTCCCGATTAAATGGTTTCAAGTATTCCTACCAAACATTAAAAATTCTGTTTAATATTAATCATTCGATGCACTACAGGAGAAGACAGAAACACGTACACCGAATGACGAATATAAGAATTTTGTCAACACCAACCTAGAAGCAGCAGCAAAATACATACCAACAAAACCTGGAACTAAATCTAGAGTCCCATGGGAGACATTATCGGTTAGAGAAAAACGTGCAGACGTGAAAACTGCCTCCAAATGCAGTAGGAAGAACTCAACCAACGCAAATGCCCTGAAACTAAACTTGGCATTGATAACGCTACAATCTAAGTTATTTCGTGATATTTTATTAAAATATGTACGAATTCTACATTTGCAGGTAACTTTATCTTTGAAGAAATTGTTAGAAATCTTTTCTTTTTGCTCACGATTAAATGGTTTCAAGTATTCCTACCAAACATTAATAATTTTGTTTAATATTAATATCAGTTGCACACAGTCAAATGTTTTCAAGTACTGTTATATAACAGTAATAATTCTTTGCCCAATTTGCTGGGGCTGTAGAATACACCGACTGCACCTCTGCAGAGGGCTAAGACCCCCACCAACGAGTGTCCTGGATATGACACTAAACAATTTGATGGTGAGGTTCCAATCATGCTGGGGCTTTGGGGAATGTGAAGCACTCCTTCATTACCATCGCTCCCAGGTCCTCTCTGGGCCAGAATAGTAGCACCCGATTAGGCCCTATCTATGGTGTAAATAGAACTAAACTGCATACATATATTAAAATGAATTGTTTGAATTATTGAACTGAATAGTTTGAAATAGAAATCTTTTTGACAATTAAACTGTGTACTTACATTTAAACTGCGTACTTATCCAAAACTGAATTGTTTAATATGGAATTATTTTTGACATTTAAACTGTACCTAAGCTAAACTAAATTGTTTAATATGGAACTGTTTTGACATTTAACTGTGAGTAAACAAAATCTATACTCATACTAAACTGAATTGGCTGAATTAGAACTGTTTGCATAAACTGAATAGCTTAAAATAGAAATGTTTTTGACAATTAAATGGCGTACTTATGCTAAACTTAATTTTTTGAAATTGAACTGACTATTTGTATAAAAAAAAAGATTTGGTATTAAATAACCTACAAAGGTTGATATGTCATAAAACCCAGCCAACCAACCAAGTAATAATTCTATCATCCGTTTGCACACCGTTAAATAGTTTCTTTTATTGCTATCTAACATCATTATTTCTGTCTAACACAGACAATTTGTACACATATATTTTCAAATAACTAATGTTAATAATCTCCTGTAAATAATTGAAAAGTTCTATTTGACCCCTGGACAAGACCCTAACAGGCATTCTCACCTCGGGTCAAAGTGGACCCGTGTGTAATTGCAATGAAAGGGTACTCAACATTTCCGAAATCTCTAAAACTTGAGCCACACCATCAGATAAAATTTAGTTTCATGTCTAGGACACTTATGGGAGGTATTACCCCTCTGCAGTGATGCTGTCATAATATTCTACAGCCCAGCCAACAGAGCAGTAAATATAAAACATCATAGTTATCATTGCTGATTGCAAGGATTTCCTCGACTCTCTCTCTCGTAATCTATCCCTATCGGTCATTGTTCTTGGCAGATCTTCCCTATGGTATCCAGTGCTCATATTCATTGGCTCTATGCAGACACAGGAAAAAATAAAAAACTGCAAATAATTACTGTTGGAATAAAAGAGGGACGGTATATATACTGTACTTCTATAAGAATGGCTTTGACATTAAATTGCCTATGAAGGTTTATATAACCTTAAACAAAGAAATCTAACTAAACCAGAATTTATCTATATTTTAATATCTTTCACAACCTAGCAAGGTCCAAATAGTTGCCTTTCATTTCGCTTTCTTTGATTTTCATTCTTTAGTTTACCCAGACGGTAAAGTTGACTATATGACATATTCTTTCTTTCTTTTTTCTTTCTTGTCATTAAATATCACTTGGTCTACTCTTCTGGCTGGGATTAGGTGATTTATTTGTATCTCAAAATTCCTGAGAATTTTATGTATCTCCTTTTCTAGAACAGAATCAGGTTTGTGCATATACTCAACGTTGAATAGACTAGGCCGAGCATACGATTCGCTGGTTTCAACAGCCAATCGAATGCTTGGCCTGGTCTGAGGGATTATTTATTTTGAGCCATTTGTTTGTTTTTGGCGTATTAAAGGGTAGGTGACTCAGAATTTGATCATCTTTGAGGTGGTCGTTCTGGTGAGGGGAGTATGATGTTGCAAGACCCGAAACTCCCCAATGACCCAGAAGTTTAAACATCACTGACGATACCTACTGGCGCCGGTTTAAGTTCGTAAATTCAAGGGTAGTTGGGTCAAATATCAAATTATTGCACAATTCCCTATGGATCCTTATCCCTACCCAATTGTTTCTAGTCTCCTTCCTTCTATCATCTTACATTAATCTTAGAAAAAAAAGCTTCTCTTCTCGAGATATTCATTTTCAAAAATACCTTCATAAATTCTTTTTTTTACCAATTTTTCTGAAATCATATTTAAAACAGTACCTGGAATAATATTTTAAAACAGTAACTGGAAATAAAATTTCTTACCATCCAGTCAATCATTCCATTTGCCCGCGATAAAATTCAGAAAATGTGATTCCAGCTTTAAATGTATCATCGAAGTCAACCCCTAAGTTGTATTCCTCGTCTAGTTTTTTCATTTCATTGTAGCTTAATTTATATTCAATTTTAATGCTTTTGGATCCAATATATAGTAATATACATTTTTCTACATTAAATTTTTATTTCCCAATATCTTTCCAATTTGACAATTTGTTTAATTCCATCTGTGTTGTTACTTTTGATAATGTTCTAAAAGGTAGTTTATCATCATCAGCAAATAGTTATATTTCTGATTTTATATTATCAGGTAAATTATTTATGAATAATGAAAATATAAAAGTTACCAGAATTGATCTCTGAGGAACACTGGAGGTTATATTAGGTCGGAATAACCTGAAAAATCCGATCCTTCACCAGGCCTATAACTAGTTTAAATTCAAGTATGCTTTTGCTCAAATAGGATGTGGTTAGTAACATATATATGTACTTACCCAACCCCTCCACCATGAACTGGATATGACACAAGGTCGATTTAAAAGCAGAGCAAAGCTGGTTTGTATTTGAGTTTTTCATATGCTAAACCAGATCTTATCACAGTTAGAACGCCCAATCTGCCCTACAATTTATTTATAGCTGAAGTGAAAATAGTTGAATTCATGCTTTCCTCACGTATAGTAGTAGTATGTGAAATGTAAACAGCGTTGTCTAGGATTTGAACTTGGGTAGTAGAATCCACTTCCTACATCCTTAACTGTTATACGATTAACACTTCTAAAGTCAATTGTGTTAATGGAAGATGTTCAGAAATTACCTCATAACTTGACATCTCACCTTTTACCTTTTAATACGGGTCCCAGCTACTGTAGGCTCTCTGACTTCACATCAGTAGCCCAGTCAGGAGAGGCTGTAGAATACACCGACTGCATCTCTACAGAGGGGTAAGACTCCCTACCCCAACCCCAACCCCAACGAGAGTCCTGATTATGACATAAAAGAATCTACTGGCGAGGTTCCAGTACTGCTGGAACTTTGGGGAAGGTGGAGTATCCCTTCATTACTATCGCTCCCAAATCCGCCCTAACCCGGAGTGGTAGTACCTGATAGAGTCCTATCTATGGATCCAATAGAATTGTTTGACTTTTAAAACTCTGTATAAACAAATGACATGTTAAATTGAATTATTAGAAATAGAACTCTTGGACCATTTAATTGTGAGTAAATAAACGACTGATGTTTAATTGAATTGTTATTGAATTGTTATCGATCCATAGCAATTTAACTTGGAACCATTTAACTGTGTGCTAATGAATGATTAATGTTGAATAGAATTTTTACAGTTGATTAGCAATATTTCAAACTCTTTAACTGTGTACCAAAATGGAATAGTTACATACCAATGTTTGAAATGTTAAAAGCAAAGCTTGCTTATTTTCAGACCCTAGCGTTCAACCATGTTTAAAACTAACAATCAACTAAGTGAGACTAAATTGTTTTCTGCGGTAGAAAAGAACTCCAGAATTGCTTTCTTTTAACAGAAAACAGAAAAGTTAGAGCGTTCTCCCAACTCTATGGGAGTAAGAATTGGGAGACTTTAAAAAAAAAAGAAATATCAGAGGAAATTCCATATAGATGTTTTTTTTTCATTTCTAAAATATAGTTGTTTTTCTGTGTGTTAATAGTTGAGTAAGTTGTCCCCATCCCCAACTTCTATACACTTTTTTAAATTACTTTTCTTACTGTTTCCTTTCCTACGAAGCTACTCGGTTGACTGCTGTCTTGGTTCGGCAACATTCGATACTTTGTTCACTTCTGCTCCCTTTCTTTTTACATTCACGTGTGATGCACGCAGTGTGATTCGAAAAATTTACTAAGCATATATAATATACATAAAAAGGATTAAGTAATAATTTTGTGCAAACAAATTAACTCTGACTCATTTAAAGATAAGATTATCTACAACATTTTGACTTACAAATCGTATGTACAACCATTTAATTGTATGCAAACAAATGAGCTCTGAATTATTTAGAAATGTTATCTACAAAATCTGAATTTTCTAAACATATATATGATATGCATAAAGAGAATTTAGTATTAAATAACTTCCAATGGTTGTAATGCCATAAAATCTAACCAAACATTTTCTGACTAAAACATGCTTCTCCGTAGACATCACCCGTTCTTCTGTAAATCACACATAGTTTGCACTTCACAGCCACCAAAGATTTGATGACAGATCTCTGTTCAAGCCACGAGCACTCTGTTTAATTTCTAGCCATTTTGAATAGGCTCACAATAAATGTTTTTGTGGTGAGATAAAAATTATTTTCCTATACACTAATTCCAAACAATCTTTACATTTATGAGGAATTTTTTTTAAAATAAAAAGAATCTGTTTTTCCCAAGAAATTTATTGAATAACCCTCTTACATAGATCGATAGGTAGAATAATCCTCCCTATTTATTGAATGATCATCGTACATTTTGTTGAACAGATTTACAGTTTCTAAACGAAAAATTAAGAAAGAATAAAACTGACGTTCAGCTTTATATAAGTAACTCACCCATTCTTTTGTACAGTTGCTCTCTTTTCCTTTCGGCTGTTCATCATCCTTGGTTGTCTGTGAGCAGAAATAAAACCTTTTTTTATTTTGATTCTTTTCCATCCTGATGCAAATATTTTTGTTTTATTTTTTCAGTGTTTATCGTTGTGGCAGTCGTGGTTATTTTGCTGTCTGTTTTCTCACTGGCTGCTTTCGTCATTTACGGGTAAATCTAGCAATTCTCAAAGAGATGTTCATCTATTAAACTAATTTCCTCATCTTTATCAAATAATCCTTAAGATATTTAATTTATTAACTTACTGAAATTAATTAATTTAAATAATTAATTTAATTGTTTTAACTAATTGAAATTAATTCGTAGTTAAGTTATTTGATTAAATAAATAAGTGAAATTTATAAGATAATTATATAATCTAATTAATTGAAATTAATTCGTAGTTAAGTTAATTAATTAATTATTAATTGAAATTAAATAATTAAATTAATAAATTTAATTTAATTAATTGAAATTAATTCGTTGTTAAGCTATTTATGAATGAATCATATTTTATTAAAACGGCAATTATTTATAACTCAACCATGGCATTCTGTATAGTTTTGAAAAATTATATCAAACATTACACACCCAGATCTGATAAAGAACTAGCTTTAAATGTTTTGAAAATTTCCTAGAATGATTTTGTTTTTTCTGTCTATATTTCTGAGATGAGTGATTGTCCTATACATATATCATATAATAAAAAGCATAAGTAAAGAAAATTCTTCTTATTTTTTTCTATTTATCATTTTATTTTCTATCTTATTTTATTTTATTTATTTGTTTTTGTTTTTTTTTAATGACGTTCCTGGAATTGAGTCTTTAGTAAGTAAGGTGATGGTTCGGGGATTGGAGAGATGGATTTGTTGATTAAATCCCATGATAAAAGGGTTAATGAAATCTTGTGTGGCCTAAAGCAGTCCAGACGGACGAAAAAGGTGAAAGGATAAGTGGATTTTTGTCGATTTAATAATATCTGTCAGGACAGAAAACAGCGGACGTCCAGAATCCGTTTTTAGTACCTATCAAATACAGCCATCTGGAATTTTTTATAAAAGAATACGAAATATCGGTGGTCCAGGCAATTTACATATTGTTATTCATGGGCTTAACGAATAATTGTCGAGACCCCTCTGTCACCTCTTAAAACGAACGGATAAGTTTCGTGTGACCTTTTTCTTTTGTACTCTACGCATTTATGTAAATTCTTTTATGGCAAGATAAAGACAATAGCTTTGAGAAATTTGTATTATACAAAAATCGAAAGTATTGCTTTTCTTTTTGTGCGTATGTGTGTGTGTTCTTGTGAATCGCGAAAGGAGCTATTTTCTCCATAAACAGAGATTTTTCTTCGGCGTAGATTCCTGCCAAAATTAGATTAACTCTCACAGTTGAAACGATCTGAGGTAATTAAAACACCCCTATTCGGATCAAAAATTCCCAGTGTGGCGAATGATTGTAGTTATCTCAATTCAACAAGGAAAGCCGAGGAATTTGATTTCGGTGAAAATCCCCAGGCTAAGCTCGACATACCAGCCAGCGCTGGATACTACGTCAGACTTTTACCAGAAATCTTAACTACGTCTATGTTTCGTTTAATACTTTTCTGTGCTCCAAACAAAGATACATTTATTTATTTATTTATTTATAAGGAATTGGTTTTTGATTTTTTGCTTTAATCTTTCATAGATTTTGACCCTAAATTCTGAAACTGTAAAATCCATAAATGAAATTCCTTTGAGTAAAAATAGGACAATATGTGAATCATTTCTTTTACCAAAAATCTTTACCACCTCTTTGTTTGGTTAAGTATTTAACTGTGTCTATCAGAAAAATAAATAGTTTTATTTGTTTAATTTTCAACACATTCTATTATTTTCAGGTATGGGTGAAAATATTTTTTTTTAAAAGTTGATTTTCTTGCAAAATCAAACAATTTTCGGAAGAACTCAAAATTTCTTTATAATCTTTTGCAGGAAAAGATCCCAAAATAAAACAAAGAATGACATCAATGAAATTCCCCTGAATGAATATGACACTATCGGAGATATTTCTGCTGAAGAAAGAGACTCATTTAAGAAATTTAATGACCGCCTTGATATAACTGTGGATAATGAAACTCCTTTATACGAAAACGTATCTGATAAAATATTAGACGAACCTGAATACATGGAATGTATATAAACTGCAGCTGAATGTGAGGTTCCAGTTTTGAGAAATGTGGAGTAACCATTTATTCTCATTACTCTGAAATCAGCTCTGACCTGGGTCTGACATCAGTTCTAAAAAAATGAGTATAAATTTCTATATTTCTAAATGTATACTAATAAAAGCACCCACCCACCTACATGCAATAATATTGATAAATGTGTTTGTCAAGATGGGGGAGTTGTGTGGGGATATACGTACGGGTGTGTCAATATGAGTGTGTGTATGGGGGTGGTAATAAGTTTCAGGTATAGTAAAAACAAAAAATAAATGTAGCATAAAAACTAAAAAAAAGAAAGAAAGAGATGAAAGTAAGAAAGAGTGGAAATAGAAAGAAAGAAAGAAAGAAAGAAAGAACGGAGAAAAAAATTAAAGGAACAACGAAATAAAGTGTGAAAAAAAGGAAGAACGAAAAAATACTGAAAAAGAAAGAATCAAACAAACAAATAGTATGGGCAGAAAGAAAGAAAGAAAGAAAGAAAGAAAGAGAGAGAGAGAGAGAGAAAGAGGAAAGACGGAAATAAAGAATGAAGAAACGGAGAAAATAGAAATGAATAAGAAAGAAAGAAATAAAGAAAGAAAGGGAAGAACATAGGAAAAGAAGATGTCTCTAAGAAGCTGCATATATATTGGCCTATGGTGACATCTTTCTGAAAATCTTGGACACGTATTCCAGAAATTCATGTTACCTACTCCTTGCCGAGCCCTTCCCTTTTTTTTTTGTCCAATTAGCTTAAATCCCCTACCCTCATAGGGATACTCCGGCTTGTTTTCGGTCCTCGCTGATATCAGAAAATAGTCGGCTCTCCGTAGCGTAGATGGGGAAACGGAAGGGAAAGCAATCGAATATTTTTCCTTGTTTTGTTAATTTATTTTGCGGTTTTCTCCCACCCCCATCATTGTCAATTTGTTAAATAAACCATTTGTAAATAAATCATTCATTTTATCCGGGTTTTAAGTAGGTTCTCATAGAGCGAATATGGCATTTTGGTGATTGCTGAGAACTTGCTAATGTATGATTACCAATATCTTGTATTATGTGCTTGGGGCGGGGATTGTGGCTAGCTTGTGCCCCTTAGAATACAAAGTTAAGCATGACCGCTCCATTTCCCCTCCCTAACAAAATGCGTCGGGGCTTCATGCACCCTAAATTTAGGATTTTTAATTTTTCAAATCTAAGAAATAAAACCTTGAGAGATCAACAGTCAAACTTTAAAAATGATTTCCTTGGTTGAATCATTCATATGCCCAGAAAAGCAAGAGGCATATGCGGAGGTCCGGACGATATAGCGGCCGAATTGCTGTGTTTCAAATCACCACTCTAAAGATGAGAACAGTCCGAAAAATTTTGACCAAAAAATAACGATGTATACAGCAGTTTCTAAGTAGTATTCCTTTTATGAATATGTATTTCTGCAATTTTAGATTTGGTTACAGGAGTTGCAATTTTATTTTCTGTTAGAGTTTCAAATCTGGAGAGTGAAACAATAAATCATGCGACAACCTAGTGAGATTGCAAACGAGAAAATCTAGACATGGCTAAGGAAAGGACACCTGAAAAGAGAAACTGAATCTCATTTAATAACAGCACAAAACAACACCATCAGGACCAATTACATAAAAGCGAATATTAATAATGCACAACACAATAGCAATCGTTGGTTATGTGGAGAAAGAGATGAAACAGTTAATTACGTAATAATTGAATGCAGCAAACTAGCACAAAATGAGTACAAGACTAGTCACGAATGAGTGAGGGAAGGTGATCTACTAGAATTTCGGTAAAGGTCAAAATTCGACCTTATTACTTAATGGTATGACCGGCCCTTTGGAATAACGGTTAGAATGCTCCAAAATTGTCTAGGAGACCAGAGCTCGATACGAAAGATTAAATGCTTTCTTATGTATCACTCAGCACTATGATATACGGATCAAGGGTAAGTGGAGTAATCTAGAAAATAGAGTAGCAATCTCTCCTACACATTTGTAAAGTAGCTATTGAAAAGGGGGTCTTCAGTTCACCCTCGACTACAGTCGGCCAACTTATTTACTTACCAAATGGTATAGGCGCAAACTAGACTCTGTCCGAGAGAATTAGATGCATAAAATTCTCTAGATACCAACAAATCACTTAATCACGCCCATAGGACCACACCATGAAAAAAAGAACTTGCCATCAAGTGGATTTTGCCATTTCGGCAGAATACAGTGTAAAAATGAAAGAAAACGAAAAGATTGACAAGTACCTGGATCTTGCTCAAAAACTGAAAAGGCTGTGAAACATGAACGTGATGATGGTACCAATTATAGTCGAAGCCCTTGCAACAATTCCCAAAGGACTGTAAAAGAAACTGGGGAAAATGGAGTTCGGAAAACCAGACCTGGCTGCACTAAAAGTGACAAACTGAATATATATTTACCCAACTCCACCACCATAGGCAGGAGGAGACCTAAGGTCAATCTTTAATGTTTGACAATAAATTCTCCCTTTTTCATCTCTTTGTCTGCCTATTAACATAACGACTTGAGTTAACGCCAATGGTCCGGGAGACCGGGATTCAATCCCCGGGAGAGTCATAACAAAGACTCAGAAATATGGTACTTGGTGCCTCATTACGTAACACTCAATATTATAAGGTACGGATTCAGGGTAAGTGGAGTAATCCAGGGAAAAGAGTGGCGCCCTTCCCTACACCACGATGTAGTAGCTATTGAAAAGGAAGCCTATGGATCGCCTTCAACTAGGGTCAGCCAACTGTATATATATATATATATACAAGTCGTTTAATAAATAAGGTCAATTTTGTCAAAAGAGTTGGCAATAGGAAGCACTGTTTGATTGCATCTTTTAAAAAAGAAACAATAGAGAAGTGACCTTTCATGTTCAAGAAGGCTGTCAGGATGACCTTTTTTACTGACCGCTGCACCCAGAACCTTTTCATTATCGTAGAATCAGTGGGCTCTCACTTGTGGGACAAGTTTTTTCCACTCAGGCTTGTAAGGGCAAACGCATATTCAGCCAATTTGTAAACACTTTTTCGACCAAAACCAGCTTCTCTGTAGATATTAAATATTCTTGCGTAAATTCCATAAGGCTTGAACTTTTCAACTACATAAAATTTTATGAGAGACCTCTGTTCAAGCTTCGAGCACTTTATTTGATTTTCGACCATTTCAAATAGTCTCAGAACAAATATTATTTGATATTAAAGAATTTTTTTCTATAAACACATTTCAAACAATGCAGAGTTTCATTTGTGGAAAAAAATCCTGAAAAGAAATTTATTTTGCTTTTTCCCAGAAAATACCTTTCATTTTTCGAATATTTCTCGTATATGCATGTGTGTGTGTGTATGTGTGTGTGTGTGTGTGTATCATTATTCTATCTAAATGTTTATTAACTAATATCTAAGTATTTAGCTAACTCTTTCGGCAATAATAAAGGTCAATAATGAAGTGAAGTACTCAGAGTAGTTTTCTCCTAGACTGGTTGCCATTTCCAAGCTAAAGACCCTAATCTGCCCTACCATCTATCGATTGTTTTAAGGAAAAGAAATTCACACCTTTCGCAAGGTAATGAGCATCAAGTGAAACTGCCTCGTTCAGGATTTGAACTCGAGTTCTATGTGACAATCTGATTGACGTGCGATGAAAAGCAACTCAAATTAGGAAGATGAAGGTTGATATATTCCTGAAACTTGTTCTGTCTGACATCTTGAATTTTTCTCAATAATCCTAAAGTCCAGAATGTTTTAAAATGCTGTTTCTTCGTCACTTAACACTTTCTTTTATGGTATTGTAATTTACGAATCAAATTTTTACCAAAGAAGATATTAAAATTAACATGTAAACTGTTTACAAAAGAATAATCTATCTATCTAGCTAGCTAGCAAGCAATTTGTCTGTCTGTCTGTTCCAATCTATCTGTCTATCTGTCTATCTATCTATCTGGCTTCATATAATCTTTTACTCATTATTTCATAGTTTTATATCTATCTATCTATCTATCTATCTATGTCATCTTATATTTATTTATCTCTCTATCACTCTATTTATCTCTCAATGTATCTATTCGTCTGTTTCTATCTATCTATCTATCTATCAATATTCATAGATATCTTGTTTCAAATCATCATTTCTTTCATCGGTCTCTGACTAGTTTATATATATATATATATATATATATATATATATATATATATAGAGAGAGAGAGAGAGAGAGAGAGAGTGAGATGGATTGAGAGATAGAAATAGAGAGAGATGAACAAAAGTGATGAAATAAATATTCTTAATAGTGATTCATTTTTTCATTGTTCTTATCTAGTTTAATTATATTCACACACACACACACACACACACACACACACACACACACACACACACACACACACACACACACAAATTCAAGCATAAACACACACCAATAAGCTAAAATTAATCAATGTTTGACGGGAACAATATTCTCACACACGTAACATCCACCCAGTGCCCTTGAATATATACGTGTGTATGAGTTTGTATACACGTAAGTGTACTTACGACTATACATGTATGCATACCTTCACACACACACACACACACACACACATACACACAGAATACATACATTCATACATCTACAAGAAAACATTCAAATAAAAGTAAAAAGAAGAGAAACAATAAAGAACTTCATAAACAAAACATCCAAAAATCCACCCAATAACCTCGAAAATATACGTGTTCGAGTGTATGTATGCTTAAGCGTATGTATATATATATACGCGTATGTACAAACACACACACACGGAAGGCATACATATCATGGAGTTCTATACTACGGGCCACTTCATAGTGCACACAAGTCATTAGACTGGAGGCTGGTTTTATTGCAGAGAGAAGATTAGGTCGTTTTATTTTTGTACCATAGCCAGATACGGCTATATGGGAAATGGACATATAATGTTCATATATATATATAACATAGAACATAGGATCTCGAAACACGAAAACACTTACGACTTCTCAGTTCAGGTACGAAAATTTTTATTACCTTTGAGTTTAAAGGTTTTTCGACATAAGGAGAGAGAGAGGCACAATCTTTCTATTCTGTTTTTTTTCATCCCCCCCCATCTCGTGCGACACCTGCCCAAGGCCCCCGCGAGTAAGCGAAAGCCGACCGTCTTCTTCCGAGGCAGGTCTCAACTCTACTAACTGACTTTTTCAAAATCTCCCAAAATCCTCCGGTGCGTGGCATCATTCGCACTGTGTTTCCCATTTAGGGCTATTGTGACATACCTGAGTGACACGTCCGCTCTGCGTACGCGTGTGAACACCTGCATTAATGTTGCACTTAAGTAACCCTTGCACTGAGCCGAAAGTTTCTCAGCCTAACTAAACCCCATCAAAAATCCCTCGGCCATTATATTACAGTTTCAGTTTGAGCTAACTGTTGTATACTGTGTATATCTGTGTTGTCGTCTCGAGAAATTCAAAGGGATCTTTTAACCTTACCTTTGGTTGGAATATCATTTAACTTATTTAGTTGAAGTAAGTATATTGATTATTTTAGTTTGAGTTGATACATTATTTTTATTTAAATTGTAAAAAGGAAAATTTGTGGCTTAAATTCACTCTCACAAAAAGATTTACTCACGTTTAAAGCTTTAACATTTTAAAATTAAATTTTAATTCATTTTTTGGCATTTTTCCTCTTAAAGATTGTTCAATATTTCTTAATTAAAGTTTAAAGAATTATTTATTGATAAAATTCAATCCTTTTTTTGCAATTTGTGTTATTTTAAGAAGAAAATATTAAAATATTTAACAAATTTGAACAGAATTTAATTCAGTTTCTTCAAAGACGTAAAGCAAATTAAATTATAATAAAATGAATAAAAAATGTTGTTTTTTTTATAGATTTAATGTCATTACTTAATCTGATATTTATTTTTGATATCGTTAAAAAAAACATTGTTAGTGTGGGTGAAAAAATAACATCTACGAAATTAAAGTTTTTAATAATGCTTAAAGTTTGCATAAATTGACATTTTCCTATTAAAATTTTAAGTTTGAATAATAAATTTGAATAAAATTTAAACAGAGAAAGGGTCATTAACATATATCTATTAAAACTTTATCCAATATTTCCATGAAAAGTTTTAAAAATAAAGCGAATTTCTTCATCCAATATTTAGATTTATGGCTTTTGATAAAAAGAAAAACATCCTGAGTCAACAAGTTTTAGAAATGGCTCCTAAAATTCTTGGAATAAAATACAGCTCAGACATAGTCATATGTGCTTTTGGGTATTATGCAACACCAAGGACTTTCTATAATAGATTAAGAGACGATTTTCAATTACCCTCATTAGCAACATTAGGAAGGATGACGTCTTTTTTGTTGTCTATATTTAATACTCTTAATACCAGTCAAAAAGAGCGCATAATTCTCCATGATGAAGTATATATCAAAACATCTTGCTACATCATGCCAAACAACTATTTAGAAAATAAGTTGACAATCCATCTCTACTTGCTCAAACAGAACTCGGTATAATGTTGACGTATCTCAATGGGAGTCCAAAATTTCTTACAAAATTGGTTCCAATTTCAAAATTGACAGCAGCGTTTTTATTTGAACAATTTGAATTAACAGTCTAGACCATCACATCTGTGCCAGCTTATGTAAAGGCTATTATATGTGATGACAAGCGAGTAAATCAAGCTTTCTTAAAATTATATCCCTCACTTCCTGAAAAACCTTGCTTAACTGAAGATAATAAACATTTGCTTTTTGATTTTGCTCATCTGTTGAAAAATATTCGCAGTTTGTGGCTGAAAGAAAAAACAGGAGAACTAATCTTTGATGATGATGGAGTAAGATGAGTTGAAATGGGTACATTTTAGACAGTTATATCATTTTGAATCTGAAAGACTAGTCAAATTTTCAGATTTAAATGAAATTTCCATTGCTGCAAAGCCAATAGAAATACAATCGGTTTCTACTTTCCTCAGAGTGTTTTTTGAAGAAAAAAAAAACGTATATTGCACTTCTCACTAAGTTTGGAATAAGTGTAGATAAGAATGATACTACCCTATTCATAAATGAGATTTTGACATTGTGAAAAGTTTCAAATGTTAAGTCTCTTCAAATTGATAAATTACGTAATGATCCTCTACAAGATGAAATCAGATCTCCAAATGACACCCGACTTGATTTTATCATTTGGTAAAATGGCTCTTAATATTGCTGGCAGTCAACGTAATCATAAAAAAATACTGTTACTGTCATAGTTCATACTTGCAATGGAATTGTTAGTCTATGTCGACACCTTTTAGCTACAAGTCATGAATGTATTCTACTGGGGCAATTTTCAACTGATCCATTGGATTAGGAATTTGGTAAACTTCTCGGTTCATGTACAAAACTTTTTATTACCTTTGAGTTTAAAGGTTCTTCGACATAAAGAGAGAGAGAGGCACTATCTTTCTATTTTGGCTTTTTCATCTGCCCACCACCAACACCTGTGGCACCCGCCACAAAGTCTCCGCGAGCAAGCGAAAGTCAACCGTCTCGTTCGATGTCCAGTTCTCAACTCTGACTTTTTCAAAAGATTTTTTTTTAAAGAGCCAAAAACGGCCAGGTATAAAAGTGGCCTTGTTAGAAAAATGAACTTGGTAGAAAAATGTTTCGCAGCAGGCGACACTTCTATTAGCCAATTCCTAATGTAAGCGAGGAGTTGGCTTTTCTTAATAATATGATTCAATACATGATGAATCAAAATTGTTTCTTTGTTTGCTAGGGTTTTATGGCATATCAACCCTTGTAGGTTATTTAATGTCAAATCCTTTTTATACATATATATTGAATATATATGATTTCTTTTGGTTGGGTTTTATGGCATATCAACCATTGTAGGTTATTTAATGCCAAATCCCCTTTATCCATATATACCGAATATATATGATTTGATTTGGTTTGGTTTTATGGCATATCAACCATTGTAGGTTATTTAATGCCAATCCCCTTTATCCATATATACCGAACATATATGATTTGATTTGGTTTGGTTTTATGGCATATCAACCCTTGTAGGTTATTTAATACTAAATCCTATTTATACTTATATATTAAATATATAGGATTTGTGAACACATTTCGTCGACAACATTTTTAAACGAACCCGAGCATTTTTTGGGGGTGGCGGCTCACACAATTCGATGCTTTCAAGTATTTCTAACTCAAATAATTTTATTTACTATCAATCATTTATTTGAACACAGTTAATCATGGTTGACACTTTTTCTATATTTCTTTCTCCTTGAACTGGAAATTTAATGTTAAAACAAATTTCAAAAGTCTACTAACCAACTGAATTTTCTTACTTATTGAGTAATATAGTTTTAGAACAAAAACAGGCATAATGTAAACGAAATTCATGGTTGAATCGGGTGGTTTTAAAAAAAGATAAAAGAAAGAATTTAAGAAGTCATTTTTGGGAACTGTCTAGAGAATTACTTAACAGAATTTGATATGTATATAGACATTGTATTAATACTGTATACGTTCTGTGAAAAGATTTTTCCTAAGGACAGTAAAGAGGGGAGATAACCAGGGAAGCATAAGTAAGGAATAATTAGATGAATGAATAAAAACACGACGATTTGATTGATGTTTATTCAGTATATCTTTTTCATTTTATAATTGGCAAACAATGGAAAATACTCGCTTCGGCTGTACATATACTAAAGTACTGGCAAATATTGCCAAGAAAGAGATATTCAATATTTACAACACTGCATCCATGAGAAAGAGTCTCTTTTAACGTACTTAGGAATTTCACAAGAATATTGTATTATGACTGGCCTTGTATACTGTCTAGCCGAAAATTCTGGATCGTTCATATAATTTTGAGCATCACCATCAGATAGAAGTTAGTTTCATACCAAGGACACTCCCTTTTTAGGAGGGTGTCATAAGGAAGAGTACTCGTCTGTTTGTAATTGAAACTATGTCACCATCAACGTCACAATTCCCTTAGTTATTGACGTTATTTTCTTTCTGATTCTGATTGGCATTTTATTAATTAGCGATGTCTATATTAAAGTCTAACTGAGAGTTGCAAACCTGAAACGAACGCCGGATGGCCGTCGAAGAACCAGGAGAGGCAAACCCATGTTATTAATACGTTTAAGATCATGCCATTAAACACAACTATTTTGCTTATTGCTTTTTAAGAAAACTGTGTTTAATAAATAATTAGTTGGTGTTATTAATTTCTAATATTTCATCAGCAGGGGATATAATCAGCATATTTTTACGTCTCATCGAAAGGGGTTTACAATTGGGGGGAATATGGAAATCCTCTTGATCTTATATTTCTACCCCCCCACACACGGTGATGGTCGGTAAGAAAAGGTTGGTTTAATGTACAGACCTAGCAGGAAGTAAACCGGGTGGGGGCGTCTGATTAAGATTGCTTAATTCTATCAGCATTTCCCTTTTGAGGGCGGGATGAGAAGTGTCCTCAGGCGCTGGTCAATAAAACCAGTTTTTATCCCTTTTAGACAAAGGGTCTGGTCATGTTTGTCAACTTCTTTCGTCACACTGGCAAGAATAGCTTTTGAGTTCTGTCCGGGAGCAAGTGCCTGCAAGACATTCCCGACGATTGTACGAGAGAATCCACTCAGCATCTACCATATATTGCAGTAGTAGTATTAGTAGCTTTCTATTCATGCTCAATATATGAGTTTTTCCTTCTCCTATAGTGGTTGCCCAGCCAAGGCTTAAGAGCCAAGTCAGCACTACAAATTATTTTCGTTGTTGCCGGTCGAAGCTGCAGAATACGCCAACAGTATCTATGCAGAGGGTTGATACCTCCACCTCACCCTGTGAGTGACCTGGATATGACACTAAACTATCTGACAGTGAGGCTCCAGTCCTGAAGTTATGGAGATTGTGAAGTTCCTTTTCGTTGCCATTACTCCCAGGTTCACTGTGACACAAAAAGACCTATTAGGGTTCCATATATTGATCAAATAGAACTATTGAATCATTTATTACACGCGAAGCCATAATAGGATTTACATTCTTATATTTTAAAATGGCCGTGATACCACTTTTTCCCGAAGCAAAGATGGTGGACATCGGTAAACTAATCAGTGTCGAGAACCTATTGGTCAGGAAAGTCACGTGATTTGTGCTCACAACTACGTCCGCACCTTTAATTTTATCCTGCGCATTTGGAGCCGACCATATGACAAGAATTCACTCTCTCACATTTTGACTTCCTGTAACAGCACTCTCTGTTTTCATTTCGACTTCCAGAAACAACTTGACCTGGCCACTTAGTAAGAAACAACTCAATACGCGTAACATGGGTGCATATACATTCGGTGTCCTTTTTCTTTCCTGTTCTGCCTTTTCGGTTAGACTAGTTCCAGCTTCAGAAATTTCGTCGAACACCGAAAGAGACAAACAACCAACATGGGAGAAGACACGTTCCTCCGAGAATACATTGCTATATTTCTGCATATTGATACATCGCATGAAATTCTTAGTCAACATACATTCTATAGTCTACTGGACACTTTTAATATTTAGTCCTTTTCCATAATATACGTGTTAGTTAAATACACACACGCACACACACACAGAGGAATATTCAACAGACTATATTAGAATATTTGTAATGTTTTGTAATGTTTTCTTTTTTATGAATTTGTTGTCATATAAATTTATTTTCGTTTGTAAAACAACATACCACTACTGCGTGGAAAAAATGACTGTTAAATTGCATTATTAGTATTACATAGGAATACAGGAAACCCTTAAACTGTAAGCAAATTATTGAATAATGTTGAATAGAATAATTTGTGTTTAAACCATTTAATCGTGAGTAAATAAAACTTTTAATGTTAGATAGCAATACTTGAAACCGTTTAAAAGTGTGCAAACAAAAGAGCTCTAGCAAATTTAAAAATTGTTATCAACAAACTATTCGTTTTCAAATAATATATATTAAATATATATCTATAAGCAGGATTTGGTCTTAAATGACCTACAAGACTTGATATGTGGAAAAGTCAACCAACCAACCGACGAACCAACTAACACAACTAACCAACCAACCAACTGCCCTTGTAGAGTAGAGATGGGCTCTTGCTTTTACCAAGGTGAAATATAACCACTTCGCCTTGAGATTCTTGAGTCTCTCTGTTTACATCGATAACACCGTTGCATCAGTTAGCAATTACTGATGATAATAAGGGTAAGGATTATCCTCCTTGTTTTTGTTTTGTTACAACCAACCTCGAGTGAGGGCGGCTCAGAGGGTAGCTAGGCTCGCCCCGCTGATTCGCCAGTGGGCCCTGTCCAGCAAAGGTAGACTTGAAGCCGTAAGGCCCTTGACTTTAGCTGGGCCACCTTCGGGTAGTCTAGATATATCATAGTCACCAGGGCTTGAGCCTCAGCTCGTGCTCAAACTGCCCTACCCTAATCTCCACTTTAATCGACCTTTGGTTCATTGACCTTGTGTCAAGTCCTCTCCGGTGGGAGGCAGTGACAAATATCGGCTTAGAGGGCAGTTAAACTGAAGTCGTTAAACGATCACTACGTGTTTTGACGTCGATCCCTTAATCCAGACATAGCAGCTTTAGTTAAACAGCTTTGCCCAGATCAGAAATATGTTCGTGAATGTTACAATACGAGCGCCTCGTGGGGCAGACGGGGTTCTTTAACCTTGGATAGTAGCCAGTCTTGGAGAAGGAAAACTCTGAATTCAAAACAGTTTTATTCTACGGGAAAATTGTGTTATATCCTGCCCGGAGCTGATGGGATGGATAAATATATACCCACTTAAAAGTCGACATTGTGTCACATCATCTTCGCTACGGAGGGGTTGGGTAAATACAACACGAACGCTTCCATAGCAGATTTAGAGTATATCTATCCAACCCCTCTGCCACGGACAGGATGTGACACAAAGTCAATTTTTAAGCAGAATGCAGCTAGTTTGAATTCAATTTTCATTCTCTGGAACTGGTTGCCTAACCAAGACGAGAGAACCAGGCTGATTTAATATTTACCCATAGCTGTAAGGATGAAGAAAGATTGTTTTATGCCTTTTCTAAAAAGTAGTTAACCGTAAAAACCTCGTCCAGGATTTGAACTCCGCTCGTCTAGTCCATTTTCTAACTTCGAAATCTGCCACAACGTGGGTGACTCCGTAGCAGTAGAAGTAATAATACTTGAATGTAATCAACATTGAATAATTAGAAGGGAGAATTAAAAAAATCTTAAGCTTTATGCACACCCACGTTCTCATCCAATCAAATATTATAGATATCAATTAGGCAAAGTGACGTAACAGACCCAACCACTGGTTGTAAACACAGAGAAGGAACAATTATTAGGGAAAAGAAAAGAAAAACAAAAGCACCCCTACATCATCCTTCGACACGAAATATCAAAATTGTTTATATTTTGGATGTTGGAAAATAATGGAAGTTGATCTATTTAAAAAAGAAGAATTTTTTTTAAGGCGAAAGAAATCCAAGGAATAATTCCATCGTTTGCCACTGTTTGTGTTAATCTTTTCCCCGCGATTAGATGAATGGAAATACATTGTTCGCCTCCAGAAATCATCTTTAAAAATGACAAAGCTAATTTCTCTGGTATGTTTGAATTTGAAAAACAAATTCTAAATGTCTATTTTTGTTTCTTTAATTTAAAAACATAGAACGACCTCAATTTTTGCTCCTTATACGTACACGTGTGCACACACAGACACATACCCACATACACACACAGACACAAACACGAACATACATACTAAAACAATGATAATATTTAGATCTATGTTCTATTCTCTGATTTTTAAATTTAATATACCCGAAAATCAATCAATCATTCAATCAATCAATCTATCTCTCTCTCTCTCTCTATATATATATATATATATATAAATTTTATTTACGAAATTGTCCCAAAAAGTAAATGCAAATTTATTGTTCTTCCTTTTTCAAAATTTGTTTAAGTAAAAATATATATATATAAAAAAGTATTATGCGTTACTGGTGGGATTAATTCTTTTTAGCAAATACATTGAATCATTTCCACAAGCATCCGAAAAACAAATTTCGCTGTCTAAATATTTGATTTTCTCTTTTACGCACCCCCCCCACACACACATATATATATATATATAAGTATGTCCACAAAGAGATTAGTATTTTTTGAATTTAATGATTTGTTTATTTTGTTCTTACATACGTGTATGTTTCCAGCTTGTTGCTTTCGTCAGAGAAGATATATGGCACAAAGACTTGTTAATGGGGTACTCAATGAGCCTTGAACTCACTCGTGTTTGCAGTTTGAATGAGTTTCAGTTGGTTATAGATTAATATAGAGGTCTTCCTCTCTTTTTCTAAGAGTGTATTTACCTTAGTCTGCTTTTCCCTTCTTTGATATTTGATATGCTTTTGTCGTTATGTTTGTGCGTATGCGTATACGTTGGAGTGGTTTTAGATTTCACTAACGGTTATTTTCCTCTGTGTGTGTGTGTGTGTCTTGAGGATTTTTTGTGTGTGCATGTGTGGAATTTACTGGTAACTTTTTTCTAATAATTTTTGTGGGTGTATATATATACACATATATATTGTCATCCACAGACAGACCTGTTTCGTTCTTCAGTGTGGCTAGACAGGCTAGATTCCCGAAGCTGGGATCGAAACCTGGCTGACTGAAACGTAAATCCAAGATTCTACCACTCAGCCACGAGGAAACCAGTGCAAGCGAAGGAAATTCATACGCTTATGTATCACATTTGATTTTGTTTATATATATCCGCTTAACGGCTACCGAGAGCTCAATTCATTTAAAGAGCCTTGCTTTACGCTAGTGGCAACCATTACTTCTCTCGCTAGAGAGATCAACTCCACAGGGATAGGCGAGCATATATATTGTCATCCACAGACAGACCTGTTTCGTTTTATCAGAACTTTTCAGTGTGGCTTGACAGGCTAGATTCACGAAGCTGGGATCGAAACCTGGCTGACTGAAACGCCAATCCAAGATTCTATCACTCAGTCACGAGGAAACCAGCGCAAGCGAAGGAAATTTAAACGCTTATGTATCACATTTATTTTTGTTTACATATATCCGCTTATATCTATATATCTATATATCTGTGTGTGTGTGTGTGTGTGTGTGTGTGTTTCCAGCTTGATGTTTTCAAGAGAACATGTTTGGCACAAGGTCTAGTTAATGGGGTATTCAATGAGACTTGAACTTACTTCGTGTTTGTAGTTTGAATGGTTTTTACTTCCGTATGTTTTTTTTTAAATGAATGCTGGTCCTTTTTCTTAGAGAATGTTTCTCTTAGCCGATTTCATCCTTAACTTACTTTTGATATTTGATACGTTGTGTGTGTGTGTGTGTGTATGTATTAAAGTGGTTTCGAATTTCACTTATAGTCATTACACACACACACACACACACACACACGCACACACACACACACATACACACACACATATACATATATATATATATATATATATATGGGAACTACACAAGTATGCTGCATTCATATATATATATATATATATATATATATATATATATATATATATATATGTGTGTGTGTGTGTATGTGTGCGTGTATGCGTGTCTCTTTATTCATATATTCATATATACATTTACACACACAGATTCATGCACATATATATTCAGATACACACACACGTATATTTACATCTAATTTATCTATCTATCTATCTATCTATCAATTCACACACATATATTTATGTATATATTTATAACCATATTTACCATTTTTCCTTATATATATATATATATATATATATATATATATATATACTATGTCTTAGATTCTGATCATATTTTCCCCTGAAAATTGTAATCATTCTAATATAAGCTTTATTTATGAAAAGCCTGAATAAAAATCTTCCTTTTTTCCCTGGTTTGGTATCAAATATATCAGACTGGATATATAAGTACTATGATTTTCCCCTGACACCTTCGGCTTAGCCTAAAAAAAGTAATAAATGTATCCATGAATTATTATGCAAATAAATCAAATTATTGCATTTCAAATACAGTTTATTTGTTTTATTTTATTGATAACTTTAGATCTAACGATATACCAATTCAGACAATTTTTCTCTTATTAATCGTTTTTGTTTCACGAATTTTAATTTGTATTTATAATTCACTTTGAAATCTGTATTTCTTTTGTTTTTTAATGAAAAATGAAATCGGTACATGATTTTATGGCATATCAACTTGTCTAGGGTTATTTTATGCCCAGAGTTTTGGGAATTGTCATTTTTTTAGTGTCGTCATTTGGGGGGGTTTGGATTGGGGAGTTCTTTTTTTTCTTTTTTTTTGCCCCCTGTTGTATGATATCAATTATTCCTGTCAAATACTAATAATTAGAATTAAATAAAATGACCTAATATACATGGACGACATCAATCTATTTGCCAAAAATGAAAAATAATTGGAAACTCTAATACACGCAGTCAAAATATACAGTCAGGTCATAGAGATGAAATTTGGCATTAAAAAAATGCGTCATGCTAGTCATGAAAAGCGGCAAATACCTGACTGACGGAATGGAACTTCAAAACCAGGAAAAATTTCGAACGCTCGGAGAAAAGGAGACCGACAAATACTTGGGGATATGGGAAGCTGACACCATCAAACAAGAGGAGATGAAAGAAAAAAAAAACTAAGAAAGAATATTTCCAGAGAACCAGAAAGCTACTCGAAACAAAACTATATTCCCGAAACCCTATTAAAGGAATTAAAACCTGTGCTGTTTACCTCATATGATATTGGGGACGATTCTTTAAGTGGGCCAGAGAAGAACTTAAGCAAATGGATCAGAGAACAAGAAAACTAATAACCATGCATAAGGCATTACATCCCAAAGATGACATTGATGGACTATATGTGTCAAGAAAAGAAGAAAGAAGACTTGCCAGCATTGGAAACCTTACAAAAATATTACTCGTGTATAGGTTGACCATTAATTTATGGAATTCAGTTTTCAAGCCAAAGGTTAATCCTAATCCTTCCCATTTTGTCTTAAATTTTAATCTGAAAGGATAATTTACTGTTTCACTAAAATTTGATGTATACATGCGTTCATACAGTAAAGTGTTTCTCGAAGGTAAGCAATGGACAAGAGGTTGACGTTTTCGGTGAAATCGGACGTATACAATACAAGGTTAATTATGAACAATAGAATAGAATATTAGAAAGAGAATACACACAGAGGGAGGAGAGAAATAATAGAGATAGATAAAGAAAATGATCAAGGAGCTGTATAATATTGTGTCTATATCTCCGTAAAGGTTAAGACCCCATCCCACTTCAACATTTATCCTGGATATGATTCTTAACTGTATCTGATTATGAGGCTCCAGTTTTGGAGCTTTTAGTAATGTAGAGTACTCCTTCATTGCCATTACTCCCAGTTCCACTCTGACCCGGGTGGTTGTACCTGTTAGGGTCCTATCTATCAGTCTAATTGCCTTATTAGTATTAAATAACAACACTTGAAATCATTTAACTGTGTGCAAATAAAAAATTTAGTGTTAAAATGTTATGAGGAAAACGAGTCTTTAACAAAAGTGTAATAGTTTCAGCAACATCTACTTCCGAATCATAGGGTACTATCGTTCTTTTGAAAGGTATTTCATCGCATACTACATATTTCAACATCTCTGAAATCTACATGCATTCCATTACAATGAATCAGCATTTTAATCTAGGATCAGAATGTAGAATCTGTGTCATGTGGTAATTTACTAAGCTTTTTGCTTAGATGTGGCACAAGGCCATATGAAAGGGGCACCCAATGAGACTCGAACTCACTCGTGTAGGTTTGCTAGTGGAGCTTGCTAACCATTACACCACCACAGGCGCCTTAGTATCAGGTGAAAGAACTAAGGATTCAAGAGTCAAAGTGAAATGCTGTCCATTTTCAAATGACTAAATAATCAAACAAAATAAATGTAGATAGATAGATAGATAGATAGATAGATAAAACAGTTATTACTTTCGACAGAAAGAAATTTAAGATTTCCCCAAAATGTTGTCCATTTTTAAATGACTAGAATAATCAAACAGAATAAATGTAGATAGATAGATAGATAGATAGATAGATAAAACAGTTATTACTTTCGACAGAAAGAAATTTAAGATTTCCCCAAAATCAATATAAAACAGGAAAAAAATCAAGAAAATATGATTTAATGAAAATATCAAAGATTGTATGCGAGATAATAATGTTCTCCCTTGGTTAATCGGGCGTGTATGCAAACAATAGCAATAGTAAAACCATTTAAATGTGAGCAAACAAATTATTGATATAAATAGAATTATCAGTGTTGGCTTGGTTTGGTTCTAGTTTGGTTTTATGGCATATCAACCATTGTATGTAATTTAAAGCCAAATCCTTTTTTATACCTATATACTAGATATATGTATTCTAAACACATTTTGTAAAAAACATTTTTAGCTCAGTTTTTTTATACAGTTAAATAATTTCGCTCATTTCTATCTTATACGAATAATTCTATTTACTATTATTCACTTGTTTGCAGACAGTTAATTGTTTCCAATTTGGTTTTTTTGGTTTCTTTGTTTTTTAATGGCATATCAACCTTTTAAGGTTATTTAATGCCAAAGCTATTCTCCTAGAAGAACAGTAGTGGTACAATTTAACCCATTGCTAAGGGGGTTCATACCTTTCCCAAGGGTATTTGCCCGAAAGTGAACGTAATAGCGCGACTGGAGTACGAACTCGTTTACTACGATTCCGCAGTCCATCGCTTTAACCATTACACCACGAGGACTTCGACGCTCTTTTAAATGAGTTTTCACCATTGCGGACGTCCCAACCCCGAATCTAGGTACTGATTTCTTTCAACATTTCGACCAACGGATAGACCTCTAGTTATTTTTTTTAATGACCTTCTTTCTTTTTTCCCATCTTTTTACCTCAAGTCAATGTAATTTTTAAAAATGTATTTGTGTACATATATGCAGCATGGCAATCTATATTACAGGCCAACTCATGGCGCAACTGAGAGCCAGAAGTGGACGTCTATTCATAAAGGTATAATTTTCAGAAATTTTAGAAGAAAATTAAATCAAACACTTCTGAAAATACTTAGAATAACATTTGATGTACACCTGAGGATAATAGGATGTGTTGAAAGTTAAATGAATGAAAATAAGTATTTTTGCCATGGACACTGATAATTATTAAACAACACAAAAGAGTATTTATGATTCTGGTAAAAGATATAATATATTGAATCAGAAATATTTATATCATTTACAGGTATCACTGAACCCTTTATTCAATCTATCCCTTACGAACGAATAAAGAGTTTGGTTTAAATTTACATTACAGTTACTGGGTTTAACTAACAGAACCCGAGAAGGCTAGAAGACATCTGCCGAAGTATGTGTATAACAATCAACCATCTCAGAAATATAGACAAATAAAACAAAATTATTCTGGGGAAGTTTCAAAACTTTTAGAGCTGGTACTTTTTCTGATCTGGGTGCGCCATGTTTACAAAATTTTTTCCAAATTATATTTGCAAAAATATACGCATGCTTTTTGTCCATGTTGAAAAAATGAAACTCAGAAATAAGCATAAAAATGATATTTAATGATTTAAAGTAAACATTTTCCTTTGTTGTATGGAAAAGGATGAAACAACAAGATAACTATTGGCAAGTGTGGTCAGAAGGAACATTTAGTTTTCTACGGTCTGTTAAATTGGTATATTTTCCATGCTTTTCATAATAAAAATAGGTTTCACATCCCCTGGGTTGATTATCCTTTCTTGTAATAAATACAGCTATGTACACAAGAACCATTTTTATTTCATTAGAAAGAGATGGTTCTTAATTTTCCAGATTGTCAAATATTTCTGAACCTTCCTCACAAAATTTGTAATCACAAGATGTACCTGAATTAATATCAAATTCAGCAAAATTTACATTTTAAAGAAAAGATGTCAGCTTAATATGCAGCTTTTCAATACACTGTTGAAAATAGGTGTGACCTGATCCTTGGTGAAGTTTACCAAATTCCTAATCCAATGGATCAGTTGAAAATTGCCCCAGTAGTATATATTTATGACTTGTAGCTAAAAGGTGTCGATATAGACTAACAATTCCATTGCAAGTATGAACGTTGACAGTAGTACTGTTTTTTTACGCTTACCTTGACTGCTATCCATATTAAGAACTATTTTACCAAATTCAATGATATAATCAAGTCGGGTGTCATTTGGAGATCTGATTTCAGCTTGTAGAGGATCATTACGTAATTTATCAACTTGAAGAGACTTAACATTTAAAACTTTTCACCATGTCAAAATCTTGTTTATGAAGAGGGTAGTATCATTCTTATCTACACTTATTCCAAACTGAGTGAGAAGTGCAATATATGTTGGGTTTTTTTTTCAGAAAGCATTCTGAGGGAAGTAGAAATCAATTGTATTTCTATTGGCTTTGCAGCAATGGAAATTTCATTTAAATCTGAAATTTTGACTAGTCTTTCAGATTCAAAATGATATAACTGTTTAGGATGTGCCCATTTCAACTCGTTTTACTCCATCATCATCAAAGATTAGTTCTCCTGTTTTTTTTTCTTTCAGCCACAAACTGCGAATATTTTTCAACAGATGAACACAATCAAAAAGCAAATGTTTATTATCTTCAGTTAAGCAAGGTTTTTCAGGAAGTGAGGGATATAATTTTAAGAAAGCTTGACTTACTCGCTTGTCATCACATATAATAGACTTTACATCAGCTGGCACAGATGTGATGGTCTAGACTGTTAATTTAATTTGTTCAAATAAAAACGCTGGTGTTAATTTTGAAATTGGAACCAATTTTGTAAAAAATGTTGGACTCCCATTGAGATATGTCAACAGTATACCGAGTTCTGTTTGAGCAAGTAGAGATGGATTGTCAACTTATTTACCAAATAGTTGTTTGGCATGATGTAGCAAGATGTTTTGAAATATACTTCATCATGGAGAATTATGCGCTCTTTTTGACTGGTATTAAGAGTATTAAATATAGACAACAAAAAAGACGTCATCATTCCTAATGTTGCCAATGAGGGTAATTGAAAATCGTCTCTTAATCTATTATAGAAAGTCCTTGGTGTTGCATAATACCCAAAAGCACATATAACTATGTCTGAGCTGTATTTTATTCCAAGCATTTTAGGAGCCATTTCTAAAACTTGTTGACTCAGGATATTTTTCTTGTTATCAAAAGCCATAAATCTAAATATTGGATGAAGAAATTCGCTTTATTTTTAAAACTTTTCATGGAAATATTGAATAGAGTTTAAATAGAGATATGTTAATGAACCTTTCTCTGTTTAAATTTTATTCAAATTTATTATTCAAACTTAAAATTTTAATAGGAAAATGTCAATTTATGCAAACTTTAAGCATGATTATTAACTTTAATTTCGTAGATGTTATTTTTTCACCCACACCAACAATGTTTTTTTTAACGATATCAAAAATAAATATCAGACTAAGTAATGACATTAAATCTATAAAAAAAAAACAACATTTTTAATTCATTTTATAATGAAAATTATTTGCTTTATGTCTTTGAAGAAACTGAATTAAATTCTGTTCAAATTTGTTAAATGTTTTAATGTTTTGCTTCTTAAAATAACACAAATTGCAAAAAAAAAAAGGATTGCATTTTATCAATAAATAATTCTTTAAACTTTAATTAAGAAATATTGAACAATCTTTAAGAGGCAAAATGCCAAAAAATGAATTAAAATTTAATTTTAAAATGTTAAAGCTTTAAACGTGAGTAAATCTTTTTGTGTGAGTGAATTTAAGCCACAAATTTTCCTTTTTACAATTTAAATAAAAATAATGTATCTACTCAAACTAAAATAATCACATATACTTCAACTAAATAAGTCAAATGATATTCCAACCAAAGGTAAAATAAAAAGATCCCTTTGAATTTCTCGAGACGACAATACAGATATACACAGTATACAACAGTTACCTCAAACTGAAACTGTAATATAATGGCCGAGGGATATTTGGTGGGGTTTAGTTAGGCTGAGAACCTTTCGGCTCAGTGCAAGGGTTACTTAGGTGCAACATTAATGCAGGTGTTCACACGCGTGCGCAGAGTGGACGTGTCACTCAGATATGTCACAATAGCCTGAAATGGGAAACGGGGCTACACAGTGCGAATGACGTCACACACCGAAGGATTTTGGGAGATTTTGAAAAAGTCAGTTAGTAGAGTTGAGACCTGCTTCGGAAGAAGACGGTCGGCTTTCGCTTACTCGCGGGGGCCTTGGGCAGGTGTCGCACGAGATGTGGTGGGGGGCAGATGAAAAAAACAGAATAGAAAGATTGTGCCTCTCTCTCCTTATGTCGAAAAACCTTTAAACTCAACGGTAATAAAAAGGTTCGTACCTGAACTGAGAAGTCGTAAGTGTTTTCGTGTGTCGAGATCCTATGTTCTATGTTATATATATATATATATATATATATATATATATATATATATATATATATATATGAACATTATATGTCTATTTCACACATAGCCGTATCTGGCTATGGTACAAAAGTAAAACGACCTAACCTTCTCTCTGCAATAAAACCAGCCTCCAGTCTAATGACTTGTGTGCGCTATGAAGTGGCCTGTAGTATAGAACGCCATGATATGTATGCCTTCCGTGTGTGTGTGTTTGTACACACACGTATATATATTTATATACGCTTAAGCATACATACACTCGAACACGTATATTTTCGAGGTTATTGGGTGGATTTTTGGATGTTTTGTTTATGAAGTTCTTTATTGTTTCTCTTCTTTTTACTTTTATTTGAATGTTTTCCTGTAGGTGTATGAATGTATGTATTCTGTGTGTATGTGTGTGTGTGTGTGTGTGTGTGAAGGTATGCATACATGTATAGTCGTAAGTACACTTACGTGTATACAAACTCATACACACGTATATATTCAAGGGCATTGGGTGGATGTTACGTGTGTGAGAATTTTGTTCCCGTCAAACATTGATTAATTTTAGCTTGTTGGTGTGTGTTTATGCTTGAATATGTGTGTGTGTGTGTGTGTGTGTGTGTGTGTGTGTGTGTGTGTGAATTTAGTTAAACTAGATAAGAACAATGAAAAAATGAATCACTATTAAAAATATTTATCTCATCACTTTTGTTCACCTCTCTCTCTCTCTCTCTATATATATATATATATATAACTAGTCAGAGACCGATGAAAGAAATGATGATTTGAAACAAAATATCTATGAATATTGATAGATAGATAGATAGAAACAGACGAATAGATACATTAAGAGATAAATGGAGTGATAGAGAGATAAATAAATATAAGATGACATAGATAGATAGATAGATAGATATTTATAAAACAATGAAATAATGAGTAAAAGATTATATGAAGCCAGATAGATAGATAGATAGACAGATAGATTGGAACAGACAGACAGACAAATAGCTTGCTAGCTAGCTAGCTAGATAGATTATTCTTTTGTAAACAGTTTACATGTTAATTTTAATATCTTTTTTGGGAAAATTTGATTCGTAAATTACAATACCATAAGTGTTAAGTTGCGAAGAAACAGTATTTTAAAACATTCTTGACTTTGGGAGTATAGAGAAAAATTCAAGATGTCAGACAGAACAAATTTCAGGAATATATCAACCTTCATCTTCCTAATTTGAGTTGCTTTTCATCGCACGTCAATCAGATTTTCACATAGAACTCGAGTTCAAATCCTGAACGAGGCAGTTTCACTTGATGCTCCTTACCTTGCGAAAGGTGTGAATTTCTTTTCCTTGAAACAATCGATAGATAGTAGAGCAGATTAGGGTCTTTAGCTTGGAAATGGCAACCAGTCTAGGAGAAAACAAGACTGAGTGGAAATTCGCTGTACTTCACTTTATTATTGACCTTTATTATTGCCGAAAGAGTTAGCTAAATACTTAGATATTAGTTAATAAACATTTAGATAGAATAATGATACACACACACACACACACACAAACACACGCATGCATATAGGAGAAATATTCGAAAAATGAAAGGTATTTTCTGGGAAAAAGCAAAATAAATTTCTTTTCAGGATTTTTTTCCACAAATGAAAACTCTGCATTGTTTGAAATTTTTTTATAGAAAAAATTCTTTGATATCAAAGAATATTTGTTCTGAGGTTATTTGAAATGGTCGAAAATCAAATAAAGTGCTCGAAGCTTGAACAGAGGTCTTTCATCAAATTTTAGATAGTTGAAAGTGCAAGCCATATGGAATTTACGCAAGAATATTTAATATCTACAGAGAAGCAGGTTTGGGTCGAAAAAGCGGAAATATGCGTTTGCCCTTACAAGCCTGAGTGGAAAAAACTCGTCCCACAAGTGAGAGCCCACTGATTCTACGATAATGAAAAGGTTCCAGGTGCAGGTGTCAGTAAAGAAGGTCATCCTGACAGCCTTCTTGAACATGAAAGGACACTCCTCTATTGTTTCTTTTTTAAAAGATGCAATCAAACAGTGCTTCCTTTTGCCAACTCTTTTGACAAAATTGACCTTATTTATTAAACGACTTGTATATATATATATATATACAGTTGGCTGACCCTAGTTGAAGGCGATCCATAGGCTTCCTTTTCAATAGCTACTACATCGTGGTGTAGGGAAGGGCGCCACTCTTTTCCCTGGATTACTCCACTTACCCTGAATCTGTACCTTATAATATTGAGTGTTACGTAATGAGGCACCAAGTATCATATTTTTGAGTCTTTGCTATGACTCTCCCGGGGATAGAATCCCGGTCTCCCGGACCATTGGCGTACACTCAAGTCGTTATGTCAATAGGCAGACAAAGAGATAAAAAAGGGAGAATTTATTGTCATACATTAAAGATTGACCTTAGGTCTCATCCTGCAGGTCGTGGTGGAGTTGGGTAAATATATATTCAGTTTGTCACTTTTAGTGCAACCAGGTCTAGTTTTCCGAACTCCATTTTCCCTAGTTTCTTTTACAGTCCTTTGGGAATTGTTGCAAGGGCTTCGACTATAATTGGTACCATCATCACTTTCATGTTTCATAGTCTTTTCAGTTCTCGAGCAAGATCCAGGTACTTGTCAATCTTTTTGTTTTCTTTCATTTTTACTCTGTATTCTTCTGAAATGGCAAAATCCACTTGATGGCAAGTTCTTTTTTTCATGGTGTGGTCCTATGGGCGTGATTAAGTGATCTGCTTGTATCTAGAGAATTTTATGCATCTAATTCTCTCGGACGGAGTCTGGTTTGTGCCTATACCATTTGGTAAGTAAATAAGTTGGCCGACTGTAGTCGAGGGTGAACTGAAGACTCCCTTTTCAATAGCTACTTTACAAATGTATAGGAGAGGTTGCTACTCTATTTTCTAGATTACTCCACTTACCCTTGATCCGTATATCATAGTGCTGAGTGATACATAAGAAAGCATTTAATCTTTCATATCGAGCTCTGGTCTCCTAGACAATTTTGGAGCATTCTAACCGTTATTCCAAAGGGCCGGTCATACCATTAAGTAATAAGGTCGAATTTTGACCTTTACCGAAATTCTAGTAGATCACCTTCCCTCACTCATTCGTGACTAGTCTTGTACTCATTTTGTGCTAGTTTGCTGCATTCAATTATTACGTAATTAACTGTTCCATCTCTTTCTCCACATAACCAACACTTGCTATTGTGTTGTGCATTATTAATATTCGCTTTTATGTAATTGGTCCTGATGGTGTTGTTTTGTGCTGTTATTAAATGAGATTCAGTTTCTCTTTTCAGGTGTCCTTTCCTTAGCCATGTCTAGATTTTCTCATTTGCAATCTCACTAGGTTGTCGCATGATTTATTGCTTCACTCTCCAGATTTGAAACTCTAACAGAAAATAAAATTGCAACTCCTGTAACCAAATCTAAAATTGCAGAAATACATATTCATAAAAGGAATACTACTTAGAAACTGCTGTATACATCGTTATTTTTTGGTCAAAATTTTTCGGACTGTTCTCATCTTCAGAGTGGTGATTTTAAACACAGCAATTCGGCCGCTATATCGTCCGGACCTCCGCATATGCCTCTTGCTTTTCTGGGCATATGAATGATTCAACCAAGGAAATCATTTTTAAAGTTTGACTGTTGATCTCTCAAGGTTTTATTTCTTAGATTTGAAAAATTAAAAATCCAAAATTTTAGGGTGCATGAAGCCCCGATGCTTTTTGTTGGGGAGGAGAAATGGAGTGGTCATGCTCAACTTTGTATTCTAAGGGGCACAAGCTAGCCACAATCCCCGCCCCAAGCACACAATACAAGATATTGGTAATCATACATTAGCAAGTTCTCAGCAATCACCAAAATGCCATATTCGCTCTATGAGAACCTACTTAAAACCCGGATAAAATGAATGATTTATCTACAAATGGTTTATTTAGCAAATTGACAATGATTGGGATGGGAGAAAACCCCAAAATAGATAAACAAAACAAGGAAAAAAATTCGATTGCTTTCCCTCCCGTTTCCCCATCTACGCTACGGAGAGCCGACTATTTTCTGATATCAGCGAGGACCGAAAACAAGCCTGAGTATTCCTATGAGGGTAGGGGATCTTAGCTAATTGGACAAAAAAACAGGGAAGGGCTCGGCAAGGAGTAGGTAACATGAATTTCTGGAATATGTGTCCAAGATTTTCAGAAATATGTCACCATAGGCCAATATATATGCAGCTTCTTTGAGACATCTTTTCCTATGTTCTTTCTTTCTTTCTTTCTTTCTTTCTTTCTTTCTTATTCATTCCTATTTTCTCCGTTTCTTCATTCTTTATTTCCGTCTTTCCTCTCTCTCTCTCTCTCTCTTTTTCTTTCTTTCTTTCTTTCTTTCTTTCTTTCTTTCTTTCTTTCTTTCTTTCTTTCTTTCTTCCCATACTATTTGTTCGTTTATTTCCTTCTTTTTCAGTATTTTTTCGTTCTTCCTTTTTTTTCACACTTTATTTCGTTGTTCCTTTAATTTTTTCTCCGTTCTTTCTTTCTTTCTTTCTATTTCCACTCTTTCTTACTTTCATCTCTTTCATTTTTTTTTTTTAGTTTTTACGTTACATTTACTTTTTGTTTTTACTATACCTGAAAATTATTACCACACATACACGCACTCATATTGACACACCCGTGCGTATATCCCCACACAACTCCCTCTTCTTGATAGACACAAATATCAATATTATTGCATGTGGGTGGGTGGGTGCTTTTATTAGTAAACATTTAGAAATATAGAAATTTATACTCATTTTTTTAGAACTGATGTCTGACCCAGGTCAGAGCTGATTTCGGAGTAATGAAAATAAATGGTTACTCGACATTTCTCAAAACTGGAACCTCACATTCAGCTGCAGTTTATATACATTCCATGTATTCAGGCTCGTCTAATATTTTATCATACACATTTTCGCCCAAAGGATTTTCCTTATCCACAGTTATATCAAAGCGGTCATTAAATTTCTTAAATGAGTCTGTTTCTTCAGCAGAAATATCTCCGATAGTGTCATATTCATTCAGGGGAATTTCATTGATGTCATTCTTTGTTTTATTTTGGGATCTTTTCCTGCAAAAGATTATAAAGAAATTTTGAGTTCTTCCGAAAATTGTTTGATTTTGCAAGAAAATCAACTTAAAAAAATATTTTCACTCATTCCTGAAAATAATAGAATGTGTTGAAAATTAAACAAATAAAACTATTTATTTTTCTTATAGACACAGTTAACTTCTAAACCAAACAAAGAGGTGGTAAAGATTTCTGGTAAAAGAAATGATTTACATATCGACCCATTTCTACTCAAAGGAATTTCATTTATGGGTTTTGCAGTTTCAGAATTTGGGGTCAAAATCTATGAAAGATTAAAGCAAAATACCAAAAACCAAAAACCAATTGCTTATAAATAAATAAATGTATCTTTGTTTGGAACACAGAAAAGTATTAAACGAAATAAAGAGGTAATTAAGATTTCTGGTAAAAGTCTGACGTAGTATCCAGCGCTGGCTGGTATGTCTAGCTTAGCCTGGGGATTTTCACCGAAATCAAATTCCTCGGCTTTCCTTGTTGAATTGAGATAGCTACGACCATTCGCCACGTTGTGAATTTTTGATCCGAATAGCGGTGTTTTAGTTACCTCAGATCGTTTCAACTATGAGAGTTAATCTAATTTTGGCTGGAATCTACACCGAAGAAAAATCGCTGTTTATGGAGAAAATAGTTCCTTTCGCGATTCACAAGAACACACACACACACACAAAAAGAAAAGCAATACTTTCGATTTTTGTATAATACAAATTTCTCAAAGCTATTGTCTTTATCTTGCAATAAAAGAATTTACATAAATGCGAAGAGTACAAAAGAAAAAAGTCACCCGAAACTTATCCGTTCGTTTTAGGAGGTGACAGAGAAATCAAGGGAAGGTGTAAGGGAGACCATTATTTATTCTTGGTTATCTTTAAAAGTTTGTTTATCTCGGCTTTTGTTGACAACGATCGGGGTTCGCAAGGTTCCTATGTTCAACTATTGATTCTTATCGGGCCAGCACAATTCACAAAATCGTTCTGTCTCATCGAACTCTCGCTTCGAACTCTCAACTCTGAGCTCTGAACTATGTCCCGACTTCGCCCTTAACCCTGAGCTCTGAACTAATTTCCGACTTCGCCCTCAATTTTGGGGTCTGAGCTAATTCCCAACTTCGCCCTCAACTACTTACTGGCCTCTATGCACTGCTTATATAAATTGGGGGCAGGGTCTCGACAATTATTGGTTACGCCGATGAATAATGATATGTAAATTGCCTGGACCACCGATATTTCGTATTCTTTTATAAAAAATTCCAGATGGCTGTATTTGATAGGTACTACAAATGGATTCTGGACATCCGCAGTTTTCTGTCCTGACAGATATTATCAAATCGACAAAAATCCACTTATCCTCTTACCTTTTTCGTCCGTCTGGACTGCTTTAGGCCACACAAGATTTCATTAACCCTTTTATCATGGGATTTAATCAACAAATCCATCTCTCCACTCCCCGAACCATCACCTTACTTACTAAAGACTCAATTCCAGGAACGTCATTAAAAAAACCCAAAAAAACAAACAAATAAAATAAAATAAGATAGAAAATAAAATGATAAATTGAAAAAATAATGAGAATTTTCTTTACTTATGCTTTTTATTATATGATATATGTATATGACAATCACTCATCTCAGAAATATAGACAGAAAAAACAAAATCCTTCTAGGAAATTTTCAAAACATTTAAAGCTAGTTCTTTATCAGATCTGGGTGTGTAATGTTTGATATAATTTTTCAAAACTATAAAGAATGCCATGATGGAGTTATAAATAATTGCCGTTTGAATAAAATATAATTCATTCATAAATAGCTTAACAACGAATTAATTTCAATTAATTAAATTAAATTTATTAATTTAATTATTTAATTTCAATTAATTATTAATTAATTAACTTAACTACGAATTATTTTCAATTAATTAGATTATATAATTATCTCATAAATTTCACTTATTTATTTAATCAAATAACTTAAGTAAGAATTAATTTCAATTAATTAAATTAATTTCAATTAGTTAATAAATTAATTAACTTAACTACAAATTAATTTCAATTAATTAAAACAATTAAATTAATTAATTAAATTAATTAATTTTAGTAAGTTAATAAATTAAATATCTTAAGGATTATTTAATAAAGATGAGGAAATTAGTTCAATAGATGAACATCTCTTTGATAATTGCTTGATTTACCCGTAAAAGACGAAAGCAGCCAGTGAGAAAACAGCCAGCAAAACTATCACGACTGCCACAATGATAGACACTGAAAAAATAAAACAAAAATATTAGCATCAGGATGGAAAAGAATCAAAATAAAAAAAGGTTTTATTTCTGCTCACAGACAACCAAGGATGATGACCAGCCGAAAGGAAAATTGAGCAACTGTATAAAAGAATGGGTGAGTTACTTATATAAAGCTGAACGTCAGTCTTATTCTTTCTTAATTTTTTGTTTAGAAACTGTAAATCTGTTCAACAAAATGTACGAGGGTCATTCAATAAATAAGGAGGATTATTCTACCTAGCAATCTATGTAAGAGGGTTATTCAATAAATTTCTTGGGAAAAACAGATTCTTTTTATTTAAAAAAAAAATTCCTCATAAATGTAAAGATTGTTTGGAATTGGTGTATAGGAAAATATCTTTAATCTCAACGCAAAACAATTTATTGTGAGTCAATTCAAAATGGCTAGAAATTAAACAGAGTGCTCCTGGCTTGAACAGAGATCTGTCATCAAATCTTTGGTGGTTGTGAGCCTGCAAAGTATGTGTGATTTACAGAAGAACGGGTGATGTCTACGGAGAAGCATGTTTTAGTCAGAAAATATTTGGTTAGATTTTATGGCATTACAACCATTGGAGGTTATTTAATGCTAAAGTCTCTTTATGCATATCATATATATGTTTAGAAAATTCAGATTTTGTACGTAACATTTCTACATAAGTCACATCTCATTTGTTTGCATAAAATTAAATGGTTATACATATAATTTGTAAGTCAAAATGTTGTTGGTAATCTTATCTTTAAATGAGTCAGAGTTAATTTGTTTGCACGAAATAATTACTTAATCCTTTATATGTATATTATATATACTTAGTAATTTTTCGAATCTCACCAGTGAATATAAAAACAAAGGAAGAAGAAGTGAACAAAGCATCGAATGTTGCCGAACCAAGATAGCAGTCAACCGAGTAGCTTTGTAGGAAAGGGTAATGAGTAAGAAAAGTAATAAAAAAAGTGTATAGAAGTTGGGGATGGGGACGAGTTACTCAACTCAACGAGTTACTACACACAGAAAAACAACTATATTTTAGAAATTAAGAAAACATTTATCTTATTACAAAGAATTTTTCGAAATAAATAAATTTAACAAATACATTTGTACTGTAATTTTCTCTGACAGTTCTTTTTTTTTTTAAAAAGTGTCCCAATTCTTACTCCCATAGAGTTGGGAGAACGCTCTAAATTTTCTGTTTTCTATTAAAAGAAAGTAATTCTGGACTTCTTTTCTACCGCGGAAACCAATTCAGTCTCACTTAGTTGATTGTTAGTTTTAAACATGGTTGAACACTAGGGTCTGGAAATGAGCAAGCTTTGCTTTTAACATTTCAAACATTGGTATGTAACTATTAAATTTTGGTATGCAGTTAAAGAGTTTCAAATATTGCTAATCAACAGTAAAAATTCTATTCAACATTAATCATTCATTAGCACACAGTTAAATGGTTCCAAGTATCGTTATGTATCGATATGAATTCAATAACAATTCAATTAAACATCAGTCATTTATTTACTCACAATTAAATGGTCCAAGAGTTCTATTTCTAATAATTCAATTTAACATGTCATTTGTTTACACAGAGTTTTAAAAGTCAAACAATTTTATAGGTGGGACTCTATCAGGTACTACCATTCCGGGTTAGGGCGGAGTTGGGAGCGATAGTAATGAAGGGATACTCCACCTTCATAATCAGGACTCTCGTTAGGGTGGGGTGGGAGTCTTGCCCCTTCATAGAGATGCAGTCGGTGTATTCTACAGCCTCTTCTGACTGGGCTACTGATGTGAAGTCAGAGAGCCCACAGTAGCTGGACCCGTATTAAAAGGTAAAAGGTGAGATGTCAAGTTATGAGGTAATTTCTGATCATCTTCTATTAATACAATTTGCTTTAGAAGTGTTAATTGTATAGCAGTTAAGGATGTAGGAATTGGATTCTGCTACCCGAGTTCAAATCCTAGATAAGGCTTTTTACATTTCACATAGTACTAATATACGTGAGGAAAGCATGAATTCAACTATTTTCACTTCAGCTATAAATAAATAGTAGGGCAGATTGGGCGTTGTAACTGTGATAAGATCTGGTTTAGCATATGGAAAACTCAAATACAAACCAGCTTTGCTCTGCTTTTAAATCGACCTTGTGTCATATCTAGTTCATGGTGTAGGGGTTGGTTAAGTACATATATATGTTACTAACCACATTCTATTTGAGCAAAAGCATACTTGAATTTAAACTAGTTATAGGCCTGGTGAAGTATCGGATTTTTCAGGTTATTCCGACCTAATATAACCTCCAGTGTTCCTCAGAGATCAATTCTGGTAACTTTTATATTTTCATTATTCATAAATAATTTACCTGATAATATAAAATCAGAAATATAACTATTTGCTGATGATGATAAACTACCTTTTAGAACATTATCAAAAGTAACAACTAAGATGGAATTTAAAAAATTGTCAAATTGAAAAGATATTGGGAAGTAAAAATTTAATGTAGAAAAATGTATATTACTACATATTGGATCCAAAAGCATTAAAATTGAATATAAATTAAGCAACAAGGAAATAAAAAACTAAATGAGGAATACGATCTAGGGGTTGACTTTGATGATACATTTAAAGCTGGAATCATATTTTCCGAATTTTATCGCGGGCAAATGGAATGATTGACTGGATGGTAATAAATTTTATTTCCAGGTACTGTTTTAATAAGAACTGATATAGAATATTGCACTCAGGCCGGTCTTTCAGGGTCGAATCATGGAAAATGCTGTGTATTATCGAGATTGGAGGGCACACAGATGAGACTGACAAAAATAGTAAAAAAGAGTATAAGATTACAGTTACCGGGAGAGATTGGAGAAAATAGGTTTAATCACTTTACTAAAACGAACAATGAGAAGTGATGTGATTGAAACTTTAAAAATTTTCTAATTATGATAGAACTGGAAATTTAACGTCAAGGCAGATTTCAAAATTAAGTCTACTAACAAATCGGGTTTTCTTTTGCAAAAGGAAAAATATATTTTTAGAGAAAATTACTGAATTAGATTTAAGAAAAACTAGCAAGTGTGTAAAAATATTAAGATAAATAGGATGATATCAGAAAAATTGGTAAAAAAAGAATTTATGAAGGTATTTTTGGAAATGAATCTCTCTTTTTTTTAAAGAATAATGTAAGATGATAGAAGGAAGAAGACTAGAAACAATTGGGTAGGAATAAGGATCCATAGGGAATTGTGCAATAATTTGATATTTGACCCAACTACCCTTGAATATACGAACTTAAAACGGCGCCAGTAGGTATCGTCAGTGATGTTTAAACTTCTGGGTCATTGGGGAGTTTCGGGTCTTGCAACATCATACTCCCCTCACCAGAAGGATCACCTCAAAGATGATCAAATTCTGAGTCACCTACCCTTTAATACGCCAAAAACAAGCAAATGGCTCGAAATAAATAATCCCTCAGACCAGGCCAAGCATTCGATTGGCTGTTGAAACCAGCGAATCGTATGCTCGGCCTAGTCTATTTAATGTTGAGTATATGCACAAACCTGATTCTGTTCTAGAAAAGGAGATACATAAAATTCTCAGGAATTTTGAGATACAAATAAATCACCTAATCCCAGCCAGAAGAGTAGACCAAGTGATATTTAATGACAAGAAAGAAAAAAGAAAGAAAGAATATATCGTATAGTTAACTTTACCGTCTGGGTAAACTAAAGAATGAAAATCAAAGAAAGCGAAATGAAAGGCAACTCTTTGGACCTTGCTAGGTTGTGAAAGACATTAAAATATAGATAAATTCTGGTTTAGTTAGATTTCTTTGTTTAAGGTTATATAAACCTTCATAGGCAATTTAATGTCAAAGCCATACTTATAGAAGTACAGTATATATACCGTCCCTCAAATAAATTCTGCTGTCAGAACTCTTTTATTCCAACAGTAATTATCTGCAGTTTTTTATTTTTTCCTGTGTCTGCATAGAGCCAATGAATATGAGCACTGGATGCCATAGGGAAGATCTGCCAAGAACAATGACCGATAGGGATAGATTACGAGAGAGAGAGAGAGAGAGAGAGAGAGAGAGTCGAAGAAATCCTTGCAATCAGCTATAATAATTATGATGTTTTATATTTAAAAGCATTTGTAAAAGATGAATTATTTCCGAGGCTTTTGTTCAAGTCACTTTTTACCAGTGAACGTGACTTCTGAAGCTATAGTTGTCATCTATTCAAAGGGTTGAACATCCCATCTATCTATCTATCTATCTATCAGCCAGATCACCTTTAGCATTCTTTCCTTCCTTCTTTCTTTTTTACTGCTCTGTTGGCTGGGCTGTAGAATATTATGACAGCATCACTGCAGAGGGGTAATACCTACCATAAGTGTCCTAGACATGAAACTAAATTTTATCTGATGGTGTGGCTCAAGTTTTAGAGATTTGGGAAATGTTGAGTACCCTTTCATTGCAATTACACACGGGTCCACTTTGACCCGAGGTGAGAGTGCCTGTTAGGGTCTTGTCCAGGGGTCAAATAGAACTGTTCAATTATTTACCGGAGATTATTAACATTAGTTATTCGAAAACATATGTGTACAAATTATTTGTGTAAGACAGAAATAATCATGTTAGATAGCAATAAAAGAAACTATTTAACGGTGTGCAAACGGATGATTAATATTGGATAGAATTATTACCTGGTTAGTTGGTTGGATTTTATGGCATATCAACCTTTGTAGGTTATTTAATACCAAATCTTTTTTTATACAAATAGTCAGTTCAATTTCAAACAATTAAGTTTAGCATAAGTACGCCATTTAATTGTCAAAAACATTTCTATTTTAAGCTATTCAGTTTATGCAAACAGTTCTAATTCAGCCAATTCAGTTTAGTATGAGTATAGATTTTGTTTACTCACAGTTAAATGTCAAAACAGTTCTATATTAAACAAATCAGTTTAGCTTAGGTACAGTTTAAATGTCAAAAATAATTCCATATTAAACAATTCAGTTTTAGATAAGTACGCAGTTTAAATGTAAGTACACAGTTTAATTGTCAAAAAAATTTCTATTTCAAACTATTCAGTTCAATAATTCAAACAATTCAGTTTAATATATGCATGCAGTTTAGTTCTATTTAAACCATAGATAGGGCCCAATCGGGTGCTACTATTCTGGCCCAGAGAGGACCTGGGAGCGATGGTAATGAAGGGGTGCTTCACATTCCCCAAAGCCCCAGCATGACTGGAACCTCATCATCAAATTGTTTAGTGTCATATCCAGGACACTCGTTGGTGGGGGTCTTAGCCCTCTACAGAGGTGCAGTCGGTGTATTCTACAGCCCCAGCAAATTGGGTAAAGAATTATTACTGTTATATAATAGTACTTGAAAACATTTGAGTGATATTAATATTAAACAAAATTATTAATGTTTGGTAGGAATACTTGAAACCATTTAATCGTGAGCAAAAAAAAAAGAAAAAAGATTTCTAACAATTTCTTCAAAGATAAAGTTACCTGCAAATGTAGAATTCGTACATATTTTAATAAAATGTCACGAAATAACTTAGATTGTAGCGTTATCAATGCCAAGTTTAGTTTCAGGGCATTTGCGTTGGTTGGGTTCTTCCTATTGCATTTGGAGGCAGTTTTCACGTCTGCACGTTTTTCTCTAACCGCTAATGTCTCCCATGGGACTCTAGATTTAGTTCTAGGTTTTGTTGGTATGTATTTCGCTGCTGCTTCTAGGTTGGCGTTGACAAAATTCTTATATTCGTCATTCGGTGTACGTGTTTCTGTCTTCTCCTGTAGTGCATCGAATGATTAATATTAAACAGAATTTTTAATGTTTGTAGGAATACTTGAAACCATTTAATCGGGAGTAAATAAATGATGTCTAACAACTTCTTAAATTGCCCAGTCAGCTGCGGCTGTAGAATATACTGACTGCACCTCTGCAGAGGGGTAAGACCCCCCCACAATGAGTGTCCTGGATATGACACTAAACAATCTGATGGTGAAGTTCCAGCAGTGTTGGAGCTTTGGGGAATGCGAAGTTCCTCTTCATTGCCATCGCTCCCAGGTCCACTCTGGCCCGTAGTGGTAGCACCTGATAGGACCCTATCTATGGGTTAAATAGAACTAACAGCATACTTATGCTAAACTGAATTGAATAAACTGAATAGCTTGAAATAGAAACGTTTTTGATAATCAAACCGTTCTTACACTTAAACTGCGTGCTTATGCTTAACTGAATTATTTCAAATCGAACTGTTTTTCGACATTAAAACTGTATATACACTTAACTGAATTATTACATATAACTGCTTATATACTTTGAAATGGAAATGTTTTCGACAATTAAACTGTGTACTTATGCTAAACTGAACTGTTTTCAATAGAACTGATTATATACATAAAAATAGATTTGGCGTTAAATAACCTACAAAGGTTGATATGCCATAAAACCAAACAAACCAAACAAACCAAACCAACTTCTTCAAAGATAAAATTACCTGCAAATCTAGAACTCGTACACATTTTTAAAAAATGTCACGAAATAACTTAGATTGTAGCATTATCAATGCCATGTTGACATAATTAAAAAAATGACTGCTGGTTTCAGAATACAAAAGTTTATAACTACTACTCTTTTCACAGTAGTCACCGAAAAGAGAGAGAGAGAGAGAGAGAGAGAAAGAGAGAGAGAGAGAGAGAGAGGATTTCTACAGATATGCACACAGAGTAAAGAATGCGAGGCGAACATAGAGACACATAGTTAATATTATTCTCGCAAGCGGTTGCTTCTTGTGCACACGCGCCAGCGAATGCAGCCAATCCTTACTGGGTCCACTTTGTTATCTGTTTATTATTTATTCTCTGTTTCTTATTTATTCTCTTCAAATTATTCTTTAACTAATGCACGTAATCATTAAAACTGTTTAATGACACGTCATGGTTTAATTTCAGCTAATATCTATTTAATTGTTCATCTCAATATTTTACTTACACCTGATTCTAAAACAAACTTCTTATTATTAAGACATGTGTTGATATGTGTACGCAAACAAGGTCTATGCAAACTCTGACTTTTCCAAATCGAAAACCTGAAACTAAGAACTCAAAGTTTAGCTAGAAAACAATTTATAGCAAACATAATTTACAGAATCCCTAATTATTTTACAATATGGATTGACATGCCCTAAACTTACCAACCAACCAACCACCCAATTAATCTTTCACTTACCGTGACAAGTTGACAATTCATTCGTAAATGATGCTTTATTATCTGCAAAAAAAAAAAAAAAAAAAAAGAAAAAGAAAAAAAAGACAATATTTATTACACAAAGGAAATTCTAATTTTTGCATCTGTCATGCATGAGTTTCCATTCGTGCACGGTCTTCATTGAAAATGGTCTTGTTCCACATTCCTCTTTTGTGAGAGGTCAGATAAATTCCAATGATTGGAAATTCTCTGGATGAGATTTTCATTAACTTTGAGTCAAGAGAAAATAAATCTTTTAACTGTTAAACTTTTTTTAATGTTCAATACTTTTAAGTGACAATATTTTACCCGAAAAAAGTCTATTTAAAAAAAGACTTACTTTAAAACTTTTAAAATCTCCATTAAAAGATATAATATTTATCCAACTTTCCGCAAGGTAGGATTTGATACAAAGTCATTTTAATGTGGGAATCTATGCACGAATTGATGTTGGATATTGACTGAAAGATCCTTTTGATATGTTATATAAGATGCATGCATACCATAAGAGGAAGTGCAGCAGTTTTTCAAGTAAACAGGACGCAGGTTGTTCCTAAGCGGAAATAGCACGGAGGTTGCGTGGGTGGCATAACAGGAAGTGCAACAGTTTCCTAAAGTAAACAGGACGCTTGTTGTTCCCAAGCTAAAGTGCCACGGGCACCAAGCAATTGACTCATCCCAACAAAGCAGATATTGCCTGGGTGGGAAAGCTTTTCTAAAACTAAGCAATCAATTTCGTGCTCCTTAGCACGATGCCGAGAAGCGATATGATCAAACAGCTGAAATCTGTTTTTTTTTTCTGTAAATTTCTTCAATGAAACTCACGAGAGCACTCAAATATCTGCAGGCATCCATCAGCAACCCCACACCAGACGGTGCCGAAAATTCTATTTCCAAAGAAAGGAAATTAGTAAGAGTAATCTTGCATGTGAGAGAGTTTGATAGCGTTAGTTTATAGATTCCTAATGTGAAATTTTTAAAGAGATTCCTCGTCTTCTTGAGGATTTAATATCTACAGTCACCAAAAATAAACGTTAACTTGAGTGCACTTCCTGAGAAATTGTATCTCCTTCTTTCATCTGAATAATGGTGGCTGCACGAATGGGTATGGATTCTACGAGCAGATGGAGTCAACTCGTACACGTAAAAAAAAAGCACCGTAAGTACCATTTTATCGTTTAAGTTTTTACGAATATTAAAACAGTCCCCAACACTCCACATTCACCTTACCTACCGATTTCACTCTAACCTTTTCTACAAGAGTATACACACCAACCATCAACAAATAATATGTCTGCCAAAAAACCAATCCCAACCTTCAAACCCGCTATCTGATCAATTCCTTTAATTTTCAATGTCGACACCCTACCCCTTAGATTATTTTATTTTATTTTATTTTACTTCATTTTATTTTATTTCTTTTATTTCTCTACACACACCAACTATAAGACCCACAGTTTATAACATTTACGCAGTAGACATTATGGAGGTGCCCGTGGTGTAATGGTTTTCGTCTTAGGAAATGGACACGGCGACACGAGTTCAAATCCTGGACGAGACTGATTGCATTTCACATAACACTAATACCCTTGGGAAAGGTATGAATCCAATTATTCTCCCTCCGGCTATGGGTAAATAATAGGGCAGACTGAGTTCTTCTGCCTTGGTGAGGCACCTAGTTTAGGAGAAGGAAAACTCTGAATTCAAACCTGTTAAACTCCGCTTAAAAATTGTCCTTGTATCATATCCTACCCGAGCGGAGGGGTTGGTAAATATGATAACATTTACGCAATATTCCATTCATTTTTCATTAGCACTACTAATATTTATTACGCACATATTTATCATTTAGCCCCCTGAATAACATTTAGCCCCCTTAATATTATTTACCCCTTTAATATATTTTTTATTTATTTGATAGCATACATACGACCTATGAGACCCATAGTATACAATTCTTATGCTACATCGCATTTAGTTATTATTAATATTATTATTATAAACCCTCCCCCCGTATATATTACACCGACATAGTTACGGCACAATATTACCTCTGGCCTACCATACTCGTTTACAAATCAGATTCTCACTAATTCCTCACAACTTGCAACGATAATAATTTGACTGCCAACGAAACAAATGTTTACACATACGCTACACACTTCCGTTACAACCAACACTCAAAGTTCCTGGCCTGACTTAACTTAAAAACACGCATCCACATCCACACACACATACACACTAACCCATATATAGACATATACTTACAACCACACATAAACGAGATCTTAACGGCTTTTGTCAAGTCTTTGCCGTATTTTCGATTTTTGTCTGTATTTTTGTCACTTTTTCGATTTTCAATTTCATTCCATCTTCTTAACTGCCTGAAGAATGTTGTTAAAACTTCAAGAAACCTTACGTCGCAGAACAATATTTTCCATGGATTAAATATATATTATAATATATATTTACTTATTATCATTATTATTATAATTAGCTCTATCATAGATATTGAGCACTCTCCATATTGCATTTGGTTCGACAAATAACCACATAGTGATTTGCTGACGACCAACACTTATATAATATATATATATATATATATATATATATATATATATATATATATATATATAGAGAGAGAGAGAGAGAGAGAGAGAGAGAAAGTGAGAGAGAGAATGAGAGATAGAGTAACATTGTAGGTGAAAACAATTTAAATAGAGGACATTCATCCCAGTATATATCATTGTTGTCAGAATGGGTTTCTCATGACTTAAGGGTCATTTAATAATCAATTCAATATGTGGGCATATATCACGTCACGAATACTGGGAAGAGTCCTGCTAACATGAGGAGACTTGCTGTACCTTAGATTCCAGTGACAGACCAGCAGTAAACTTGCGAGGATTAACCAAATGTTGTATTCACAAACCAAAATCTTGAGAATGAAACGCATAAAATCTCAGGGATTTTGAGATATATGCTAATCTCTTAATTCCGTTCAGAAGATCAAACCTTCAGTCAATTAACAAGATAAAAAGAACTTGCTCTCCATTGGAGTTTGCTGTTTCAGCAGATCACAGAGTGGAAATAGAAGAAAGCGAAAAGATAGACAAATACTCGGACATTGCTAGAGAACTGAGGTATTTGGGGAACGTAAAAGTGACGTTGATACCAATTGCAGTTAGTTTACTTGGAATGGTCATTGAAAGCTAGGAAAGAGGACAAGAAAAATAAGAAATCAGAGAAAGAGTCAAGACTATCCAGGCTGCAGCATTGTTGATGTTGGTCAAAATACTGAGAAGAGTCCTGAGGAGATTTGCTGTCACTCAGACTCTAGTGAATGAGCACCAGGTGACGTTGGTGTGAAAAACTCGCAAGGAGTGAAATATAATAGTAATAACGATAAAGAATTAACCCTCAACTGGATTTTGCTTTTCAGCGGACGACTGAATAAAAATAAAAATTCAAAAAAATGAAAAGATAGAAAAATTCAAAAATTCCTCATATCTTTGAATGTAAAGATTTTCATTTTTCCAGATTAGTTAAGTAATCCTAGCTCGACAAAATACTACACTGGTTGCCATATCTCATCTACTGAAAGCGGTTAACATACCTATTGGTAAAGAATAGACTGCTAATGATAGTTTATCCACCAAGGGAATTAATGGCTGCCACCTACATAATGCAAAGCTCCTAAAACGAATTGAGCACTCCGGTATCCGATAACGCAAAATGTAAACAAACGAAAGCCAATTAAAAATGCGTTAATTTTCAAAGCTGATGGAGCTCGCTAAATTGGCCGAGTGGTAAGATAACACGTCTAGCGTAAAATTAGGCGGGTTTTGATTCCTGCTCGAAGCGTCCTGTGTGTCTAGTAACCCAGAAGAGTTGTGATAGAACTAAATAATCTGTCTCCGCATGACAATATATATACACGACAGTATTTAATCCAGTAAATCCGGAGTTGGGAACAATTCCAGGTAGGATCAATAAGATATTCAGAAACAGAATATTAAATTTAAGTAATCCCAGTCAAGAGCTCGATGTAAAGAGCAAATTATTTTCTCTTCAAAAAACCCAACAATCGGTCACATTAAGATAATAATTTTATTTCCATCCTGTTAAAAAGCATTGATATAAATCAATGCTCAAAAAAATCAACAGGACTTCTTCAGATCAGAATCCATTTTCTTGTTTGATCTCTAGAAGTCATGTTAATTTTTTAGAGCATTGATTTATATCAATGCTTCTTAACAGCATGGAAATAAATTTATTATTTTGATGTGACTGATTGTTAATTTTTTAAGAGAAAAAATATATAAGAGCTGGTTTGGTTTGGTTTGGTTTCTTTGTTTAATGGCATATCAACCTTCGCGGGCTATTTAATGCCAAAAGTCATCCTTCTAGAAGAACAGTGATGGTGCTTTTTAACCCATAGCTAGGAGAATAAAGGGGTTCATACCTTTCCCAAGGGTATTTGTCCGAAAGTGAACGTAATAGCGTGACAGGAGTTCGAACACGCGTGCTACGATTTCGCAGACCATCGCTTTAACCATTACACAACGGGGACACCCCTCCCGCTCCTGAGGTGTCACATTTTTTTTTCTTGTTTTCGGAGTTGAGTTTTCTTTTCTTTTTTCCATTGTTTCTTTTGCGTTTTCTCTCTCTCATTCCCTCACCTCAATTAGTCGTTGGAAATTGATTCGTAATTGTTCTTGGCCGTTTCTTTGATCTTGTCGACCCAGATTCGAAATAATGCCATGATTGTCATGAGCTGGCCTCAGTCTCCAAATAAAACATGTAATATATTCAAAATAGGACCAAGATATGAATACGCGAAATCTACATATACATACAGGTGTGTAAAACGTTCACAGGCACAAAATGTTCATACGCAGAGGAATCCGAAAAACTCTAAACACTGACAACTCTCTTGGTTCAGGTACGAAACTTTTATTACCTTCTTGACATTTAGGTTTTCGACACGAGGAGAGAGAGAGACACAATTTTTTTTCTATGCTGACTGTTTCATCTGACCCAACAAACGCGCGTGTGCACCCCATAGTCTCAACTGGACTGGCCTCACCCAGGTCCGAAAAATCAACTAGCCTCCTCTAAGTCCAAATAACTGCTTTTTTTCAAAATCACTAAGAATCCCAGGCTATCGCTTCCGTGCATGACGTCATTTACATCCCCAGTCTTATTTCCTATCTGGGGTTTCTATTGTGACATCTGTGATTGTCACATCTTCCCCGCACGAGCGTGAACACCTGCGTTAATGTCTGCTCCTACCTATACACTAAGCCGAAAGGTTCTAAGCCTAACTAAACCGAAAGATAAGATATATAAAACGAAAAATGATAATATAAAAAATCCTTCCGCAATTATATAACAAAATGTTATATGTTTATTAGAAGAGTTCATTGTATATCGAGAATAGGGATGATACCATAACACTTGGTTAAAATGGCATACCAACCTTATTGTGTTATTTAATTCCAAGCCAATATATATCATTAATTCATTGAAAATCCCTTAGTTCGGTGAAGCTTATCAAATAAACTACACAGGTGATTTGTTTACAAATTTGTGTGGAAGGCTTGAGTAGAATCATCCACACTTTTTGGAATCAGAAGATCAGTTCATATACCTCGGTTGATATATCTCATCTACTGAAATTAGTCAACATACGCATAGGTAAAGAATCGCTTGGTATTGGTAGGTTATCGACTATACGTAAATCTGATATCTCAGATGAAATAAAATGCGAATTTCTCCAAGTTGTAGCCGTGTCAGTACTACTGTATGGCTGTACCTTTTGGACTCTAACGATATGCATCAAGAAAAAGCTTGATGGGAACTGCACAAGAATGGTGCAGGCTATTTTCAGCATATCCTAGAAGCAGCACTCCACAAAACAGTAGCTGCACTCACTTACCTTCCATCGCACACACCATTAAAGAAAAATGAATAAGATATGCTGAGCACAGTTGGAGAAGGACGAACGACTTTATCAGTGATGTTCTCCAATGGACTCCTACACATGGACACACCAGTGTTAGCTGTCTGACAAATATTTACGTTTATCAGTTCTACATGGCCGATGGATGTCGTCTAGAGAACTTAATAAATGGTGATCGAGAGAGACGGATGGATATAGAGAGTCACAGGAATCCATGCTGTCGAAACACCTTGATGATGATAATGACGTCGGTGGATAAGTTGGTTGTTACAGTTTCTTGAAACAACACTTCGCAAGTTTTTGTATTTAGTGTATTCTCTTTTAACCGGTTGCCTCATTATGGCTGCAGATTCTAACCTGCCCTACATAGCCTGGAATGAAGTGAGGGGAGAGAATGATTTATCCCTTCTTTCTCACTCCAACAAGCTAATTTTGATCAGTAGACAATAACTCAATGATAAAATTAAACGATTTTAGCAAAAATAATAATTTTGTGATGCATTATCATCATCATCATCTAAGTGTGTCGACAATACAGATTCCCTTGACCTTCGCCACAGCCTCTTTCATCTCCACGATTGTCTCATAACGACAGCCTCTGAGCTTAGGGAATAACCAAAAGTCACAGGGAGCAAGGTCTGGACTATTGGGAGGGTGAGGAACTGTCTTGATGCCCATCTTGGTCAAATAGTCTATGACAAGGATGGAGTTGTGGACTGGTGCATTGTCCTGGTAGAAATGTCACTGACCCGATTTGAAGAGTGCTGACCTCTTTCGACGGAATCTCTTTCTGAACTCCCTTAAAACCTCCACATAGTAACCTTAACCCTAACCCTTTGGCTCTGGTGTATTGACTTCCTTACTCCTCCCACACCTCTCATCATCATATTTACCCAACCCCTCCGCTCGGGCTGGATATGACACAAGGTCAATTTTTAAGCGGAGTTTAACAGGTTTGAATTCAGAGTTTTCCTTCTCCTAGACTAGTTGCCTCACCAAGGCTGAAGAACCTAGTCTGCCCTACTATTTACCCATAGCTGGAGGGAGAATAATTGGATTCATACCTTTCCCAAGGGTATTAGTGCTATGTGAAATGCAATCAGTCCAGGATTTGAACTCGTGTCGCTGTGTCCAATTCCTGCGACGATAACCATTACACCACGGGCACCTCCCACAACTCTCATCATCCCTCACAGACTCCCTGCCTTCTTTGAATATCTTATGCCACTCAAAAACTGATGCTCGATTCATGCAAGATGCTCCAAAAGCAGTCTGAAGCATTCCATACGTTTCTGTGGCATTTTTTCCAAGTTTAAAACAGAATTTTATTGCATATCGTTCTTCTAAAGTGTCAGATTGCATTTTTGAAATTCCCCAGCTGTGACAATCAGGATTTAGTAGGGTGTATTCCAATTGCTGCTATAGCTGTTCATTTGAAGCTGAAATCATAAAAGTAGGTCAGTCATCTCATAATATGTATAGCAATAACATACAACAAATTTAAATGCCTATACAAAAAAAAAGTCTGGAAACTTATTGAATGCACCAAGTAGAATGATGCATTGAAATATAATATTGGGCACCTCAGTTGTCAAGTGATAAACAAGCAAAAGAAGATATTTTCATTATCACTCGGCATTCACTAAGAGGAAGACGTCAGTTTTCATATATCCGTGGACGAAATACAAATTAAATTAATATCAAATGAATACTGAATATAGGACGGTTGGCAATCCTAGTTCTATCTCAGAGTAAATTGTCACATCAGCTAGTATAGAATAAAACTCACTATCAGCCTGGTTTTCTGTTATTTTCTTTGACACTAAAGAAGTTTTTGATTCAATGTAAAATTCATAATTTCTGCAAAACAAAAAAAAAAAAACAAAAAAAAAAAAAAAAAAGGAAAAGAAAAAAATAAAGAAATCTTTACCTGTTGTGATTTCTGAACTTTCAGCGAAGAACTCTCTAAAATCTTCTTTAAATTCGTTGGAAGCTTAAAAATAATTGCAATAGTTTATAATTCTGATAATATTTCAATTATTCAATGAGAATAGTATTCACTTAAATTTGGCCATCTTTTTTCTGTAAATAAAGGCAGGTTCATGTCCTATTTAATAAGCTTTACTTAGTCTGGTATACAGGCTTAGGGTTGCTTCCAGTATTTTCGGTTCATTTGTGGTTACTAATCCAAATACCCAGCCGAGTCGATTCGGGCTGTAGAATAGACCAACTGTATCTCTGCAGAAGGGTAAGAACCTCCAATAAGTGTCTTGGATATGACACTAAACTATCTGATGGTGAGGTTCCAGTAATGCTGGAGGTTTGGGGAATGTGGAGAACCCTTGCCCACAAATCCACTTTGGCCTGCAGTTCGTTGCACCGGAAAGGGTTCTATCTAAAAGTCAAATAGACCCGTTTGCCTTTTAAACTGAGTGCAAAGAAATGACTTATGCTAAATTGAATTGTTAGAAATAGAACTGTTTTATTATTTAACTGTGTGTAAACAAATGACTGATGTTGAATTGAATTGTTAGTTAAACAAGTCCAATAAGGAATCATTTAACTGTGAGGAAAAGAATGAGCTTAAGCTCATTTAAAAACGTTTGCAACAAAATGTGTTTATAAATCCTATATATTTAATATATAGTTTTAAAGAGGATTTGGCATTCAATAATCTAACATAAATTATTATTATGCCATAAAACCCAGCCAAAAAATCATGCGTATTTTATATTTATGTATAAAGAGGATTTGCCATTGAATAAACTAAAATGGTTGATAGGCCACAAAACGAAACCAATCTATATATTAATAAGTGGGTTGAAGTAATTACTATTACTTACTGAGCTTTACTTAGTCAAGCATACAGTTTGTAAGATTTTGAAGGTTCGGGCTAATCTCTAGTGGTCACCCATTAGAGGACAAAATAGGATAAACACTTCTAATTTTAATTTTATCAGAAGGTTTCGATGACAAAAATTTCATTATTTCCAAAAACTCGAGTGTCTCATGTCTTTTAGCGGAACAGCAGAAATTTATTTCTTTTGTAAAGAAGTAACAGTCACTACATACACACGCACACACACATACATGCATACATATGTATATATATATATATATATTGAGAATAACTAAGTTATCCCGAAACTATCAACCCATTTTGCACCTAACGAATCTTCCTGGTGATTATGACAAAAGAGAATTGCCCCATTTTAATTGAGAATCTATTTCTTTCTTTTTGTTCTCATCAAATATAACATCAAATGAAATATCAGTACTTATGCTTCTACGTTACCGCGATAAAGCCGAACTTTCACAAGCGTTTCCGGGCCGATAACGAAAAGAATCGGAATATGCCGACAAAACGCATGAAGACCATCTCCAGGCATAGCTTTTTTCATTTTTTTTTTATAATGGCAAGGATGCTCGCATGTTCAGCAACTTTTAATTTTGCCAGTAAGTTTTTTGTTACTTATGCACTTATTGTACCACGCTGAAATAATAACGTGATTATTCAGAAACCCATTTTTAACATGGGGAGCGGAAGGTGTTTTGTAACTATTCATTACTTTCACCTAACAATTTAATAAGAAAAAAAAGATATCGTAATGTTATGTTTTGACCTTTGACTCGGCCCCAAAAATGCTATTCCAAGGTGATGCACCGGAAGGAAGTGACACATTCGGGAACCCCGATGGAGTGGACCCCAGCATCAGGAGAACAAGAAAGACACAACGTGACGGTCATAACAGTGGGGTCAAAATATTGCAGTTATGTTCGATCTCCAGCTCCCTCTCACATGCAACCCTTGAACAACCCTTTCGAACCCGTGCAATAAAGTGAGAGGTAAATATGTTTGTAAAGAAGTCTTCATGCGTCGTTTATTACTGCGTCCTTCTTGAATCTTTGTCATTGCGTCTGTCTTAATTATTGTGTCGTTATGATGCTGTAGATGAGCATACAACATTATAATAATTTGGTGCCGTGACCAGGATATGGGACTAGAATATGGTCCTTTTAGTGTTTTGAAATTTCTTCAAGGAATTATGAAGGCCCCGTTGTGTTGAGAGAAAAAATGCATCCGTATTGTACCGTGATGCACACATGTCAAGATGGCCAACCACGCAAAGATAGTAAAACAAAATTTAGATAATAATTAGCCGGGCAAGTGTTACATAGAGAGAAGGTCGCCTTCTAAATAAGATTTTGTTTGCTGTGGTTCAAATGATTCTTTTTGTTTTCAGCTATTATTGTCCTTGTAAATTATTCTGTAAAATATATGTGAGGGTGATGGAGACAAACGTGAAGAAAATTCCACATGTGGAATTTTGAAAAATAATGTTATGTTTTGACCTTCGACCCGGCCCCACAAAATGCTATTCCAAGGTGATGCACCGGAAGGAAGTGACACATTCCAATGGCCAGTAATCGAAAGAGATCGCGTGGGCGGATTAAGGCTTATAATATGGGACAAGGTGAAGGTCCCACTTTGTCAATACAGACTGATGCACCGGAAGTAAGTGACCTCTGAATTGCATGACAGTTATTTCCGCTTGATGACGATTAAACATTCGATTTCAAAGATCCAGTGGGCGATCGTGTGGGCGTTGAATTATTATTTAACTCAGTTGAGTTCAAGTCCAAGAAGCAGTTGCCAGGAGGGTTCCAGACAGCTAGAGACCAGATGTGGTAAGGAAAGCCACACCCGACCGAGGGGACCCTCGGGAACCCCGATGGAGTGGACCCCAGCATCAGGAGAACAAGAAAGACACAACGTGACAGTCATAACAGTGGGGTCAAAATATAGCAGTTATGTTCGATCTCCAGCTCCCTCTCACATGCAACCCTTGAACAACCCTTTCGAACCCTTGCAATAAAGTGAGAGGTAAATATATTTGTAAAGAAGTCTTCATGCGTCATTTATTACTGCGTCCTTCTTGAGTCTTTGTCATTGCGTCTGTCTTAATTATTGTGTCGTTGTGATGCTGTAGATGAGCATACAAAAGTAACACTTGAATTTAACTTGAAAATAGTATTTTAAAATAGCCGGGTACAATAAGCACATAAGCATCATTTTTTTTTTCTTGGAGGAATTGTATCACCTTTGCTACAGATTGTAGTTTGTCGCTTCGCTACGATAAATTCATGTTGTTTAAAATTGCTTGTATAATACTGTTCTCGTAACTTTGTCAACAAATTGATTGAATTATTTTATCGTCTGCTTGCTTAAATTTGATTGGCTAGGCGTTTCGGCATAGCCCGATTCTTTCCGTTATCAGCCTGAAAACGCTCGTGAAAGTTCGGCTATATCGCGGTAACATAGATGCATAAGTATCGAAATTTCACTTTTATTTGTTACTTATGCTACACATAAAATGATATCTTAACCGATGTGATGGTAATATTTCTTTTGCATAATATTACAAAGGAAAATTTTTAACTTAAAGTAAAATAAAATTATGACCCATGTAATTTTAAAAGTGTTATTTGTCTTCACCATTCTGAAAGAAAGAAAAAAAAAAGTAGGAAAGTAAGACAGAAATCATATATACAATGAAAGAAAAACGAAAAAATCGTGAAACTAAATTTATTAACTTGAGATCTAAGTTTCCAGGACGAAGAAAAAAGAAGCAGAAGGAAAAAAAAAGAATTAACAAAGTAATTTAAGAAAGAAAAAATTAAAACAGAAAGAAGGAAAGGAAGAGTTCTTAAAACAAAATAGATTGACTAAAATTACATTTTCTGAAAGAATGAAAGAAAGAGGAAAGTAAAGAAAGAATAAAGAAGGGAAAAAGATTTTAAAAAAAAATAAAAGAATCATGATATAAGATATATCAACTGGAGATTTATGTTTCCGAAAAGAAAGAAAGGCACTTAAAAAAAATTTGTTGACGAGAGAATAACCTTTCGCCTCCCACCCCCGTAAAAAGAGAAAGTAAGCACGAAGAGAAAAAAAAGAAATCAAGAAAGAACTCCCCCGCCACCGTAAAGGAAAGCGTTGAAAAATGGATACGCAGATTGAGAAGTGGGTGAAAATGATTGAAAATATTTTATGAAACGTCTTACCTTTCCAGAGAAACCAGCAATTTTCTGATGCTATTAAATAGGGCATATGTTCGAATCTCAGGTAAGAAATTGCGGAATGAAAATTAAGGATTTTACCGGGCGTAGATAGTTTCTTGGAAAGGAGAATGAGATGCAAATATCTATCATAAGAAAATAGCATAACTGGCCGTTCTCTGTAACCAACATAACATCCAGTAGTAAGCAATCTCCTGTGTTCTGCCGGTTTGCAGTTCGATAGGTTAAATTCTTCTGAAAGAAAGAAAGAAAAAAGATTGATAGATAGGTGGAAAAATTGATAACAGGGTAATCCAAGTGGAAGGAGAGATTTATTAAGAAGTCGACACTATAGCGTTTCGGTTCCACTGAATCATCATCAGGACCATGAAGGGGTGATATTAACGATGGATGTTTAAAAATGCAAAATACAAAAACCTAGGCGAAAGTTTGTATAATAAGAAAAAGTTGGCTTTATTTCCTTATTTTTACAATAAGGAGGTCACAAGGCCTTTAAGCTTTGTGGGATAGGGGAAGGGAGCGGTCATGCTGTTTCTATATATATACTAAGGGAACCTAGCTAGCCACATTCGCCGACCCATTCAACTGTACAGTATATAGACAATAATACATCACCATGCGCGCTGCAAGCACCAAAATACCTCATTTGCTATGTGAAAAGACCTACTTAAAACCTCGAATATAATGTATGATTTTATTTACAATTGATGATTTATTTACAAAAAATGTTATATGATGGGGATGGGAGAAAAACCCCGAAATACAGAAACGGAAACAAGGAAAAAATCCCCCGTTTGGTTACCCTCCCATTGCATTTTATTACAAAATAGAGAGCATAAAGTTCTATAGTTTTGTGGGAAGGAGAAGGGAGCGGTCATGCTTGTCTAAGTTTTCTAAGAGAGCCTAGCTAGCCCCATTCTCCCACCCATTCAACAGTACAATATATAGGCTTTCATCCATATATAGGCTTTCATCCATCACCATGCGCACTGCAACCACCAAAATACCACTGAGGTTCTCGAGTTCAGCAAGCAAGCGCGCACTCTTGCTTGAATCCCTCAGTCCCCTCACATTCAACGTGGCAAAGTTTAAAGCCATCAGACCAACTTATCTTATTCAGTGTCGACTACGAGCCGGAACCAAGTTTATTAGTAACTCGGTCGTCCCTGGAAATTCCCCCGACATCCTTGGGGTACCTCAACTTTAGGAACCAATAGAAACAGGGATTAACATAAATCGGGACGCTGGTCGTACATTTGGAAAGCATGTTATTCAGGGAGGGGTGCTCCAACTCCGCCAACCTTATATACGTTCACAACTCCCTTGTACGAACAAAGGTGGTCACCATGGATGCACCCCTAAACAAATAAAGATTTGTAACGTCTTTATAATTGCCTATGGTTTTCAATGATGTGAGGGGTTTTAATATTTTCTTTAAAAGGTGATCAATGTTGGGTGATTCTTGGATGTCTTCACAAAAATAAAATCCGTTGAGAGCACGTCGGACCTCATTAGAGGCCGACTTAGCTCGATCTTTTGTATTCGATGATGATGATGATTGCAGCGTTGAATCTCTGGTCACTGAATGGGTTGAAATGGGTGAGAGTGAAGGCAATGTTGGGGAAAGGGAGGTTTCAGTAGTTTGGGTTGGTGTATTTTTTGGTTGTGGGGGTGGAATGAGTTGAACTGCGTGTTGGGGGTTTGTTTTGTTTTTTTTCGGGAGGAAGTGGCTGGGAAGGTGTTTGAGGTTGTTGCTGGCATTGTGGTTCGTGCTGTGGTTGGGGCGTTGTTCTTCCTGTGTGTCTGATTTTTCTTTTTCTTTTTTGAAGTTATCTGGATTGTTGCTGCTGCTGCTATTGTCGTATTAGGTGTTGTGGCTTCTACTATTTTTGTTACTGTTGATGATGTTTGTTTAGTTGGAGATGATTTTGATGGTGACTTTTTCTTTTTCTCTTTCACTTGGGTCCACCCCTCTTCTTTGTTGGGGTGGTCACTGGTTTCCGGGTTCGGATCTGTTTCAGTTGTCTTTGTTGTTGTTGTTGTTGTAGCAGTCGTAGCATTTGTAGTGTCAGTGGCGGTTATTTTGGTTGTAGCGGTGGTCGTTTTTTGAGGGCTGGATCTTAAGAAATGGCTCATTTGTTTACAGTTCCAACATTAGGGCCTCCTGCCCACAACGCCCTCTGCCATCGCTTGGTCTTCATATTCTAGTATGTAGGGAATGGCCTGGAACCCACATATATTAAGGCACTTAGTAAAAATATAGTCACCGTGTGCCGTCTCACTGGTTTACTTGGCTATCATGACGTCATCACCATGTTCGCTCAAATAGGCTGCGAGGACGTTCCCACTTAATTGTATTGGGACGTTGCGCACGGTGACTTTTATTCTTCTTTTCCTCATGTACACAGTCTGCATTCAGAAGAACTTCGATGATATGTTAGTTCCGGCCAGCTTGACGGTTTATTCTTCTGATGGCAGCAGAACATCACAGGTAGTAAAGCTACGTCTACAAAAATATCTAGCTGGGATTCCTGCTGCCTTTAGCATATCCTCGAATGTTTCTTTTTAAAATTCCAGCCAGCCTTTAGGTCCGTTATAAAGAAGGATAGAGTTTTTGTTTGGACTGCCTCAACCATTTCCATTATTGGTAAAATTCTATTAGCTACAAAGTATTGTGCATATTTGTTCTCGTTGTCCTTTTTATATTGTTCCAGTGATTTTTTTTTGTGTGGTTGTGCCGATCAGGAGACTGGCATTGATGGCACTTTGGGGGCAGGTGGGATTGTGCTTGCCGGAGTGGATGTTTGCGATAATGGTAGTGATGGCCAAGGTCCGTTTGCGATGGATTGTTGTTGTTTCGCTCCTCCATAGTTGCTTAAGACAACTAGGAGGAGCAAGGTCCGAATTTTTTAAAAGAATGCAAGCAAGGCAATTTTGAGTGAACAAACAACGAATGACAGGATAAAAAAGACGATCATTGAAGAAAATAATATCAAAAATATGTCATGGTTTGACCCACCCCCAGAACAAAAACAATAACAGCAAAAATAACGAGTTCAACAATAACTTTCGAACAATAACTTACTTTTCAGAAAGAAAAATACGTAATCCAAAAAATTATTTGGTAGAGCTGGATCGAGCCTAAGTCGGAACCGTGAGCCTTAAGTCTGTGTATGGACTATCTTTTATTGCGGGTATTCTATCAACCGCAGGGAAGACAGGTCATTCCATCAACATAGATAGATAGATACGTACAGAGTTTGACGGTTATTTAGACATACATATAGATTGATAGAGAGGGTAAGAGTGAAAGGGAAAATTCGAGATATTGATGGACAGATATAGAGAAATATATATTAAGAGATATGAACATATTCAGATAGATAGATAGATAGATTTGAGAGAGGGACAGAGAAAATGTGGCGGAGAAAAAGATATAGAAATATACAGAGAGACTGATATGAACAACCTCAGATCATTTATTCAGTGGACGAAAATGTTACTCTTGTCTGCAAAAATATATCCTCAAGCTAAGTTTGGCCTTTTAAATAATTTAAAAAATTTTCTGACTAAACACTTTTTGTCTTTTTTAATGCAGATGTAACAAAAATTATTTGTGTTCCCTCGGGTGGGGGTGATACTATAGTCTTTACAACTGTAATGATGATTCTGGTAATTATTATAATTATTATTTGTTGATTTATAATAACAACGTGAATAGGTACTTACCCCAAGGTTATAATTCGGTTTAACTTTTTAAATTTGGTTTTCATTTGTATTATATTGTTGAATTCATGTGACGGGGTGTAACACACACGCTCTGTTTATTCAAAGCTTCTTAAACATACCTTAAATTAAAAAAAAATAAGGTTTTCATCTTCTGGTTAATAACCGTTGCAAAAGGTTTAAAATTAGGAGACAAGTCCTATAGAACCATGTCTATTAAAATTCCGGTGCTTATAACTTCACCAGCTTCTTACTTATTTTTGAATATATTTTTTCCGATGTTACATTATCTTGAAATATCACGGAGAATTACTGACTATAGTATCGTACCACTCAAATTTTATATCGATTCTCCGTAACTAGTTATAGTTTAATGATGGCTATAGAAGCCCATATAACTAGTCAAGTATAAAGATTGCATATAGGTTCAGTTTCGAGACATAGACGCATGAGGATGAGTCAAGGGTTGAGATAGCGATGAATATTTGTCGCTGCCTCCCACCAGACACAACTTGACACAAGGTCAAAGGCCCGAAGGCCAATTAAAGTGGGGATAAAGGGGAGGGGAAGGTCGGGAACGAGCCGAGACTCGAACCCTGCTAGTCATTGACCCTCTAAGTGCAATGTGGATCTAATGAGTCAAGCCGTATCACGGGCCTAAATCTAGGTCCGGGCACGTATGCCAGCATATAGCTTGAACTAGACCGTGAGGTCTAGTGCTATACAAGGCGTGCAACGGGATCTGAAAAAGCAGCTCGCCTACCCGAAGGTTGCTCAGCCGAAGCTGGCGGCCTATTCGGCCCCGAGTCTGCTCTTGGTTTCGATCACCCATCCGGCACGAATGCCAGACGGCCCAGCCACAAGGCCGGGGAGCGATGGGTTGAGATAGCGATGTGATATAAATGAAAGTGCGATGAATTCCGAACTAGACAAACAATATGACGCGTGGTTATATTTTTCTTCCTTATATTTTATTTCTAAGAAAAATAAAATCATAAAAACAAAAACACAAAAATATACAAGCATGAAGATGCCGAATCAACAATAAAGTTCATCATCTCAACTGAAATTAGAGTCACTTCCAGTTTTGTTTAACTTTATCCTTCAAGAAGCAAATTTTTCTTCTTTTTTTTTTTCTCTTTTCAATTTAGTTTAAAATTGAGACATAATTCCTTTGTTTCTTTTACAGTTAAGGGGAGGGAACTTCCCCATTTTCCCTCTATATTTTCTTGTTTCTTTAGCAAACAATAAAATATCTTCTCTTCATATATGAAGTGGTTAAGAATTTTTAACAGACCAACATGTTATTCACCATGATTTGTTCTTATCAAACAACTTTCAGAGTATCTCTTTAGACATCCTTGATAAAATCCTTAAACAGAAAGGATTTTCCACAATGTAATTCATTATTGATGATAATAAATTTTTATTCATTACTTCTTTAAGTAGGAATAAATTTTAAATGATCTCGATGTTATCTAGGATTTCCATTCGAATATCGTTAGTATATGGCATATTTAGATTTCTCGCCATGACTTCTCGTCAGAGAAAGAATCCCAATAAATCATATAAACATTCAAATTTTCTTTTTAATACATGAATAGCATTTACAAGAAAATTCTCAATTAACCTTTTTCTTTTTATAAGGTTTTCTTCATTTGAGTTTGCTCCTTTTTTTTTTTTATATATATATATTCGTTAAATTTCCATTAACGAATCACAGTACATCATTCTTCTTTTTTATGATGTCACATCTTTTACGTTGAACTTTCGTTTCTTGTTCAACGGATTTGATGAGTTCCATTATGCCATTCTACCACCAGAATTTCACTTTTCACCGGACCTAGCCAAAAGGATGACTTTTCTCCTATCTGGCGATGCTCGCAAATGACTTTTAGATTTCTATCTTTTTTGGCGGTAAAAACGTTCTAACTGCTTAAGCCAATCGCATCTCGTTTCCCTGTCTGAGTCATGACCTTTGCTCCTTTCAGTTGATCCAGGGCTGTTTCTAGGACTCAAAAACCCGCCAATCGTCGAGACCATTTCCCGTCCTTATATAGTGATTTTTATTTTTACATTGTAAACCTATGCCCAGTATTTGTCGCTGCCTCCCACCAGACACGACTTGACACAAGGTCAAAAGCCCGAAGGCCGATTAAACTGGGGATAAAGGGGAGGGGAAGGTCGGGAACGAGCCGAGACTCGAACCCTGCTTGTCTGTGCTGCTCATCGGCTCACTTAGTGCAATGTGAGCCTGATGAGGCAAGCAGTTTCACGAACCCAAATGTGGGTCCGGGCACGTATGCCAGTTAACGGCTTAAACTAGACGCTTGGTCTAGTGCCGTGCATGGGGGACAAAGGAGACAAAAATGCAGCTCGCCCACCCGAAGGTAGCCTAGTCGAAACTAGGTGCCTAATTAAAGGCCCCAAGTCTGCCATTGTTCCTTTTCCAGGGCCACGCTCCGGACCGAAGTCCAGAGCAGGCCCCGGGGCTCCGCAAAAAGCTAAAAGCCGAGATGCCTAGCAAATTTTTAGCCAGATGTTTACGTTAGAAATCAAGTAGTGCAACCATAAACTAGTACTAACTCGTCCAAAGCTTTGAAAATTTACACTAAATTTGTAACGGCTTATGATGCTTTTTCTCCCACGAATTTTTAAAAAGAAAACATACTTACGTCTAACACAAACATACTGGATTTCTTTGTTTTCTGGAATTGAACATGAATTTTTCAGGTTACAGTCATTCAAAAGTGAGGTATCGTTTGTCACGAATAAGGAATTCTGATGACATACAATGCGGGTCTTTCCTTTAACTGTTTTGATAAATGTTTCATCTGTGATTAAAAAAAAAGAATCAAGTTATAATATAAAATCTCTGTATTGTTTGTTTGTAATCGAATTCGCAGAAAAAAACAGGGCATTTTGACATAGACTTTTCAATGACAAGTTGCCCTAAGATTTACAGGCCGGTATAAAGAGAAATTGCTTTCCAGTCAAATCAGCTACTAAATACAATTATCTCCCTTTTTGTCTAAATTTCTCAGAAAAAGCTAGATCATTTTTATCACCTCGAAAATTCGGACTATTGTCTTCATCTTTATTGTTATACTCACAACGTTTCTGCCGATGCGTCCTTCGCCCTTGTTCGAAGTCGCGAGCTTACACACAACCACGAACTGATCCCTTTATTTAACCCACATGGGTAGATTCTTCTAATTCCGTTATCCATGACTTGGTACAAGTGTTAAGCTATTATAAGTATTCGTTGTTATTTACTTGTCGTCTGAAACCTCTTGCTGATTCCACGGGAATGCACTTTCACCAACTAGGTGATGAAAATTATCTCCCTTGTTTTTCACTTGCGAAGTTGAATCAATTTTCTACACAAGTAGTACATCAATACCACATCAAGAAAAGTCTGACAAATCAGGCGAAAGAGAATTAAAATAATGAAATCTTTTTTGTTATTATTTGGTTATTTATACTATAATTGGTTGAGTATAACACGCACACGTGTATAATACGCACCCAAAATTTTCGCCGGCGAAATTTTATAAAAGAATCTTTCGTGTATAATACGGACTGACTTTCCTTTTTTTAATTTTTTGCATTTAAATTTTAACGAAACTTAAAATTTGTTCAAATGTTTATCAATATATTTTCATAATAATCTTAGATTTTGATGCATTTTCTATAATAAATTTTCAATAGTAAATTTTATTTCAGGGATTTTTCTATACTAAACTTATTAACAGTGCATTTTCTATGATAAACATATTTACTGGGCATTTTCAAGGTTAACTTAATTTTAGTGCATTCACCATAGTAAACTTCTTACTAAAAGCGGATACCATAAAGCAAACAAAGAGATTCAAGAAAAGGTATGAAAGTTGTTCTCTGAACTCTCCTTTAAGTGGACAAGATAAGAATTCGAGGGACATGTAATTTGCTGGATATGTTTGGTCCCATAATTTGTAGTAGTATGGTTTATATGTTTGATAGAGGCAAAGGAGGAAAATGATGTGTCACGACGCGGACAAAAATACAATTAAAGACAAAGCGGTACAAACAAACTCAAATTTATATTTCAACAATACGTGCAATTAAACATTTCAAAACATTAGTGTTGTAATATTGATCGACATATATTCCTGTGTGTGTGTTTGTGCGTGTGTGTAACTAACAGTAATACTACAAAAAAAGGATTTTTAACAAAAGTGTCCTATGCATGTTAACTAAGTATTTTCTATAGAATCTTAATAGTGTATATTAGGAGGAACGTGTCTTCTCCCATGTTGCTTGTTTCGGCGGTTTGACGAAATTTCTGTTGTTTTTGAAGCTGGGAAAAAAAATCTCACCGAAAAGATTAACAATTCAGAGAATGTTTGCATGGCGTATATATTTTTGTGGCGGTTGACTGCTGTTAGTTGAAATGACAGAGTGAGAGAGTTCTCTGTCGAAGTCACACTGGAGAGAGTGTGTTGGTCCTTGTAAGTAAAAATATGAAAAAAAGAGGAAGAGTGTTGGAATACGAAGTATTCATAGAGAATTCTTGTCATGGAGTAGGCTCCAAAAACGCAGGACGAAATCGAAGTGCGGACGTAGTTTTAGGCACTAACCACGTGGTTCTCCTGGCCAATGGGTTCCTGAGACTGATTGTTTACGTGCGTCCGCCATCTTTGTTTCGGGAACAAGTGGCATAACGTCCATTTAAAATATAGGAGTGTAAGTCCGATAGACACATACAACACAGTCGGCTGGGGCTGTAGAATACACCAACTGCATCTCCACAAAGCGGTAAGATCCCTACTCCCAACGATATGACATTAAGCCATCTGATGGTAAGGCTCCAACCTTAGATATTTGAGGAATGCGGAGTACCTCTTTATTATTCACAGGTCCACTGGTCCGGGGTGATAACCCCTGATATGGTCGTATCTATGGATCAAATAGAAATCTTTGATATTTAAACTGAGGACAAATAAATGACTTATGCTAAATTGAATTGTGTGAAATAGAATTGTCTTATCATTTAACTGTGTGTAAATAAATGACTGATGTTTAATTGAATTGTTAGTGATACATAGCAATACTTGGAACCATTTTACTTTCTTGTATAAACTAATTGTGAGAAATAGAACTATTTGATCATTTAAAAATGTCTATCTATAAAATGTGTTTGCAAATCATATATTCAGTATATGTAAAAACAGTATTTATCATTAAATAACCAACAATGGTTGATATGCCATAATACTAAACCAAACCTATCAGACACGTAGTTCAAAAGACAAGGAAACTCATAGTGATGTCGAAAGTCTTACATTCGAAGGATTGTATAGACAAAGTGTATGTCTCAAAAAAGAAGAAGAGGGCTCGCCAGGATGGAGGAGTGTGTTGATGCAGCTGTTCAAGAACTCAAGTATTTCATAAAAACAACAAAGATAGTCTAAGTATAGCAACCAGTAGTAACAGCAACGCAAATAAATTCATTTATTGATTGATTGTTTTAAATGGCATATCACCCCGTCCGAGAGGTTAGGGAATCACATTCATTTTTTTCTTGTGCTTTGTTTCTTTAAAGTTTTTTTTTGTGCTAAAATTTCAATCGAATATGAATAATTCTTAGACAGATCTATTTGACCTAGAGGTGGGATCCTCTCTGTAACTCCTGCTCCTGTCAGAGTGGACTTGGGAGTCATGGCAATGAAGGGATATTCCACACTTACCATCAGATGCAGTTTATCGTCATATCTATGACACCTCTTTTTTGGGAGGGGATCTTATTTCTTTTGTGGGTAATAGAGTCATCTTATTCTATTTCTCTCAAGGCAGAAAAATAATTTAAAGACAAGCAGAAAAACAGCAATGAAAAAATCTTGAAAACAAAAGTGTACTCATTACACAAATGTACGGATACTTTGAGAGACAAATTTGAGAAATTGTGTGATTATCTGGACATGTTTACGCAAAGGAAACCTCAAGAGAGAAACTGAATTTATTTTAATAAAAGCTCAAAGTGGCGTCATAAGTACTTTTTATGTCAAAGCAAATATGATTATACGAAGAAGAACGGCAAGAATAGATTTTTTAATGACAGCAATGAAGCGAATGCAGTTAACTGACACAAAAGTTATACAAGAGTAATCATAATTAGGTGGAAAGGGTGATCCACTGGGAATTGTGCAAGAGTCTTAAGTTTGCTTATGCTGACTAATGCTACATGCAAAAATCAGAATTTGTTCGAGAAAACGAGACGCATAAAATTCTCTGGGACTGACATATGAACGGATCACCTATTCTAGACGAGAAAAATGACTTTGTATTGATTAAAAAGAAGAAAAACTTTTCGTCTTCGATTTTGTCATTGCAGCTGAACATAGAGTGAAAATGAAGAAAAGCGAAAAGATAGAAAATACCTGGATCTTGCCTGTCGGCAGAAAAAGCTGTTTCTAAAAGCCGTGAACAGTGGGGGAACTGGAGATCAGAAGGAGAACTGAGATCGTCCAGGCCACAGCACGATTAAAATCAGCTAGAATACTGACCTGGAACACCTGAAGAGACGTTATTACTTAGACTTCAAAGAAAAAGTAACAGTTAAGCGTGTAGAATAATGATGATAATAATAATAATAATAATAAGAAGAACGCTTTGAGAAAAAGAAAATCACAAATCCTTGGGAATATTGGAAGCAGACACCATCAAACAAGTAGCGATGAATAAAAAAAAACTCTTAAGTATATTCAGGAGAACACGAAAGCTACTCGAAACCAAACTAAATAGCAGAAATCTTATAAAAGAGATAAATTCTTGGACTGTCCCCTTGTAAGATAATCGGGACCATTGTTGAAGTGGACCAGAAAAAACTTGAACGAATGGACCAAAAAATCAGAAAACTAATAACCATACCTATGAGAGTTTGGGAGACCTGAGGTCATTTGCTGTCACTCAATCACCAGTGAAAGGCCACCAGTTAAAACTAGTATGAAAAAGTCGCCAGGGGTAAAATGATAATAATGACGGCGAAATTCAATAATTAGTAGAGATTTAGCACGTGTGTTAGCACCAACTCTAAAAGATAGATGAAAAAGAAGGAAAGAAAAAGACAAACCAAAGTAGAAAATACCCCCTCCGACCGTAAAATAGTGGAGGGCCATTTGTATATAAATGCTAGTAAAATTAGAAAAATAATTCGAGGGAGGATTTGTTAAAAGAATGTGAGGAAGAGAAGGCCGTCCGAAAAAATGTCTGTCGAAAATGTTCGTAAGATAGTTCTGTTAAAATTTTCATTTAGAAATGCATATTTGATTTTTATTCAATTTGCCATAGTAAAAATCTTTGCTGTATATTATTAGGAGCCTTAAATGAAAAAAACAAACAAAACAATTTACTAATAGGCCGACTGTAAATCTTAAAAGAAAAGCTTCACTGTTCGACCGCGAGACTCTATTCTTAGTAAAAATCTAGAACTATAACACTTGATAGTGCCAATGTTTAGAAGACTGGGAAAAAAAACCCAAACAAAAGTAAGGTAGGAACCGTAGTGTAATTGTTATCGTCGTAGGAAATGAACACGGCGACACGAGTTCAAACCCTGGACGAGGCTGATTGCATTTCACATAGCACTAATACCCTTGGGAAAGGTATGAATCCAATTATTCTCCCTCCAGCTATGGGTAAATAGTAGGACAGACTAGGTTCTTCAGCCTTGGTAAGGCAACTAGTCTAGGAGAAGGAAAACTCTGAATTCAATCCTGTTAAACTCCGCTTAAAAAAATTGACCTTGTGTCATATCCTACGTCGAGCGGAGGGGTTGGGTAAATAGGAAAAGTAAGGTAGGAACGATAATAGAAAGGGAAGAGAAGGAAAAGAAAATTATCTTATCAATATATTAGTCTTGGACTTTAACTAAGTTAAAATTTAACGGAAAAGTAGAGTTGTTTTGTTAGTTTTTTTTTTGTGACCTGCTGATCATGTACAGCCATCATAGCTGTTCTTGGTTATATCTGTGTCAGGCGCACAGATCATAAACAACCCCTGGGTCTGGTATAGCCACAATATACCACCCATGGTCAAAATGTCCAATCATAATATTACACAACGTGGGACCCAGGCAACAGGCCTGTGTGTCATGATCGACAGGTGCTCTCCTGATAGCCAACATAGGAGACCTGATCGTCATCCTACGAATGTTGGCTGCTCTTTTTTCAGGTACATAAACGACGACGTAACAAACCACAACGACCAGAGACCTACACGCAAAACATGGACTAGACAAGATAATCCATATTTACCAATCCCTCCGCTCGGACAGGATCTGACACAAGGTCAATTTTTCAGCGGAGTTTAACAAGTTTGAATTCAGAGTTTTCCTTCTCCTAGACTAGTTACCTCACCAAGGCTGAAGGGGTCAGTCTGTCCTACTATTAATTAGATTTATACCATTCCCAAGGGTATTAGTGCTATGTGAAATGCAATTAACCTGGTCCAGAGAAGATAATCAACTTGCACTACAATGATATTTTAGGAGCAACCCTTCACAAATAGGATACAGGAAGAGAATGATAGAGATCTGGCAAGAATGTGCTAATTTTCAGACAACTAGCCAAAGACTAGCCGATCATGTTAGAACCATAATAAAGAAGGGTTGGTTTTCTGACCTTGAATTACTAGAAATCCATAAAAAAAACAACACATAAACAAAACTATAATACAGTACCAGACATATCAAGTGGTGTCAAACAAAAACAATCCAACGAAAAAGAATTGCCAACTTCGGAAAATGAAAACACCACACTCCCAAACGATACACTACCAAGCAACCAGGTAAAAACACTATCACAAGAACAAAAGATAAATCTAGAAAATATTAAGAGAATCATGAGTCGTGAATAGACTATTCTACCTTCATTAAGAAACATAGAATGGAAAACACTTAAGATAGAATCCCGAAACACGACTCTCCATAGTTCAGGTACGAAACGTTTATCCACTTCTTGACTTTTAGTCTTTGGACACAAGGAGAGAGAGAGACAATTTTTTTCTATGCTGACTGTTCCTACATCGCCTACAGCCAACCCCCAGCTGGACTGCCCGGCCCAGAGTCAAAATCTTAACTCTTCTCAACAAACGCAATACGCGTCCCGTAGCTCCCAGCTGGACTGGCCTCGCCCAGAGTCAAATCTCAACTAACGTCTTTTTCGAAATCACCAAATTCTCGCTTCCGGGCATGACGTCATTCACACCCCAGTCCCATTTTCTATCTGGGTTTTTTATTATGACATTTGTGATTGTCATATCCTCTGCGCACGAGCGTGAACTGTACTCAGTGTATGTGGGCACCTGCACCTGCACTAAGCCGAATAGTTCAAATTCCCATCAAACCGAATAATAAAATATAATTAACGAAAATGCTTAATATAAAAAAATAATTCCCTAATTATATAACCATCCTACTACCACAGCTACTACTATTATTCCTACTACTACGACGATTTCTGCTACTGTTGTTATTACTACAACTATTACTACTACTACTACAATTATTGTTGCTGATACTTTTACTACTACTAAGATTATTATTTCTACTACAACTACTATTGTTATGGTAGTTGAGGCTCTTGGAACACTCCCCACGAAGCTAGAAAAGGGAATCGATTAAATGAAGGTCAGAGGAAGAATCGAAACCACCCAGGCTATAAAATAACTAAAAATCGGCAAGTATACTTACAGAAGTCCTGGTAACTTGCTGTCACTCAGACTCCAGTCAAAAAACAATCAGTATGAAGTTGCATGAAAAACGCTTAAGGAGTAAAAAAAACCTACAACTTCTATAAGTTGGATCTTGCCAGAGAGCTGAAAGTGACGGTGATACCAGTTGTAGTTGGCGCACTTGGAACGTTCCCTAAAGCTTTGGAAAAGTGATTAGAAGAATTGGAAATCAGAGGAAGAATCAAGACCATACAGATCATAGCATTGCTAAAATCAGCAAGAATACTGAGAAGTGTCCGGGAAGAGACTTCCTATCACTTAGACTACTTGAAAGACTACCAGTTAATGTCGATGTGAAAAACCCATTTAACAAAAATATAATACTACTAAAAGACTAACGATACACTGGCTTCATATTTCTGATAATAATTACAAGATGAGTAGTAGAAGCCAATTTTAATTGATAGGTTAGTTTTAACGACATGTCAACCCGTCTAGGGTTATTCTATGCCTATTTGTTTGTGCCTTGATATATTTTGCGCACGTTTTCTTGTGCTTAAATATATGTGTGTGATATGTGTGTATTTAAATATACATGCGATTTATATATATATATATATATTTATATATATATATATATGTGTGTGTGTGTGTGTGTGTGTGTGTGTGTTTAAAAACAATAAATTTAGAAATTCCATGATAGATCTGTTTCGCTTATTCAAGCTCGTCAGTTGAAATTCAAATATAGTTTTCTTACTTTTTTCTTGTTTTTTTATCTGTAAAACGTCGGCGGGAGATTTCAGGTTATATCGGGTTTTAATCTATTTTACTTAAAAAAATTAACAGCTACAGAATTTTTCCTTTTATTAATGCTTTTAGTCGCTATTAACTTTTTTTAATTTCTTATTAGTAACCTGATTTTATGTTTATGAGTATTATTTGAAAACCATATAAGGATTTTTATAGTTTTAGTTTAATTAGAAAACATTTTTTACAATTTCGAATTGGCCAACTCAGTCTCCTGACTTGAATCCAATAGAGAATTTGTGGAATATTTTGAAGGTTAAAGTTCAGAAGCGGAATCCCCAAAACATCAAGCACTTAGAGGAATTATGCAAGGAAGAATGTGATAAGGTAACGCTGGATCAGTGTGGAAAACTTGTGGCCAACTATTGAAAGTGACGGGAAGCAGTGAAACAAAACAGTCTACGCAACAAAATATTAAATTGAGGTATCCAATACTTTTGCATAGGGTAATTTTGAACTTTGAAAAAAAAAACCGTGAGTTTTTAATTTTCCTTCCACATACAACTAAAACAACTTTACGCGATATTACTTACCAAATATCAGGCAAAATGGCGAACATAAACTAGAATTATAACAGAAAATAACATGTATCCAATACTTATGCGTGTCACTATATATATATATATATATATATATATATTTCGAGTTATTTTCTCACTATTCAAACCAAGAACAAGTTTAAAAGCGAACTTTTTTATTTTTCATTGCGCTTTTTATAATAAGCTATCTAAAAAAATTACTCATATTAAAACCCTAAGTAAAATAAAAAGAATATCTAAAAAAACTGATATAATTCGTTGAGTTTTTAGGAATAAAAGTATAAAAAAATCGTTTCTTCTCATTGTTTTTATAAATATATTTTATATTTATGGACAGGACACTCAGATATAACTTTTCCGTTTTGATACGAGTAAATTGACTCCACAAGAGTTTTAATCTGGTGGTTTCCTCATATCTACCAGGATGCACATACAGACGGAGGATCCACCCTTGATTTTACAAGTTTATGTTCCTATTCCAGACCAATTATAAAAAGGAGGAAAGACTTAAATATTTTCACAACAAACCCAGCGGTTAGAGTGTTCGCCAATGGCCCGGGAGACCTGGGTTCAATCCCAGGTCGAGTCATACCGAAGACTTTAAAAAAATGGAACTTGATACCACCTTGCTTAACACTCAGCATTATAAGGTACGGTTCAAGGGTAAAGTGGAGCAATCCAGGGAATGGAGTAGCACCCTCCCCTACACCTTGGTGTAGTAGCTATCGAAAAGGGAGCCTTCGGGTCACCCTCGACTATGGTCGCTAACTTTTACTGTCAATAATGACATTATTTTTAAACACAACAGGATCATGATTGCATCTGAAGATTTTGGAATCTATATAATCAGTCAAATTTATAAACTAAAAAAAAAAAAACAGTTATTCAAACCAGTTAAATATAGCAAGTGCAACAAGGTTGAAAGTTTGTTTTTATCCGGGAAAATAGAATTAAATAACACATTTAATCCTGTGTTTGACCAACTTCTTTAATTTATCTAAAAACATGAGAAATTTGTTACGAGGCAAACACTTGCACAACAATACTCTCAATGAATATTTAGTTGAAAGACTTCATTTTAAAAATGTAGTACACATTTTATCTTTCATTAAATATAAGACATATTGATATACGTGCATTATTCATATGAATAAAATTTCTATTTCAAAATATCAATATTTAATTTGTTTAATTAAATATAAACAAAAGCCACTTATTTCTGTTGACATTGTTTTCTTCTTGATATACAAGTAGACATAAAAAATTTTAAGATATAAAGTTTATTTTATTAATATATAAATTAAATAATCTTTCCAAGGAATGTATCCTTCCTTATATAAAACTGTATTAAAAACATGACTGAATTAGATTGAAATCAAAATCAATGAAAATTATTGAACAAAATTTGTAGTACATCCCTCTTTTATCTGTCTGTCTCTCTCTCTACCCTTTCTCTCTCTCTCTCTCTCTCTCTATATATATATATATATATATATATGCCTTCAATAAGATTCTAGAGTTTTTTTGTACAGCCATTTAAAATTATCGTAGACTCTTGAAAATTCAGTATGTTATTGCTATACATCTTATTAGATGACTGACTTACTTTTATGATTTCAGCTTCAAATGAACAGCTATAGCAGCAATTGGAATACACCCTACTAAATCCTGATTGTCACAGCTGGGGAATTTCAAAAATGCGATCTGGCACTTTAGAAGAACGATATGCAATAAAATTCTGTTTTAAACATGGTCAAAATGCCGCATAAACGTACAGAATGCTTCAGATTGCTTTTGGAGCAAGTGTTTGCCAAGAAACAAATTTCTCATGTTTTTAGATAAATTCAAGAAATTGGTCAAACACATGATTAAATGTGTTATTTAATTCTATTTTCCCAAATTAAAACAAAGTTTCAGCCTTGTTACAATTGCTATATTTAACTGGTTTGAATGACTGTTTTTGAGTTTATAAATTTGACTGATTATATAGATTCCAAAATCTTCAGATGCAATCATGATTCTGTTGTGTTTAAAAATAATGTCATTATTGACAGTATTGTTGTGTAAATATTTAAGTCTTTCCTCCTTTTTATAATTGGTCTGGAATAGGAACATAAACTTGTAAAATCAAGGGTGGATCCTCCGTCTGTATGTGCATCCTGGTAGATATGAGGAAACCACCAGATTAAAACACTTGTGGTGTCACTTGAGTAAAGTGACACCACACCTAACGGAAAAATTATATCTGAGTGTCCTGTCCATAAATATAAAATATATTTATAAAAACAATGAGAAGAAACGATTTTTTTATACTTTTATTCCTAAAAACTCAACGAATTATATCAGTTTTTTTAGATATTCTTTTAATTTTTCTTAGGGTTTTAATATGAGTAATTTTTTTAGATAGCTTTTTATAAAAAGCGCAATGAAAAAAAAAAGTTCGCTTTTAAACTTGTTCTTGGTTTGAATAGTGAGAAAATAGCTCGAAATATATATATATATATATATATATATATATATATATATATATATATATATATATATATATATTATCCAGTGAGTGTCCTAGGACAGTAGGTGTGGATTATTCTTTACATAGAATATATGAGGGTAATCATATAAATCTATGAGAGTGCTCAATGTATGGCTATTGTTAGTTCCCTATTTATTCTCTAGGGTATAACAAAATTCACATTCAGAGCGTATATAGTCCAATTAAATGGAGACTCAAACTCGGTTAAGCCGTCATAATAAATTTATTTCGGCGGAGAACATTGTTGGTATATTCTCCGTCTCGTCAGATGACTCTTTTACATGCTCTGTCCTGTCGCAGAGATGCGAATGAGGAGTTACAGTTCGTATTCAGAAGATAAAAATAAGGTAATTAAAAAAATAAAATTAAAAATCAGCCCAACAGCAGATATCACCAAAACAGGGAAAGATAAAGATAGATAAGGGCCAGATGAACGCGGAATATTAATCCAAAAATAGGGCCTGTGATTCTGGAGTGGTTAATTCCCCTTGACCATTTTTAGGGTAATTTTTAAAAAACCTTGACGACTATTATAAATGTCCCCACCTTATCCGGTTTAGCTATCTCGATCCTAATTGAAACAACAGGAATATCTAGGATGGCAACAGCTGGGTTAATTAACAGACATATTAGAAATAAATGTAAATCATAGATGAGATAGCCATCAGTTAAACGATCTTAGTCTGTTTAGAAAAGCACACCTGCCAAGTAGAAGAAACCACAAACAGAACACAAAATTAGAAGGGACTGAGCAGTAGATTAATTCCACTCCTGTTTCTTAGTCGTTCTAACATATAACATGTTAACACCCTCTGCTCACGCCAATGAACGAAAGAATTTGTAACTTTGTAATTTGATTTCCACTTTATGTTTTTTATCTTTATTTTCTGATTTTTAAGCTTATTTTTTTAATAACCTTATTTTATCTTCTGAATACGATCTGTAACTCCTCGTTCGCATCTCTGCGACAAGACAGAGCATGTAAAAGAGTCATCTGATGAGACGGAGAATATACCAACAATATTCTCCGCCGATATAAATTTATTATGACGGCTTAACCCAGTTTGAGTCTCCATTTAATTGTACTATATATGTATATATATCATCATCATCATCATCATCATCATGTCTTGCTGGTAGCACAAATATCCCTGATCCTCTCTCGCCACTTTTCCCTATCGTTCATCGCCCCAGGCAGGTCTTCTGGACAACATCGAGTATCCTCACATAGTTGCTGAATGTATGTTCGTGCTAGTCGTCCCGCTTTTGCACGGCCATGTGTGGGGGCCTATAAGAGTACATCACTTATGAGTTCGTCCCTGCTTCTCTAGCAGTGTCCTGCGTGTCTGGTTCGTCTAACCTGAATAGTTTTCGTGATAGGAGGCAGGTGCCGTACAGTTGGTGTCTTGTGGGGTGTTGCCGCCAGGACCTGTTCAAGATTGCTCGCAGCATTCTTGTGTAATTGCCGTCTAGCTTCTTCTCCAGCCGTTTTGTTAGAGTCCATGTAGTGCATCCATATATCGATGCGACCACTGCCTGGAAGAAACTGCGTTTCATTTTATCGGTTAGGTCTGATTTCCATATAATCGATAGCCTATTGATATCTGTCCATGCTTTCGTTAACCTCGTGTCGATGTCCTTTTCGGTTGATGCGACGCTGCTTCCTGTAAGTGAATTTGTCTACTAGTTTAAGAGGGGTTCCGTCTAGAGTGGAGATGTCACACGTTTGATTATAGCACATATATTCTGTTTTGTGTGCATTGACATAGAGGCCTATGTCTGCGGCTGCTCGTTCCAAACTATGCAGTAGTGTTTCGGCTTGGTTGGGTGTATTTGCCAGTATCGCTATGTCATCGGCGTAGTCGGCGTCGGTAATTGTTTTTGCGGGGTACCTTTCGCTTCTTTTCTTTGTCAGCTCGAAGCCGTTCTCTCTGATTTTGTCAATCGATGTTCTAAGTACGTAGTCTAGACAAATGATGGCTTCCGAAGAAATAGATCCACGACCTCACAAATATTAACCATCCGTAGAATCCTTGAAGGTGAACGGGCAAAAAACCTACAAGCGACATTAATATTTGTCGACTTTACCAAGGCCTTCGATTCCATTCACAGAGGAAAGATGGAACAAGTCCTTCTAGCATACGGCATACCTAAAGAAACCGTAGCAGCAATGACGATTCTCTATAGAAACACCAAAGTAAAAGTACGATCGAAGTATATATATACATATATATATTTATTGACACGCATAAGTATTGGATACATGTTATTTTCTGTTATAACTCTAGTTTATGTTTGCCATTTTGCCTGATATTTGGTTTGTAATATCTCGTGAAGTCGTTTTAGTTGTATGTGGATGGAAAATTAAAAACTCATGTTTGAATCCTTTTTTTTTTATCAAAGTTCAAAATTACCCTATGCAAAAGTATTGGATACCTCAATTTAATATTTTGCTGTGTTGCCTCTGTTTTGTTTCCCTGTTTCCCATCACTTTCAATAGTTGGCCACAAGTTTTCCACACTGACCCAGCGTTACTTTACAACATTCTTACCTGCATAATTCCTCAAAGTGCTTGATATTTTGTGGATTCCGCTTCTGAACTTTTACCATCAAAGTATTCCATGAATTCTCAATTGGATTCAAGTCAGGAGACTGAGTTGGCCAATTTGAAATTGTAAAAAATGTTTTCTAATTAAACTAAAATTATAAAAATCTTTATATGGTTTTCAAATGATAATCATAAACATAAAACCAGGTTACTAATAAGAAATAAAGAAAATTAATAGCAACAAAAAGAATAAATACAGGGAAAAAAATCCGTCGCCGTTAATTTTTTAAGTAAATTAGATCAAAACCCGATATAACCTGAAATATATCGCCGAAAGAAAACTTTATTTGAATTTCATCTGACGAGCGAAATAGATCAATTGTGGAATTTGAATAGTATTTCTAAATTTCTTGTTTTGTAAACACACACACACACACACACACACACACACACACACACACACACACACACACAATTATAAATACGTGGTGCATTCAATAAGTTTCCAGACTTTTTTGTGCAGCCATTTAAAATTGTTCTAGATTCTTGAAAATTAAGTATGTTATTGCTATACATCTTATTAGATGACTGACCAATTTTTATGATTTCAGCTTCAAAGGAACAGCTATAGCAGCAATTGGAATACACCCTACTAAAAGCCTGATTGTCACAGCTGGTGAATTTCAAAAATGTAATCTGGACGGGAGGACATTTAGAAGAACCATATGCAATAAAATTCTGTTTTAAACATGGTAAAAATGCCGCATAAACGTACAGAATGCTTCAGACTGCTTTTGGAGCATCTTGCATGAATCGAGCATGAGTTTTTGAGTGGCATAAGAGATTCAAGGAAGGCAGGGAGTCTGTGAGGGATTATGAGAGGTGTGGGAGGAGTAAGGAAGTCAATAGACCCGAGTTGATTGGCCAAAGGGTTAGGGTTAGTGTAACTATGTTGAAGTTTTAAGGGAGTTCACGAAGAGGCCAGCACTTTTCAAATCGGGTCTGTGGCATTTCCACTTGGACAGTACAACAGTCCTCAACTCCATCCTTGTCACAGACTATTTGACCAAGATGAGCATCAAGACAGTTTCTCACCCTCCCTATAATTCAGACCTTGCTCCTTGTGACTTTTGGTTATTCCCTAAGCTCAGAGTCTGTCGTTATGAGACAATTGAGGAGATGACAGAGGATGTGACGAAGGTCATTGACATGCTCAGACAAGAGGACTTCCATGGGGCCTTCCAGAAGTTGTTGGAACGGTACAACAAGTGCATTGCAGCCGGAAGAGATTACTACGCCAATTTTAAATGTCTGTACAAAAAAAGTCTGGAACATTATTGAATGCACCACGTTTGTTTTCGTCTCATCTCCTCCCAGTTGTTGATAAAATTTTCTTTCGTTGTTTTGGAAAGTCCTATTTTGTCTGTATTGTTTTAATCTTCCTTCTTTCACCATTACTTACTGGCTTATTTCCTCAAGTTGAATTGTTATTTTTCCCTCGTTGTCTTTTCCTTTCCGTTCCAACATATTACTGCGTCTTTCTTTTTCTGTTTTATCATTTTGGCCTTTTTTTATGACTTTTTATCTGTGTTTTCAGTCGAATTTCCCATCCTGGTTTTAACTTTTTCTTCGTGCTTTTTGGTCGAATCCCAATTTTCTCACGAACAATATTCGCCACCGTATAGATTAATTCATTCAGTTCGGTTATTTTATTCGTTGATATGTAAAGTAGTATTTTATTTATTTTATTCGTTTTTATCTTAAGTGTTCTCCATTCAATGTTTCTTAATGATGGTAAAGTAGTCTTTCCACTATTCATCATTCTCTTTACGTTTTCTAGATCTAGCTTTTCTTCTTGTGATAATGTTTCTTTTGGGTTGCTTGGTTGTGTGTTGTTTGATAGTGTAGCGTTTTCATTTTCGGAAGCTTTTTGCTTAGATGTGGCACAAGGCCATATGAAAGGGGCACCCAATGAGACTCGAACTCACTCGTGTAGGTTTGCTAGTCGAGCTTGCTAACCATTACACCACCAGAGGCGCCTTTAACAACCCTTAATGTGTCTGGTACTGTGCTATTATCTTGTGTATTTGTTTTCTGATGTATTTCTAGTATTTCAAGGTCAGAGAACCAACCCGTCTTTATTATTGTTCTAACTTGGTCAGCAAGCCTTTGGCTTGTTGTCTGAAAACTAGCATATTCTTGCCATATCTCTATCATTCGTTTCCTATATCCTCTTCATGAAGGGATGCTCTTAAAATAGCAGTGTAGTGCAAGTTGATTGTCTTCCCTAGTCCACGTTTTGCGTTTAGTTCTCAGGACGTTGTTGTTCTTTACGACATCATTCGTGTACCTGAAAAAAGAGCAGCCAACATTCGTAAGATGAAGACAGGTCTCCCATGTTGGGTATCAGGAGAGCACCTGCCGATCATGACACCCGACCCGGTTGCCCGGCCCCACGTTGCGTAATATTGTGATTGGGCATTTTAATCATGGATGGTATACTATACCAGACCCAGGGGTTGTTTATGATCTGCGCACCTGACACAAATGTGACCAAGAACAGTCATGATGTCTGTTGGTGAACAACGGGTCACAAAAAAAAGATATAGGTGTAGGGTGATATCTAAACACAAATATCACCCCAAGTTTTAACTTAGTAAAAGTCCGTTGCAATACTATTTATATTTTTGATCACGACCTAGTAACCTGATCAAGTTTTAGGTTTTCCGGTATAACGTCTATAGTTTAAAACCAAGGCAGGTATAAAAGTTTGTGGTTTTTTCCCTGATTTTCAAATTATCAAGTTCTAAGACATGCAACCTACAGCGTTGAATGACTGGGTTTAGTGCTGTAAATTCTAACAAATCTTTCGTGAGTTCGGGATTGTTTAGCAGTAAATAATTTAGCTGATTAGTAAGACTCTTCATTTAAATTGTTCTGAGACGAAGCTTGATGATTTTAATCATTAAGGGTTTTCGGACTATTGTGTTCATCTTTATTGTTCTTTCCATAAAGTTTCCGCCGATATGTACGCCGGCCTTCTTCAGGTGTTTGTCGAACTCGGGAACCTTCACGGAACTTCGAACTACGTCTTTTATTGAATCCACGGTGATCGTCTGTTCTGATTCCGATAGCTATAACCGGGTACAAGTGTTAAGTATTCCTGTATTGTTACTCGCCTGTTGTCAGGATTGAACCTGCAACCTCCAGATGATTGTCTCCTTAGAAGCAAAGGGAACCAACGCCTATAACCGTTACGCCATGTGTCCTGCTGGACAATTCAGAGTGAATTTTTGGAACTTAATGTTGGAACTGTCCCTAAAAGCTGTGAACAGTGAGGGAACTGGTGATCAGAGGAAGAATTGAGATCTTCTAGGCAACAGCACGATTAAAATCTTCTAGAATACTAAGAAGAATCCTGAAGACCTAAAGAGATATATTGTCTCTCAGACTTCAATGAAAAACTAACAGTCATAGGCGTAAAATGCATTCTATAATAATTATCCTAGTCTGACCAGAATTACAACAACAACAAAAAAAGAGAGATCTTGCCGTATCTTGGATTTTTCCATTCCAGCAGATCACAGAGAATCAAAAGAAAGCAAAAAAAAAAAAAAAAAAAAAAAAAAGGAAAAAAGAGACAAGTACTTAGATCTTGCCAGAGAACTAAGAAGGCTATGGAACACGAAGGTGACGGTGATGCCAGTTGTGACTGGCGCACTTGGAACAGTCCTATAAAGCTTTCAAAGAAGACTGGATGAGTTGCAAGCTGGAGATCCAATTGAGAAAATCCAAATTACTGGAGCGTTGTAGCTAGAATACTCGGCCAGAGTACCGAGGACTCCTGGACACTTGAGGAGACTTGCTGTCACTCAGATTCCAGTGAAATAACATCAACTAACATTGATGTAAAGAACTCACAAGGAATAAAATAATAATAATGATAATAATGAATTATTAAAAGGACTGGAGGATTTGGGGGTTGGAGGACGAGAAGAGACCATTAAAGCTACAGCATTATTGAGAAAGGCCAGAATACTGAGAAGAGTCCCGAAGACTTGAGAAGACTTGCTGTCACTCAAACTTCAGAAAAAAACTCAAACTCGTAAAAAGTAAATAATAAAAGATCAGAAAAATACAGATAACACAAGAATCAACAGAACAAAATCAATCAATGAACGAGAATAAGAAAGATAAATACCTTATGGACACTTCAAGTGACAAATAAACGAAATCTCACTCGAGAAAACTTGGACATGGCTAAGAAAGAGAAACCATAAGAGAGAAACTGAATCTCTCTTGATAGCAGCACAAAACAACGCCATAAGAACCAATCATATCAAAGCAAGAAGTGATAAGACTCAACAAAATAGAAAATGTAGGTAATGTGGTGATAGAGATGGAACAATCAATCCCATAATCAATGAATGCTGCAAATTAGCGCAAAGAGAATATATGAGTAGATACGACTGAGTGGGGAAGGTAATCAACTGGGAATAGTGCAAGAAATTGAAATTTGACCATTCGAACCAGTGCTATATGAAGATCTCGGAATCCGTCCTAAAGAACGAGACACAAAATTCTCAGGGATTTGGATTTACAAACGGATGATCTAATCTTGGCCAAATGACCAGAACTGGTGATTGTCAATAAAAAACACAGCTTGTCGAATTGTGAACTTTGGTATCCCGGCAGACCATAGAATAATATTGAAGGAAGGCGAAAAGAGAAATAAGTACCTGGACCTTACTAAGGAACTGAAAAAACTATGGAATTTAACAGTGACGGTGATACCAATTGTAATCGGTGCTCTCGGTACAGTCATCAAAGGATTGGTACAGGGACTGGAGGACTTGGAAATAAGAGGACCAGTTGAGACCATCCTAACTACTGCATTGTTGGGATCGGTCAGAACATGGAGAAGAGTTCTGGAGACTTGAGGAGACTTGCTGTCACTTAGACTTCAACGGAAAACCATCTGCTAAAGCTGGCGTGAATAATAATAATAATAATAATATTATTATTATTATAATGGCATGCGTTTTTATGGCCCACTGACGGTATTCCTCCTTAGAAGAATACCAGGTCATATCTGTGACAGAGGCACAAATATTTATCATCCGCTTCTGGGGTCTGTTTGCCCTTCAGATAGCGCTAGTACCCTTGGGAAAGGTATGAATCCATCTATTCATCTTCCAGTTATGGGTAAATAATCGGGCAGACAGGGTTCTTTTGCCTTACTATGGTAACCCCTCTAGGAGAAGGAAAACTCTGAATCCAAACCTGAAAATAGATCTTGTGTCACATCCCGCTCGTGCGGAGGGGTTGGGTACATACTGACAACAGTGACAATACAAACGAAAGAAATGGAACAAAAAATATTGGTGAGAGAAGGGAGACTCAAAAGATATCGAAAGAGAAGTAAGAAAATCAGCTTTGGTTTGGTTTTATGGCATATCAACCCTTCTGCTTTATTCAATGCCAAATCCGGTTTACACATATATTAAATATATATGATTTCTAAAGGAATAGTTTGTTGGTAACATTTTTGAACGAGTCAGAAGTCATTTGCTTGCATACAGTTAAATGGTTACAAGTATTGCTATTTAACACTAATAATTTAACATACGTCAATTGTCTGCACACAGTCAAAAGGTTATACATACATGATTTGTAAGTGAATAGTTTGTAGATAATCTTAATTTTAAATGAATAAGAATTAATTTCTTTGCACCAAAGTATTGCTATTGTATACTCACACTTAAATTGCTATATAACACAAATAAGTCAACATAAATCATTTGTTTGCACATCGTTAAATTATTTTAAGCATTGTTATTCAACATTAACAATTCTATTCAATTCTATTCATCTATTTGCACACACTTAAATGGTTGCAAGTATTCCTATCTAACACAAATAATTCTATTAAATATTATTTGTTTGCACAAACATAAATGGCTTAATATATTCCAATCTAACATCAGCAGATTTATTTGCACACAGTTAAATGTATTCCTTTCGAAGACAAACTATTCTATTTAACATCAGTTTTCACATAGTTAAATGGTTAAACATTTCTATTTGACCCATAGAGAGAACCCTAACAGGTAACACTACTTTATGTCAGAGTGGACCTGGGAGTAATGGCAATGAAGAGATACTCCACATTCCCCAGAGCATCAGTAGTAGAGCATTATCATTAAAAGGTTCATTGTCATATCAAGACACCTGTTGAGCGGGAGTTCTTGCCTCGTTGCAGAGATGCAGATGGTATATTCTACAGTACCCTCCCATATGACAGGGTGTTGCGGAGCCGATAAGCATGTCGACCCCGCAAATGAATTAAGTTAAATGCGTGTGAGTAAGTGACAGCCAAAGAAAATGAAGGAACAAAGGCGAGGTAACAAATATAACAAATGAAAATTTATTGTCAGATCTACAAACGTGTGTTAAGTCCGTGATGGTCGAATATAGAATGGTAACGCTGATAGCTGGTATAGTTGGGACGTAGATGAGCGCAGCTTGATGTTAGTCGCGGGTAGCTGGCGTCGGTTGAGTCGCAGAATGCAGCTTGAGATCGGGCAAGTCGTAGAATGCAGCTGGATGATCGAAGTTGAAAGCTGAGGTCGGACGAGTCGAAGAATACAGCTGGATGATCGAAGTTGAAAGCTGAGATCGGACGAGTCGAAGAATACAGCAGGATGATCGAAGTTGAAAGCTGAGATCGGACGAGTCGAAGAATACAGCTGGATGATCGAAGTTGAAAGCTGAGATCGGACGAGTCGAAGAATACAGCTGGATGATCGAAGTTGAAAGCTGAGGTCGGACGAGTCGTAGAACGCAGCTGAATGATCATCGTAGGAAGCTGGTGTCGGTCGTAGTTGGTAGATCGATCTTCCCGGTTATGACGGTATGTTGATTTAACCGAGGGTGTGTCGATCCGGTTGTTGGCTCGTACAGCGTGTCGTACGTGCGCCAGGTGTTGCAGTGGTAGGACAGTCCGTAACAGCGAGTCGTACGTGGACTGCGTGGTACCTTGCAGGAGCGTCGAGGTCGAGTTCGGTTATGGCAGCTTGTTCGTGTTGTGTCGGGCGAGCTAGTGACTAATACTGAGCCGTGTCTTAGTGTTACGGACCAAGTGAAAGGTCGGAGACCGTGGATAAGGTTTGCCAGACCTTAGTACAGACGAGATGGAGCGAACAAATCGAGAGAAGCTAGGGCTTTGTCATGCCCCCTAGCCGTGCGGGCGTAACGAGACGAAGGCTGAGGCTTTGCCGTGTCAAAGCCGAACGGACGATAGCTATAGCTGGGTCACGCCAAAGCCGTGCGGACGTATCGGACGAGAGCGAAAGCTTTGTCGTGTCAAAGCCGTGCGGACGATATCGGGCGCTAGCTAAGGCTTTGTCCTGCCGAAGCAATACGGACGGTCGGACGATAGCGAAGGCTTTGCTGTGTCAAAGCCGTACGGACATATTCGGACGGGAGCTAAGGTCGAGCCGCGCCGAAGCTCTGCACAAACGAGCGGACAGGCCAGGAGGCCGAGGCTAAGATGGATGTTATCTTAGCGCTGCGCAGATAGTGAAGCGGTAGCTAAAGGCTGAGCCGTGCCATTAGCACTGCGCAGCTTATCGGACAAGCGGAACCAAGCGAGGGTTAAGACCGGCTGGTCTTAGAATGCGTCTTCGTGTTTGCCTCCGGGCCGTCTATTTCGGCGAGCCAATTAAGGCTGCCAGAGATGCTTCGACCCGCAGACGGTGACCTCTTATGGCCCTCAAAAGGAAAGTTTTTGCATAAATATGTGATGACAAAGGCGAATGCACCACGTGACGTAGGATTCGAGCCTTTTTGAGACTGCTAAGAGCGGCTCCTGAGAGCATCCGAAGATCTCTAGAGTTTTGCCGTCGCTGGAGCCTTTGTTATATGAAAGTGGGGCAACACCACGCTGCAGAGTTTGTGTAAATAGAAAGTTTTAAAAAATGGGCGTAAAGATAAATCACTTCTTTAGCGTAGCGTCGGCTATCGAAGATGATTTATTCCATTTTTATAGTGTTGTTTATGACATAAGTGTTCTGTTAATATTGTTAATTTCAAATTTATCCCTTTTTTATCGGAGACGAGAGGTTAAGGTCGTAAAAAGGGGATTCGTCACTTCCGTTCATAACCGGATGTTGATTTACTAGGGCAAGCGAGTAGCCCGATGTGTACGTTAGTGGACAGGTTACGATAAGGGCTTAAAGATCAGGAAAAGTCTAATTACAGCACCCAGTAAATGCAATGACGGTAATCATTGCACCACGAATGGATATATCAGTTAAAAATCAATCAACGTGTCTTAACTTTATAAAGCCAGAAATCAACGGCTTCTAAGCAACGATCCAGAGGAAATTTTGTTGCAGCCTAACACCATTAATTCACCCAACCAGTAGGTTCCGATTTTGATTCCCTGAATATTATTTTATTTCACAATTTCATTTCAACCAAAGAAGAAATCCGACGCTTCAACTTGCAGCAAAGATCGTTCCGCCACACTCATCTCACAGAGTGGAAGCATTTTTTTTTTATCTAAAAAAGAAAGAAAGAAAGAAATCGTCGTGAATGAACTGACTGAAATAGATAGATAGATAGATAGATAGATACAGCATAAAGAGATAGATACATAGATATAAAGAGACTGAAATAAATAGATTGATAGATATAAACAGACAAAATAGAAAGATAGATACATATGAACAGACTAAAATTGGTTGATAGAGAGATAGATGGATATGAGGTCGCTTTTCAGCGATCTATCTACTCTACAATGTTTGGGACGTACTTCGGCCGGCCGTGATAATGATATGCACGGCTCGGTCGATGTGCCTCATCACTGGAGATACCTCTGGCCTCTTACCCCTTCGGGGGAGGGCTTAGATTTATCGCCTGTCGCCTGAGGCGCCCCTTTAAAGGCGAATACCGACGGGGACCGAGGCATTTTTGGTAATGTCGGGTGCGTGTGGGCTACGGCCCTGTTCCCGGAGCGACCTTAAAAATATTCTTGTGCTAGATTTTTACGCTTGGTGGGGCGTATGATAAATACGTGATAGATTGATATGAATTGAATGAGATAGATAGATAGATAGATAGATATGTCCAGAATGAAATACAGATAACAGTAATCATTACACCAAATATAAAGAATTCAGTCTGCCGCATTATTTACCCCTAGCTGGAGTGAGAATAGTTTGACTCATACCTCCACCAAGAGTATTAGCACTATGTGAAATGCAAACAGTCACGTACCGGATTTGAACTTGAATCGCTGGTAATCATTACACCACGGGTGTAAATAGAAACATAAGTTAAAAAAGAAAATAACTGAAATAGTATGAAATACTCACAAGAGTAAATAGCATAAAAAAACAGTCAGAATTCCTAGATAGAAGTCCATCGAAAAAACTGGAAACGACTTGTCCATGAAAAGGCGTGATTACAAGGCTGAGGGGATCTACTCCTTCCTCCCTTTTCTTCCACCTTCTTTTTTCACTTCAACTCCTCCTGTTCCATTCTCTTCGCCCCCTCCTACTCCTTTACCTCACCTCCTCCTACACCTTTATTTTCAACTCATGCAGCTGTTTTCCTCGAAACGGAAGAGTGTGTAGGGGGACATATTGTTTGGTGTATATAATTATTCAAAGAATATGCATGTGTTTGCCGCTTTCATTTCTCAAGTCCACGCGCCGTAACAACAAAACCTCCATGTTGCCATTGAAATGAATGGAATTTATTCATAAATGTTCCGAATGTTTAGGAAATTTTGTTCGCTTATTTCATGTCGTCGGATCAAAATTTGTGGTTGCATGTTCTCTCACGTAGTAAGGATATCAATTGGTAGGGGGACATGTAATTGTTTGGTGGATATATTTGGTCTCCCATTTTGTAGTAGATTCATATAATTTGCTTAGTAGTATGATGGTGTTTATATTTGGAAAAAGACAAAGGAGGCAAATGATGTTTTACGATATGAAAGATGTGAAACGACGCGGACAAAAAGAACATTCAAGACAGAGCGGTACAAACTAAAATTTATATTTCAACAATACAGGCAATTCAACATTTCAAAACATTAGCATTCTAATACTGTATAGTTTTCCTCTGTGTGTGTGTGTGTGTGTGTGTGTGTGTGTGTAACTAACACTAATACTACAAAAAAGGACTATTTAACAAAAGTGCCCGATGCGTGTTATCTAAGTATATTCTATAGAATCTTAATAGTGTTTATTAGGAGGAACGTGCCTTCTTCCATGTTGTTTATTTCTTTCTTTCGGTGGGTTGACGAAATTTCTGTTGTTTTTTGTTTTGTTTTGTTTGTTTTTTTTTAGGCTGGAAAAATCTCACCGAAAAGGTGTAACAAGTTAGAGAATGTTTGCATGGCGTTTACATTTTGTGGCGGTTGGCTGCAGTTAGTTGAAATGAGAGAGTGATAGTGTTCTCATAAGTCACACTGGGGAGAGTGTGTTGGCCCTATAAGTGAAAATGTAAAAAGAGGCTGAGTGTTGGAAGATAACCGTATTTATAGAGAATTCTTGTCATGTAGTTGGCTCCAAAAACGCAGAACGAAATTTTAGTTGCGGACGTAGTTTTAAGCGCTAACCACACAGTTCTCCTGGCCAATAGGTTCCCGAGACTGATTTCTTACGTGCGTCCGCCATCTTTGTTTCGGGAACAAGTGGCATAACGTCCATTTAAAATATAGGAGTGTAAGTGTTTTATTTCGTTATCTTTGTGGCTAAATGGGTAAAATGATTTGCTAACCAATACACCACCCAAGGCATCAACATTCAAGCTTCGAACACGTCAGTAAGTACTTCTTTGACCAAAGAAAGAAAGAAAAAAGGATTGAAAAAATAAAGAAAGAAAATGAATAAATAAAGAAAAACGATAACGAAAGAGAGAAAGAAAAAAGAAAGAAAAATTAAAGAAAGAAACAAACAAACTAAAAAAGAAAGAAAGAAAGAAGGAAGAAAAGGAAGAAGAAATCCTGTTAGATGAAAGAAGAAAACGAAAAAAGGAAGAGAGAAGAACTTGAGAAAGAAAGAAAAAAGAAACAAAGAAACAAAGATGGAAATAAAATATAAATTGGTAAATAACGAAAGAAAGAGAGAAAGAAAGAAAGAAAATGTCTTTTCGACCATTTTTATTACTTTGTTTTTTTCTTTCTTTCTTTCTTTATTCTTTCTCTCTCTCTCTCTCTCTCTCTTTCATTCTTTTCTTCCTTTCTTTCATTCTCTTTTCTTTCTTTCTTTCTTTCTTTCTTTCTTTTATTTGTTTGCTTATTTATTTTTATTTTTCCTTCATTTTGTCTTTATCTATTTATTTATTTATTCCAGAAAAACAATTGTCTAGCAACTTTTTTTTATTTGATTTAAGTTTTTCTCTCTTTATTTTTCCCGCCTTTTCTTTCTTTTTTTCCTTTTTTCCCTTTTTTCTTTCTTTATTTATCATCTAGTCACCTCTGGTTTTCTGGCTTTTAAATAGTCTCATTTTAGTATAAACAGAGAATATATGTGCATATTTCAAGAGTTGCAGCAGCTTATAACAGATAAAACAGGATAGATGAAGAACACTGAATCAATATACTTGGATGACATAATTCATAGTACCACAGACAGTGAAAAGTGTGTTTTCTTAAAAGATGTGGTGTATTTTGCCTCTGGGATGACACGCAAGAGCATCCAGCAGAAGTCTCCCACCATGCCGGGAAGTCTCCCATTTGCCTTGACAGTTGCTCTCCATCTTCGTAATGTCTTGGTGGAATCTTTCTCCGCGCTCATCACTCACTGCTCCAAGGTTTGGCGGGAAGAAGTTGAGGTGGGAATGGAGAAAATGAATCTTGAGTGACATTCGGCACCCTATATCCTCGTAAGACTTTAGCAACTTCTCAACACATGCTTGGTAATCTGGTACGGGTGTGTTACCAAGGAAGCCACTACAGACTGATTTGAATGCTTCCCATGCTCTCAGTTCCTTTAAGTTAAGAAGCTCCTCAAAATCAGTATCCTTCAGCACTTCTCGGATCTGAGGTCCGACAAAGATGCCCTCTTTGAGCTTAGCAGCACTAAGACCTGGGAACACAGTAGACAAGTGTTGGAAGACAGCACCATTTTTGTGCAACGCCTTCACGAAATTCTTCATCAAACCAAGCTTGATGTGAAGAGGAGAAAGAGCACCTTATTCATGTCCACCAGAGGATTCTTCTTGAGGCTGTGTTCGCCAGGGACAAAAGTGCTTCTAGACCCCCAGTCTTTCTGCTTGTAATGCTGGGATACAGCTCGACTATCCCAGAGATAGAGAAACAACAGTACTTGTGAAGCCCGCTTGCATACCCATAAGAAGACCAATGACCTTATTTGTTCCGATTCCTGAAACTGGTGATCCTTACATCTTCCTGGACTAGGTTCCACTGTTTAAGCCGAGAAGCCAAGAGCTCTAACTGCTGTTTTAACAGAGACAAATCACGAGCAAGATCATTCAGGTCTTCTTGCGTGATCCAGTGTGACTCATTGCCACTTGTTCCTGAATATGTAGACTCAATATCTTCCAAAGATATTGACTTGGCAGAATCCTCCCTTGAAGGCATTTCTTCGTCTGATGAGGAAAGAAGATCCTTATTTACTGGAGGTGTGGGTACAGAAAGATCATCTGAATGGGGAACGGGTCTCATAGCAGATCGAAGGTTGGGATATTTGATCTTTTACCAAGAAGATGCATTGAAACCAGTTATATTAGTTAAACAAAAATAACAATCATCTGCATGGTTTCGCGGCTCTCTCCAAACCATCGGGACTGCAAAGTTGAAAGCTGCTTTCTTGCCATTAAACCATGCAGTTAGTCCATTGTAGTAGGGTTTACAACAGATGTGTGGAGCCCAAGACTTGTCCTGATCACCAATTTTACAGTCAAAATAGTGAAAGTAGGCGGTTCTGAGGAGGGAAGTGATGGTTCGACGCTGTGCAACTGTTGTGAAGTCCCCACACACGTAGCAGAAAGAATTGGCCTTGTTGAGGCATCCTCGACATTTTGACGTGCTTGAAGCCATTGGAGAATCTGCAAATATAACAAAGTAAAACTAAATGTGCATTTGAAAATGTAATACTAATATTTAGTAACCCAAAAGATGTGTAACACGATAGTTGAGGGACACCAACCTCCTGCGCTGCCTGCGAGACAACCACTTCCAATGACTGCCAGAGTGTGGATTGAGACCTGCTGCCTTAACTGTCAAAATCCGTCTTGATATATATATATATATATATATATATATATATATATATATATATATATATATATATATATATTGGCAGCATTTCTTCGTTAATACAAATTTCATTAAACATAATAGACATATTTTCTTCTGGATCCGTTCGAATTCCCGTATTACTTTTATCGTATTCGGGGGGGAATTGATTTATGTATTGTCCATAGTTGTATGTATCCCTAGTACTTTCTGTCCGACTTTGTGCTAACATCAGGGGAGGATGTATTACAAAAGTGATATAACTTTTGTTTTAGCATATTACCACTACGTAAGAGCGTCTTTACCGTTGAAGATTATGGCGTTTGCTTTTAAATGGGTTTCTATAATTAGTGTCAGTAGCTAAAGACATTTAAGTACATTAGCACTGGTTTGAAAAGTAATTCTATAAAGTGTCGGTTGTACTAGGGATACATACAATTATGGACAATACATAAATCAATTGCCCCCGAATACGATAGAAGTAATATGGGAATTCGAACGGATCCAGAAGAAAATATGTAGACATAAAATGTCTATTATGTTTAATGAAATTTGCATATATATATAATGTAATGCTATCACTTACATTTAGTGCATAATAACTAAAAATAAGCCATAAGTCTCACAATATTAGAATTAACCCTGAATTCATATGCCCCTTTATGTACTGTATATGCACAAAATGCACACTATGCATATCTAAAAACACTAGAGGTGATGAGTAAAAATGGATTTCAATTTTGAATTCAGCACCCTGAAATTAGGTAAAAACGGGTATTTTTGTGCTTGCCTCAATTTCTTTGTAAACAAGTATAATCAGCACAAATAAAGTGAAAAAATTACACGAATATATCAGAACTACTGCTCTTCTTGGAGAATGGCTCTGGCATTAAATAACCTACAAAGGTTGATATGCCATTAAACAAAGAAACCAAACCAAATATATCAGACACTCGTTCAATGGAGTAGCAACTTGGACTGATGCTAACTAATGTTGCTCGGGTAGATTCGGCAATCCTTTTGGCCATGCTCGGTTTTTCTCGGCAGTCATTTGCACGCGTTTATTTTTCATCGGCTCGACTCGTGTGTTCGAATTCCGATCATTTGTTCATTCACTGAGGCATTTTTTACTCAATTTTTTCATCGTTTTCTAAACTGTTCGATTTGAGAGTCGTTCGATAACCGAATTTCCGCTGTATTAGTAAATCTGTTTATGATGTACTACCAAGTCCGGCGAATTTATTTACTTGGGGGAAAAGCGGAATACCATCGTGTCCACTGTGTGCCGGAAAAGGCACATTAAGGCACATTATGAATGCCTGTCCAAGGGCATTAGGCGATGGGAGGTACCGTTGGAGACACGACCAGGTACTGAGGACGGTTGCTGATACGGTGGACGCTGCAATCCGTGCGAAAAATTACAAGCCGGAAGCGAAGCCGATTTACTTCGTCCAAACTGGTGAATGCCCACCCTCGGCGTGTAAAATCAACTCTTGCTTACTATCTACCGCTCAAGACTGGCAGTGGAGGGTAGACATCGGGAATCGTTTGAAAGTTCCAGAGCACAATCTGCTCTGGAACTTTCAAACGATTCCCGATTCAAACGATTCAAACGATTCAACAACACTGTGACCGGATTTAATTCTTTGGTCAACTGATACAAGGCAGGTGCTGCTGATAGAACTGACAGTCCCGTGGGAGGAAAACATCGAGGTGGCCTGCGAAAGAAAGCTCAAAAAATATCAGGAGCTTGTGGAGCAATGTAAAGTTAACAAATGGACAGCATGTTATCCAATAGAAGTTGGCTGCCGCGGTTTTGCGGGAAGATCAGTATGCAGAGTTCTAAGTCGTTTAGGGATGATAGGAGAAAAAAGAGAAAGGCCATCAGAGCGATTTCAGAGTCTGCAGAAAAAGCATCGAGATGGTTATGGATTAAAAGAGGAGAAGCATGGAGTACAAAAGACGAACGAGTGTGGAGGTATGCAATAGTCAATAGAAGGGTTAGAAAAAGAGGAATTGTATAGGTAAAGTAGTTTCCCCTAGTGTACATATGTACATAATCGAACGTAAATTTGTACCAAGAAAAAAACAAGAAATAAGAAAAAAAGGAAAAAAGAGAAAAAAGAAGAAGAGAAAGAAAAAAGTAAAGTAAGGAGAGAAAAAAGAAAAAAAAGGGGAAAAGGACAAATTTCATTGCATACAGTATCAAGAATATGTCCCCTCTAAGATTAATCTACTCGTATTATGACTGACAGCGTCCTACTTCGGAGGTCTGGCAAAGCAATTCCTCAAATTTTTTTTTCAATAGATTTCCTTTTTATTTATATATATGTAATTTTTTTTGTTATATATATATATATATATATGTGTGTATGTGTGTGTGTATATATGTAATTTATTTAACTTATTTTATTAATATTTTATTTATTTTTATATGTATATGTGTGTATGTATGCAGATAGTTGTGTATATATGTATATGCATATATGTGTGCATGTGTGTATATCTATTTATTCATTTTTGTATTTACTTATCTATTTATTTATTTAATCATTGATATATTTATCTAATTATCTATTTATTTTATATATATATATATATATATGTGTGTGTGTGTGTGTGTGTGTGTGTATATGTATATATATGTGTATATGTATATATATATATATATATGTATGTATGTATTTACTAATCTAATATCTACCAGCATTCACGGTACCAGAAAAAAAAACGAAAAAAAACCCGCTAGGAACAAGAGATAAAAGTATCTCGAATCACTGCCCGGGGGAAAAAGAAAAAATTATAGGTCAAAAAGAAAGAAAAGGCCAACCTCGTCCGACCCCTTGAAAAAAATCAAGGGATACGCAGTCAGTTGGTCAAAAGAAAACTAAAAACCTTCCGCGAATCCTGCAATGCTACAATTACAAAAGTGCTCAGCACAAGTGGAGCCAATTATAAAATTAACTTAAATCGCGAGTTGGAAATCTTCTACCTTATCGGATCATCAGGAAGCCTAACTCCATTTATTTCTGAATGTACAAAGGTATGTGTAATCCAGTGGGCACATGGCCCAAAAAGTTTTTGGGGAAAGGGGAGGGGACGAGAACTGTATTTCCTATGGAGCCCTAGCTACTCACACCCACCGCCGACAATCAACTTTCAGTCGTTTTTATTTCAGTCATACTATACAATAAATCCATTCACCCGCCAACTTCGCCACAATCACCAAAAAATCTCATTCTCTCCATGAAAGCCCTACTTAAAACCCAGTGCCATGACATGATATATGTACAATAGATACAGAATGATAAGGGATTGGAGAAAAGCCCCAGCGTGAACAAAATATAATCCCTGTTGGTTTCCCTCCCATCCCCCCTTCTATGATATGGAGAGTCGACTGTTTTCCGATACTTGAGTAAGATCAGAAACAAGCCGAAACTATCCCTATAGGGGAAAGCCCTAGACTCTAAACAGGGTAAGAAGAACAGGCTGGAGAGGGGGCGTTCAAGAAAGGAGATGAACATGAAATACTGGCAATGTGATCAAGATCCTCATGACAGGCCAGGGACTCACAAGTGGTAAAGGGAAAGAAAAAGAAACCGGGAATGGGGAGGATCTTGGTTGTACTAACGTCTTAGTTATGGGGCCAATGACTCACTTCACACTACTCACTAGGGGGTCAAGTTTGACTAGGCAAAGATTAGAGTGTTCTACTTACCCGGGGTGGGGTCCCGAAGGAACCGGACCGCCATCACCATGCACAGGCAGAGGAGGGAAGGATGACAACAACGTTACCCCCTTACATACGACCAAGCTCGCTGCATACACCAACCTTTTGCTGAATGTTATGCAGTCCAAGCATCTTCTATCACATCTAATCTTGACCCTAATCTGATGCCCAAAGAACAAGATCAGATCGCGATAAGAAAAGTTTGAACCCTCATACAATCCCTTGTTTCGCGTCTGCCAAATCACCTTTCTAGCCACAGCTAGGATCACGAAAAACACCATACGTTCCTCACCCTGAAACGGAGGGTCAACATTGTCCAAAACGTACCCAACGTCGAGCAGCACGAGCTCTCTAGGGCTGATGCGAGCCGTTCACTCCTCGACGTGGCTCCAGAACGGGCGAATCCGCTCGCAGTAGTAGAAGGCGTGCGAGGCCGTTTCTTCTAAACCACTGCCGCAGCGGGGACAGTCGGGCATGTCTGCTATGCACGCTCTGTAAGCCCAGTCATTGAGGGCCAACGCGTTTCGAGCCAACCGCCAGGTGAGCGAGAACTCGGAGTTATCCAAGAAACCCGAACCTGGCGCCCAATTCAAATGGGAGCGAGCCTCCTCCGCCGACCAGCAGAGCCGCACCGTTAGAGGATCCGATGCGGAACCCACCACTAACCCTCTGTATAGCTCTTTACGAGACCGAGAGAGGTCACTGGACCGAGGAAGATTTCGAAGGGCCTTGCGGCACTTGATGCCAAATGGTGGTTCACCCTTTGGCCTGCGACGGCCTTCGGCCTTGGGGTTCACCCTCAGGCGAGGGAAGGCCTTCCTCACCTTCAGGCTCCACACTCTGTCCGTCATCAACGACCTGCCCAGGTAAGCTAGCCTCTCAGTGAGCCAGTGGCTCTCGAGATCCGGCATCCGTAGACCCCACCATCGCGAGGACGCTGGCAGCTGACCTGTCTACGGACCATCGGGCTTCGACCCTTCCAAAGGAGCTTGGAAAGGGATCGTTTCAGCGCCACACGACGATCCTTAGGAAGAGGTAGTACAGACAAACGGTAAAGGATCAAGGGGAAGATGTACACGGCGCACACCTCCGCCCTGCCCTTTAAGGTCAACCACCTTCGAAGCCAGTCACCCACCTGCGCTTCTACCTTAGCCTGTACTTCCGACCAATTTCGCTCCAGCTGGAGGCCAGGCCCGAACCACACCCCAAGGATTCGGACGGGAACGTCACTCCAGCGGAAGGGCCCTGGCAGGGGAACGCTTCCCCTCCAGGCACCCAACCGCAAGCCTTCGCTTTTGTCAAAGTTGACTTTGGCCCCTGCTACCTTTTCGTACCTCTCGACCGCCATCTTCACGGCCAGTATGTCCAAGCGGCGGGACACAAAGACCGTGATGTCGTCAGCGAACGCAGAAATCTTGGCTCGGACGCTGCCGGTTAGCAAGACTCCGCGCAGGGCCGGATAAGCCCCCTCCTCCCTGAGCCTCCGGAGCAGGGGCTCCAAAGCAAGGACATAGAGAAGAAGGGACAAGGGGCAGCCTTGGTGGACCGACCGCTCGATCGCAAAAGCCTCCAAACACCTTCCATTCACTTGCACCACTGCCTGTGGGTTGCGGTACATCATGCTAATCCATTTGCGGAACTCCGGTTCGAATCCGGCGGTCCCCAAAACCGCCGCCAAGAACCGATGGTCCACCCTATCGAAGGCCTTGGACTGATCTAAATTGATCAGCGCGGTTTCGGTGTCGTCTTCTATTCCCTCTAGGATCTGGCGTACCAAATGCAAGTTGTCTTGGATCGATCTTCCCTTCACAGCATAACACTGCTCAGGGCCGATCAGATCGCTGATGACAAGCTGCAAGCGGTTTGCCAAGACCCGGGCCAGTATCTTTAACTCTGTGTTAAGCAGAGTTATGGGCCTGTAATCATCTAGATCCCCCCGAACATGCCTGCCTCCTTTCTTCAGCAATGTGATCACTCCCTTGGTAATGCTACCAGGGATGGCTCCCTGGGCAAACCAATGGTTGAACACATCCGTCAGAATAGGGACAAACATGTGCGACATCCTCAAGTACACTTCGTAGGGTAAACCATCCAGTCCAGGTGACTTGTTAAGGCTGACCTGCTTCAACGCACTACGGACTTCACATTTAGTAACCACACCCTCACAACTAGTCGCTTCCGCCTCCCCAAGGCGGGGGAAGTCAGCTAAATAGTTGCGAAACTCCTGAACCCGAAGGTCAGGACAGCGGGCAAAGCGACCCCGAAAGTGTGTCCGAAAAGCCTCATGAATCTCACGACTCGATCTCAGCACTCACCCGCCCGGGGAGTTAACGCACTCGATGTGCGGAAGTCCCATATCTCCAGTAAGGAGGTATTGAACTTCCAGTAGCTAGCCAGCCTAGGCCTATTGACTAACCGCAGACTGACCCTAACCAGTTTATGGTCAGTCCGCCCTATCCAGTGGAACATGGGACAAGTAACTAGGTCACTGTCAACTCTTCTCACTAACACTCTGTCCAGGTAAGACCGAGCCTGGCCAGAGGGCGTTCTATTTCCTATCCACGTCCACATCTGCCTCCCTGGGTGATCCAGACGGTAACTGTCGATCAAATCGGACTCAGTCCAAAGGTCCGACAGGGTGCTGTCACACTTTACACTTCCGCTAGCACCCCGACCGGCCCTATCTATCTTGGAGTCAAGGATAGCATTCCAATCCCCCACTAGAACTGTCTGCTTCGGGTCATCCAGGAACGGCCTCAACCGCCGAAGAAAGAGGCGTCTCTCCGTGGCGCTATTGGGCGCATAAACCACGGCTATCCGAAACTCGAAAGTTTTCACGGCAACATCAGCCACCAGCAGCCGGCCCTCGTCACAACATTAACAATCGCATCAAGGCTGCGTCCAACTAGCAGAGAGATCCCGGCGCTGAGGCGGCTGCCGAATGCTGAATAAACGACAGAATCGCCCTCCAGCACCCGACAGTCCGTCTTGCAAGTAAAGTGAGTCTCCTGCTTCGCAGCGACATCTACACAGAGGTTCGAGAGTTCAGCAAGCAAGTGCGTACACTTGCTTGCGTCCCTCAGTCCCCTCACATTTATACTGGCAACGTTTAAAGCCATTCTGGCCCACTTACCCAATCAGTGCTGACGATGGGCCGGAAATCCTCGGGGGTGAGGATGCCAACGGCCTGTCTCAAAGAACCGGTGCCGAGCTCGGTGTTTGCTCGGCCATCCCTGGACACTACGCCCACATCCAATGGGTACCGCACTTTTAACGATCTGTAAAGAGAGGGATGAACCAAAATCGGGACCCTCCCCGCACAAAAAGGCAAACATCTTCTTAATGAAGAGTGCTCCAATTCCGCCAGCTTCACACCCGCGTCGGTCTGACGAACCGTGTCCAAGAACTGCCATACGCCCTTGGTACGGTCGCCAGCCGCGCGGATGAAAGTGGTCACCATGGCTGCACTGTTAAATTTCAACGGATTACTGATTTTCTTTTTTTGAACTTTTTCTTGGTCGAGCAGTGGCTTTAATAATTTGCGTAGCTGGTAGTCAACCACCGACTCCGGCCCGATGGTACAAAAAGCCACTGCCTTCCTATGCTGTTCATCAGTCACTTCCTGTCCCTATTTTTTGGCTGCCTTGGCCTGCTTCCGAGATAGCTTGGGTTTGGCTCCTGGCGCTGCTGCTGGAACTGCTTGCTTCGTGTGGATCAAATCCGGGAACAGCTCAGGTGAAGAGGATAGGCTCAGGGATGGGAGAGACAGGGTCCTGAAGAGATGTTGGGACGATTGCCTCTCCAAAGAACGGACTCTTCCTCTGTGCCGAATCTGATGAGGTCGGGTCTGTGATTAAGCTTAAGGTGACTCAGGATGAAATTGAGGCTGCACTTGTGGGGGTTGTGGAGGTTGTTGCGTAGGTTGTAGGGTTTGAGGGGTTGTAGGGGTTCAGGAGAAGCCTGTTGTGGAGTTCGGTATAGAGCTGGAGGTGGTTGAGGAAATGGAGGTGGAAGGAATGGAAGCGGAGGAAACAGGATCAGTATTTGTGTTGGCACTTGTTGAAGGGGAGGCTGTGTTGGCACTTGTTGAAGGGGAGACTGCTGAGGAGGAGGCTGGAAGGCACTGGAGGGGCCTTCTAGAGGATCGTCAGTGCAGGGTGGTCCTGCGCACACCTTTTTGGCGGCTCCCTCGTCGCTATTTCTCCTCCTTTTCAGATTGGTAACAATCTCCATGGGAGCGTCCTTTGAAGTAGTGGCAGCTGGTTTACTTTTGGCTTTCTTCTTGGATGAAATTTTGGTTACTGGGAACACCGGTTGTTCAACAATATGGGATGGAATTGGTGCCGTCACCGATTTTGGTATATACGGCAGTGAATTTTAAGGTTATCCTTGAGGTGATTCCTGGAGTGATTTCTGCGGTGATCCATCCGAAGCTGTACTCTTAGCAGGAGAGGCAGTAGCAGTCGCAGTTACTGTTGGAGGCTTGTCCTCCACTTTCCTGGGGAATTTTTTTTCTTCCTTGTAACCTCGGTCCAGCCTTTGTCCGTTTTTTTAGGCTCGACCTTTGCCGAGTCTTTTGCTGCCGTACTGCTGATGGTGGCTGTGGTGACTGTGGTTGTTGTGGTGGTCGTCGGGGCTGTGGAGACTGCAGCGTTTGTAGAGTCCTTTTGGGGACAAAAACGGGGTATATGTCCCAGCTGCTTGCAGCTCCAACAGCGCGGTCTTCTTCCTTCCACCACCACCATCATCTGCCTCCCTCTGCTAATGATGACTTCTGGGATGGCTTGAAAACCCTCCCTAGTTAGACATAGCCGGAACACATGGTCCCCGTAGGCTGTCCCTGAGGCTGACCTGAGGAGATTGGATTCCTCAACGCGTCCGTATTTGCTCAAGAACGCGGCCAGTACTTCTCCGGTGATGGTGGCTGGAACATAACAAATGGTTACTCGGACTCTACGGGACCCCATGTATTCCGGCTGCAGTCGGAAGAACTTTGATGTAATCGTAGTTGCTGCTGTTTTGGCTGCCTGCTCCTGTATGGGCAGTAGAACGTCCCACGTGGCGAAGCTCCCCCAGCAAAAATATGAACATGGGACGCCTGCTTTCCTTAGGAGATCCTCAAAGATCTCTTACTTCTGCCCAACCAGCCGTCTAGTTTTTAGATTGAACACCACCAGTGACAGGATCCTTGGTTCAAATTTCTCTATGATCTCAGGGATGGGCAGTATCTCATTGTCCTTGAAGTACTGAACGTACTTCCCCATCCGGTCTTTCTCGTGATCTTCTGGTCTTTTGCCTTGTTGGGTTTTCCAAGGTCCGGCACTTGATGGTTTTTCTCCTTGTCCCGGCTGGATTGGGCTGTCTGTTTCTAAGGTAAAGTAGGCCAATTTGAGCCGATTAGACTGGTTATTGGCGTCTCTCTTTGTTCCTCCGACTGTTAAGGGAGGGTTTCTGTCTTTTCCATGTTTTCCAAAGGTGGATCGCAGGAGAGAGTGGAAGGAGAGTGAGAGGAAGAAGAGGGAGAAGGATAAGGGGACCCCTCCATGATTGCAAAAGCAATCAGGAGGGTAAGCGTAAAAAGAAAGAGAAAGACCAACTTTAAAGACCGGCTTTAAAATGACAAAGTCAGTCCTCGTGAAAAAAAAACCCGACAAAGTCAAAGACAACACAAAAAAAGTTGACAAAAATTCACTCAAAGCAGGAGTGACAAAAAAGGTGAAAATGACAAAATTAAATTATAAAAAATGACCGACCAGTAAAAAAAGTCAAACTAAAGAGTGGCAAAAGTTAAACTAAAGAGTGACAAAATTTAAATCAGTCAAACTCAAGTAGAAAAAAAAAAAGATTGGTAAGACGACAATAAAAAAAATTCAACTAAAATTAGGTCCAATCTAGTCTTACCACGATTTTTATCCAAAAAGTAATTTTTAAAAAATCACATAGAGAACACGTAGCTATCTGAAAAAATTCAACTTGGAGCACAACGGTGACCTCGTCAGGAAGCCTAACTCCAACTAATGCTAAAAGAGAAAGCGCCGTCTTATATTCACCAAAAACCCACCTAGTTTAGAATTTACATTAAAAAAATGTATATATATATATATATATATAAATGGTGTGCAAAAAAAGAACTGGGGAATGCCGAGGAACGATTAAGGCTGAAGGCTCTCGTTGGGACGGTGGCGATAGGTCGAGCTGGCCTGGGCTACTTAAATATTTAAGCTCTGGTGTTTTCCATTGAGCACTTTCTTTGCTCCTGCTACTATAGAGAGAGCGAATATAAATTATTCATATAAAAACATACCAATACCGAATAGGCATCAGTATAAGTTGGTTCTGTTGAGAAGGATAGAATCTTTTTTAAAAAAATATGAGGTGGAAGGCATATTTTTTTCTCAATACGATTAAGTGTACGGAAAAGGAGGGACGGGAGAAATATGGGTTTAGAACTAGGAACCCCCCACCCAATATCAAAGAGATGGATAAGTTTGAGGCTGAAATGATAGGGATGGTTAAGGAGATAAAGTTTTGGAAAATGCGCCATAATATTCAGCAAAAAATGTATGAGGATATGAGGAGATTTAAGGAGTCCGAAAGCATATTTGTAAAGTCGGATAAGTCGGGCAATTTGTATGAAATAGAAAAGGGAAAATATAAGCAAATGATGTTTAAGGAAGTGGTTAAGAATTATAAGAAAGCGCCACCTGATCTCGAAAAAGAGTTGAATAGCAAGGCAAAAATGTTGGCGCATAGACTAGGTATTGTGGATAGAGTGGAAAAATATAATACCAAGAATTGTTTCATTACGATCAAGGACTACAAAAGTGATGTCAAGACTAATCCTGAATTTAAGCTTATTAACCCGGTCAAGACACAGATAGGTAGGGTTAGTAAAATAATCGCCCAAGAAATATGTGATTCGCTTAGGCTAGCATTAAATATTAACCAGTGGCGGAGCACAAAAGATTATATTAAGTGGTTTGAGGAATACGAGAAGAATGATAGGTGTTCCTTTATCAAATATGATATTAAGGATTTTTATCCTTCGATAACCGAAAAGACACTGGATAGAGCGTTAGATTTGGCTAAGGAATATATGGTGATACCTTTAGACAAGGTGGAGATAATCAAGCATTGTCGTAAAACATTGTTATACTATGAAGATAGTATATGGATAAAAAAAGGCGAGGGTGGAAATTTCGACGTTTCAATAGGGGCATATGATGGGGCAGATATTTGTGAGCTCGTCGGGTGTGTATTATTGTATAGTATTAATAAGATTATGGCCCCAAGTAACCATGGGATTTATCATGATGATGGTTTGATTATCGTGGATAAAAGTACACCGAAGAAATGTGATGATATTAGAAAAAGATTGTATAAGCTGTTTGATGAGTTTGGATTTAGGTTAGATATAATGACGGACCTAAAAATTACCGATTATCTTGATGTTACTTTAAACTTATATATTTTCGTTTAGAAAAAGGAACCAGGATCTGCGTTATGTGAATAGGGGATCCAATCACCCAAAACAGGTGTTTAAACATGTACCTAAAGGAATAGAGCATAGGTTATCAAATAACTCCTCCAATAAGGAAATTTTTGAGCGAAGCAAGCAGGAATATGAGGAGGCTTTGAAGAATGACGGATATAGGATCAATTTAGAATATCGGGATTGAGAGGAGAGTAATACGCAAAAAAAGGAGAAATAGACCAAGGAATATTTTATGGTTTAATCCCCCTTATAACATGGAGGTAGTCAATAACTTAGGGAAAGAATTCTTTAAGTTATTAAAAAGAAATTTTCCTAGTGGGAGCCCGTTACGTAAGATATTTAATAAGAATTGTGTTAAATTAAGCTATAGTTGCACGCCAAATATCAATGGCATTATAAACAAGAGTAATATAGCTGAATTAAGTAAGGAGAAAAATAAGGTGATTGCTAAATGTAACTGTAGGGATAAGGTTAGATGTCCGCTGGAAGGCAAATGTAAGCAAGAATGTGTAGTGTATAAAGTGGAAGTATATTGTGATCCGAATAATAAGAGAAACAAAAAGATATACTTTGGGTCAACGTAAGGGGATTTTAAGACTAGGTACTATAACCATAAAACGAGTTTCTCACACGAGAAGTATAGGCATAGTACTACGTTATCTAGTTATGAGTGGGAGCCCAAGGATAACAAAGGGATAGATCCTATAATGAAATGGGAAGCAATAAAGAAATGCCGTAAATATAGGGCTGGGGATAGAAGTTGTCTCCTTTGCATGGAGGAAAAACTAGCAATAGCATCTTGTAAAAGTAGGGATATGTTAAACCAAAGATCGGAGGTGTTAAATAGTTGTAGACACAAAAGGGCGTGGTTGCTCTATAATTAGGAATAGGTTTCAGAGATTTTTTTAAATAAAAGTAAGGTTTTTATTTTTATTTATTTTATTTTATATATATATATATATATTTTAATGTAAATTCTGAACTAGGTGGGTTTTTGGTGAATATAAGACGGCGCTTTCTCTTTTAACATTAGTTGGAGTTAGGCTTCCTGATGATCCGATAAGGTGAAACTTTAGTAGAAGATTTCCAACTCGCGATTTAAGTTAATTTTATGTATGTATGTATGTATGTATGTATGTATATTTATTTATCTTAATTTAGGCATTTATTTATTTATTTTAACCATTGTCATAAAGAAGTTAGGGAGGAAAAAGCTTTATATATTTTTTTTCAAGTCTTGCTTGTCAGGATATTACCTGTTACCTTGATCCAAACCTGGTTCAGTGCAAGTGATTGTACTCATACAAGATATACAATAAAGACAGTTTGCAGTATGTTTACCTTTATAATTCTCTGCGACTGGGAGGGAAGTGACGTAAGTCGTTTCTCATTGGCCAATACCATTTTAAAAACTCATTAGCAGTAGCATTTAAATTTTTTCTTTTGTGTGAACTGTGTGTTTTTGCATGCTGGGCGTATTTTTACAGCAGGATCGCCGGCTGGAACAAAAGTTTCGGTAGGGTCACTTGGGAGAGCAAGTATGATGTTGGAAGACCCGAAACTTGTAAGGACCACAAGAACATCACTGACGCGGCGATTCAGTGCACTTTTTTTAGTGTTTGACTACAAGAATTAAACAATGAATACTTTGCCCTTCTTTTTTATTTCAATTTTGGCGAAAAGTTATTTTTCCTTTTATTCCTCTTATGGAATATAACTGTTTTGCAAAGTTTTTCTGACATCATATTTTTTATCCACCTGCATTTCAGAGGTGTCCAAAAATTACCGTAGCCCTGTCAAGTATCCTGGATAAGACGTTAAATTCTCTGATGGTGATTTAGGGAATATGGAGTACCCCTTTATTGCCCTTGCTCCCAGTTCCACTTTGACCTGGAGTAGTAGCACCTAGTAGGGTCCTATCTATAGGTCAAATAGAACGGTTTGACATTTATACTGAATCCAAACAAACGTCTCTTGCTAAATTGAATTGTGAGAAATAGAACTGTTTGACCCCTTACGTAAATGTGTGTAAATAAACAATAGATGTTGAATCAGATTGTTAGTGATACATAGGAATACTTGGAATCTTTGAACTGTGTGTATATCAATGAATAGTGTTGAATAGAATAATAAGTGTTACGTAGCAGTATTTGTCACAATTTTACTGTGTATAAAGAAATCATAAATATTGAATAGTGTTATTAGTGTTAGAAAGCAATAATTGAAACCATTTAACTGTGAGCAAACAAATGATCAATACTTAATTCATATTAGATAGCAATAAATGAAACCATTTAATTTTGAGCAAACAAAAGATTCATAGTTAACTGAATTATTCATATTAGGTAAAAAATACTTGAAACCATTTCACCATGACAACAAGTGGTCAGGCGCAGTTAAAATGTTATCTGCAGAAGGCGTTAATAAATGAAACATTTCATGTCTATCTATAAATAGGATTTAATATGCCATAATACCCAACCAAACCAAATTATATATATTTAATATATATATTTACCAACCCCTCCGCTCGGGCAGGATATGACACAAGGTCAGTTTTTAAGCGGAGTTTATCAGGTTTGAATTCAGAGTTTTCCTTCTCCTAGACTAGTTACCTAACCAAGGCTGAAGAACCCAGTCTGCCCTAATATTTACCCATAGCTGGAGGGAGAATAACTGGATTCATACCTTTCCCAAGGGTATTAGTGCTATGTGAAATGCAATCAGTATCGTCCAGGATTTGAACTCGTGTCACCGTGTCCAGTTCCAATGACGATAACCGTTACATCACGGGCATATTTTTTATTTAATATATAAGTACCAAGAGGATTTGGCATTGAATAACCTACAATGGTTAATATGCCATAAAACCCAACCTAACCGAAAATTGCAAGTATTAACCCACGGTAATCGTTATAAAACATGCTATTAAGTATCTATTTTACAAATTTGGTATCTGATTTAGCTCATTCTAATTTGAACCTGCCTACATTTCTTGTTCACCATAATTATCCAATCATAGATAACTCAATGAATATCCTGTTTAGAGTTACAAATAATACGTATTTACTAGACAAAAGCTTTCATTATTCTATATCGTACAAAACTTAAGTTTTTGTCAATAATTTCTCATTTTCACTGTCAATGATGAAGCTGTATCTTGTAATTTTCACCATTTTCTTTCTGCGAGTTTATTCTTGTGAGTATTATTATTATTATTATTATTATTATTATTATTATTATTATTATTATTATTTTTATTGTATTTTGTTGTTGTTATTGCTGTTGTTATTGTTATTATATCATCAAAAATATCAATAATACCAATTGGCTAGGGTGCTCGCTAATGGCCCGGGAGGCCAGGGTTGACTCCCAAGTCGAGTATTACCAAAGACTCAAAAATTAGTACTTTATATCTCCTTGCTTGACACTCGGTATTATAAGTTAAGTATCAAGGGTAAAGTGGAACAATCTGAGGAAAGGAGTAGCGCCTTTCCCAACACCTTGGTGTAGTAGCTATTGAAAAGGGAACCTTCGAGGCACCCTCGACTATGGTCGCCAACATTTTATTGTAATCACTATCGATTTTTCTATCATTAAAATTTTCCAAAAGAGTTTAAATAAATTTTTTAATGGTATTTAAATATTAGTTTATTAAATTTAGTTGTTTTTTTTTGCGTGTTTAATACTGTAAAATCAATGAACAACATTCAAAATGCAGTTGTATTTGACCCATACATAAGACCCTGTCAGGTGCTCCCACTCCAAGTCGGAGTGGACTTGGGAGATATGGCACTGAAGGAGTACTCCAAATTCCCCAAAACTCCAATTCTGGAGCCTCACTATCAGATTGCTTTGTGTCATATCCAGGACATTTATAGGGCTATTTAATGCCAAACAATTTTTTTCTATGTATGATTTCATGTGTACAAATATATTGGTCGAAATAACAGTAAATCAGAGTACATCAGCCTGGTGCATTCGGTTCGTTTTGCCACCATTTTGAATAGCCTCAAAACAAATATTTTTGCAAAATTAAAATAATCTTTGCTACACACAAATGCTAAACAATGTAGAGTTTACATTTATGGAAAAATCTTCGTTGTAGTAGAACTATTTAACTGTTTTGCTTTTTGGGTTTTATGGCATATCAACTTTTGGGGGTTATTTAACGATAGATAGATAGATAGATTTTCACAGTGTGACGGAATTAGTGTTATGAAATTTATTTAAAAACAAAAAATCCATCATCTATCTATCTATCTGCTAATATTTATATCATTTAGTTCATATCTACCTAATATAAACATTTTATAATATAGCTATCCATCTTTTGTCGGTGTTAAACTTCTTTCTATGTCTGTCTGTTTAATTTTACGCTCAGTTTATCTATGTATATTTTGTCAATATATGAATAAATAATGAAACTAAATTATTTCAGAGAAGGGATTTTGTAACTTTTCCGCTCCATCATCATGTTGCGCTGGTAGCACGGATATCCCTGACCCTCTCTTGCCACTCCTCCCTATTGTTCATCGCCCCAGGCAGGTCTTTAGGACAACATCCCGTATCCTCACATAGCTGCTGAATGTATGTTTGTGCTGGTCGTCTTGCCTTTGCACGGCCATGTGTGGGGGTCCATAAGAGTACATCTCTTATGAGTTCGTCCCTGCTTCTCCAGCCCCAATGTGACCAAATAAGAAGATAGATAGATAGATAATGGAGGGTCTAATTTTAAAAATCATTTTAGAATTTTATTTTTCCAATTTATGCATTTATCTGGATTTTGTTTGTTTGCAAAATTGACCTTGAATTCTGAAACTGCAAAATCCATGAATGGAATTCTTTTAGGTAAAAATGAGAAGATAAGGGAATCATATATTTTACCAAAAATCTTTACTTCTTTGTTTTGTTTAGTATTCATCAGTGTCCACAAGAAAAATACATAGTATGGTTCATTTCACTTTCAGCACATTCTATTATGTTCAGGGAAGGGTAATAATGTTACTGTAAATATTTTCAAAAATAGTAAAGTTAATTCTCTAGCCAAATTTCTGAAAATCAAACAATATTCAATAGAACTCCAGTTCAGGTTCTCAGTTGAGTCATGACCAAGTCTGGAATATAGTACACTTTGAACTCAACCCAATAAATACACTATCAAGATTGCTTTATAATCTCCAGCTGGAAAAGATCCAAGAATAAGATTATTTGTGACATCATAAATTCCTTTGGGTAAAAGTGAGTAGGAAGACTTATCAGACCACCTCGTCAGGAGAGCTTAGAATAAACAGACTGCATGCCAGGCACAGAACAAAAAACTTGCTGTGACCTCTGAGGTTGTCAATGGAGTGGTCAATAAAAATAAAGAAATAAGTAATCACACACACACACACACACACACACACACACACACACACACACACACACACACACACACACACACACACACACATATATATATATATATATATATATATGTTAGACGAACCAGACATGTGGGACACTGCTGGAGAAATGGGGATGAATTCATAAGAGACATACTCCTGTAGACCTCTTCACATGGACGAACAAGGGCAGAACCTATGTACAACAGCTCTGTGCCGATAGAGTATGTAGCCTTGAAGACATACCGGAAGCAATGGACGATAGAGACGGGTAGCGAGAGAGGGTCAGGGAGATCCGTGCTGACAGCGCGACATCTTGATATATATATATATATATATATATATATATATATATATATATATATCAACAAATAACAACAAAAAACAATATAAAGATTTTAGTTTCTCATCATTGCATTCATCAGACCAAGGACTCTTGAGAAAGCAAAAAGAATAAGAAAGATAAAGATGACACCAGCCAAAAGATGTTCAAATTTATAGAATACTAGAAAACACCAATTTTTTTATATCCTCTCTCTCTCTCTATCTCTTTCTGTTTCTCTCTCAATCTTTCTCTCTCTCTCTCTCTCTCTCTCTCTCTCTCTCTCTCTCTATACACATATATATATATATACATCCATAAAAATGGCTAATGTTGAATGGCATAGTTCCTGCCACATAACAATACTTGAAACCATTTATCTGTGTGCAAATGAATAAGTAATGTTAAATAGAGGAAGCAAACTTAAATAACAATTCTCGAAACAATTTAATTCTGTGCAAACAAATAATTTATGGCTTATTTAAAATGCTTCTTACAATCTATTCATTTACAAATCATATATATTTGATACACACACACACACACACACACACACACACACACACACACATATATATATATATATATATATATGCAGGATTTGACATTCAATAACCAACAACGGTTATGCCACAAAACTCAACCAAACAACGTATATATATATATATTGAGAGAGAGAGAGAGAGAGAGAGAGAGAGAGAGAGAGAGAGAGTGGGGAGAGATAGAGACTGATACAGAGAGAGATGTACTACAAATTTTGTTCAATAATTTTCATTGATTTTAATTTCAATCTAATTCAGTCATGTTTTTTAATACAGTTTTATATAAAGAGGGATAAATACCTTGGAAAGATGATTTAATTTATACATTGATAAAATAATTTTTATATCTTAAAAATTTTATGACTTCTTGTATATCAAGAAGAAAGCAATGTCAACAGAAATAAGTGGCTTTAGTTTATAATATTTAATTAAACAAATTAAATATTGATATTTTGAAATAGAAATTTTATTCATATGAATAATGAACGTATACCAATATGTCTTATATTTAATGAAAGATAAAATGTGTATTACATTTTTAAAATGAGGCCTTTCACAAAAATATTCATTGAGAGTATTGTTGTACAAGTGTTTGCCTCGTAACAGATTTCTCATGTTTTTAGATAAATTAAAGAAGTTGGTCAAACACAGGATTAAATGTGTTATTTAATTCTATTTTCCCAGATTAAAACAAACTTTCAACCTTGTTACAATTGGTATATTTAACTGGTTTGAATGACTGTTTTTTGAGTTTATAAATTTGACTAATTATATAGATTCCAAAATCTTCAGATGCAATCATGATCCTGTTGTGTTTAAAAATAATGTCATTATTGACAGTATTGTTGTGTAAATATTTGAGACTTTCTTCCTTTTTATAAGTAGTTGGCCTGGAATAGGACACGAACTTGTAAAATCAAAGATGGATCTTCCGTCTGTATGTACATCCTGGTAGATATTTCACGCCACTTCATACTGATTGTCTTTTGATTGGAGTCTGAGTGACAGCAAATCACCAGGATGTCTCTAAGTATATTTGCCGATTTTAGTTATTTTATAGCCCGGATGGTTTCGATTCTTCCGCTGACCTCCAATTAATCGATTCCTTTTTCCAGTTTCTTGGGGAGTGTTTCAAGGACCTCAACTACCATAATAATAGTAGTTGTAGTAGAAATAATAATCTTAGTAGTAGTAAAAGTATTAGCAACAATAATAATAGTAGTAGTAGTAGCAGTAGTAATAATAACAACAATAGCAGTAATCGTAGTTGTAGTAGCAATAATAGTAGTAGCTGTGGTAGAAGGATGAGGTCGAGGATTAGCAATATTTTTGATAACCTCTCTTATTATGATAATTGTTATTATTTACTCTTTTAGAATTTTTCACATCAGTGTTAGCTGATAGTTTTTCACTGGAGTTTGAGTGACAGCAAGTCTCCTCAAGTCTCCAGGACTCGTCTCAGTGTTGTATAGTACAGTGTGTCGTTATTAACAACGAGGAACACGTATGTATATAAAAATATAAGATTATATTTTTATTTTCGGCGATGATATTTGTGTGGAGCAGAGAGCAATCGCAGAGAGTTCGCACACACGTCGGGAGACGGACGAGCCAGTGAACAACTGACTTTAGCCAAAATTCGGGAACTTACATAGTCTACAACTCTCACATGACCTGCCGCAATTCCTCTTTTTCGTTAACCATCGTTATGCCCACATCTCACTTCTTTGCTTTTCATTGGTTATGTTGTCTGCTTTCCATTGGCTACTTTCCCAAGCCCGATTCTGTGGGCGTACGCATTTGCCGCTATCACCGAATTCAACGACGCCCACTGTTCGGTAATTCTCCGATATCTTCAACCGGATGCACCTATTTTCAACATAACAACTATGGGCATGGTGACATTTCGGCAATCACCTTCTTGATATTATCCTTGAGCGGATATGATCCTGTCAACATCCTCTGATACACAGCACCTGTGGACATGATGACATTTCGATGATCACACCGGTCTTACCAATCTATCTGTCAACAACATCCGCCGTATTCCCACCCGCAGGTCACGTTAATATATTACATCAGTATTCTGACCGTTCTCAGTAATGTTGTCATTTGGATAGTCTCTACACGTCCGCCAACTTCCAACTCCTCCAAGCCTTTTAATGATCCTTTAGTTATTGTGCCAAAAGCAGCAATCACAATTGGCACAATCGTCACTTTCATGTGCCACAGCTTTTTCAATAGTCTCGCAAGGTCGAGGTACTTATCCTTCTTTTCACATTCTTTCAAGTTTACTTTATGGTCAACCGGGACAGATTATTATTATTTCTTACTCCTTGAGAGTTTTTCACATCAGTGTTAGCTCTTGGTTTTTCACTGGAGTTTGAGTGACAGCAAGTCTCCTCAAGTCTCCAGGACTCGTCTCAGGATTCTGGCCGTTCTCAGTAATGCTGTCATTTGGATAGTCTCTAGTCGTTCGCCAGTTATTATTATTATTCTTATTAATTGTCGTACTAGTTTGTTTTATTAGTGATTTCTCTGCACTATTATTATAATCATTATTATTATTATTATTATTATTATTATTATTATTATTATTATTATTATTATTTCACCCCTGGCAAATTGTTCACACTAGTTTTAATTGGTGGTCTTTCACTTGTGATTGAATGACAGCAAGTCTCCTCAGGTCTCCCAGACTCTCCTAGGTATTCTTATGCGTAGTCATTAGTTTTCTGGTTTTTTGGTCCATTCGTTCGAGTTCTTTTCTGGTCCACTTCAAAAATGGTCCCGATTATCTTACAAGGGGACAGCCCAAGAATTTATCCATTTTATAAGATTTCTGCTATTTAGTTTGGTTTCGAATAGCTTTCGTGTTCTCCTGAATATACTTGAGTTTTTTTTTTATTCGTCTCCACTTGTTTGATGGTGTCTGCTTCCAATATCCCCAAGGATTTGTGAGTTTCCTTTTCTCAAAGCGTTCATTTTCTTCTTCTTCTTCTTCTTCTTCTTCTTCTTCTTATTATTATTATTATTATTATTATTATTATTTTACACGCTTAACTGTTACTTTTTCTTTGAAGTCCAAGTAATAACGTCTTTTCAGGTCTCCAGGTCAGTATTCTAGCTGATTTTAATCGTGCGGTGGCCTGGACGATCTCAATTCTCCTTCTGATCTCCAGTTCCCTCACTGTTCACGGCTTTTAGGGACAGTTCCAAGGACTTCAACTACAATTGGTATCACCGTCATGATTACGTTCCTCAGCTTTTTCTGCTCTCAGGCAAGATCCAGGTATTTTCTATCCTTTCGCTTTTCTCACATTTTCACTCTATGTTCAGCTGCGATGACAAAATTGACGAGAGGACAAATTCTTTTCTTCTTTTTAATCAATACAAAGTCTATTTTTCTGGTCTAGAATAGGTGATCCGTTTATATGTCAGTCCTAGAGAATTTTATGCGTCTTGGACAGATTCTGATTTTTGCATGTAGCATTCGTCAGCATAAGCAAACTTAAGACTCTTGCACAGTTCCCAGTGGATCACCCTTTCCACCCAGTTATGATTATTCTTGTATAACTCTTGTGCCAGCTTACTGCATTCGCTTCATTGCTGTCATTAAAAAATCTACCCTTGCTGTTCTTCTTCGTATAATCATATTTGCTTTGACATAGAAAGTACTTATGACGCTATTTTGTGCTTTTATTAAAAGAAATTCAGTTTCTCTCTTGAGGTTTCCTTTTCGTAAACATGTCCAGATAATCACACAGTTTCTCAAATTTGTCTCTCAAAGTATCCGTACATTTGTGTTGTGAGTATACTTTTGTTTTCAAATTTTTTTTTCATTGCTGTTTTTCTGCTTGTTTTAAAATTATTTTTCTGCCTTGAGAGAAATAGAATAAGCTGACTCTATGACCCACAAAAGAGATAAGATCCCCTCCCAAAAAAGAGGTGTCATAGATATGACGATAAACTGCATCTGATGTTAAGTTTGGAATATCCATTCATTGACAGAGAACTCTCTCACTCTGTCATTTCAACTAACAGCAGTCAACCGCCACAAAAATATATACGCCATGCAAACATACTCTGATTGTTACATCTTTTTGGTGAGATTTTTCCCAGCTTCAAAAGCAACAGAAATTTCATCAAACCACCGAAACAAACAAACAACATGGGAGATGACACGTTCCTCCTAATATACACTATAAAGATTCTATAGAAAATACTTAGTTAACTTGCATAGGAGACTTTTGTTAAAAAGCCCTTTTTTGTAGTATTACTGTTAGTTACACACACGCACAAACACACACACAGGAATATATGTCGAACAATATTACAACCATATTACTACAAATTGGGGGACCAAACATATCCACCAAAATACATGTCCCCCGAATCCTTATCTTGTCCACTTAAAGGAGAGTTCAGAGAATAACTTTCATACCTTTTCTTGAATCTCTTTGTTTGCTTTATGGTATCCGCTTTTAGTAAGAAGTTTACTATGGTGAATGCACTAAAATTAAGTTAACCTAGAAAATGCCCAGTAAATATATTTACCAAAGAAAATGCACTGTTAATAAGTTTAGTATTGAAAAATCCCTGAAATAAAATTTACTAAAGAAATTTTATTATAGAAAATGCACCAAAATTAAGATTATCATAAAAAACATATTGATAAGAATTTGAACAAATTTTAAATTTAGTTAAAATTTAGAAAAGTCAATCCGTATTATACACGAGAGATTCCTTTACAAAATTTCGCCGCCGAAAATTTTGGGTGCGTATTCTACACGAGTGTGTGTTATACTCAATCAATTAAAGTATAAATAACCAAATAATAACAAAAAAAGATTTCATTGTTTTAATTCTCTTTCGCCTGATGTGTCAGACTTTTCTTGATGTGGTATTGATGTACAACTTGTGTAGAAAATTGATTTAATTTCGCAAGTGAAAGACAAGGGAGATAATTTTCTTCGCCTAGTTGGTTAAAGTGCATTCCCGTGGAATCAGCAAGAGGTTTCAGACGACAAGTAAATAACAAGGAATACTTATAATAGCTTAACACTTGTACCAAGTCATGGATAACGGAATTAAAACAATCTACCCCTATGGGTTAAATAAAGGGATCAGTTCGAGGTTGTGTGTAAGCTCGCCGCTTCCATCTGAAACACCTGAACAAGGGCGAAGGACGCATCGACAGAAACGTTGTGAGTATAACAATAAAGATGAAGACAATTGTCCGAATTTTCGAGGTGATAAAAATGATCTAGCTTTTTCTGAGAAATTTAGACAAAAAGGGAGATAATTGTATTTAGTAGCTGATTTGACTGGAAAGCAATTTCTCTTTATACCGGCCTGTAAATCTTAGGGCAACTTGTCATTGAAAAGTCTGGGTCCAAATGCCCTGTCTTTTTTCTGCTAATTCGATTACAAACAAACAAACGCATAGATTTACTATTAATATTTGATTCTTTTTTTTTTTTTTATCACAGATGAAACATTTATAAAAACAGCTAAAGGAAAGAGCCGCATTGTATGTCATCAGAATTCCTTATTAATGACAAACAATACCTCACTTTCGGATGACTGTAACAAGAAAAATTCATGTTCAATTCCAGAAAACAAAGAAATACAGTATGTTTGTGCTAGACGTAAGTATTTTTTTTAATTCGTGGGGGAAAAGCATCATAAACCCTTACAAATTTAGTGTAAATTCTTCAAAGTTTTGGACGAGTAAGTACTACTGTGTGGTTGCACCACTTGGTCTCTAACGTAAACACCTTGCTAAAAATTTGCTAGATAGTGGTTACCAAAATATTCTGTGTTGTTTTCAAGAAATTCTGGAAGCAACCCCCCACAAAACAGTAGTTGTACGGCCACTTACCTCCCATCACGCAAGCCATCGAAGGAAGACGAGAAAAACATGCTAGGTACTGCTGTTGATGTACAGACACAAAATCATAAGCAATGTTCTGTGGACTCCTATTTATGGACACACCAGTGTGTGCTAACCAACAGAAATACATTCATCAGCTCTATACTGACAGTGGACGCCGTCCAGAGGACTTACCAACGGCTATAATCGATTGGGACACTTTGATAATTATAGTGATTGCAATGTTATCGATTTTTCATTATCCATCAATCCGGCTCATTTGGAACCAGATTAATAGATAATAAAAAATGGATACTGTACAACAATCAAGCACATTTGTACTTGAGAAATTCTATTATCGATGTTTTAGGGATCCTGTCATGCACCTCATTTGCAATCTATCGACGCCCTTTATTTTTTGCCCATATGTGCTATTTGCGATAAGTTTGATTTATCCATTACAAGCAAAAATATGTGCTCTCTGTTGGACGCAAATATTTAAGTTTTAACGAAATAAAAATATTATATTAAATTAGAAAGACTAACGAAATTAAATAAAAACGCATATAAAAAGATGACAGTTATTTTTATTTGATTTTTATTGATTTCCGTGTAAAATTATATTTCCGATTATTTTTAATACGTCTGAAAATAAAACAATCAGATTAGAAATCAATAACACTAAATAATTATGTATTAAACAATGATTTGTTGAAAGCACTAGACAAATTATCGATAAAATATACTCGAAGTTCTAGTTACAAAAAGATAGTGAATCTCCTCAATAATAACTAGCAGAAATACGTGCCCTCCGTCGGGTGCAAGTATTCATGGGTTCAATTGTGTTTTATGGCATATCAATCCTTGTTCGTTATTAAATGCCAAATCCTTTTTACACATATATATTAAATATGTATGATTTCAAAACATTTAGTTGATAACATTTTTAAAAGATTCTAAGCTCATTTTTATACACACAGTTAAATGCTTTTAAGTATTTTTATGTAACAGTAACAATTAAACATCAGTTATTTGTTTCTACACATTTAAATTTATATACGTATATGATTTGTAAGTAAATAGTTTGTCGGTTATTTCATTTTTAGATGAATTACAATTAATTTGTTTGCACACGAGTATTCCTATAGTTTCGACACAATTAAATAGTTTCAATTATTTCTATCTAACGCTAATAATTCTATTCAATATTAACCATTTGTTTGCACACAGTTAAATGGTTCTATGTATTTTTACGTATCACTAACATTTCAATTGAACATCACTCATTTGTTTTTAGACATTTGAAATGTCAAACATTTCTATTTGACCAGTAGATAGGAATCTATGTTGTGCCTGCACTCCGGGTCAGGGTGGACACATGAGCAATGGTAATGAAGGAATACTCTGCATTCCTAAAACTTCCAGAATTAAAGAACCTCACTATCAAATTGCTAAATATCATACCCCTGACACTCAGCTCTCAGGCAGAGATTCAGTTGGTGTATTTTACAACCCCAGCCGACTATAAAACAATCAAATTTGAAATCAATAAGACCAAGCAACCATTTCTTAAAATCGGTTTTCTTAAAAACCAGTCCGCAAACCATCCACACCATATACGATGGAAATGACAATTTCTTAGTGATGTATAAAACACAACTCTCTCTCCTCTCATCATCTCCCCCTCCCGCTCTCTCTCTCTCTCTCTCAATCTATCTATCTATCTATCTGTTCATATCTATGATCATCTCTCTCCCTCTCTCTCTCTCTATATATATATCACTTTCTATATATCTATCTATGCATCTCTCTTTCAATCCCTATCTATCTATCTATCTATCTATCTATCTATTTGTATATATCTATCATAGCAGTGCTAAAGCGACCTTAGATCCCCGTTGTGACTTAGGTGCCGTAACCCGTTGACGAACGCGAAAACTCTGTTGAACTATTGAAAGATTTATTTACTAGTTGGCAGCAAGTTGCCGCTGACTGAAAAAAAGGGTACATAAAAGCATAAGACGACTGTCAAGTCGACAAAATTAAGCAACATATCCTCTTGAGGAAAAGATGAGCAAACTCAAACCTTGAATATTTTTCTGGTCCTTTCATGCTTGTCCGTTTCGTCTGACACCCCCTTTGGGGCGCCCCAGAATTTGGGGCTCGTAAACTGTCCCTTACGTCTTCGTGGCTGGTGTTATAGTGACGTCTTCACATTACCGCATCTTGCCGTCGACTCTCGAAAGGACACAAGTTGTCCCCTCATTTCCACCTGTCGTGTCTGGAGCAGAAACATCAACTTCCGCTTGCAGGCGACTCGGGTTTTTCAATAGTTATGAGAGATGCAAGAGACAATGCAAGAAAGGCCTTAGGAATATTAAGGGAACATTATTTGTCATAAAGAAAGCCGAAAATTATTTTCCTCTATACAGAGTCAACATTTTTGAGGAGATTGGAATCAGAGTCTATTAGAGACTGTATAATAAGAGCAAAGAACATTTCTAACTCTTTGAAAGAAGCTGGTGAAGTTATAAGCGACGGACTTTTAATAGCCATGGTTCTAAAAGGCTTGTCTCCTAATTTTAAACCTTTTGCAACGGTTATTAACCAGAAGATTAAAACCTTAACTTTTTTTGAATTTAAGGTATGTTTAAGAAGCTTTAATTAAACAGAGCGTGTGTGTTACACCCCGTCACATGAATTCAACAATATAATACAAATGGAAACCAAATTTAAAAAGTTAAACCGAATTATAACCTTGGGGTAAGTACCTATTCACGTTATGATTATAAATCAACAAATTATAATTATAATAATAACCAGAAACCTCATCACAGTTGTAAAGACTATAATATCACCCCCCCCCAAGGGGTGATATTATAGTCTTTACAATCTGCATTAAAAAAGACAAAAAGTGTTTTGTCAGAAAATTTTTAAAATTATTTAAAAGGCCAAACTTATTTCTTTGCTTGAGGATATAATATTTTTGCAGACAAGAGTAACATTTTCGTCGACTGAATAAATGATAAAGGAAAACTTATTTATTTTCACATATTCTCACTCTCTCTCTTTCTTTCTCTCTCTCTCTCTCTCTCTCTCTCTCTCTCTCTCTCTCTGTCAGTCTATTGAATTGAGGAAAAATATTCTCGAAAATCGACTTGTCTAAAGCACATTTACACGTCAAATTTGACGAAGAATACTCAAAGTATTTAGCCATTAATACGCATAGGGGATTACTTTCCCAACAGCGTTTACCGTTTTGTTTATAAGTAGCACCGATCTTATTTCAACAGATTATGGCTACCATGGTGGCTGGTCCAAATTTTGTATTGGTATACCTAAATGACAGACTAATAGAAAGTGAAAATTCGGAAGAACATAAAAATCATGTTAGAACTACTCAAAAGAAAAACAACAATATGGATTTAAATTGGGACCAGAGAAATGTGAATTCTGCATGAACAAAATTAAATACTTTGGTCAGATAATTGATCATGAAAGAAGAAAGCCTGACCCAAATAGAGCAGAAGCTATAAGAAATATGCCTACATCAGACAACGTTACAAAACTGCAATCATTCCTTGACTTGGCTAATTACAATAATATGTTCATTCAAAAATGCACGATTTAAGTGCACCATTAAATGAATTATTAAAGAAAGGAAAGAACTGGTAGTGGATGAAAGAATGCGAAAAATCATTCAAAGAAATTTTTAAAAAATGCTTATTATCAGATTTAGCATTAACGCACTATGATCCGAAAAAGGAACTAATTATTGAATATGGTATTGGAGCGCATTGATTTCATAATTGGTCAACGAAACTAATTGTTGTGGGGGTGTCCTCGTGGTGTAATGGTTAAAGCGATGGACTGCGGAATCGTAGTACGCAAGTTCGTACTCCAGTCACGCTATTACGTTCACTTTCGCGCAAATACCCTTGGGAAAGGTATAAACCCTCTTATCCTCTTATGGGTTAAATAGTACCACTACTGTTCTTCTAGGAGAAGGGCTTTGGTATTAAATAACCTAAAAAGAGTTGATATGCCATTAAACAAAGAAACCAAACCAATTGTTCACGCGTCCAGGTTTCTACTACCAGCAGAGAAAATCGAAAAAGGTCTTGCGATCATATATGCTATTAAGAAGTTTCACGGGTTCATTAATGGCATATCATTTATGTTACAAACTAACCATTACTGACGATTTTGGCTCTAAAAAAGGAATTCCATCGCAGACTTCAGAGATGGAGTATTATATTACTCAATTACAATTTTAAAATGGAATACATTTCATCCAAGGAGATCACACATGCTGATGGTCTTTCGAGATTAATCCCTAAAAGCTCCGAACCGTTGGAAGAATCGGTGATAGCATCGCTAAAAGAAGAGAAAGAGCTATCAGAAATACTAGTGAACACTATCCGAGTTGCCGGTGATACTCGATGACATAAAGAAAGCGGCGAAACGGATGAGTTTATTATAGGTATGAAAAAACAAGATGGAATGAAAAAAAGGTAGAAAGGTGTCGCCTTTTTCAATTTGTGACGAAACGCTAATGTCCGCAGATAAAGTAGTAATGCCACGTGTCCTACAGAAAAGAATATTGAAAGAGTTTCGCATGGGTCATCCTGGAATTTATGTCTAAATTCTTTTCCAGTGAACATGGTCCCGTTGTCACTGACAACAGTGTTGGGAGCTCCGAAGACTTTGTCTAGCGCTTTTATTGTATTCCCAGATGTAGAGTGTTTGCATCTATAAATCTCAGGCTATTTTGAGAAACTATCTACCATGACTAAGTAACAATATCCCTTCAATGATCCTGCGTAATCAATGTGTATCCGTGTCCAAGGGATCTCTCTTTTAGGCTAGGGTTGCGGTTTAATTTGTGGGGCTTTGGCAGCTAACTGACAGCTTTTACACTCCCAAATCATTTTTTCTATGTCCCGGTCCATTTTAGGCCAATATGTGTCGCTTCTCATTAAGGATTTCATTCTACACATGAAGTCCTTAATGAGTGTCACTAGTGTAGTAGATTACTACGAATTTCATCCCCTTAAATTTCTTGGGGGTATCCTCGTGGTGTAATGGTTAAAGCGATGGACTGCGGAATCGTAGTACGCAAGTTCGTACTCCAGTCACGCTATTACGTTCACTTTCGCGCAAATACCCTTGGGAAAGGTATAAACCCTCTTATGGGTTAAATAGTACCACTACTGTTCTTCTAGGAGAAGGGCTTTGGTATTAAATAATTAATCATTTTTTCTATGTCCCGGTTCATTTTAGGCCAATATGTGTCGCTTCTCATTAAGGATTTCATTCTACACATGAAGTCCTTAATGAGAAGCTACACGAATGAAAACTAATTAATAGTATTTTTCATTTAAATCACGAATAATATTCAGCAGACATTTTATTTTCAGCGAAGTATTAATGGACGTAGAAATAATTCTATCAATCAATCTATCTATCTATCTCAATGACTTTTGTTTGTTTTTTTTGTTTTTTTCAGAAGACAAAATTAACCAATTTAATTGTCAAAGTACAAAGCACGGGAAATTGTTTACTACTGGTTGTTATGTTGTTTCCAGAGGCGGAACAGTTATGCTAGTTCCTCCTGCTAAATATTTTCATATCTTTGTCCTTTACAAGGATCGACATGTCATAATTTCTTACATGAGAATAGAACGTGGACACTTTTTTCTTGGAGAAAATTACTGGTTTCTCTTGAAAGGTGAGACGTTTCATCAGATATTTTCAATCATTTTCACCCCTTCTCAGTCTATCTGCATATCCATTTTTCAACACTTTCCTTTACGGTGGCGGGGGAGTTCTTTCTTGTTTTCTTTTTCCTTGTTTCTTTTTTTTCCCTCATGCTTTCTTACTTTCTTTCTTTTTTTTGCCAAAAGGTTATTCTCTTGTCAACATTTTTTTTTAGTTGTCTTTCTTTCTTTTCGAAACATGAATCTCCAGTTGATATATCTTATATCATGATTTTTTTCTTTCTTTCCTTCTTTTTTTCATTCTTCCAGGAAATGTAATTTTTAGTCAATCCATTTTGTTTTAAGAACTCTTTCTTTCTTAAATTACTTTGTTTATTCTTTTTTTTTTCCTTCTGCTTTTTTTTGCTTCTTCCTAGAAACTTAAATCCCAAGTTAATAAATTTAGTTTCTCGATTTTTTTTTTTGTTTTTCTTTCATTTTTTTCTTTCATCTCTTTTTCTTTTCTTTTTCTTTTTTCTCTCTCTCTCTCTTTCATTTTGCCTGAAAAGTTATTCTATAGACAACACATTTGGATATATGATTTCTGTTTTACTTTCCTACTTCTTTCTTTCTTTCTTTCAGTCAGAGTGGTGAGGACAAATAACACTTTTAAAATTACATGGCTCATAATTTTATTCTACCTTAAGTTAAAAAAATTTCCCTAGTAATATAATGCAAAAGAAATATTACCATCATATCGGTTAAGATATCATTTTATGAATAACAAAAGTAACAAATAAAGTTAAATTTCATTTGATGTAATATTTGATGAGAACAAAAAGGAAGAAACAGATTCTCTATTAAAATGGGAAATAATGGGAAAAAATGCTAAAAATATAAAGTTGGTGATAGATATTACCTCCTACTTATGGTGGAAAAGTGAGCTATAGCTTTTTATTACGTCTATGATTTGCTTAGTCAGAGATCTGAAATATTAGATACTCGCAAGATTAAAAATATCTGGCCTCTTAGCAGATAGAATTGTTTTCTTTGTTTTTTAACTTTTGCGACCATTTTTACAATAAAATGTCGTATGAGGCAATTCTCTTTTGTCATAATCATCCAGAAAAATTCGTTGGGTGCAAAATGGGTAGGTAGTTTCGGGCTCTCTCAGTTATTCTCAACACGCTCCCCCATGGGGGTTGAGCACTCTGGCGAAGGAATTGTCGGCCGCCCCTAGCGTAATGCAAAGCTCTTCGTAAGAATTGAGGACTCTGGTAGCCGATAGGGTATTAAAAATGTAAACAAAGGCTGCTGCTGCTGTTGCTAAAAATAAAATACCTTAAAATTCCCTTAGCCAACGTAGTCCGCTTGTAGCTGTGTGGTCTGAAACCTTAATCTATCGTAAAGTTAGACGGGTTTCGATCCCGGCTTCGAGCGTCCTGCGGGTCTAGCCACACTGAAGAGTTCTGATAAAACGAAACAGTCTATCTGTGGATGACAATATATATATATATATGTGTGTGTGTGTGTGTGTAGTGACTGTTACTTCTTTACAAAAGAAATAAATTTCCGCTGTTCCGCTAAAAGACATAAGACTCTAGAGTTTTTGGAAATAATGAAATTTTTGCCGTCGAAACCTTCTGATAAAATTAAAATAAGAAGTGTTTATCCTATTTAGTCCTCTAATGTGTGACCACTAGAGATTAGCCCGAACCTTCAAAAACTTACAAACTGTATGCTTGAATAAGTAAAGCTCAGTAAGTAATAGTAATTACTTCAACCCACTTATTAATATATAGATTGGTTTGGTTTTGTGGCCTATCAACCATTTTAGTTTATTCAATGGAAAATCCTCTTTATATATAAATATAAAATATGCATGATTTTTTGGCTGGGTTTTATGGCATAATAATAATTTATGTTAGATTATTGAATGCCAAATCCTCTTTAAAACTATATATTAAATATATAGGATTTGTAAACACATTTTGTTGCTAACGTTTTTAAATGAGCTCATTCTTTTCCTCACAGTTAAATGATTCCTTATTGGACTTGAATAACTAACAATTCAACATCAGTCATTTGTTTACACGCAGTTAAATAATAAAACAGTTCTATTTCTGACAATTCAATTTAACATAAGTCATTTCATTGCACTCAGTTTAAAAGTCAAACAGGTCTATTTGACGTTCAGGTAGAACCCTTTCCGGTACAATGAACTGCACCATCAGATAGTTTAGTGTCATATCCAAGACACTTATTGGAGATTCTTACCCTTCTGCAGAGATGCAGTCGGTCTATTCTACAGCCCTAGCCGACTCGGCTGAGTATTTGGATTGGTAACCACAAATGAACCGAAAATACTGGAAGAAACCCTCAACCTATATACCAGACTAAGTAAATCTTATTAAATAGGGCATGAACCTGCCTTTAATTACAGAAAAAAGATGGTCAAATTTAAGAGCATACACTTCTCGTTGAATAATTGAAATATCATCAGAATAATAAACTATTGCAATTATTTTATAGTTTCCAACGAAATTGAAGAAAATTTTGGAGAATTCCTCGCTGAAAGTTCACAAGGTAAAGATTTTCTTAATTTCTTTTTATTTTCCTTTTTTTTTTTTCAGAAATCATAAATTTTACATTGAATCGAAAACTTCTTTAGTGTCAAAGAAAATAACAGAAAACCAGGCTGATAGTGAGTTTTATTCTATACTAGCTGATGTGACAATTTACTCTGAGATAGAACTAGGATTGCAAACCGTCCTATATTCAGTATTCATTTAATATTAATTTAATTTGTATTTCGACCACGGATAGATGAAAACTGACGTCTTCCTCTTAATGAATGCCGTGTGAAAAGTAACTATCTTCTTTTGCTTGTTTATCACTTGTCAAATGAAGTACCCAATATTATATTTCAACGCATCATTCTATATTGACTTGTTAATATGCAATATTTCGATGAATTGAATGTGAGAAGAACTTTTACAAATCAATGTAGAAGCACGTCTGTATGGATACTGGATGCTGTCTTAATGACTTACAACGTGCGCAGGCCAAAAGAGAAGGGAATCTGTGTTGTCGACACACTTAGATGATGATGACGAAGTTCTAAGGGAGTTCAGAAAGAGATTCCGTCGGAAGAGGTCAGCACTCTTCAAATCGGGTCAGTGGCATTTCTACCAGGACAATGCACCAGTCCACAACTCCATCCTTGTCACAGACTATTTGACCAAGATGGGCATGAAGACAGTTCCTCACCCTCCCAATAGTCCAGACCTTGCTCCCTGTGACTTTTGGTTATTCCCTAAGTTCAGAGGCTATCGTTTTGAGACAATCGTGGAGATGAAAGAGGCTGTGACGAAGGTCAAGGGAATCTGTATTGTCGACACACTTAGATGATGATGATGATGATGCATCACAAAATTATTATTTTTGCTAAAATCCTTTAATTTTATTATTGAGTTATTGTCTACTGATCAAAATTAGCTTGTTGGAGTGAGAAAGAAGGGATAAATCATTCTCTCCCCTCACTTCATTCCACGCTATGTAGGGCAGGTTGGAATCTGCAGCCATGGTGGGACGACCGGTTAAAAGAGAATACACTAAATACAAAAACTTGAGAAGTTTTGTTTCAAAAAACTGTATCAACCAACTTGTCCACTGACGTCATTATCATCATCAAGGTGTTTCGACTGCATGGATTCCTGTGACTCTCTATTGCCATCCGTCTCTCTCGATCACCACTTATTAAGTTCTCTAGACGACATCCATTGGCCATATTGAGATAGTAAACGTAAATATTTGTTGGACGGTTAACACTGGTGTGTCCATGTGTAGAAGTCCATTGGAGAACATCACTGATAAAGTCGTTCTTACTTCTCCAATTGTGTTCAGCATGTCTTATTCGTTTTTCTTTAATGGTGTGTGCGATGGAAGGTAAGTGGCGTGCTCCTTCTAGGATTAAATTGAAAATAGTATGCACCATTCTTGAGTAGTTCCCATCAAGCTTTTTCTTGATGCATGTCGTTAGAGTCCATTAGGTACTGCCATACAGTAGTACTGACACGATTATAACTTGAAAAAATTCGCATTTTATTTCATCAGAGATATCAGATTTACGTATGGTCGATAACCTACCAATATCAACCGATTCTTTACCTATGTGTATGCTGACCACTTTCAGTAGATGAGATATGGCAACTGAGGTATGTGAACTGATCTTCTGGTTCCAAAACGTGTGGATGATTCTACTCAAGCCTTCAACACTGTAAACAAATCACATGTGTAGTTTATTTGATAAGCTTCAGCGAACTTAATGATTATCAATGAATTAATGATATATAATGGCTTGGTATTAAATAACACATTAAGGTTGATATGCCATTTTAACCAAGAGTTGAGGGATCATCCCTATTCTCGATATTCAATGGACTCTTCTAATAAACATATATGAACTGACCTACAAAGTCCAAAAAACTTTGCTTTCACTGCTATAAACTAATCACCTGTGTAGTCTTTTGTCAAGCTTGACTTACTTAACTAATTTGGAAAAAATGAAAAACTTTATATTCAAAGACCTGAGGAGTTTTTGAATTTTTCTATCTTTTGGTGTGTTTTTTTTTAAATTTTTATTTTTATTCAGTGGTCCGCCGAACAGCAAAATCAACTTTAGGGTTAATTCTTTATTATTATTATTATTATTATTATTATTATTATTATTATTATTATATTTCACTCTTTGCGGTGGTCATTCACTGGAGTCAGAATGACAGCAAATCTCCTTAGGACTCTTCTCAGTATTCTGGCTGACATTAACAATGCTGCAGCCTAGATAGTCTCGACTCTTCTTCTGATTTCTTATTTTTCTTGTCCTCTTTCCTAGCTTTCAATGACCATTCCAAGTACACTAACTACAATTGGTATCACCGTCACTTTTACGTTCCCCAAATACCTCAGTTCTCTAGCAATGTCCGAGTATTTGTCTATCTTTTCGCTTTCTTTTATTTCCACTCTGTGATCTGCTGAAACAGCAAACTCCAATGGACAGCAAGTTCTTTTTTTCTTGTTAATTGACTGAAGTTTTGATCTTCTGAACGGAATTAAGAGATTAGCATATATCTCAAAATCCCTGAGATTTTATGCGTTTCATTCTCAAGATTTTGGTTTGTGAATACAACATTTGGTTAATCCTCGCAAGTTTACTGCTGGTCTGTCACTGGAATCTGAGGTACAGTAAGTCTCTTCATGTTAGCTGGACTCTTCTCAATATTCGAGACGTGATATATGTCCACATATTGAATTGATTATTAAATGACCCTTAAGTCATGAGAAACCCACTCTGACAACAATGACATATACTGGGATGAATGTCCACTATTTAAACTGTTTTCGCCTACAATGTTACTATATATATATATATATATAAGATTTTTCCGCACAATTGTTTACATAAACCATGTGTGTATTTACTCAGTCCCTCATTAATGAGCGGGATGTGGCACCCAGTCAATTTTTAAGAGGAGTAAAGCTGGTTTCAATTCAGTGTTTTTCTTTCTGTTTGTCGCCCTACAAAGGGTAAAGAACCCTGTTTCCCGAATTATTCATTCATACCTGGTGAGAGGAGAAGAATGGATTCATTCCTTCAATTTCGTTTGATTTGTTTAATGGCGTATCAACTTTCATGGTTCTTTTAATGCTAAATCCATCTCCGTAGAAGAACTAATAATCATATATTTTAAGTATTCTTTTCAAATAACAATTTACGCACCACTGTATAGTTTCAAATGACTAATAATGATTATCTATTGTAAATGATTGGACAGTTAGTGCCACTCCAGGTTGGAGTGGATCTGGGAGTAATGTTAAAGTAAGAGTTGATATGCCATTTTCTGACCTAGTCATTTAGATATTATTCATTTAAATATTTATTCATTTAAATATTATTACTCAAAAGTCCAATCTCCTCAAAACATAAATAGATTTACACACACACACACACACACACACACACACACACACACACACACACACACACACACACATATATATATATATATATATATCCAACCTCTCAACACGAGTAGGGTGCGACACAAGACAAAATTCTTAAACGAAGATTAACAGATTTGAATTCAGAGTTTTCCTTCTCCTGGAACGGTTGCCATGCTACTCAGTCTGTCCTACTATTTACCCATTGCTCAAGGGAGAATAATAAATTGCTTCACCCTTATCGATGGGGCATAGAATAAGCTGATAGAAATCCCTGCAGATATGTAAGATCCCCCCACACTGCCCCCAAGAGAGTGTGTCTTTGATATTACGCGAAACTATATCTGATGGTGAGGCTCCACTTCTGGAGCGCTGTTGAGTTTGGAGTAACCCTTCATTGTAATTACTCCCATATCAAACTTGACTCGGAGTGGTAGGGCCTGTGTAAAAGTAATTCCTATTCGAAATGACCGGGTGTAAAAAATAAAACCTCTAAGAATAAACTTCAGAAGAAACGGAAATATGAATATACCATCATCATCATTAAGTAACGCTGACAGCACGGATTTTCCAGACCCTATATTTGTCGCTGCCTCCCACCAGACACGACTTGACACAAGGTCAAAAGCCCGAAGGCCAATTAAAGTGGGGATAAAGGGGAGGGGAAGGTCGGGAACGAGCCGAGACTCGAACCCTGCTTGTCTGTGCTGCTCATCGGCTCACTTAGTGCAATGTGAGCCTGATGAGGCAAGCAGTTTCACGAACCCAAATGTGGGTCCGGGCACGTATGCCAGTTTACGGCTTAAACTAGACGATTGGTCTAGTGCCGTACAAAGGGGACAAAAGTGCAGCTCGCCCACCCGAAGGTTGCCCAGCCGAAGCTGGGGGCCTATTCGGCCCCGAGTCTGCTCTTGGTTTCGAGCGCCCATCCGGCACGAATGCCAGACGGCCCAGCTAAAAAGCCGGGGGCGTACCAGATTTTCCAGACCCCCACCTCTCTCTCTCTCTCTCTCTTTCTCTCTCTCTCTCTCTCTCTCTATCCGTCCCTATCATAATGTCCATCACTCACGGCTGGTCTTCCAAACTATATCCTGTGTCCGCACAGAGCTGATGTAAATAAGTGCTTGCTGGTCGGCCAACACTGGCACGTCCATCTGTAGGAGTACATAGAAGAACGTCACTTTGTGAAATGTTGCTTCGAGGATTTGTCAAAATAAAAACAGTGAACATATAATGAATGTGATCCCACAATTAATTGTTAAATAATTTATATATTAGAAAAAGTTCATATATGGAAGTCATTCAATAAATAAATTAACCAATAAGTTATGTGTGAGTCTTAGATTTTTCAAAGTATTTAAAAGTCTGTGTGTCAATCAGAAAAGACAAATGAATCTCACCTCTATAACCGATAATATTTTCCTACCAATAAGAAACCCAGTTATGTGACTCTCAGTAAAAGTATCTGAGTCTTCCGTGCCCTATATATGTAAAGCTTATTTGATCTAGCAGAGACAGAACATATCGTGCAAGTGGCCAGCAACCCTTGTCTTCATACATAGATTTTCCTCATGGTCCTTCCAAATTTCAACTCTGGTAGGCGACATATTCCTGAATGAATAAAAGAACATTCCAAACGATCGTAAACGAGAATAAAATCTTTCTTTCTTTTTTTAATCTCAAACACGACTCTCTGCAAGTGCATCTGAGCCTCCAACACACTATATATGAAAAGCTGATTCGACCTAGCGGACAGGAAGGATCAATGCAGCAGAGAGATAATGCATCTAGAAAACAGCTCAACCGTCCGTGTCTGTTGATTGTGTGGATTTCCCTATGTGGTCCTTCTTAGTTACAACCTTAGTACGTGATATATTCCAGAATGAAAAAACGAACGACATCCTAAACGACCATAAAATAGAATATAAAGTACTCCTAGTAGTAATGGAAGTACTTAAACCACTGCCGGTTGGAATAAGAAAGTTCACAACTTTTTAGTCAGAAAATGAATGTAATAGCTCTACAGGAGTTCAAACTCATTTATTACAATGTTGCTGTTTAGGACTTTAGACATTACTCTTCACCCATTTCGTCTCCATTGTTGTGTTTCTTTGTGTGTATTGGAGGGGGTCTTACAGAGATGCAATCGGTGTATTCTACAGCCCTATTTTACTGGACTGGTTGAATATATTTGGAACAGTTTTCAGGCTACTCAAAACTCTGCAAAACCAAATTTTAAAAATACAGCTCATCTATTGACTCCATCAGCTCGTAGAATCCATACCCATTCGTGCAGCCACCATTATTCAGATGGAAGAAGGAGATACAATTTCTCAGGAAGTGCACTCAGTTTAACGTTTATTTTTGGTGACTGTAGATATTAAATCCTCCAGAAGACGAGGAATCTCTTTAAAAATTTCACATTAGGAATCTATAAACTAACGCTATCAAACTCTCTCACATGCAAGATTACTCTTACTAATTTCCTTTCTTTGGAAATAGAATTTTCGGCACCGTCTGGTGTGGGGTTGCTGATGGATGCCTGCAGATATTTGAGTGCTCTCGTGAGTTTCATTGAAGAACTTTACAGGAAAAAAAACCCTGAAGATTTCAGCTGTTTGATCATATCGCTTCTCGGCATCGGGCTAGGGAGCACGAAATTGATTGCTTAGTTTTAGAAAAACTTTCCCACCCAGGCAATACCTGCTTTGTTGGGATGAGTCAATTGCTTGGTGCCCGTGGCACTTCAGCTTGGGAACAACCAGGGTCGTGTTTACTTTAGGAAACTGGTGCACTTCCTGTTATGCCACTCACGCAATTTCCGTGCTATTTCCGCTTAGGAACAACCTGCGTCCTGTTTACTTGAAAAATTGCTGCACTTCCTCTTATGGTATGCATGCATCTTATGTAACATATCAAAAGGATCTTTCAGTCAATATCCAATATCGATTCGTGCATGGATTCCCACATTAAAATGACTTTGTATCAAATCCTAACTTGTGGAAGGTTGGATAAATATTATATCTTTTAATGGAGATTTTAAAAGTTTTAAAGTCTTTTTTTCAAATAGACTTTTTTCAGGTAAAGTATTGTCACTTGAAAGTATTGAACACTAAGAAAGTTTAACAGTTAAAAGATTTATTTTCTCTTGACTCAAAGTGAAAGAAAATCTCATCCAGAGAATTTCCAATCATTGGAATTTATCTGACCTCTCACAAAGGAGGAAGGTGGCACAAGACCATTTTTCAATTGAGACCGTACACGAATGGAAACTCATGCATGACAGATGCAAAAATTAGAATTTCCTATGTCTAATAAATATTGTCTTTTTTTTTTCAGATAATAAAGCATCATTTACGAATAAATTGTCAACTTGTCACGGTAAGTGAAAGATTGGTTGGGTGGTTGGTTGGTAAGTTTAGGGCATGTCAACATATATTGTAAAATAATTAGGAATTCTGTAAATTATTTTTGCTATAAATTGTTTTCTAGCTAAACTCCTAGTTCTTAGTTTCAAGTTTTCGATTTGGAAAAGTCTGAGTTTGCATTGACCTTGTTTGCGTACACATATCAACACATGTCTTAATAAGAACAAGTTGGTTTTAGCGTCAGGTGTAAGCAAAATATTGAGATGAACAATTATATAAATATTAGCCGAAATTTAGCCACGACGTGTCATTAAAAATTTTTTTGTGATTACGTGTGATTAAAGCATTAGTTAAAGAATAATTTGAAGAGAATAAATAAGAAGAGGATTTTTAAAGACACATGGAGTTGCAGTCGATTCGAGTCAGAGTAGGAGAAAAGGGATTGGAGATGACAGACAACGAAATGGCCCCGGCAAGGATTAGCCGCATTCGCTGGTGCATGTGCACAAGAAGCAACCGATTGCGAGAATTATAATAACTATGTGTCTCTATGTTCGCCTCGCATTCTTTACTCTGTGTGTATATCTGCAGAAATTCCAACTCTCTCTCTCTCTCTCTCTCTCTCTCTCTCTCTCTCTCTCTCTCGGTGACTACTGTGAAAAGAGTAGTAGTTATAAACTTTCGTATTCTGAAACCAACAGTCATTTTTTAATTATGTCAACTTGGCATTGATAACGCTACAATCTCAGTTATTTCGTGACGTTTTTTTAAATGTGTACGGGTTCTACATTTGCAGGTAATTTTATCTTTGAAGAAGTTGTTAGACATCATTTATTTGCTCCCGATTAAATGGTTTCAAGTATTCCTACCAAACATTAAAAATTCTGTTTAATATTAATCATTCGATGCACTACAGGAGAAGACAGAAACACGTACACCGAATGACGAATATAAGAATTTCGTCAACGCCCACCTAGAAGCAGCAGCGAAATACATACCAACAATACCTAGAACTAAATCTAGAGTCCCATGAGAGACATTAGCGGTTAGAGAAAACGTGCAGACGTGAAAACTGCCTCCAAATGAAATAGAAAGAACCCAACTAACGCAAATGCCCTGAAACTAAAAAAGGCACAAAATGAATTAGCATGCATATACCCAAAAGAACTGACAAAATACATATAAAATCAAATAGATAAGATTAGAGACTCGGTGGAAGATAGGCAATCTAGGATAGCATGGCAAACGATAAACGAAGTCAGAAAAAGGAATGGCTCTGCCTAAGCTAAACTGAAAGCTACAAACCAACAAGAACGAATAAAACTGTGGAAACAACATTTCCAGAATCTACTAGGAAACCCACCAAAAGTTACTCATGAACCAATCACAAGAATTATTAGTAAGCAATTAGACATCAAACTGAGACCGTTTACACCAGAAGAACTCAACTCAGTACTTTGAAAAATTAAAAATAGAAAAGGCGCAGGGCTTGATGAAATTCCCCCAGAAGTATGGAAGACCAGACAACTCGATGACATACTGCTCCGCCACTGTAATGCAGTTTATAATCAAAATCTGATAGACAGATGGATGAAAGGATGCATCCTCCCTTTTCCTAAAAAGGGTGACCTTGGATTTGCCAAGAACTACCGAGGTATAGCACTTACATCCATAGCAGCTAAAATATACAATGCCCTACTAAGCAACCGCATAGAACCCAAGATTGACAACATTCTCAGAACCAAAATGGCTTCCGGAGAAATAGATCCACGACCTCACAAATATTCACTATCCGTAGAAATCTAGAAGGCGTTCGGGCAAAAAAAACAACAGGCAACAATATTATTTGTCGACTTTACAAAGGCCTTTGATTCCATACACAGAGGGAAGATGGAGCAAATTCTACTCGCATACGGTCTACCAAAAGAAACAGTCGCAGCCATAATGATTCTCAACAGAAACACCAAAGTGAAAGTGCGTTCCCCGGATGGAGATACAGAATACTTCGACATTGGAGCTGGGGTTCTGCAAGGAGACACACTTGCTCCATACCTCTTTATCATCTTTCTAGACTACGTGCTAAGAACATCGATCGATAAATCAAAGAAAACGGTTTCGAGCTGACAAAGAAAAAAAAAAAGCAGAAGGTACCCCGCAAAAACAGTTACCGACGCCAAGTACGCCGATGACATAGCGATTCTGGCAAATGCACCTGCAATAGCAAAAAAAACCTATTGCATAGTCCGGAACGAGCTTCCGCAGGCATTGGCCTCCGTGTCAATGCACACAAGACGTAATATATGTGCTTTAATCAAACAGGCGACATTTACACACTAAGCGGTAGCTCTCTGAAACTAATAGACAACTTCACCTACCTAGGAAGCCATGTCTCATCGACCAAGACAGACATCGACGCGCAACTAGCAAAGGCATAGACAGCTATCAATAATCTATAGGTCAGACCTAACCGATATAATGAAACGCAGTTTCTTCCGAGCAGCGATCGTGTCAATACTGCTATATGGATGCACTACATGGATGCTAACTAAACGTATGGAGAAAAAGCTTAACGGCAACTACACAAGAATGCTGCGAGGAATATTGAACAGTTCCTGGAGACAACACTCAACGAAGCAGCAGTTATACGGCCACCAACCACCCATCACGAAAACTATCCAAATTAGACTAACCAAACATGCAGGACACTGCTGGAGAAGTAGGGACGAGTTCATAAGTGATGTACTCCTATATACCCCTGCACAATGCTGAGCAAAACCAGGGTGACCAACTCGAACCTACATACAGCAGCTCTGTGAGGATAGTGGGTGTAGCCCTGAGGACCTGCTGGAAGCGATGAATGATAGGGAGAGGTGGCGAGAAAGGGTCAGGGATATCTGTGTACACAGTCAAATGGTTACAAGTACTGTTATATAACAGTAATAATTCTTTGTCCAGTTTGCTGGGGCTGTAGAATACACCGACTGTACCTCTGCAGAGTGTTCTGGATATGACACTAAACAATCTGATGGCAAAGTTCCAGTCATGCTGGAGCTTTGGGGAAGGCAAACGCAACCCTTCATTGCCATTGCTCCCATGTCCACTTTTACCCAGAATAGTAGCACCTGATAGGGCCCTATCAATGGGTTAAATAGAACTAAACTGCATACTTATGCTAAACTGAATTGTTTGAATTACTGAACTGTTTGTATTTGAGCTTTCCATATGCTAAACATGATCTTATCATAGTTAGAACGCCCAATCTGCCCTACTATTTATTTATAACTGAAGTGAAAATAGTTGAATTCATGCTTTCCTCACGTATATAGTACTATGTGAAATGTAAACAACGTTGTCTAGGATTTGAACTCGGGTAGCAGAATCCACTTCCTACATCCTTAACTGTTATACGATTAGCACTTCTAAAGCCAATTGTATTAATGGAAGATGTTCAGAAATTACCTCATAACTTGACATCTCACCTTTTACCTTTTAATACGGGTCCCAGCTACTGTGGGCTCTCTGACTTCACATCAGTAGCCCAGTCAGGAGAGGCTGTAGAATACATCGACTGCATCTCTACAGAGGGGTAAGACTCCCTACCCCAACCCCAACGAGGGTCCTGATTATGACACAAAACAATCTACTGGCGAGGTTCCAGTATTGCTGGAACTTTGGGGAAGATGGAGTATCCCTTCATTACTATCGCTCCCAAATCCGCCCTAACCCGGAGTGGTAGTACCTGATAGAGTCTTATCTATGGATCCAATAGAATTGTTTGACTTTTAAAACTCTGTGTAAACAAATGACATGTTTAATTGAATTACTAGAAATAGAACTCTTTGACCATTTAACTGTGTGTCAATAAATGACTGATGTTTTATTGAATTGTTATTGAATCGTTATTGAATTGTTATCGATCCATAGCAATACGGGGAACCATTTAACTGTGTGCTAATGAATGATTAATGTTGAATAGAATTTTTACAGTTGATTAGCAATATTTGAAACTCTTTAACTGTGTACCAAAATTGAATAATTACATACCAATGTTGCTTATTTTCAGATCCTAGCGTTCAACCATGTTTAAAACTAACAATCAACTAAGTGAGACTAAATTGTTTTCCGCGGTAGAAAGGAAGTGCAGAATTGGTTTCTTTCAATAGAAAACAGAAAAGTTAGAGCGTTTTCCCAACTCTATGGGAGTAAGAATTGGGAGACTATGAATGAAGATAAATGTTTTCTTCATTTCTAAAATACAGTTGTTTTTCTGTGTGTTAATAGTTGAGTAACTCGTCCCCATCCCCAACTTCTATACACCTTTTTTTTATTACTTTTCTTACTCTTTCCTTTCCTACAAAGCTACTCGGTTGACTACTATCTTGGTTCGGCATCATTCGAGGCTTTGTTCACTTCTGCTCCCTTTGTTTTTGTATTCACGGGTGTAATTCGAAAAATTACTATGTATATATAATATACATAAAAAGGATTAAGTAATTATTTTGTGCAAACAAATTAACTCTCATTTAAAGATAAGATTACCAACAACATTTTGACTTACAAATTATATGTATAACCATTTAATTGTATGCAAACAAATGAGATTTGACTTATTTAGAAATGTTATGTACAAAATCTGAATTTTCTAAACATATATATGATATGTATAAAGAGAATTTAGCATTAAATAACCTCCAATGGTTGTAATGCCATAAAATCTAACCAAATATTTTCTGACTAAAACATGCTTCTCCGTAGACATCACACATTCTTCTGTAAATCTCACATAGTTTGCACTTCACAGCCACCAAAGATTTGATGACAGATCTCTGTTCAAGCCAGGAGCACTCTGTTAAATTTCTAGCCATTTTGAATAGACTCACAATAAATGTTTTTGCGGTGAGATCAAAATTATTTTCCTATACACCAATTCCAAACAATCTTTACATTTATGAGGAATTTTTCTTTTGAAATAAAAAGAATCTGTTTTTCCCAAGAAATTTATTGAATAACCCTCTTACATAGATTGATATGTAGAATAATCCTCCTTATTTATTGAATAACCCTCTTACATAGATTGATATGTAGAATAATCCTCCTTATTTATTGAATAACCCTCTTACATAGATTGATATGTAGAATAATCCTCCTTATTTATTGAATGACCCTAGTACATTTTGTTGAACAGATTTACAGTTTCTAAACAAAAAATTAAGAAAGAATAAGACTGACGTTCAGCTTTGTATTAGTAACTCACCCATTCTTTTGTACAGTTGCTCAATTTTCCTTTCGGCTGTTCATCATCCTTGGTTGTCTGTGAGCAGAAATAAAACCTTTTTTTTATTTTGATTCTTTTCCATCCTGATACTAATATTTTTTAAAAATCTTTTCAGTGTCTATCATTGTGGCAGTCGTGATAGTTTTGCTGGCTGTTTTCTCACTGGCTGCTTTCGTCTTTTACGGGTAAATCAAGCAATTATCAAAGAGATGTTCATCTATTGAACTAATTTCCTCATCTTTATTTAATAATCATTAAGACATTTAATTTATCAACTTACTAAAATTAATTAATTTAATTAATTAATTTAATTGTTTTAATTAATTGAAATTAATTTGTAGTTAAGTTAATTAATTTATTAACTAAGTGAAATTAAATAATTAATAGTTGATTGACACTTCACGATATTGCAACGAAACTCAATTGCCATCATTTTTCATTCATCAATTGATATTTGCCTAAACAAATGACCAAACTGTAAATTATCATCAAAAAGAAGTTTGTAGCTACAAGAGAAAAACACTGTATTTGAAAAAAAAAAAACAAACAAACTGTAAGAGTAGCAAATATATAGGTGTAAAGAGAATTTGGCATTCAATAACCTAACATAGTTGACATACCATAAAACCCAACCAAAAAATCATGCATATTTAATATTTATATATAAAGGGGATTTGCCATTGAATAAACTAAATGCTTGATATGACATGATACCTATCCGATCTATTTACTGATTAGTGACGTGACTGTATACTGGTTCAATCTTTTCAGGTAAATAAAGGAAGATTAATGACCTATTCAATAAGCTTTACTTAGTCTGGCACTGTGACATTATGGAGGTGGTACGCCAGGTAGAAAATCTCTTTGTCTGTTTTGGCGCGAAACCCAAACAAAGTGCTTGAACTCAAGATCTTCCGCGAGACCGAAAGTGGGGGAGGAAAGGAAGGTCCGATAGAAGACAGGGATGAGTTGACAAAGGAACCCAGAGAGAGGAGTCGACAACGGACCGCAGAATAGACCAGTCGACAACGGAGGGCAGAGGAGGGTGGTCGGCTGTGAGTTGGCTGTCCGGAGAATGACAGGGTCAACAGAAGTCAGAAAGGTGACTGCGAAGACCTGATGAGCTACGCAGAGGCCGGGTTAACCAGCATGAGAAGGTGTCAGCATTGTTGGTGCTTTTTTGTAGAAATTTCGCGCAAAATACAAGCCAGCGTTAGTCTCCAAATGCACGGGGAATGCAAAGTGTCACACATAGACTCTCCCCTTCTTGCGCTCGGAGTTGACCCAAGTCCATATTGTTCGTTTGTTCTTTTTCTCCGACTCTCTTGGTTGTATTTTTTGTGGCCGTAAGGAAATGTGAAATACCCTGGCGGAACCCTCTAGATGAATCACTGGCCAAGAAAAATATTGGTTTAAAGAAGTTGATAAGTACGGGTTTGGCCGCTAACGGGTGTATCACAGCACACAGGCTACTTATCCAAATACACAGCAGAGTTGGCTGGGATTGTAGAATACACCGATTGCATTTCTGCAGAGGGGTAAGACCCCCCACCGGGTATCCAGGATATTACTCTAAGCAATCTGACGGTGTGCTCCAGTAATGCTGGAACTTTGAGAAATGCGGAATACCCTTTCCTTGCCATTGCCCCCAAGTCCACCTTGGCCCGCAGTTCGTAGTACCGAAAAGGGTCCTTTATATGGGTCAAATAGACCTGTTTGACATTTAAACTGAAGTCAAAGAAATGGCCTATGCTGAATAGAATTGCTAGAAACAGAACTGTTTGATTATTTAACTCTGGGGAAAAGAATGAGCTTAAGCTAATCTAAAAACGTTTCTTATGAAGAACTGAAATGTGTAATTTTGTGAGAGTTTAAGAATAACAAAAACACAACAGAAACACCAAAGAACATTTGTAGTGGTTATTGCTAACGTGTCATAAATGACAACAAACTCTGAAATTTGTTTTCAAAGTTTTCTTCTGGTGATACGTCATTAAGAGATGAACCCCGACCAGGATGCTTATCAGATCTCGATCAAGATGCTTGTAGAGAATTGGTGGAATACAATCCATGCAAAAGTTCTTGAGAACTAGCACTTGTCACGTGTCAATCCACCATCTGCCACCACTTGAAAAACCGGCTGAATTTTACGAGAGAATAATCAACAAGCTACCTGAAAAATGGCAACAGATGATTCAAAATAATGGCAAATATATTAATTGAAATTAATTCGTTGATTAGTTAAGTTAATTAATTAATTGAAATTAATTAATTGAATTAATTAATTTAACTAATTGAAATTAATTCGTAGTTGAATTAATTAATTGAAATTAATGAAATTAATTTAATTGATTTAATTAATTGAAATTAATTCGTAGTTAAGTTATTTATCAATGAATTATATTTTATTAAAACGGAAATTATTTATAACTCAACCATGGCATTCTTTATAGTTTTGAAAAATTATATCAAACATTACACACCCAGATCTGATAAAGAACTAACGTTAAATGTTTTGAAAATTTCCTAGAATGATTTTGTTTTATCTGTCTGTTGTATTCTCATATACATGTTCATGCAGAAATACACATATATATACTGGATACATACCGACGCAATGAACAACAGACGCAGGAAGAATTCTTTATAAAAATATTTACCTCTCACTTTATTGCAAGGGTTCGAAAGGGTTGTTCAAGGTTTGCGTGTGAGAGGGAGCTGGAGACCGAACATAACTGAAATATTTTGACCCCAAACTTATGACCGTCAGCGTTGTGTCTTTCTTGTTCTTTAGATGCTCAACCAGAGGCCCAGAGGTCACTCTGCTGGGTGATGGCTTTCTTTACGGCATCTTATCAGCATCTTCTCCGGACCTCAACTCATTAGAGCCCAAAGGCCCCTTCGGCCTGATGTGGCTTTCCCTACCACATCTCGTCTATAACTCCGTCCGATCTTCAACTCAACTGTCACTTAACTCAACTACTTGACTTCCGTCTTGACTGAGTTATATAATAGTTCAACGCCCACTTGATCGCCCACTCGATCTTTGAAATCGCATGTTTAATCGTCGTCTAGCGGAAATAACTGTCATGCAGTTCAGAGGTCCCTCTCTTCCGGTGCGTCAGTCCATGAGAGTATCATGGGATTTTTTAGCTCGTCCCATTTCATCAGCCAATTTCCGCCCACGCGACTTCCTCTCATAACTGCCATTAGAATGTGTCACCTCCTTCCGGTGCATCACCTTTGAATGGCATTTTTGGCCGGGTCAAAAGGTCAAAATACAACAAATCTATATTTCTGAGAGGAGTGATTGTCATATACACATTTTGGCTGATGAGCTCCATTGTTATGTTTTGACCCTTCGCCCCGGCCCAAAAATGCTATTCCAAGGTGATACACCGGAAGGAAGTAACACATTCCAATGGCCAGTAATCGAAAGAGATCGCGTGGGCGGATTAAGGCTTATGATATGGGACGAGGTGAAGGTCCCATTGTGCCATTACAGTGATACACCGGAAGAGAGTAACCTCTGAACTGCATGACAGTTATTTCCGCTTGATGACGATTAAACATCCGATTCAAAGATCCAGTAGGCGATCGTGTGGGCGTTGAGTTATTATTTAACTCAGTTGAGTTTGGGTCCCAGAGCAGTTGCCAGCTGAATTCCAGACAGTAGAGACCAGATGTGGTAGGGAAGACCACACCGAACGAGGGGGCCCTCGGAAAGCCCCGATGGAGTAGACCCCAACATCAAGAGAACAAGAAAGACACAACGTGACGGTCATAACAGTGGGGTCAAAATATGAAGTTTATGTTCGGTCTCCAGCACCCTCTCACATGCAAACCTTAAACAACCCTTTCAAACCTTACAAATATAGTGAGAGGTAAATATGTTATTAAAGAAGTCCTCTTGCGTCCTTTCTTCATGCGTCTTTCTGTGTGCGTCTGTCTTTACTATTATTGAGTCGTTATGATACGGCAAATGAGTATATAACACCATTACCTTCTTCAGGTACTGCTTGTGATATAGTAACTTTCATGTAAATTGGAACAGCACTGCTTATTCAATTACTGGGGTCGATTGAATAAAAAGGTTTTTGTGAGACCTGTAAATAGTGTGAATGTTTTTGTTTCAACATGATGTGGATTATATCTTTTACCAGAAATCTTAACTACCTCTTTGCTTCATTCATCAGTGTTCACAACAAAAATACATAACTTCATTTATTAATTCATGTATTTAATAATGTTCCTTTTTTTGTTTTATTTATTTATAAATGATTTTTTAGGGTTTTTTGCTTTAATCTTACATAGATTTTGACCCTAAATTCTGAAACTGCAAAACCCATAAATGAAATTCCTTTCGGTAAAAATGGGACGATATGTAAATCATTTCTTTACCCCAGAAATCTTTACCACCTCTTTGTTTGGTTAAATATTTAACTGTGTCTATAAGAAAAATAAATAGTTTTATTTGTTTAATTTTCATCACATTCTATTATTTTGAGGTATGGGTGAAAATGTTATTCTAAATATTTTCCAAAAAAGTTAATTTTCTAGCAAAATCAAACATTTTCCAGAACTCTAAATTTCTTTATAATCTTTTGCAGGGAAAGACCCCGAAAGGAAACTACGAATGTTATCAATGAAACTACGAATGTTATCAATGAAACTACGAATGTTATCTATGAAACTATGAATGTTATCAATGAAACTCCTTTGGACGAAAATTTGTATGCTAACTTATCAGACGAACCTATATACATTGAATGTATATAAACTGCAGCTGAATGTGTGGCTCCAGTTTAAAGAAATATAGAGTGACCCTTTATTGTCATTACTCCGTAATCTGCTCTGACCAGGGTCAAACATAAGTTCTAAAAAAAATGAGTATAAATTTCTATATTTCTAAATTTTTACCCATAAAAGCACACACCCACCCACATTAATATTGAAAAATGAAACACATGTGTCTATCTAAAAGAGGGATTTTTGTAGGGGCATGCGCACGTGTGTGTCAATATGAGTGTGTGTATGTGGGGTTATATTTTTTTAGTATAGTAAAAGCAAAATTGTAAATGTAACCTACAAACTAAAAAAAAAGATGAAAGTAAGAAAGAGTGGAAATAGAAAGAAAGAAAGAAAGAAAGAAAGAACAAAGAAAAAAAGAAAGAACATAGAAAAAATATAAAGGAATAACGAAATAAAGGGAGATAAAAAGGAAAAACGAAAAAAATATTGAAAAACAAAGAAAAAAGAAACAAACAAACAAACAAATAGTATGGGTAGAAATAAAAAAATAAGGAAGAGAGACAGAAAGAAAGAAAGAAAGAAAGAAAGAAAGAAAGAAAGAAAGAGTGAAACAGAAAGGGAGAAAGGAAAGAAAGACAAATAAAAGAAAGAGGGAGAGGAAAGACAGAAATGAAGAATGAAGAAAGGGAGAAAATGGCAATGAATAAGAAAGAAAGAAAGAAAGAAAGAAAGAACAAAAAAAAATGGCAGATGATTTCTTGGTTATTTGCAAAAAATTGCCTGAGTCAATTTCTAATTGTGAACTTAGAATTAATTATCTTCTTTGTTCACCAATCAAAACGCTAAAAACGACATAACTCAAAAGATACAATGTAATTTGTATACAATTTCTTGCTAATAAAAAATCATTTCTTAACCAAAAATACACGGATTTTATTGGTTTTTGTGGAACAGTACACAAAGCAGATCTCATTAGGTATTATTTATTACCAAAATCCACCACGTAAACAGGAAGCTACCCACCAATGAGACTCTGACAGTGGCAGGAGACAAGTTAGCTACACATCCCTCGCTGGAAGTGCACACTAGTATCCAAGTAGATAATCTGATGGAGATGTTCACATTCTGTATGAAAACAACCTACTTCGGGATGGAGTCTGACATATACCAACAAGAAGATGGTCTACCTATGGGATCTCCATTGTCCCCTGTATTGTCCAATGTATACGACTTACTGAAGATTTTGGACGCATATTGCAGAAATTCCTGTTACCTACTCCTTGTTGAACCCTTCCCTTTTTTTTTGTCCAATTAGCTTAGATCCCCTATCCTCATAGGAATACTCCATTTTGTTTTCAGTCCTCGCTGATACCAGAAAATAGTCGGCTCTCTATAGCATAGATAGTGGGACGGGAGGAAAAGCAAACGGATTTTTCCTTGTTTTGTCAATTTATTTTTTGGGTTTTTCCCACCCGCATCATTATCATTTTGTTAAATAAAGAATTTGTGAAAAAAAATCATTCATTTTATCCGGATTTTAAGCAGGTTCTCATTGAGTGAATATTGTATTTTGGTGATTGCTGAGCGCTTGTTGATGCATAACTACCAATTTCTTGTATTATGTGCTTTGGTCGGGGATTGTGGTTAGCTAGTGCCCCTTAAAATATAGAGTTAAGCATGACCGCATTGGGGATTCATGCACCCTTAAATTTGCGAGTTTTAATGTTTCAAATCTTAGAAATAAAACCTTGTTTGATCAACAGTTAAACTTTAAAAAAAGATTTCTTTGGTTGAATCATTTCTATGCCCAGAAAAACAAGGAGGAGGTCGGGAGGATACAGCGACCGAATCGTTGTGTTTCAAATAACCACTCTAAAGATGTGAACAACAGTCCGAAATATCTTAACCAAAAAATAACGATATATACATCAGTTTCCAAGTAGTGTTCCTTATATAAATATATATTTCTGCAATTTTAGATTTGGTTACAGGAGTTGCAATTTTATTTTCTGTTAGAGTTTCAAATCTGGAGAGTGAAATAATAAATCATCAAGCGACAACCTAGTGAGATTGCAAACGAGAAAATCTGGACATAGCTAAGAAAAGGACCCCAGAAAAGAGAAACTGGATCTCATTTAATAACAGCACAAAACAACACCATAAGGACCAATTATATAAAAGCGAATATTAATAATGCACAACACAATAACAAGCGTTGGTTATGTGGAGAAAGAGATGAAACAGTTAATCGCGTGATAATCGAATGCAGCAAACTAGCACAAGAGGAGTACAAGACTAGTCACGACTGAGTGGGGGAAGTTGATCTACTAGGATTTTAGCAAAGGTTAAAATTCGACCACATAACCAAATGGTATGTCCGGCTCTTTGGCATAACAGTTAGAATGTTCCAAAATTGTCTAGGAGACCAGAGCTCGATCACAGGTCGAGTCATACCAAAGATTAAATGCTTTCTTACGTATCACTCAGCATTATAATATACGGATCAAGGGTAAGTGGAGTAATCCAGAAAATAGAGTAGCAATCTCTCTTACGCATCGGTAAAGTAGCTATTGAAAAAGGAATCTTCAGTTCACCCTCGACTACAGTTGGCCAACTTATTTACTTACCAAATGATATAGGCACAAACCAGACTCCGTCCTAGAGAATTAGATGCACAAAATTCTCCAGATATTTACTGATCACTTAATCACGCCCATAAGACTACACCAAGAAAAAAAGAACATGCCATCAAGTGGATTTTGCCATTTCAGTAGAATACAGTGTAAAAATGAAAGAAAACGAAAAGATTGACAAGTACCTGGATCTTGCTCGAGAACTAAAAAGGCTATGAAACATGAAAGTGATGATGGTACCTATTATAGTTGCTACAATTCACAAAGGACTGGAAAAGAAACTGGGGAAAATGGAGTTCGGAAAACCAGACCTGGTTGCACTAAAAGTGACAAAATGAATATATATTTACCCAACTCCACCACCACTGGCAGGATGAGACCTAAGGTCAATCTTTATTGTTTGACAATAAATTCTCCCTTTTTTATCTCTTTGTCTGCCTATTAACATAACGACTTGAGTGTACGCCAATGGTCCGGGAGACCGGGATTCTATCCCCGGGAGAGTCATACCAAAGACTCAAAAATATGATACTTGATGCCTCATTACGTAACACTCAATGTTATAAGGTACGGATTCAGGGTAAGTGGAGTAATCCAGGGAAAAGGGTGGGGCCCTTCCTTACACCACGGTGTTGAAGCTATTGAAAAAGAAGCTTATGGATCGCCCTCAACTACGGTCGGCCAACTATATATACATATATACAAGTCGTTTAATAAATAAGGTAAATTTTGTCAAAAGAGTTGGCAATAGAAAGCAATGTTTGATTGCATCTTTTAAAAAAGAAACAATAGAGAAGTGACCTTTCATGTTCAAGAAGGCTGTCAGGATGACCTTCTTTACTGACACCTGCACCAGAACCTTTTCTTTATCGTAGAATCAGTGGGCTCTCACTTGTGGGACAAGTTTTTCCACTCAGGCTTGTAAGGGCAAACGCATATTCAGCCAATTTGTAAACACTTTTTCGACCAAAACCAGCTTCTCTGTAGATATTAAATATTCTTGCGTAAATTCCATATGGCTTGCACTTTCAACTACCTAAAATTTGATGAGAGACCTCTGTTCAAGCTTCGAGCACTTTATTTGATTTTCGACCATTTCAAATAACTTCAGAACAAGTATTCTTTGATATTAAAGGATTTTTTTTCAATAAACAAATTTCAAACAACGCAGAGTTTTCATTTGTAGAAAAAATCCTGAAAAGAAATTTATTTTGCTTTTTCCCAGGATAGGTCAATTCTTTTGCGGAGTTTAACAAGTTTGAATTCAGAGTTTTCCTTCTCCTAGACTAGTTGCCTCACCAAGGCTGAAGAACCTAGTCTGCCTTACTATGTACCCATAGCTTAGGGAGAATAATTGGATTCATATCTTTCCCAAAGGTATTAGTGCTTTGTGAAATACAATCGGTCTCGTCTAGGATTTGAAATCGTGTCGACGTGTCCATTTCCTACGACGATAACCCGTACACCACGGGCACCTCCAATATCTAATATCTAAATATTTAGCCAACTCTTTTGGCATGGGTTGGATGTATATAAGGTCAATAATAAAATGAAGTACAGCTAATTTCCACTCAATGTAGTTTTCTCCTAGACTGGTTGCCATTTAAAAAGCTAAAGAGCCTACTATTTACCGATTGCTTTAAGGAAAAGAAATTCACACCTTTCGCAAGGTAATGAGCATCAAGTGAAACTGCCTCGTTCAGGATTTGAACTCAAGTTCTATGTGACAATCTGATTGACGTGCAATGAAAAGCAACTCAAATTAGGAAGATGAAGGTTGATTTATTTCTGAAACTTGTTCCATCTGTCATCTTGAATTTTTCTCTATACTCCCAAAGTCAAGAATGTTTTAAAGTGCTGTTATTCGAATTTGATACTTTCTTTAATGGTACAGCAATTTACGAATCAAATTTTACCGGAGACGATATTAAAATTAACATGTATACTGTTTATAAAAGAATAATCTATCTATCTCGCTAGCTATTTGTCTGTCTGTCTCTCTGTCTGTTCCTTCCTATCTATCTGGCTTCATATAATCTTTTACTCATTATCTCATAGTTTTATATCTATCTATCTATCTATCTATCTATCTATGTCATCTTATATTTATTTATCTCTCTATCACTCCATTTATCTCTCAATGTATCTATTCGTCTGTGTCTCTCTATCAATCAATATTCATAGCTATCTGGTTTCACATCATTTCTTTCAGCGGTCTCTGACTAGTTATATATATATATATATATATATAGAGAGAGAGAGAGATGGTTGGTTGGTTGATTGGGTTTAATGACATATCAACCTCTGTAGGTTATCTAATGCCAAAGCCTGTTTACACGTATGTACGGTTTGTAAACACATAATTTAATCATACCATACTAAAACGATACAACTCATTTACTCGCATACGAGTAAGTATTTGCAAGTATTTCGATGTGACATTAGGTTATTTAGTGATGATAGTGTTTCTTTTATTATTATTTCTCATTACTATTTCTACCAACACAAGCATAATTCTGTTCAGCAATAATTTGCTTTCTGTTGATTACTTTGCTGTGTTTTCAGGATTGTAACCAAGTCTATATTTTCTGGTACAACCCGGTCTCTTTCAAGAACGATAAAACATTATCCATGTGGACGTTCTCAAATAAGTCCTTCATGGTATTTGCGTGGAAATAGCGCTTTCTGGTGTCATTAAAAACTTTGCACTCAAGGAGAACGTGTTTGATTGTATAGGGCGTTTGGCATGTCGAGCACTGGGGTTGCTGTTCTTGCTTGAGTATAAAAGAGTGCGTAAGTCTGCTGTGACCAATACGCAATCGTTTTATTGTTACTTGTTCTTTTCGCGATTTCCAAAAGGCTGGGTGCCATTCTCCCCCAAAAAGTTTGACCTGAAATAGTTTATTACTGGTATTTCTATTCCAACGTTGTTGCCATTTTTTATGGAGGAAATTATTTATTTTAGGTTTCAGATCGGTGTATGGGATGTTGTACTTGTCGGGGGTAAAATCTAAAGCCGATTTTGCTGCCGCGTCTGCTCTATGATTTCCTCTCACCCCAATGTGGCTTGGAATCCAACAAAAAACGATTTCTTTGTTTGATGTTGAGTTTAGTCTGCAAAGTAGTTTGATAATAAGTGGGTGTTCTAGTTTTTTGTTGTTTAATGATAATAGGACAGAGAGTGAGTCTGAGAATATGATGAATTTTTTGTGTTTTTCTTTCGAGATAATGTCGAGAGCCAAGTCTATTGCACAAGCCTCAGTTGTGAAAATAGAACTTTCCATTGGAAGAGCTTTTGTTTTTAATATTTTGTTTAAGACTGCTGCACATACTGTTTAATTGTAGTCTTTGGATCCATCTGTAGAGATACATAGATTGTCAGGGTGCTGTTGGAGGATATTTTGATGTTTTTCTTGGTAGGTGAAGGGATGTATCTTTGTTTTATGGAGTTGATTCAGTTAGAGGTTAACTTTTTGATTTTTAATGATCCAAGGTGGTATTTGTGGCAAGATGCATTTATGGATATTATTTAGAGGAATGGTGGCTTCTTTGAGAATAGGCTCCATACGGAGGCCAAATGGTCTAATTGATTTTTCTTTTTAGTCGAAATATTGTATGTATTTTGGATCAAAGGTGCAGTCATATGCTGGGTTAGAGGGAGAAGATTTAAGTTTGGTGTAATACTGGAGGGCTAATTTTTCACTTCTGATCTGTAGAGGTGCTTCGTGAGCTTCGGCGTATAGGCTATCAATTGGAGAAGTTCTAAATGCTCCTAATACCAGTCTTAAGCTTTCATGGTGAATAAGGTCAAGTTGTTTCAGGTAAGGTTTCCTGGGAGATCTATATACGAAAGTGCCATAGTCAAGTTGAGAGCGGAGAAGAGTTCTATATAAATTAATTAGCGTTTGACGGACAGCTCCCCACTCTGTGTGGGCAACGACTCGCAAAAGTTGTTGGGCGCGGGTTGATTTGCTTTTTTAGGTATTTTATGTGTGGAATGAATGAAAGTTTTTTTTTATCGAATATTATGCCGAGGAATTTGTATTCGTTAACCACTGGTATTTCGAAGTCATCTATTTTTAGGACAGGGTCATTGAGCATTTTCCTTAGAGAACAAAAATGCACGCATTTAGTTTTAGACTTGGAGAATTTAAATCCATTTTCTCTTGCCCATTTATTTACTTTTTTTAAGTTTAGTTGGAGTTGTCGCTCTACTATGTTCATATGAGTGGCCCGATAGCATATGACAAAGTCGTCGACGTAGAGAGCACAGTCGATTGAGGAGGTTAGACATTTTACAATACTATTGATTTTATGGAGAAGAGAGTAACGGAGAGGATGCTGCCTTGCGGAACACCCTTCTCTTGATGTTGTGAGTTTGAAAAGGTGGATCCCACGCGTACCCTAAATGTTCTTTCAAAGAGAAAGTTTTTTTATGAACATCGGCAGTCTTCCTCTTAAGCCTAGATTATAGAGGTCCCGCAAAATACCATACTTCCACGTAGTGTCATAAGCCTTCTCTAAGTCAAAAAATACTGCCGTCAGATTTTGCTTTTTTATGAAAGCTTCTCTGATGAAGGTTTCTAGTCGTAACAAATGAACTATGGTTCCTCTCCTTTTCCGGAATCCCGTTTGCATATTTGTTATTAGACCATTTGTCTCGAGATACCACGCCAGTCTACTATTTATCATCCGCTCCATCGTCTTACAAAGGCAGCTAGTCAATGCGATGGGTCGATAATTCAGCGGGTTCGATGTATCTTTGCCTGATGGTGTTATGGCTGTTAAAATCGCCAAGTAGAATAAAAGGTGTGGGTAGTTGCTGTAATATGTTGTCGATTTCACTTTCATTCATGGCATCGTGAGGCGAAATATATATGGAGCAGATATTAATTGTTCTGTGTAAAGTCACTTTGACAGCTATTGCTTGGAGCTGAGTGTTGAGGTGGATTTTGCTTTGAGGTATGTCGTTCCTAATAAGGATTGAGACACCACCCGAAACTCGATGACCGGTATTGCTGATGAAATTGTAACTTTGGTTGTTTTTTTATTGTGATATCATCATTGGTTTTAAGAAATGTTTCTTGAAGGCAGACAATGGCAGGTTGTTGTTGAGTCATCAATAAGAGCAGTTCGCTCCTATTGGCTTTGATTCCTTGGCAGTTCCACTGGATTATTTTGTGGTTCATTGTTAGGACTTAGATCTGGACTGTTTGATCGTTTATTTTTATGGCCTTTATGTTTATGTACTTGGGGGCTGTTTTCTGTTTCCATCTTTTCTAAAATTTTGAATTTGTTACTCGCGTCAACATTTTCATTTTGTTTTGGAGTAATTTTTGTCTTGTCTTTTTTGTATTTTCTTGTTTGGGGAGGTATCTGTAGAATTGGGTGGTCTTATTGGGGATCTCCTATCTTTTGGTCTTGTTTTAGAAGGGGATTTCTCCGTGACACATTTAGTTGGTTGTGTGGTTGGTGATAACTCCATGCTCTTTTCTAGATTGGTCTTAACCGTCGTGGTGTGTGAGTGTGCAGGTGTCTTCACTTTGTCTGCTACAAGATCTGCCTTTGTAGTTCGTGTCTCTGAAATTTTGTTGGTATCAAGGGAGGCTCTTATTTCATTGATATAGCCTTCTCAGTCACCCGGCTCCAGCTGAATCAATTTTTTTACTATCCTCTCGTAATTATATGGGGTTTTATTGCGTTGGACGGCTTGAGAGTAGGTTGTCGTCTTAGATCCTACTCTTATTTTCCGCGCTTCGTTGAATGTGATGTTGTTCCTGTGTTTGATTCCCAATACTTCTTTTTCCAGTTTCCAACTCTCACAGGATCGTGCATAGACGGGATGATCGCCTACGCAATTTGCACACTTACACGGATTGTTACAATTGTCAATGTGGTGATCAAGATCTTGTTGAGCACATTTGCGACATACTTGTCGACCTCTACAATTATCCTCGTGATGGCCGTATTTTTGACAATTGTAGCAACGCAATGGATTGGGTATGAATTGCTCAACTCTCTCCATTGTGTAGCCTACTTTTATCCTCTCCGGTATTTTAGGTTGGTCAAATGTCATTATGTAGATGTTTGTTTCAATGAGTTTACCCTCTTTTTTTATTGTAACTCTCTTTACTTCTATTACACCTTGTTTCTTCATTTCTTTTTTTTATTTCATAAATTGTGCATAATGACAATTCCTTACTTCTTACAACCCCTTTTTACTTATATTCAAGGATTTGTGAGGGTAAGTCTTTACGTTTATAGTGTGGAATTTAGTCATTTTCAGTAGGAAATCGGCATTTTTCCTTTTATCTACTTCAACGAGCAAAGTTTGATTTTTTAGTTTTTTTTACGTGGACGGGCGTCATATTACTAGATATTACCTTTTCAATTAAAAAAGGCGATAAGTTTGTTATTGGCGTTTCCGTGGATTCAATTATTATGAATCTGGGGAAACTTGCCACACCTTCGTTGTCCGATTCAGTTTCCGTCAGTTTTTTTGATGAAGAAAAAGGCATGATTGGTAATTGTTATTCACTGGTCCTATGCTCCACCAGCCACCATGGACTCTAACTTGAGAAGGGAATGAACCAAGGGGGCAAGACATTCGCCTTGGCTGAGACGGGGATACAATACCAGTATACTCATGCAAAGAGTATGATTCTGAGCCTCTTCCAAATTATGTTTTTTTAAAAAACAATAATCTCACAGCGGTCATAAGTCCTACCTCAGCAAAATTGACCCTCAGCCCCCGCCTTCTAGCACGAATGGAATAAAGGGTTGGAAATAGTTCCGCAAAAGTAGGTCAAATAGTTCCACAAGAGCAGATTGTATGATACGATTGGGAAAGTAAAGAAAAACAACAAAACTACATATGTGCTAGGGCATGTCGGGACCAGCCGATTGATCGGATCGGCCCCAATCCGACCGCCCGTCAGACCAAGTAAGGGCCAAAGTAGTGTGTTACAAGCCATTGACCACTCTGTCGCCGGATCAATGACTGCTCAACCACCAGGGATCCGTCCTAGCGCCTTACGGGTCGCCACCCACGGCCAACAGGTGGCCTCATTGGGGAGGTCTTACCCCTCTGCAGAGGTGCAGTCGGCGTATTCTACAGCTCCAGCCAATAGAGACAGAGAGAGAGAGAGAGAGAGAGAGAGAGAGAGAGAGAGAGAGAGAGAGAGAGAGAGAATGGATTGAGAGATAGAATTAGAGTGGGATGAACAAAGTGTTGAGATAAATATTTTTATTAGTGATTCATTTTTCTTATCTAGTTTTACTAGATTCACACACACACACACACACACACACACACACACACACACACACACACACACACACACACACACACACACACAAGCTAAAATGGATCCATGTTTGACGGGAACAATATTCTCACACACGTAACATCCACCCAGTGCCCTTGAATATATACGTGTGTATGAATTTGTATATACGTAAGTGTACTTAGGTCTATACATGTATGCATACCTTCACACACACACATACACACAGAATACATACATTTATATATGTACCAAAAAACATTCAAATAAAAGTAAAAAGAAGGGAAAGAACAAAGAACTTCATAAACAAAACAACCAAAATCCACCCAATAACCTCAAAAATATACGTGTACGAGTGTATGTATGCTTAAGCGTATATATATATATATATATATACGTGTGTGCACAAACACAAACACACAGAAGGCATACATATCATGGCGTTCTACACTACAGGCCACTTCATAGCGCACATAAGTAATTAGACTGGAGGCTGGTTTTATTGCAGAGAGAAGATGAGGTCGTTTTAGTTTCAATTTGAGCTAACTGTTGTATACTGTGTATACCTGGGTTGTCGGCTCGAGAAATTCAAAGGGATCTTTTAACCTTACCTTTGGTTGGAATATCATTTAACTTATTTAGTTGAAGTAAGTATATTGATTATTTTAGTTTGAGTTGATACATTATTTTTATTTAAATTCTAAAAAGGAAAATTTGTGGCTTAAATTCACTCACACAAAAAGATTTACTCACGTTTAAAGCTTTAACATTTTAAAATTAAATTTTAATTCATTTTTTGGCATTTTTCCTCTTAAAGATTGTTCAATATTTATTAATTAAAGTTTAAAGAATTATTTATTGATAAAATTCAATCCTTTTTTTTTTGCAATTTGTGTTATTTTAAGAAGCAAAACATTAAAACATTTAACAAATTTGAACAGAATTTAATTTAGTTTCTTCAAAGACGTAAAGCAAACTATTTTCATTATAAAATGAATTGAAAATGTTTTTTTATAGATTTAATGTCATTACTTAATCTGATATTTATTTTTGATATCGTTAAAAAAAAACATTGTTAGTGTGGGTGAAAAAATAACATCTACGAAATTAAAGTTTTTAATCATGCTTAAAGTTTGCATAAATTGACATTTCCCTATTAAAATCTTAAGTTTGAATAATAAATTTGAATAAAATTTAAACAGAGAAAGGTTCATTAACATATCTCTATTAAAACTTTATCCAATATTTCCATGAAAAGTTTTAAAAATAAAGCGAATTTCTTCATCCAATATTTAGATTTATGGCTTTTGATAACAAGAAAAATATCCTGAGTCAACAAGTTTTAGAAATGGCTCCTAAAATGCTTGGAATAAAATACAGATCAGACATAGTTATATGTGCTTTTGGGTACTATGCAACATCACGGACATTGTATAATAGATTAAGAGACGATTTTCAATTACCTTCATTAGCAATATTAGGAAGGATGACGTCTTTTTTGTTGTCTATATTAAATACTCTTAACACCAGTCAAAAAGAGCGCATGATTCTCCATGATGAAGTATATATCAAAACATTTTGCTACATCATGCCAAACAACTATTTGGTAAATAAGTTGACAATCCATCTCTACTTGCTCAAACAGAACTCGGCATAATGTTGACATATCTCAATGGGAGTCCAAAATTTCTGACAAAATTGGTTCCAATTTCAAAATTGACACCAGCGTTTTTATTTGAACAAATTGAATTAACAGTCTAGACCATCACATCTGTGCCAGCTGATGTAAAGGCTATTATATGTGATGACAAGCGAGTAAATCAAGCTTTCTTAAAATTATATCCCTCACTTCCTGAAAAACCTTGCTTAACTGAAGATAATAAACATTTGCGTTTTGATTGTGCTCATCTGTTGAAAAATATTCGCAGTTTGTGGCTGAAAGAAAAAAAAACAGGAGAACTAATCTTTGATGATGATGGAGTAAAACGAGTTGAAATGGGCACATCTTAAACAGTTATAACATTTTGAATCTGAAAAACTAGTCAAATTTTCAGATTTAAATGAAATTTCCATTGCTGCAAAGCCAATAGAAATACAATTGATTTCTACTTCCCACATAGTGTTTTCTGAAGAAAAAAAAACAACGTATATTGCACTTCTCACTCAGTTTGGAATAAGTGTAGATAAGAATGATACTACCCTCTTCATAAACAAGATTTTGACATGGTGAAAAGTTTTAAATGTTAAATCTCTTCAAATTGATAAATTACGTAATGATCCTCTACAAGCTGAAATCAGATCTCCAAATGACACCCGACTTGATTTTATCATTGAATTTGGTAAAATGGCTCTTAATATGGCTGGCAGTCAAGGTAATCATAAAAAAAAACACTGTTACTGTCATACTTCATACTTGCAATGGAATTGTTAGTCTATGTCGACACCTTTTAGCTACAAGTCATAAATATATACTACTGGGGCAATTTTCAACTGATCCATTGGATTAGGAATTTGGTAAACTTCACCAAGGATCAAGTGGTACCTATTTTCAACAGTGTATTGAAAAGCTGCATATTAAGCAGACATCTTTACTTTAAAATTTAAATATTGCTGAATTTGATATTAATTCAGGTACATCTTGTGATTACAAATTTTGTGAGGAAGGTTCAGAAATATTTGACAATCTGGAAAATTAAGAAAAATCTCTTTCTAATGAAATAAAAATGGCTCTTGTGTACATAACTGTATTTATTACAAGAAAGGATAATCAACCCAGGGGATGTGAAACCTATTTTTATTATGAAAAGCATGGAAAATATACCAATTTAACAGACCGTAGAAAACTAAAAGTTCCTTCTGACCACACTTGCCAATAATTATCTTGTTGTTTCATCCTTTTCCATACAACAAAGGAAAATGTTTACTTTAAATCATTAAATATCATTTTTATGCTTATTTCTGAGTTTCATTTTTTCAACATGGACAAAAAGCATGCGTCTATTTTTGCAAATATAATTAGAAAAATGTTTGTAAACATGGCAGATAAGAAAAAGTACCAGCTCTAAAAGTTTTGAAACTTTCCCAGAATAATTTGGTTTTATTTGTCTATATTTCTGAGATGGTTGATTGTTATACACATACTTCGGCAGATGTCTTCTAGCCTTCTCGGGTTCCGTTAGTCAAACCCAGTAACTGTAATGTAAATTTAAACAAAACTCTTTATTCGTTCGTAGGGAATAGATTGAATAAAGGGTTCAGTGATACCTGTAAATGATATAAATATTTCAATATTATTTTCAATAATCAATATTTCTGATTCAATATATATCTTCTAACAGAAATCATAAATACCTTTTTGTGTTGTTTAATAATTATCAGTGTCGATGGCAAAAATACTTATTTTCATTCATTTAACTTTCAACAGATCCTATTATCCTCAGGTGTAAATCAAAATGTTATTCTAAGTATTTTCAGAAGGGGTGGATTTAATTTTCTTCTAAAATTTTGGAAAATTATACATTTATGAATAGACGTCCAGTTCTGGCTCTCAGTTGCGCCATGAGTTGGCCTGTAGTATGGAATGCCATGATGCACATACATATATATATATATATATATATATATACACACAAATACATTTTTTAAAATTACGTTGAGTTGAGGTAAAAGATGGGAAAAAAGAAAGATGGTCATTAAACAAATTAACTAGAGGTCTATCCGTAGGTCGAAATGTTGAAAGAAATCAGTACCTAGACTCGGGGTTGGGACGTCCGCAATGGTGAAAACTCATTTAAAAGAGCGTCGAAGTCCAAAATTTAGGCTGATACATTATTAGGCGAACATATTGATAACAGTGCTGATGACGGCCTGAAGGGTACATTTCTCTGTGCCTTTTTGTTTATCTACCAGGTTGGCTGGGATCAAGGAAATTTGAGCACCACTATCTATTAGATAATTGAGGGCGGTTGTGTTATTATATATGTGAAGTAGACGATCTTTGTTGCTCTGTACCATAGCCAGATACGGCTACGTGACATGGACATATAATGTTCATATATATATATATATATATATATATATATATATATATATATATATATAACATAGAACATAGGATCTCGAAATTCGAAAAACACGTAACAACTTCTCGGTTCAGGTACGAAACTTTTCATTACCTTTGAGTTTAAAGGTTCTTCGACATAAGGAGAGAGAGGCACAATCTTTCTATTCTGGCTTTTTCATCTGCCCACCCCCAACATGTGTGGTACCCGCCAAAAAGGTCTCTGCGAGCAAGGGAAAGTCAACTGTCTCGTTCGGTCTCCAGTTCTCAACTATCTGACTTTTTCAAAATCTCCCCAAATCCTCCGCGCGCTTCCGGTGTGCGACGTCATTCGTACTGTATAAGCCTGTTTCCCATCTCGGCTATTGTGACATATCTGAGTGACACGTCCGCCCTGCGTGCTCGCGTGTGAATACCTGCTTTAATGTTGCACCTAAGTAACCCATGCACTGAGCCGAAAGGTTCTCAGCCGAACTAAACCCAAAGGCATAAACTGAAATCCCTCGGCCATTATATTACAGCTCGAGTGTGTACCGATAGAATTCGTCGTCGGTGTATTTGTTTAAATGTGACCTGATTTTAAAAGCACATGGCTGAATATATTTACGTGCATTTTCCCGGAAACAATTCTGTTACCAACAATAAGAACTAGGGCTATTTGAACGAGGTCAAGACTTCGAATATTTATTTTTGTTAAAAGATCTGCTGTGTGGATGGTGAATGGTTAGAGAATTTAATCGCTTATTCATTGCTTACATTTATTGTCTCAATAATACAACCATCTTTTTTTAACTCATTGTTTTCTTGAACTGTTGTTGACTAGGCTATGGTTGTGTGTACGAAGGAATGCTCCATAATTTGATCTGCAACCTCAGCAATTTTATCTAAAGTTGCATCTTTATCTCCAGTGGCTAGAATAGATTGTATGATTTGTGGCATTCTCTGTGGATATATATGCTTAGCTATGTTGTCATTTGCATGAACCGCCAATGAACGTATGTGTCGTAATAACTGAGACGGCTTACGGTCGCCTAGCGTTTCAGTATTTTACAATTGCTGAATTTTCTGTTGTTCAGAAAGTCCTCTCTGAGCGAGTATTACTTCTTTCATAGGTGTTTTCGACTAATTTCCGAGATAATATGACCCGGTAAGTTCCCTATACAGAAGTGAAACTTCTCAGTTTGAGTGTTGAGGCGTGGCCGTCGCTAATACCCAGGCCTGCTCGATGAAATGTGACCACACGTCAGTGGAGCCAAGAATCTCTCGCTTCATGACAACGTTGAATTATAATCACAAAGTCGTTTTTTTAATAAAGATTTTAAAACTTTTTTAATAAAGATTTTAAAACTTTTTAAAATGTAACAACGTATAAAGAAAATAAAGAGACATGTTTTGATTTTTACTGGTTTTTATTAATTTTAATTAAAATTAAGAAAAACAATAATTAATAAGAAAATATGAACATAAACATCACTTACAGCCGGTCGTGTTTGTAAATAAACACGGTTTTAAAGACAAAATTTTTCGTTTATTCGTCTAAATTTTAAAAACAGTTTAACAAACACTGCTTAAGTTTTCATATTTTAAAATTAATTATGAAAAATCAAATTAATTCAAACTAAATAAGTTCAAGTTACTGTTTTTAAAAATTAAACTTATAAAAGTCTTTATGTCTCAAAATTCAGTTGAATGTTTGAAGATTTCTTTTTTTACTTAACTTCTTACAAGTAATATTATCATTTTCCATGCTACAAAAATTATTTAATAATACATTAGAAGAGCTCCAGAGAATCATTTTTTCTATTTTTTCAATGCTGTGACCTTCACCACATGAGTCAACATGAAAGAGAAGTTCATCATTAGCCAAAACATCCAATGTTATGTATATAGACAATTTTCTTTGATTCATTGAATGAAGAAAAGAAGGATTCTTTACAAGTTTATTAATAATAATATAATTGTATAATACTAAATTTGTTGTTAAATCTTGCATCTTTTTGACCAAGCCAGTTGTTTCTAATACATTATAAAATATGTACTGAGTCAAATATGAAAAAAAAAGAGGTCTAGACTTCAGAACTGGATGTGGTTATACAATTGAAAGTTTTCCTGGGTACAAAATAAAGACATAGCTTTTTTATTGATTGCATTGTTATCCATTATTACACACAATACTTTAAAGCCTATTTCTTCCAACCCAATTATCAAACGTTTAGTTATGTTGAATAAATTTTCTGCTTTAAGACATTTAGTCGGCATTATATGTATAACATCCTTATAATTTGATAACACTACTAAGCATGAAAGCAAATGCACTTGTTGCCACTTCATTGGTGTAATTGGCTAAGCCAACAACATTGCCACCTTTATAATCAAAATAAGGTTTTAGATGAATTTCATCAATAAGTAAAGATACCGTGATAGCTTTCTGTACAAGTAACATGAGCTTATTTTTTATACACATGAGAAAATTGTTGTGATGTTGCTCAACAACAGGATTCATAGAGATTGATAGAGTAAGTTTTCTAATGGTTGAATAGCTTGGTAAAATTACATTTTTTGAATCTCTTAACAGTCTGTATCCAGTAGGAGAACAGTTATATAACAATAAAGAAAATATCATAATTTCTGTTGAATAATTGAACTTATTTAGTGTCATTAGATTTATTTGTTCATATATAAATTTAATTGCACTGTAATATTTATTTGACTCCTCTCGCAGTAATAACAGAAATGACATGATCAATTTCAATATTGAAATATCATTTTGTAGTTTGCTTTGTTGTTCCTCTATGTCCATTTTTTGAAGGTTTGAGATCAAAATTTCAAAAATATCTATATCATTTACAAAGTTAGGAATCTTATACTCCCCTATTCTGTGAATTTCCACATCATTACAGAACACATGTGCTGCAAAATCAGAATCAATTACAATAGACAGGGTCATTTTAGGATATGGAGATTGGATGATATGGCAAATAATAAGTTTATCCTGTTTCTTGATAATGGTCCATTAATTTCTGTCAATAGAATTTAATCTATCTTTCATATCATTAATGTTATGGAACATTTTTTGTTTTTTGTATGCTAGATCATCTGCAATACATTGATGTAAAGCTCTTTTCATATCAAAATTTTCCCTTTGGATTTTCTTTGAGTTTGGTGACTTTCGGGAGGATGTCGATGAAGATAAATGGGAGGGACAGTTTGGAAGAATCCTAGGTATAGCACCATCATAAAGATATTATGTTTCAAGTTTAACTGTAATAGTTTTACCTGTTTTTTATCAAATGCTGACGATTCTCTAATGTCTTCAGGTCGAAAATGAAGTTCCCATTGAAAAATAATTTCAAAAATACTGCAACATAGTTTACATCTTATTAATTGTTAAATGAATCAATGAATCGCTACGGATATATACTAAAAAAAGTAGTCATCGAGGTCAATTTAGTGGAATAAAAAAATATGAATATCAAAAACTCATGAATTAATTTTTTGTTTAGTTTTATTTTTTTTACTGCATATCATCCTTTTTAAGTCATTTAATACCGAAAACGAAAACAATAAAAACGTTTTTGTCAATACACAGTTTTTGAATAATATCAGCAGTGAAAGCATTATATAATCCATAGCAGAAGGGGATAATTATTTATATCTTTCCTAACGATATTATCCAAATGTGAACGTAAACGGAAAGACTGGAATTCGTACTTTCGTATTACTATTCCAAAGTCCGGCTATCAACTGAATCAAGTGAATTTCCCTATTTTAATTGAAAGTTAAAATGTATCTTCATTTATTAGAAAAACAAAGTCTTTAGGGAAATTCTGCTAAAAAATGACTGAGTTCGAATTTTAAAATAATATTTTGAAATATTTTGAATACATTGTTAATCCTCCTGGATGAAATAAGATATTTTTACCTTTCAGAAAAAGATACAATTAAAAAATTCTAGGATATTTGGTAATTCCATTGCATTTAAAAATATTTCCATATTAAAAAAGGAAAAAAATGTCAAAATTAACGTTTCTATTTCATTTATGATGTTAAACTGTTTATAAATAATCATTTTATCGCAAAACTTTTTTTGGCTTAATGCTTACTTACTATATAATTTTTTAAGGATTAAAAACCCAAAACTAACCATAAAAAATTATTCATTAGTTAAAAATCTAATTCTTTTTATTTCCAATTTTTTCTACGGATTAATATCAATGATAAACTTTCAAATTATCAAAAAAGGAAAAAATGTTTGGAAAATATTTTTGAGTGTGTTAGCGTGTTCATTTTGTGCTAAATATTTTCTAAAAATTAAATATTTTCAATATTATGATTTAGAATTCGAATGTGGGGGTGTGATTTAAACCTTTATGTTTCAAATAAATTCAAAACTTATTTAGAAATGATAGGTTTAAACAAAGTTTAAGTCATCATTTTCAAATTTAAATTTTCGGCAATAGTGACTTGACTTTTGGTGCAAATAATTTTTTAAAGGTTTTCAAATAAAAAAAAACATTAAAAATAAAACAAATTCTTTTAAAATTGACTAAAGAATAAATTTTGTAGTTTTTAGTCATTCAAGAATGAAAAAAAAATAATTCAGGAATATTTTTTCATGTTTAAAAATTACTCATTAAGTTTCAAGTATAGAAAAGTTAAAAGTTTTTACGATCGTTTTCTAAGAATCTTTAAAAATATTTCATTGAAAAGAAAACACAATTTTCTAAAATGAAATATCAACAAAAATAATTAATTCAAATATTTTAAGAAAATATAATGTTTAACAAGTTTTTTCGGCTTCAATTTAAATTTTAAAACTGCTTTCTTGTGCTACAGTAAAACTAATTTTTTAACAAATTTTGATTTTAGCGCCAGCTGAAATAAATTGTGATTAAAATTTTAACTACTCACTTTTCTAAATGGACTGGGGGTAAAATTCTCCCTTTTAATAGCATGTTTCCATTTATCAAATAAATGTTTGCTCTTTGGAAACGAAAAACAATGAACTTCCAGACCAATTTTATAATTCCCTTTGCATTTTGGTACTATGCAAGGGGAAGGCATGTTTGGTTCTGAAACCGAGTTAACGCTGAAAGACGCTGTGTAGTAAATAAAACAGAACTCTACTGGTAGTGACGTCAGCAAGTTAACTTTAATCATATGACAGGCCTTGGTAATATATATCACGGAGGCCAGGGTTGAGGCCACGCATGGCCATATTAAGTTCTAGTTGAATGAACCAAGAACTGATATCGTTCGACATGAAAGTTAATTTAGCCGGTTCGAAAGTTGAAAAGATATTTTCGAGGAGCCGCCGTTCATCTTGCTTTTGCTTTAGTAGCATGTATAGAAAAATAACAGACAAGAATAAGCAACGAAACGTAATTTAAAATGTTTCGAGAAGAAAATTTTTTTAAAGTTTTCTTAACGCCCATGAGTTTCCAAGTAAGTACAAGACAAAATACGCTAAGCTTGTAGAATTAATACTTTAAATGTTTTTTAAAGTAAAAAATACTCACACAGTATTTAGAAAGTAGTTTTTTAAAAAGAATTATTGGAGTATTCAAGCAATAGAAATGGGTTTTTTTTTTGTTTGTTTTTATAACAGAGAAAGAAAAAATATTACGCTCACAAGAAGTTTTTCAACGAAAAATATATCAGCATGTATTCGTAGCCTGTAAAACTATTTCTTTTACAAGGGTCAGCAATTTTCGTTTATCCAATATTTTTGTAAGTAAACAATATATGCATGATAGATAATGTTACAGAATAAATAAAAATGAATGTAAAAAAAATCCCAATATTTAAATAAAACAATGTTTTATGTATTGTAACAAAGGTACACAAAAATCAATGAAATGTTTATCATGAATCCCAAACGCAAAAAGTCTTTTCACGAAAGAAAATCCCGCCAATCTAGAGAAAGATGTCCGTGTGTATTTTAAAGTAAAAAATATATTAGGAATGTTAGAGTAATGGTGTGAAATGAAGCCAAAATAGGAAAAGGAAATGTATCTTTAACTGTCGACAGCAAACGGAAAAACCTTTTTTTTTTTTTTTTTTGCTTTTAAAATATTTTAAATTTCGAACGTTTAACGCGCATAAGCAGCAGTTTGATTCTAAATATTGATTGGCTGGGCTGTGAAATATTGTGGTGAAGTAATGTTTTATTATTTTCTATTTGCAGATAATGCTGGGTGCTACAGAGGCATCAAGTGATATTTTTGAATATTTTGCATAGCTCGACCAAGGATCAAACCCTGGTCTCTCAGACCATGAACGAACATTATAACCACTATGCCAATAGGCCGGTCAGACCATTTGGTAGAATGGTTTGACCGGCAATTTCTAATATTTTATCCAATTCCTAGTAGATCACCTTCCTCCACCCAGTCGTGCATAGTCTTGTACTCCTTTTGTGCAAGTTTGCTGTATTCGATTATCACGTGATTAACTGTTTCATCTTTTTCTTCACAAAACCTATATTTGCTATTGTGTTGTCCATTATCAATTTTTGCTTTTATTAATTGGTCCTTATGGTTTGGTTTTGTGCTGCTATTAAAAGAGATTAAGTTTCTCTCTTGAGGTGTCCTTTTCTTAGCCATGTCCAGATTATCTCGTTTGCAGTCTAGTTAGGTTGTCGCTTGATTATTTATTGTTTCACTCTCTTAAATTGAAACTCTAACTGAAAATAAAATTGCAACACCACTAACCAAAAATAAAATTGCAGAAATATATATTTATCAGAGGACTACTTCTTGGGAACTGCTGTATATTAATCGTTATGATTATGTGGTGGATTTTGATAATAAATTATACCTAATAAGATCTGTTTTCATTGTATAATGTTCTACAAAAGCAATAAAATCCTTGTATTATTAGTTAAGAAGAGATAGGACCATTACAGGTACTAACAGATAAGGTCAGTGTGGGTCAGGGATTAATGGCAATGAAGGATAACTTCACACTCTTCAGAACTGTTGCCTTACCATCAAGTGAAGTTTGCATACAGTCAGCATATTCTACGCCCTGCTGACAGGGCAATCTGATAAGTTTCTATGCTTTTCTTTATTTTATTCATTCATAAACTCTCATTGATCATTTAAAACCTTCAAATGATAACATTTTTCTTTAAATCCTTAAAGATTCATATGTAACTTTCATATTCATCTCTTATTCAAAGAAAAAAAACGATTCTAATATTCTGCCTCTTTCTTATAAACCAACGTATATGTATCTCCATTTACGTCTACATGATATAAATTCCCTGGGTTCATTGGGATGTCATGACTTATTTCTTTTTTCTTGTTGATCGCTGCATAGACATCCACAGATGTCTCGGCATCTTCTTTGTTCTGTGGCTTTTGCTGAGAGTGACTCTCTAATGTATTTACTTGATAGAACTCATTGTCCACAATTTCATCGAGGTGGTTATTAAAATTCTTACATGTAACTGTATCATCAGCAACAATATTTCCAGTCGTATCAATTTCGCCCAAAGAAGTTTCATTGATATCGTTCGTATTTTCCTTCTGGAATCTTTTCCTGTAAAAGATTATGAAGAAATCTTGAAATTAGTGTAACTATTGGGTTTAGTACATGGTATACTATAATTCAAACTTGCATATGGCCAAACTAGAAATCAGAAATGGAGGTCTATTGAATAATGTTTGATTTTCAGAAATTTGCAAGAAAATTAAGTTCATGATTTTAAAAAATATTTCGAATAAAATTTTCACCATACCTGAAGATAATAGAATGTGCTGAAAGTTAAAAAAAATGAAACTCTGTACTTTTCTTATGGAAATAGATGAATATTAAACAAAATAAAGAGGTAGTTAAGATTTCTGGTAAAAGATATGATTCACATTATATATGATGTAAACTCTTTCCCAAATGAAATAAGAGTGACCGATAAAGGCACTGTCTAACCAGGTGATTTCTGGTTGCATTTAAAACATTGGAAGTTTGAAATGTAAACGTACAACATGCTTTTGAATAATGGAAATTATTTACGACCCAGCATAATACTTCTTACCCAACATATAATACAGATGTATTCTATAGAAATATTTGTATTACAATAAAATTAAATCTCAAAGAAATTTTATCTATGTAATAGTTTTATTCATTCTAGATGAAACTCCGACAGTCACCCTGATAATTTTGACAAGTGTTTTCTTTCATCTTTCTAATTCTACTCTGTTGATCATTGTAATGATAATATTTGGATCTTTATATATATATATATATATATATATATATATATATATATATATATATATATATATATATATATAGTTGCAAATTAGTCTCATATATATAGATATCCAAGTGTTATATATTAACCCTTGACCGACCCGTCAATGAAAGACACACCTGCTTAAATAAGCGTAAAAATATGACGTGATCTAATCGGAAGAGGTGGGCGTTTGAAATGCAGGCATATATTAATATGCAGATGCCTGCTGAGCAGTTGGAGAGAGTGGGGGCCCGAAAGTCAGAGCCAGCTTGCAGTCACTGAGAACGCCCTACTGGGGCCTGTGGCTCCAGTTAAGTAGCCCCGACCGAGAAGTAGAAGTACTTGAATGTAACGTAGTGCGCTCTGGTCAACAGAAGTTATGGGCCAATATAGCAATCTGTCGTTGTCTTTCTCCGTCAGTCTGTCTCAGTTTGTTGTAATCTGTTCCTGTCTCTCTCGTCTGTCTGTCTCACACACCATAGAAGCTTCAACCCTTTACGAAAGAATAAAAAGACGTACATATTTTGATAACCAAGTGTGGTGGTTATTCTTCATGTACGTATCTTCCCTCAATTGTAAAAATATAGATAACTGTTTCTTTTGTCACTGCATTTGATGAGCGTCCACGCAAGAATTGAAGTTGAAATTGGATATTTGTATATTAAAGTTCAATTGGCAACTGAATGGTAAATTTTTAGTTTGCATTTATAATAAAATTATTTTTTTTTATCATCCAAGTTCTCAGTATAAAAATAATAACAATGAAATGCTAGATAGAATCTGTAAATTCATATGAAACATAAGTATCAATATAAACATATTGCGTACACACACACACATATATATATATATATATATATATATATATATATATATATATATATATATATATATGCATGTATACATATATTTTTCATCACACGAGTGAAAGCACTTGCGATACCCTGCCCTCATCAGCCGCCAATCAAGGATGATAACATAGTTTTGGTAGCTAAGGCGGTACTGCCACTCCTGGCGCTACCAAGCATTTTGCCACAGGAAAGGGTATTTAAAAGAAATATACATAATTATATATATATATATACGCCTGACCAACTAAAAGCAGAGAACAGTGGATATTTGTTCATCTTCATTTTTAGTGCAGTTTGTGATTTTTTAAAAAACGGCCGTTGATGTCATAGCAACTGTTTCTTGATGTTGCGTAATCACACGGGAATGGTGGTTCCGCGTGCATTTCATTCATGCTGATATCCCTTCTGTATCCGTCGATTATTTGGTTATTTTTCTTTCAGTTTTATCTTTTTATGCGTTACTGCACCAAAGCACTCAAGACAAACGTCATATATAACTCTGCCGAAATATGTTATTTGTTGAACAATGGGGCCCTTAAGATGGGTGGTGAGCAAAAAGAAAGCTCCCGGTCTAAGTTTATCCAAGAAGCAATCTGATTACCCTTAGGACACTAAATTCTTGGTTTGCTAGGAATGTCTCACACAGCAATGGGCTACTGAAGACTATGGGGTATTCCTGATTCATAATGTTGGAGAATTACGTTGCTTGCCCCAGCGTGCCTTGTGGTTTCGTAACACTCGCAAGCTGTTGAATTCTCTGCCGCAATCACACGTTGTAGCCAGGTACATATCGAGATCGTTACCGTATGAGCAAATATGATGAGTGATATATTTTCCCTACTCGTGACAGACATCCTGAGGGCATATATATATATATATATATATATATATATATATATATATATATATATATATGTACTGTGCATTTTTTATGCATGTATACATATATATATACTGTTTATAAATATGTATGTATATGTATATATATATATATATATACAAAAACATCATATATATATACATGCAATATATATAAATATATCTACACATACACTATAAATGCATATATATATGTGTGCGTGTGTGTATACTCACATAAAGTATATATATGTATATATGCATACACAGTGTATATATATATATATATATATATATATATATATATATATATATATATATGTATATATATTTATATACTGTGTCAGTATATATAAAAAAATTTCGTGTGTGTATACATATATATATGTATACATTTTTATTGTATATGTTGATATATTTATGCATACATATACTGAATGTCCATATGTATATACTTTGTATGCGTATATATATATATATATATATATATATATATATATATATATATATATATATATATATATTCTGTATAAGCGTATGAGTATATATATATGTGCACACACATTGCATCAGTGGTGTGTATATTTCAAAAGCGATAAGAATTTTGCATGTGCACCCTTGATAATGGCCCAAAATCGGACAGAAGTATTGGGAAACCAATTAATTATGGGAGTTTCATTAACCAATTCCTGCCGGATACCATGAAATCATTACGGCAACCATAAAGGTATATACAAAAAATGTGTAGACAAAAGATGTCAATATTGTTTAATGAAATATATATATATATATATATATATATATATATAAGCACACACTGTATATGTATATATTAGTTTATATATATGCATATATATAAACACACATACAGTATACATATATATATACATACATATATATATATATATACATATATATATATATATACACTGAGTGTTTATATATATATATATATATATATATATATATATATATATATATATATGTATATATATATATAAGGTGATGACCTAAGTCGTAGGTAACCTGATGGTTCCCTTTTCAATAGCTACTACACCAAGCTGCTGGGGAGGGCGCTACTCCTTTTTCTGTATTGTCCAACTTTGCCATTGATACGTACTTTATAATGCTGAGTGTTAAGCAAAACGGCATCAAGTACTATTTTTGAGTCTTTGGTATGACTCGACCTGGGATTGAACCCCGGTCTCTATTGGCAAACACTCTAATTATTAGCTATAACTAAGGAAAATTTAAAAACAATAATCAGGGGAAATAATCACTTCCTACGTATGTCTAAGCTATTGAAGTTACATTAAAATTCATATTATTGATAAAATGTGGTTCAGTTTTGTTCTCTCATTTTTTTTTTGCTTTGTTGTGTTTTGTTCTTATTTTTCTGTCCAATTCTATATATATATATATATATATATATATATATATATATATATATATATATATATATATATTGTATAAGTGTATGAGTGTATATATGTGCCCACACATTGCATCAGGTGGGTGTATATTTCAAAAGTGATGAGACTTTTACATGTGCACCCTTGATAATGGCCCAAGATCGGAGAGAAGTATTGGGAAACCAATTAATTATGTGAGTTTCATTAACCAATTCCTGCCGGATACCATGAAATCACTACGGCAACCACTAAGGTATATACAAAAAATGTGTAGACAAAAGATGTCAGTATTGTTTAATGAAATATGCAAATATATATATATATATATATATATATATATATATATATATATATATATATATATATATATATATATATTTAAGCACACACATTGTATATGTATATATAGGTATATATATGCATATATATACACACACGCATACAGTATACATATATATATATATATAGTGTTTATATATATATATATATAGTGTTTATATATATATATATATATATATATATATATATATATATATATATATAAGTAAAGTTGATGATCTAAGTCGTGGTTCAGCTTTGTTCCCCCCCTTTTTTTTTGCTTTGTTGTGTTTTCTTCTTGATTTTTTTGTCCAATTCTGTATTATCGATCTACAACATTCAAAATGCATTCTATGAACAAATTCGAATGATTATTTAAGAAAGATGGGGTATTACTTTAATAGATAAACATTTCTTTGATAATTGCTTGATTTACCTGGAACAAGCGTAAGTAGTCAGCGGGAAAATAGTCAGCAAAACAATCACAATGACCCCCAAAATGATAAACCCTGAAAAAAAATAAACAAAAAAATTAGCATCTGCATTGGAAACAGTCAAAATAAAAATGTATTTATTTTAAGGAAAATCAAGGATGACGAACAGCCGAAAGGAAAGTTGAGCAAACGTACAAGAAAATGCGTGGATTATTTCGAAAAGTTGAATGTCGCTTTAATTCTTTCTTATTCTTTCGTTTAGAAACTGTAACTCTGTTCAACAGAATGTACGACGGTTATTGAATAAATGAGGAGGATTTATCTCCCTATCTATTTATATACGAGGGTCATTATTAAATAAGGAGGATTTATCTCCCTATCTATTTATATACGAGGGTCATTATTAAATAAGGAGGATTTATCTCCCTATCTATCTCTATACGAGGGTCATTCAATAAATAAGGAGGATTTATCTCCCTATCTATCTCTATACGAGGGTCATTCAATAAATAAGGTGGATTTATCTACCTATTCATCTATCGAAGAAGGTCATTCAATAAATAAGGAGGATCTATCTATCTATCTATCTATCTATCTATCTATCTATCTAAAGGGTCATTCAATAAATTGAGAAATTTCTTGTGAAAAAACAATTTTTTTGAATTTTACCCCGTAAATGTAAATTCTGCATTGCTTGGAAGGGTGTACAGGAAAAGACTTGATCTCGTAAAAATATTTATTGTGAGTCTTTTCAAAATGGCTAGAAATTCAGCAGAGTGCTCCAGGCTTGAACAGAGATATGTCATCCATTTTTTGGAGGCTTAGAAGTGCAAACTATGTGTAATTTACAAAAGAATGTGTGATGTGTTCGAAGAAGCATATTTTAGTCCGAAAATATTTGGTTCGCTTTGATTTCAAGGCATAAAAACCAGTGGGGATTATTTAATGCTAAATTCTCTTTATGCAGCTTATATATGTTTAGTAAGTGCATAGTTTGTGGTCAATATTTCTAAGTGCGTCACAGCTCATTTGTTTGCCAACAATTAAATGGTTATACATATGATTTGTAAGTCAATAGTTTGTTGTTAATCTTATCTTTAAAAGCATTAGAGTTAATTTGTTTGCACACAAGTCTTACTATTGTTTGCACACTGTTAAATGGTTTCAAATATTCAAACATAAATAGTTCTCTTTAGTATTAATCATTTGTTTGTACTCAGGTAGTTTCAAACTTTGCTATGTAATGCCAACAATTCAATCCTGGCACACATTTAAAGAGTTTCAATTTTTGCCAATCAAATCTAAAAATCCTATTCAACATTACTAGTGTTTGTATGTATAAATGGTTATATATATGATTTGTAAGTCAATAGTTTGTTAGTAATCATATTTTTAAATGAGTTAGAACTAATATGGCTGCAAACAAGTATTACTGTTGGTTGCACACTGTTAAATGGATCCAAATATTCTTACTCAAATAGTATTATGCAATGCTAACAATTCAATTCTGGCACAGTTAAAGTTTTTCAAGTATTGCTAATCAACACTAAAAGTTCTATTCAACATTATTCATTCATTAGCACACAGTTAAATGATTCTAAATATTACTATGCATCAATAACAATTCAATTAGACATCAGTCATTCATTTACAAACAGTTAAATGGTCAAAGTATTCTATTTCTAACAATTAGATTTAGCATATGTCATTTAATTGCAGTTAATCTAAATAGGCAAACAGTTGTATTTGACACACAGATAAGAATCTATCTGGTGCTGCCACTCTGGGTCAGAGTGGACCTGGGAAGCGATGACAATGAAGGGGTACTCCGCATTCCCCAAAGCTCTAGCATTACCGAAGCCTTGCTATCAGATTGTTTAGTGTCATATCCAGGAGACTCGTTGGAGGAGAGGGGAGTCCTACAGTTTGGGTAGGAAAGATGATCCACAGGAACTGTGCAAAAAAGTGATATTTAACCATACTACCAAATGGTATATAGACAAACGAGATTCTGTCGTTTGAAATAAGAGGATGAATTGAGACAATCCAAACTACAGAAATCCTAAGATAGGCGAGAATACTGAGAAGAGTCCTGGAGATATAAGCAGATTTGCTGTCACTCTTACTCCAGTGAAAGACCATCAGCTAACGCTGGTGTGAAAACCTTACAGGAAGTAAAATAATGAAAATAAATGCTACAGACACAAACACAGCCATCGAAAGATTACCATGATTTACACACAAACCACTTGTTTAAACCGCATCACTTTTGGCGCAGGTATAAAAGGGGCGCGTCCTGCTAAGGTTGGAACCCTGGCCCCAGTATTCGAAAAATCAGCTACAGAGCTCAAACAAAAATTCCTAAAATGCAAACTCACAATACAAATAGTGACATTCAACGTTAAAACTTTAAATAGAATAGGCCAACTACAGGAGCTAACAGTTTCGGTGATATATCATAATATTGACATAATATGCATACCAGAACACTGATACATTCATTGCGAAGATATTAAATATCACGATACTGGCAATGGATGGATTTTAGTCTTTGCATCTGCATGGAAAACTCTGTTAATGCCACGATAGGAGGTGTAGGTATTTTTATAGGAGCACGGGCTCTAAAATCACTAAATAGCATCGACAAAATACAACCGAGGATGATGGTATCTACTTTGAATGGCAACTAGAGCGCAACAATCATCTACTGCTACAGCCCTACCAATGTTAGTGAAGAAACGGACCTCATCGCCTTCTGTAACGAGCTATCCTCCCTAGTTCGTAGTATCCCGAAACACAACGTTCTTGTCCTTGATGGAGACATGAATGCCCAAATTGGTAAAAACGTAAACAAAAAATTCAGCTTACGCAACTCGTCAAACTTAAATGGAGAACATCTAACAGATTTCACGCTAGAAACTAGATTAACATGCCTCAATACAAAATTTGAGAAAAGAAAGGGAAAACTATGGACATACACCTACGCAAATAATACTAGAGCACAGATAGACAACGTCTTTATAAATAAGAAATGGAATTACAGCGCATTGAATTGAGAGGCATATTCATCTTTAGAGGGTGTGTCCTCCGATCACCGAATTGTCACGGCAAAGATACGGCTGAGGCTAAGAAGGAAAGCGGCCCGAACAACAACAACAACAACCGTGCACTATGACTGGTCCCTGCTTAACAACAAGGATGTTAGAGATAAATATACTTTAACACTAAGAAACAAATTCGATGCACTTCAGGAGATATCAGAAACACCTACTCTGACGAACAAGACATGCTGAGCACAGTTGAAGGAGTAAGAATGACCTCATCAGTGATATTCTCCAATGGATTCCAACACATAGACACATCAGTGTTAGCCATCTAGCAAAAGCTTATATTCAATACAAAATTTGAGAAAAGAAATAATACTAAAGCACAGATAGACTAATGCTAAGCAACTATTATCTGGGGGAAAGGCCTCCAAGGACGTGCAGCCTTTCTGCTGTATTGAATATTAGGATTATAAATAGTGAAAATCAGCCACCCCCTCGTCTCAATTGTGACCCGCTGTACCTCTCCTCCATGACGTAATTGCCCTTTTTTAATCCTTTATGTTTACCATTATAAAAGACCCCTGATGTACACTAACCGGCAGGTTGAATTTTCTTGATAATTGCCGATAGGAAACAAGCAGAAGAAGTTAGTTCTTTTTCACTTTGCATTCATTAAGAGGAAGACGTTAGTTTTCATCTATCCGTGGAGAAATTATAAATTGAATCAATATGAGATGAATACTGAATATGGGACGGTTAGCAATTCTTGTTCTTACCGAGTGTAGATTGGTACTTCAGCTAGTATAGAATAAAACTTATTATCAGTCTGGCTTTCTGTCATATTCTTAGACACTAAAGAACTTTTCGAACCAATATAACATTCGTGATTTATGTAAAAAAAGAAACAAAAAAAGAAAAAAAATCTTTACCTTTTGTTGTCGCTTCAGTTGTGATTTGCGAACTTTCAGCGAGGAATTCTCCAAAATTTTCTTCACTTTCGTTGGAAGCTATGAAAAAATTGCGATTATTTATCATTCTATAATATTTCTGTTCTTCAATGAGAATAGTATTCTCTTAAATTTGGCCAACTGAGGAAATTTTTTCTGTAAAGAAGTAACAGTCACCACACACACACACACACACACACACATATATATATATATATAGAGAGAGAGAGAGAGAGCGAGATTCCTTAAGGGAGCTAGAAACTACCTACCTAGGTTTCACCTCACGGAACTTCAGGATGATTATGACAAAAGAGAGTTGCTCAAAACGACATTTTATCATTAAAATGGCCACAAAAAAGAAAAAAAATACTTTCTGTCAAGGAGCCAGGTATTTTTATGTCCGCAGGCATTTACTATTTTAGACTGAGCAATTCATAGGCGGAATTATAAGAAGCTATAGCTAATTTTTCTACTATACATAAAAGTCTATATCTATCATCAGACATATTTTCAGCAATTTTATAATTTTCCATTTTAATAAAGGATCAATTCCTTTTGTTTTGTTCTCATCAAATATTACATCAAATGAAATTTCACTTTTATTACACATAAATTTTTCTAAATTTAAAGTAAAAAAATTATGAGTCATGTTATTTTTAAAATGTTATTTGTTTACCATTATGAAAGAAAGAAAGAAAGAAAGAAGAAGAAGAAGAAGAAGAAGAAGAAGAAGAAGAAGAAGAAGAAGAAGAAGAAGAAGAAGAAGAAAGAAAGAAAAACATAAGGAAAGTGAGACAGAAATCATATATCAAAATGTTTTGTCTTGAGAATTGCGTTTTGAGCAGAAAGAAAGAAAAAAGAGGAAAAGAAAGAATGAAAAAAGAAAAATATATTAACTGGAGATTTAAGCTCCCGGGAAGAAACAAAGAAACAAACAAAGAAAGAAATCATATTACAAAATGTGTTGAAAAGAGAGAAAGAAAGAAAGAAATCTTAAAATAAAATGGGTGGATTATAAATTACATTTGCTTGAACACTAAAAGAAAGAAAGAAAGAAGGAAAGAAATAAAGAAAAACGGAAGAAATCGTCACATATAATACATTAACTGGAAATTTAGGTTTCCGGAAAGAAAGAAAGAAATGAAGGAAGTAATTACTCCCCACACAAAAAAGAAGCATTGATTAGAGTCTTACGTTTTTGATAGATAGACAAACAGAGAGAGAGAGAGAGAGAGAGAGAGAGAGAGAGAGAGAGAGAGAGAGAGAGAGAGTGTGTGTGTGTGTGTGTGTGTGTGTGTGTGTGTGTGTGTGTTTGACTGAGGAAGAGAAAATGAGATAAAATGATAAAAGAAAATGTTTGATGAAACGTCTCACCTTTCAAGAGAAACCAGCAATTTTCATCTATTTCAACATAGTCATCAGGCTTGAGTTTCACGTAAGAAATTGCAGGATGGGAACGAAGATTTTTGGAAAGGACAAGGAAATGGTAAAATTTGTTGGGATGTTTTATTATAGGTTTTGTACACTTTCTCTGATTAACATAACAACCAGAAATTAATTTTTCACAATTTTTAAGTAGGAGACACTTTGATGAATTGAACTGACCTGAAAAAAAAGAAGAAAAATTCAATGATTATTTGTAACATTGAAGATTATCTCATTTGACTCAAAAACTATGCGTTACGTTTTAAAAATATTTTATTCATAAGTAGTATTCAGGTTACTCTTAAAATGATAGATAGATAGATAGATACATGCATATACACATGAGTAAAAGTAAAGTTGGCGACCTTAGTCGAGGTTGACCCGAAGGCTCCGTTTTCAATAGCTACTACACCAAGGTTTAGGAGAGGGCGCTACTCCTTCCATAGATTGCTCTATTTTACTCTTGATGCTTACCTTATAAGCAAGATGACATCAAGTACTGTTTTTTAAGTTTTTGGTATGACTCGACCTAGGATTGAAACCCGGTCTCCCGGACCATTGGCGAACACTCCATACATACATACATACATAGAGATATGAAAAAGATACATAGACAGATACAGAGATTGATATAAACAGACTGAGATAGATAGATAGATAGATAGATAGATAGATAGATAGATAAATAAATAAAGAAAAAATATTTTGTGACTGATGTAGATAGATAGATAGATAGATAGATAAACTGTGTGTTGTATAGCTCTTAGATATCGATCGAGAGAGAGAGAGACATACAGACAGACAGACTGACAGATTGAGAGAGACAAACAGGTAGATGTGTGTGTTATATATCACTAAAAAATCGAAATTTAAATAGATTAAGATACATATGAACAGACCTAAATAGATAGATTGACAGACAGACAGACAGGCAGGTTGATAGATAGATAGATAGATAGATAGAGAGAGAGATATGTGGGTATTATACATCACAAAGAAATCGCCATTTCCATCGTATATTATATAGATGATTTGCGGACTAGTTTTTAAGAAAACCGGGTTCAAGAGATGATTACTTGGTCTTTTTGATTCCTAATTTGTTTGCTTTATATTCAAACATATTAAAAGCAATTCTATGTAGAATTTGATGTGGCAATCAATTAATAACTAATGTCATCTTTTTATTTGCCTTCTTAATTAATTTCGTTTGGCTTTCTTATTTCATATCAGATTTTTATTACGTTAAAACTTAAGTATTTACGTCCGACTGTGGGCACCTATTTTTTTCATAATGTATAAAGCAAAGTTATCACAGACAGCACATATGGGCAAAAAATATAGGGCATCGATAGACTGCAAATAAGGTGCATAACATGGTCTCTGAAACATGGATAATAGAATGTCTAAAGTAAAATTGTGCTTGATTTTTGTACAGTATCCATTTTTCATTATTCATTAATCCGGTCCTGAATGTGCCGGATTGATGAATAATGAAAAATCCATAACATGGCAATCATTATCATTATCAAAGTGTCCCAATCGATCAGAGCCGTTGATAAGTTCTATCGACGGCATCCAGTGTCCGCAGAGAGTAAATAAATGTAATTTTTTTGCTGGTCAGCCAACACTAGTGTGTCCATAAGTAGGAGTCCACTAAACATTGCTTATAACTTTGTCTCCTTACATCAACAGCAGTGCCCAGTATGTTTTGCTTGTCTAATTTGGATGGCCTGCAAGATGGGAGGTAAGTGGACGTATAATTGCTGTTTCCAGGATTTGTTGAAAACAGCACGCAAAATCCTTTGGTTGTTCCCATCTAGCTTTTCTTTTTTTTACCAGGGGTTATGTTAGAATCCTTATGGCGCAACCATACAGTAGTACTAACTCTGGCGCAACTTGGAAGCATTAGTATTTTATTTAGTGACAGCTAATGATTCCCCCACCCCACAAATTTTCAAAAAGAAAACATACTTACGTCTAACGCAAACGAAATGGATTTCTTTATTTGCTGGAATTGAACATGAATTTTTCATGTTACAGTCGTTCAAAACTCTTGTTTCATTCGTCACGAACAAGGAATCCTGATCACATTTGATGCAGGTCTTTCCTTTAACTGTTTTAATTAATGTTTCACCTGTGATAAAAAAAAATCAAATTATAATATTAAATTTCAATGTTTGAAATCAAATTAGTAGAAAAAACTGGGAATTTTAGCTTAGATTTTTCAATGACAAAGTGCCCTAAAGTTTCATGGCCGACAAAAAGAGAAATTGATTTCAAATCACTTCAGCTGCTAAATACAATTATCTCCCTTTTTTGTCTAAATACATTTAACTCCCTTTTTTGTATAAATACATTTATCTCCCCTTTTTGTCTAAATTTCTCTGATAAAACTTGGTTATTTTTATCACTTCGAATAATTCGGACTATTGTCTTCATCTTAATTGTTATACTCACAACGTTTCGGCCAATGTATCCTTCGGCCTTATTCCGTTGTTTTATGTCGGGAGCCCTTACACAACTTCGAATTGATCCCTTTATTTAACCCACAGGGGTAGATTGTTCTAATTCCGTTAACCATGACCTGGTACAAGTATTAAGCTATAAGTATTCCTTGTAATTTACTTGTCGTCAGGATTGAACCTGAAACTTCCTGACAATTTCACTTTAATACACTTTAACCAAACGCCTATATCTGCAGGATATTTTTCTAGAAAAAGCTTTTGTGTATAATACGTTGGTGTAATTCCAATATTTCAAGGTCAGAGAACCACACTTTCTTCTATTATTGTCCCAACCTGGTCAGCAAGTCTCTGGTTTGTTGTCTTAAATCTAGCGAAATCTGCCCAAATCTCTATCATTTTTCTATATCCTTTTGGGTAGGGTTGCTCCTAAAATAACTGTATGGCGCAAGTTTATTATCTTCCCAAGTTCATTTTCTGTGCTGTAGTTTCTGATTTGAGTGGTTAATGAATTTATCGTTTTTGTACCTGAAATAAGAACAGCCAATATTGGCAGGATACCAATCAGATTCCCCATGCTGGCTATGAAGGGATCACCTGCCGATCATGACACCAAAACCTAGTGACTAGGTGCCATGTTGAGTATCATTTTGATTTGTCATATTTCATGGGTAGTATACTGTGGCTATACCTGACCCAAGAATTGTTTATTATCTGCACGCCTAACACAAGTGTGACCGAATTAAGCGGTTCACACAAAAAATAAAATAAAAAATAAAAATAACAAAATAAAAAGATATTGAAAAATTAAATATTTAAAAAATTAAATAAAATATTCTTAAAAGATGGAAATATATATATATATATATATATATATATATATATATATATATATATGATATATGATATAAAAATAATATAAAAATAAAGAAATAAAAGTAAAAAATAAAAATAACAAAAAAAAAGAAATTAAAAAATGAAATATTTAAAGAAATTAAAAAAAGATATTTTCAAAAAATTGAAATATATATATATATACATATATGATAAAAAATAATATAAAAATAAAGAAATAAAATTTTAAAATAGAAAAAACAAAAAAAGAGAAATTAAAAAATGAAATATTTAAAGAAATAAAATAAAATATTTTTAAAAGATTGAAATATATATATATATATATATATATATATATATATATATATATATATATATATATATATATATGTTATAAAAATAGAAATTAAAAATAAGATAAAATGAAATAAGAAAAGTACGCAATAAATAAAAATTAATTCTCAAAACTGGTTAAGTTTTAACTTAGTTAAAGTCCACAGTGGAATTATTTCTACGTTCTACATGATACCCATAAATCTTATCCAATTTTTAAATAGAGCAATTTATGTATCAAATTTTATATCTTAAAAATATATTATAAATTTGTGCGTAATTAATAAATATATATTGCTCATATTTAATTTTACTTGAATGAAGTATCTGATACAAATGTAATATAATTGCCGAGGGATTTCGTTTTATATATCTTGTCTTTCGTTTTAGTTAGGCTGAGAACCTTTCGCTTAGCGCATGGGTTAGTAAGGTGCAACATTAACGCAGGTGTTCACGCGCGCGCGGAGAGGATGTGTCATTCAGAGATGTCAAAATAAAAATCCCTGATAGGAATTGAGACCAGGGTATTTGGGTGACGTCACACGCCGGAAGCGTGGGCTGAGATTTGAGAAAAAGCATTGAGTTGAGTTCCTGCCTCAGAAGAAGTAGGTTGACTTTCAGAGATGGGCGAGTCCAGACAACTTTGTGCGCTACGGGCGCCGCGCGTTGGTTGGGTTGAGAGCTGACGATGTAAAAGCGGTCAGAATAGAAAGATTGTGTCTCTCTCTCCTTACGTCGAAAAACCTTTAAACTCAAAAAGGTGAATAAAAGTTTAGAACCTGAACCAATTTCGTGAATTTCGTGTTTTTAGATTCCCTATGTCTATTTCACATATCCGTATATTATGGGTATGTAACACAAAGAATATATAGAGAGAGATTAATAAGTAATCAAATAAAAATCACCACTTCCCTTATCTATTCAAAATATACCATTTTAGAGAAGCGATGAAAAAGACGTCAGCTCACTTTGACGAAAGCGTTTCAATCCTATTACGACTACTATTATTATTATTATTATTATTATTATTATTATTATTATTATTTCACTACTACTATTACTACTACGACCCTTATTGTTACCACGACAACTACAACCACTACTAAAGGTGCGCTAAGTATAACGGTTATTGACATGGGAAGTAAAATCGGCGACCCGATTTCAAAACATAGACAAGGCAGTTTATGCTTCATTTCGTGCTAATGTTCTTCAGAAGGCATGAATCCATCTGTTCTCGCTTCATGTTCTATACCATGATGAGGGAAGAAAGAAAAACAACACTTCTTTTTAGGAATGTATATATCTTTTTATTCTTTCGTAAAGGCGTGAAGCTTCTGTGTTGTGTGTGACAGACGAACGGGGGGAGGCAAGATAGATTGACCTATATTCTTCTCTTGACCATAGCACACTGTGTTATCTTTAAGACCCACTTAGCACTTCTGCTTCTCGGCCAGGGTTTGTCAGCCGGAGGCCGCTGAGAGCAACAAGCCCCAGCGAGGCGTTCTAACTGATTTCAAACTGGCTTTTACTCGGACCTTCACTGTCTCCAAATAACTCAACTGGAGGCTACCCAACTGGTGGCAGCGGGGCGCTCTCACCGACTGCAACTGACTCTCACTCTGGCCTTCACTGTCCCCAACTGACTCAACTACCGCGGGCATCTGCATATATTATTTCATAACGCCCACTTGCTTCCGATTAGATCACCTGATATTCTTCCGCTTATTTACACAGGTGCATCACTGATTGACGGCTCGGTCAAAGGGCAGTATGTAACACTCAGCTATGGATAAATAGTAGGGCAGAGGGAACCACTTTAGGAAACTCTAAATTCAAAGCACTTTACACCGCTTGATAATTGATCTTGTGACACATCCTGTCCTTGCTTGAGGGGTTGGATAAATACATACATACTACTACTCCTACCCCTACAACTAATAATAATAATAATAATGATTAGCAATAAAACCAGACCTAATTAACCCAGACCAGTCTTAATCAACAAGAAAAAAGAATCTGTCATCTTGTGGATTTTGCTGTTTCAGTCGACAAGAGTGGAGGTGAAAGAAGGCGAAAATTGAGACAATACTAGGATCTTGCCTGAGAACGGAAAAAGTCGTGGAACATAAAAGTGACAATAATACCAACGGTAGTCGAGGCTCTTGAAGCATTCCACAATAAATTGGATAAGGGATTCGATAAATTGGAGGTCAGAGAAAGAATCGAAACCATCCAGACTATAGAATTACTAAAATCGGCTAGCATACTTAGAGAAGTGCTGGAGACTTGCTGTCGCTCAGACTCAAGTGAAAAATTATCAGTATGAAGTGGTGTGAAAAACGCTTAAGGAGTATAAAAAAGTTACTCCAAGTTGGATCATCCCAGTGAGCTGGAAAGGATGTGAAACATGACGGTGACGGTGATACCAGTTGTAGTTAGTGCATTTGGAACGCTCCTCAAAGGCTTGGAAAAGATATTATAAGAATTGGAAATCAAAGGAAGAATCAAAACCATACGGATCACAGTATTGTTAAGATCGGCAACTGAGAAGAGTCCTGGAAGAGACTTTAGACCACTTGAAAGACCTACAGCTAATGTCAGTGTGAAAAAACAACATAACAACAATAAAATACGAATTAAGAAAATATAAAGAATGTTTCAAAAGACTAACGTGGCTTCAACTTCTGATAATAATTACAAAATGAGAAATAGAAGCCGATTTTGATTGATAGGTTGGTTTAAACGACATACCAACCTGTCTAGGGATATTCTACGCCTATTTGTGTGTGAGTTGTAAATCCTTATGTGGATTAAATAGGAATAATTGATATCTTATGAGTGTAAAGAAATACTTGATATTATATATATATATATATATATATATATATATATATATGTGCGTGTGTGTGCAAAAACCCTCGAAGAAAATATTGGGCAAGACGTATAAATATAAAGGTATAATGAGGGCATTTCCCCATCATCTAGTGATAAAAATAGTCACAACCGATTGAAATGCCATTAAAATCTCTCAATCAACCACTAATGTCACTTTAAAGATTCTTTAGTGGAACGAATCCCGAGGCACGTCTAAAATAGGATGCTGATGAAATGATTGCGGTAATGATATATATGTATTTATGTAGGATGTACACACCAATATTTTTTAAATGGCCGTGATACAATAAAATTCGAGAAAATAGGATACTTATTCACTTGTTTCCGAAACAAAGATGGTGGACGTCGATAAACTAATTAGTTTCGAGAACCTATTGGTCAAGAAAATCACGCGAATGGTGCCTCCAACTACGTCCACAACTTTGATTTTATCCAGCACATTTGGAGCCGATCACAGGACAAAGATTGGCCATATATACTCACGACTTACAATAACTCACTCTCTTACATTTTGACTTTCAGAGATAGCCATCATTCTCTCTTACATTTTGTATCCATGGTAGCGACACGTAGCTCCGGGAACGAACAATGGGCGCGTATATAGTATGCAAATTCCTTCTTCTCATGTTCTGCCTATCCACTGAAAGCCTTCATACAACCTCAAACTCTTCTGCAAAACCAGAAAGAGATAAAAGGCCGGTGTATTACTACTTTGTGTAAAATACTTCATCAACATGAACATAAAGCTTACAGAACACTGTTAATATTTAATCTACTTGCTTACACCTAGATAATAACTGCTCACACACACACTACGAATATTTGACGAACTATATTTTGAACATTCGTAATATTTTTAACTATATACTTGTTAATATGAATTTATTTTTGTTTGCATTGCTTTGTTTTGAATGTTTGTTTTTTTTTTTGGTCCGCGTCGTTTACATCGTTTGCTTTTCAATAATAAATCAACGTAAATTGTGGGAGCAAAATATTCAGTAAACATTCACCACAAATGGTGACCCTTACGACATATATATATATATATATATACATATGCAAATTTCATTAAACATAATAGACATTTTATGTCTCCATATTTTCTTTTGGATCCGTTCGAATTTCCGTATTACTTTTATTGTATTCGGGGGGAATTGATTTATGTATTGTCCATAGTTGCATGTATCCCTAGTACTTTCTGCCAGACTTTGGGCCATCATCAGGGGAGGATCTACTACAAAGGTGATGTAACTTTTGTTTTAGCATATTACTACTGTGTAAGGGCGTCTTTTTCGTTGAAGGTTTTGGCGTTTGTTTTTGAATGTGATTCTATATTTAGTGCCAGTAGCTAAAGACATTTAAGTACATTAGCACTGGTTTGAAAATTAATTCTATTGAATGTCGGCTGCAGGTTTCTGATATGTAATGCTTCGAGAATCTGAAGTTTTTGTTTATTATTTTGATGTTCTAATATTGTTGTGTTGTCGGTGAGAATTTTCCGTAGTTGTGTTGTTGGGCATGAATGTTTTTTTAAATGCTGAGCTATTGAACTTGTGTCTGAAAGGTGCATTGTAAGTCTCCTCGACAGGGTAGTTGAGGTTAAACCAACGTATATATTATTATTATCAGAGATACAATCTCCTAAAGGACATCTAAATTTATATATAACGTTGTTTTTTTGCAAAACTCCAATCGAGGGTGAGGAATTATTTCTAATGACTAGATTCGAGGTTTTAAACTTATTATAATATATAATAAGTTTTATTTTTTTATTAGGATCAGTGGGGAGTATGTTTTTGTGAATCAATGTTTTCAAAAAAAAAAAAAAAAAACCAACGTTATATATAAATTTAAATGTCCTTTTCATGTTACAGTCGTTCAAAACTCTTGTTTCATTCGTCACGAACAAGGAATCCTGATCACATTTAATGCGGGTCTTTCCTTTAACTGTTTTAATTAATGTTTCACCTGTGATAAAAAAAAAAATCAAATTATAATATTAAATTTCAATGTTTGAAATCAAATTAGTAGAAAAAACTGGGAATTTTTGCATAGATTTTTCATTGACAAGGTGCCCTAAAGTTTCATGGCCGACAAAAAGAGAAATTGCTTTCAAATCAATTCAGCTGCTAAATACAATTATCTCCCTTTTTTGTCTAAATACATTCATCTCCCTTCTTTGTCTAAATACATTTATCTCCCCTTTTTGTCTAAATTTCTCTGATAAAACTTGGTTATTTTTATCACTTCGAATAATTCGGACTATTGTCTTCATCTTAATTGTTATACTCACAACGTGTCGGCCCATGTATCCTTCGGCCTTATTCCGTTGTTTTATGTCGGGAGCCCTTACACAACTTTGAACTGATCCCTTTATTTAACCCACAGGGGTAGATTGTTCTAATTCCGTTAACCATGACCTGGTACAAGTATTAAGCTATAATAAGTATTCCTTGTAATTTACTTGTCGTCAGGATTGAACCTGAAACTTCCTGACAATTTCACTTTAACACACTTTAACCAAACGCCTATATCCGCAGGATATTTTTCTAGAAAAAGCTTTTGTGTATGATACGTATTGACTTAAAAAAAAAATTGTAGCAGTTAAATTTAAAGTAAATTTAACATTTGTTCAACTTTTTATCAATGTACTTTTATGGTAAAGTTCATTTTAGTGCATTTTCTGTCATAAAATGATTTGCAGTGTATTTTCTGCAATAAACTTAATTGGGGTGTATTCTCTATAGTAAATTTTATTTCAATGCTTTTTCTATGATAAATTCAATTGTAGTTGTTTTTCTATGATAAACTTATATTCAGTGCATTTTCTATAGTAAACTTATTTGCAGGGCATTTTCTTGAGTAAACTTCTAACAAGAAGCGGATACTGTCAAGCAAGCAAAAAGATTCAAGAAAAAGTAAAGGAAGTGTACTCTGAACTCTCCTTTAACTGAAAGAATTCACACACATACAACCCAGTCGGCTGGGGCAGTAGAATACACCGACTGCATATCTGCAGAGAGGTAAGGCCCCCACCCAAAACGATATGATATCCAGCCTTGGAAATTTGGGGAATACGGAGTACCCTCTCATTGCAATAGTTCTGGTCCTATCTATGGGTCAAATAGAAATCTTTGACATTTAAACTGAGAGCAAATACATGACTTATGCTAAATTTAATTGTTTGAAATAGAACTGGTCGATCATTTAACTGTGTATAAACAAATGGCTGATGTTTAATTGACTAGTTAGCGATACATAGCAATACTTAAAACCATTTAATTTTATTGACTTATGCTAAAGTTAATTGCAAGAAATAGAACTGCTTGATCATTTAACAATGTGTATCTAGAAAATGTGTTTGCAAATCACATATTTAATATATGTAAAAGCAGAATTTGTCATCAAATAACCAACAATAGTTGATATACCATAAAATCAAACCAAACCAAACCAATCCGGAACTGATGGTGATGTAGAAAGACTTACATTCGAAGGGTGGTATAGACAGACTGTATGTATCAAGAAGGAAGAGAACCCACCAGCATTGAAAACACCGTTGACGCATCGATGCAACGACTCGAAGACTATATAGAAAAGCTCGGAGGAAGATTAATACAGCCACCAGAAATAATTCTGACAACACGAGGATCAACCCAAGAAAAATAACTAGAAAGCTAAAATGGGAAGAAAAACAACTCTATTGACGTTTTGAGCGACAAATACGAGAAAACTTGGATGTGGTTAAAAAGAGAAACCTTAAGAAAGAAACTGAATCTCTCCTGATAGCAGCACCAAACAACGCCATAAAGACCAACTATATCAAAGCATGAATAGATAAGATGCAATGAAATAGCTAAGTAGTTTATATGGTGATAGAGACGAAGCGATCAATCACATAATAAGTGAATACAGAAAACTAACAGAAAGTGTACAAGACTAGATATAATTGGGTGGGAAAGGTGATCCACTGGAAATTTTGCAAGAAGTTTAAATTTGACAATACGAACAAATGGTCCAGCCCAGAATGATTCCTGAAACATGAGGCATACTAACAACTCAGGGATTTTGAATACAAGCGGATCACCTAATCCCGACCAGACGACCAGACAAAAGAGAACAAACTGAATTGTGGACTTTGCTATCCCAGCTGACCACAGAGTAAAACTGAAAGAAAGCGACAAGAAAGATAAGTACCAGGACCTTGGCAGGGAACTGAAAAAAACTATTGAATATGAAAGTGATGGTGATACTAATTGTAATTGGTGCTTTTGGTACAGTCACCAAAAGATTGGTAAGAGGGACTGGAGAACTTGAAAATAAGAGGACGAGAATACCCAGCAATATTGAGATCGGCTAGAATACTGAGAAGCATCCTGGAGATTTGATGAGACTAGTTGTTATAAAATCAATAAAAGATATCCAGACCGAAAAAGATACATTCAAAAGGAATTAAAAGTGAAAAAAAAGTCAATGCCGAAACTGAAAAGGTGAATAAATGATTAAAAAATAAAACAATGTACATCACCGAACTAAATGATCTGATTTATGTAGGAAGAAAACTAGTCAGTCACAATATTATCCCTCTAAGGAACCCAAATAGAAATACAAAAACTGGATTGAGGCTTGAAAGACAAGTAAAGAAATTACTAGAACAAACAAAAACACTTTGGAAAGAAAAATACACGACGGCACAATGGACTAAAAAGAACAAAAAAGACAATTGACAGGACGTGTCCGTAGAGTAATGGTTGCTGTCATTGGAAATGGACATAGAAATCCGAGTTCAAAACGTGGACGACGCTGTTTGTATTTCTTGTAGAGGTGAATCCCTTGCGGATAGTATGCATCCAAATAAAATATTGGTAAATGAAGGGAGACTCAAAATATACAGGCACAGAAGTTAGATATTCAAGCAAAACTACTTGGATTTTATGTCATATCATCCAATGTAGGTTATTTAATGCTAAATCATATATTTGTTAGTGAGTCTGAGGCTTGCAAATTTTTTTTTTTCAATCTTAATAAATTGCACCCTTCTCTTCGATTTACCCTGGAAAAAGAGAGTAATTCCACATTACCTTTTCTTGATGTTCTAGTGTATAAAGAGGATTACTGTTTCCTTAGCAGTGTGTATCGCAAATCTACTTTCACAGGTTTGTACATTTGGGATTCACTTTGCCCCGAAAAGCGTAAATTGAATTTAATCAAGACGTTGGTACACAGAGCATTAATGATATGCTCTGAGTCGAAACTTGATTGTGAAGTTGATTTTATCACTGAGACACTTTGCAACAATGAAGATATTGTTCAATCTGTTATCAGGGATAAGATTGCTTACTTTCATGAGACTGAAGTCGCTTCCTCTCAGAGATGTCCTGTGTATCTCAGACTAAACTGGCCGGGTGATCGTTTTGCAGATCAAATTCCTGCACGTATAAGGTTTTATTTTGCCTCCAATGTTGTGTAATGCACGGATACTGTTTTGCCCTCTGGTCGTAAAGATGCCCCCACCAACATAGCAGTGCTTTAATATATTCTTTTAGATGTACTTGCGGGTTGCAGTACATCGGAAGAACTGGCCAACGATTGGACGCGCGAGCATGTATCTACGAAAATACGGCTAGGAAACTACTTTGCTGACTATATCAACAACACATATGGGTCTGCTATAGCGGAACACTATATAAAAAACCGAGAAAATGCATCTACCTGCGGTGCGGATTTGTTTACTATTGTTTGTCGTGCTTTTACAAAGTGAATTGTTTGTCGTGCTTTTACAAAGGGAATTGTTTGTCGTGCTTTTACAAAGGGAATTGTTTGTCGTGCTTTTACAAAGTGAATTGTTTGTCGTGCTTTTACAAAGTGAATTGTTTGTCGTGCTTTTGGAAAGTGAATTGTTTGTCGTGCTTTTAAAAAGGGAATTGTTTGTCGTGCTTTTACAAAGTGAATTGTTTGTCGTGCTTTTACAAAGTGAATTGTTTGTCGTGCTTTTGCAAAGTGAATTGTTTGTCGTGCTTTTACAAAGTGAATTGTTTGTCGTGCTTTTACAAAGTGAATTGTTTGTCATGCTTTTACAAAGTGAATTGTTTGTCGTGCTTTTACAAAGTGAATTGTTTGTCGTGCTTTTACAAAGTGAATTGTTTGTCGTGCTTTGGCAAAGTGAGTTGTTGAAATCTTTGTTAAAATCTTTTTGTTACTATTTTGAACTTATTTGTTATTGCCTTTGTTAATGTTGAGTGCCCATCCCCAAAACAACTGTTATTTGTTTGTTATTGAGGGGGGGTGCAAGCGAAGAAATTTTTTGTTATTTGTTATCGCCCTTTTAAAAAGGAAAAACACGGACATTCATCATTTTTGACGGCACTCACTTCATTGTATAAATTCGTTAACGGAACATTCGCTTTACTCCTTCTAGTTGCCCGCAACTATGGAGGAGAAAAAAATAACTCACCGACCGATATATTCGATAGCCTGATCCCCTCCTCCAAGAAACGTGAATGGCCTTTATTACCATCATCACCGGCTACATCATCTCAATCTTAACTTCCGGCCAGTTCTATTCCATCGGCCCAAAAAGTGCCTGAAAATCCAGTCTCCTGGTCGGCGTAGAATATTAAAAAAAAGTTCCCAGAGGATTATGCGAGAGACAGCATTACATATGCCCAATATTTCTAAGGGAATAATATACTCCCAATCCCAGAGTTGGTAGAGGCTATTCAGCCAAAAACAATTTTATTCTTCGTGACCGATCTAAAAACCAGGAGACTGGCAGGTATCAAGAAAGATACCTTCGAAGAATTACTAAAGGTAGCAGGAATTCCAGCTAGGTATTTCTGCAGGAGCTTTGCTACCTGGGATGTCTTGATGCCTTCTACGGAACTGGTAACAAGGCTGGCCGGAAGCAACATATCTTCCTAGCATTTCCGACTTCAACCAGAATATTAAGGTCAGCGAAGGATCAAAGTCATTGTGTGTAACGTCCCAATTCAATTAAATGGGGACGTTCTCGCCGCCTACCTTAGTGGGTACAGTAGCGTAGAAGACATAATAACATCAAAGTCTGCAAGTAGGACGGCACACGGTGACTATTTTGTAACAATGTGTTCAGATAGTGGAGGGTTTCAGGCTATCCCTCACATAAGGACCAAATAATGATGGTGGTCGTCGAGGGTAGAAAACCCCATTGCTGGAATTATAAACAGCTGGGGCACTTTTCCAGATTCTGCCGTCAGAAGACCACCAAACCAACATCATCATCACCGACCACAGCAGCAACAACAACAACAACAACAGAAGCGACCAATGTCATTATTCTGCGGTAGCTCTAAAACTGAAACTGGGGACCAACCTAACAAAGAAGATGAGGGGTGGACCCAGATTGCTCGCAAAAAGAAAAAGTCCCCTACAAAAATATTACCAGTAACAACAGCAGCAACAACAGGAAAGGAAAAAATACCTCTAACTAAAACAACTAAAATTGTTTCACCACTAGCATCATCATCATCGTCAGCAATAGAAAAAAAAATAACATCACCAAAAAAAAAAAAAAAAAGAAAAAAACACAGAAACCAGTAGAGGACATGGACACCTCTGTAAATTTAAAAAGAAGAAAGGACAGTGGGGATTCGGCAACAGAAGGGGAGGAAAAAACACAACAGAAAAAAAAACACCCCAAGCTCAAAAAGAAGTACAATCCCAGTTACAGCCTACCGTAAAACAAAACAAAACAAAACCACCCCAGTGACCAGCTCAAATAATTCCACCCCAACAACCAAAAAATAATCCAACCCAAGTCTTGGAAACCCCCCTTTCCCCAACACTGTCTTCCCTTTCACCGATTTCAACCCCCAGGCTGCTCTCTCGGGCTCATTCGGAGACCAGAGAGCAGCCACCAACATTAGTATCATCATTGAGAAAGAGAACAAAGTCGACCTAAAACGAGCTCAGACAAGTATGTAATGGTTTCTATTTTTGTGGAAACACTATAGAACCAGCCACAATGGATCATCAGCTAAAAAAAGCTCTAAATCATCTCATCACACTGAAAACAATCAACCACAAGGACGTTACAAATCTGTATTAATTTTGGGGTACACCCATGGTGACCGCCTTTGTTCGTTCGGCTGGCACTCGTACAAGGGAGCTGTGGCGTTTCCTTGAAGAAGCTAGTCGGACGGACATAAGGCTGGCGGAATGGAGCACCCCTTGCTCAATGTCATGTTGTCTAAATGAACAGGCAGGGTCCCGATTGATGTTCATCTCTGATTTTATAGGTCCCTAAAGTTGAGGTACCCTATGGATATCGGAGGAATTTCCAGGGACGGCCGAGTTCCTAATGAACTCGGTTCATGTTCTCTGCGTCAGGCCGTCGGCATCCTCACTCCGGAGGATTTCCGGCTCGTAGTCGACAGTGAGTGAGGTAAGTGGGTCTGATGGATTTAAAACTTGCCACTTTGAATGTGAGGGTACTGAGGGATTCAAGCAAGTTTGCGCGCTTGCTTGTTGAACTCAAGAACCTCAGTGTGCATGTCGCTGCGGTGCAGGAGATTCCTTTCATTTGCGCTGCGGACTGTCGGTGCTGGAGAACGATTTTAAAGTTTTCTCAGCATACGGCATCTACTGTAGCGCTGGGGTCTCCCTGCTAGTTGGACGCAGCCTTGATATTGATGTTGACGTTGTTTTTGCTGGTGACGGGGGCCGACTGGTTGTGGTCGATGTTGCCGTTGAAAGTTTCGAGTTCCGGCTGGTTGTGGTTTATGCGCCCAATATCGCTGCGGAGAGGGCTTCCTTTTTTCGTCGGTTGGTGCCGTTCCTGGACGATTCGAAGCGGCTAGTCTTAATGGGTGATTGGAATGCGATCCTTGATTCCAAGATAGATAAGGTCGGACGGGGAGCTAGTAGGATGGGAAGGTGTGAAAGCAGCCTTGTTGACCTTATGACTCGTCATGACTTGGTCGACAGTTTTCGTCTGGATCACCCAGGGCGGGAGATGTGGACATGGCTAGATAGCTCGCCCTCTGCCAAAGTACGTTCCCTACTTAGACAGAGTGTTAGTGAGAAGAGCTGACAGCGATTCCGTTAGTTGTCCCACGTTCCACTTGATAGCGCTAACTGACCATAAACTCGTTAGGGTCAGTCTGCGGTTAGCTAATAGGTCTAGTCTGGCCGGCTACTGGGAGTTCAATACCTCCTTACTGGAGATACGGGACTTCCGGGACTGGTTGGAATCCCTAATCAAGCGGGCATTAGTGGGGGCGGGTACCGGGAATATGTGGTGGGTTTATCTTAAACATAGGATTAGAGATTTCGCCACCAAGTACGGTCGCCAGCTCAACCTAGATAGGACCAGGAAGGCGAAATCTATGAAAGATAGACTTTCCGGAGCGGTGCCTGGGGCGGACTCCCTAACCGTAGAGCTAGCTAGAAGGGACCTTGAGCGTGAGAGTAGAGAGCGCTAAAAGGGATACGTAGTTAGATCTAGGTTAAAAAGAGTTCTCAGCGAAGCTGTGAAATCGAACACAACTGCGCGTGAGGAAGAAGTGCGAAGGTTTCTCGGTCGGTATATCGATTCCGTTAAGTCCTCTGATGGGCGCGTCCTGCGAGCGAATCGTGAGGTACGAGATGCTTTTCGGGCGCACTTTCCTGATCGCTTTGTCTGCTGTACTGCTCTCTCGCTTCAGGAGTTTCGTAGCTATTTTGCCGAATTTCCCCGCCTTGGAGCGGCTGAAGCGGCTAGTTGCGAGGGTGTGATTACTGAATGCGAAGTCTGTGATGCGTTGAAGCAAGTCGGCCTCAACAAGTCACCAGGACGAGATGGTTTACCCGACGAAGTGTACTTGAGACTGCCGCACATTTTTGTGCCTATTTTGACGGATATGTTCAACTATTGGTTCGCCCAGGCAGCCTTCCCTAGTAGCATTACCAAGGGTGTGATCACATTGCTGAAGAAAGGTGGCAGGCATGTTTGGGTGGGATTAGACGATTACAGGCCCATAACTCTGCTTAACACATAGTTAAAGATTTTGGCCCGGATCTTAGCGGATCGTATACAGCTTGTCATTAATGATCTGATCGGCTCCAAGAAGACCTTCGCTGTGAAGGGAAGGTCGATCCAAGACAATCTGCACTTGATTCGCGAGATCCAAGAGGGGATAAAAGACGGCACAGAAGCCGCGCTGATCAGTTTAGATCAGTCCAAAGCCTTCGATAAGGTTGACCATCGGTTTTTGGTGTCTGTTTTGGAGACTGCCAGATTCCAATCGGGGTTCCGCAGATGAATTAACATGATGTACCACAACCCTCAGGCAGTGGAGCAGGTGAACGGAAGGCGTTCGAGGGCGTTCGCGATCGAGTGTTCGGTCTGGCAGGGATAACCCCTGTATCCTCTTCTCTATGTCTCTGCAGGCTTAGGGATGAGGAAGTAAATCCGGCCCTGAGCGGTGTCCCTTTTGCTGACCTTCTTACGGCAAGGGTTTCCGTGTTTGTCGATGATATCACAGTCTTTGTAACCCCCCCACCTGGATATAGAGGCTGTGAAGAAGGCGGTTGGCGAGTACAACCGGATAGCAGGAGCCAAGGTCAATTTTGACAAAAGCGAAGGTTTGCACCTCGGTGCTTAGATGGGTAGCGATACCCTTCCAGGGCCCTTCCGCTAGATCGACGGACCCATCCGTATCCTCGGCGTGTGGTTCGGCCTCAACCTCCGACTGGAGGGAAATTGGTCGGAAGTACAAGGTAAGGTGGATGCTATGGTGGGAACCTGGTTTCCAAGGAGGTTGTCCTTAAAGGGCTGGGCAGAAGTGTGCGCTGTGTACGTCTTTCCCTTGATCCTTTATCGATTGGCTGTACTTTCTGTGCCAAGTGCACGTCGGCTGGCGCTTCAACGATCTCTGTCCAGATTGCTTTGGGGAGGCCGAATGCTGATGGTCCGTAGACAGGTCTGCATCCAAAGTACACGCAACGGGGGTCTGGGCATGCCTGATCTGGAGAGCCACTGGCTTGCTGAAATACTTGCATACTTGGGCCGATCCCTGACGGGGGACACGATGTGGAGACGAAAGGCGAGTTGGACTTTTCCTCGCCTCAAGTTAGACCCAAAGGCTGAAGGTCGGCATAACCGTTTGTTCACGAGTGCCTAGCAGCCCTTCGTAACCTTCCTGGGTCCAGTGACCTGTCACGGCCTCGGAAAGTGCTGTATCGGGAGCTAGTTGTGGGTTCCGCTCGGATCCTCTTAGCGAGCGGCACGGCTGGACGGCGTAGGAGATCCACTTCCACTGGAGTTGGGCGCCGGGATCGAGCTTCTTGAACCACTTCGAGTTCTCGCTCACCTAGCGAATTGCACGAAACATGTTACCCCTTTTCGGCATGGACTTCAGAGGGGGCCTGGCAGACATGCCCGATTGTGCTCGCTGCGGCAGTAGTTTAGAAGAAACGGCTGAGCACGCCTTCTACACTGCGAGCGAGTTCGTCTGTTCTGGGATCATGTCGGGGAGTGGACGGCTCGCATCTAACTCAAGCAGCTCATGCTGCTCGACGCTGGTTACGTCGTGGACAACGTTCTTCTTCAGTTTCAGGGTGAGAAGTGTGTGGCGTTTCTCGCGATCCAAGCTGTAGTTCGAATGGTGATTTGGACGACGCGAAAGAAGGGATTTATGACGATGCAAACTTTTCTCATCGTGATCTGGTTTTGTATTTTAGGCATCAGCTTAGGGTCAAAATCAGATGCGATAGAAAACGTTTGGATCGCATAACATTCGACAAATGTTTGGTGAATACAGCGAGCCTGGTCGAAAGGAAGGGGGCAATGTTGGAGTCATCCTTCCCTCCTGTAGATAGGACCCTAACTGGCGCTGTCACTACGGGTCAAAGTGGCCCTTGGAGCGATGGCAATGAAAGGGTTGTAGTCCGCATACTCCGAATCCCCAGCATTTCTAGCATTACTAATACCTCACCATTAGATTGTTAAGTGCTATATACCGGACATTCGTTGGTAGGGGTTCTCGTAACGCGGCGGAGATGCATTCGGTGTATTCTACAACCCCCTCCCACTAGTGTTATATTTTGAACTTTTGACCAGGCCAAAAATGCCATTCCAAGGTGATGCACCGGAAGGAGGTGACACATTCTAATGGCAGTTATGAGAGGAAATTGGCTGATGAAATGGGACGAGCTAAAAAAATTCCCATGGTACACTCATAGACTGATGCACCGGAAGAGAGTGACCTGTGAACTGCATGACAGTTATTTCCGCTTGATGACGATTAAACATTCGATTTCAAAGATCGAGTAGGCGTCGAACAATTATATAATTCATTTGAGTTCGACGAGCCAGTGGATGTTGCCAGTAGAGTTCCAGACAGTTGGAGGCGAGATGTGGTAGGGAAAGCCACACCCGACCGATGGGGCCCTCGGGAACCCCGATGGAGTTTGGGGTCAAAATATTTCAGTTATGTTCGGTCTCCAGCTCCCTCTCACAGTAAAACCCCACACAACCTTTTCGAACCCTTGCAATAAAGTGAGAGGTAAATATATTTGTTAAAGAAGTCTTCCTGCGTCGTTCATTACTGCGTCGGATTAATTTATTGCGTCAGTATGTATCCTGCATGAACATGTATATATGTATATAAGCATATTTATTATGTGAGTATATAACACTAGCTGACTGGGCTAAAAGAACAAAGAAAGACTAGTTACAGCACCCAGGAAAATACTAGCATAAAAAGAAATCTGTCTCCACCTGCTGAGTGAACTTTGACTTTCGTGTTACCTTAGAGTATCCTTATGGCTGTCTCTTTGGTGAGATCATAGGCTAGAAGTATTTGCCCCATCTTCCCTCTCAGCATAGAATCAAATGCCTTGGAGAAATCAATGAACAAGAGAGTCGCCTCGAGGTTTTTTTCACTAACACCTAAAAATGGACGGATTGTCAGAATCTGCACTGTTGAGGATCGCTTTTTCCGAAATCCATTTTTATTTTTTCTAACAATTTTCTCAATCTCTGCTTCGATGTGATTAAGTTGCAGGGCATTATAAACCTTAGCCACTATGAAAGTAAGGGTTATGCCTCAGTAGTTCTTGGAGATTGCGATGTTACCTTTCTTGGAGAAGGCGGGGATACAACATTTTCTTCTTCTCTCTAATGTGTTCTGGTTATATATGGCGTTGCAGTATCGGAGCAGTACGTTGTCGAATTTCTTTGTCGTCCATACTTCTGGAAGTATTTCATCTAGGCCGGCAGATTTTCTGTCTTTAATTTTTGTTAGTACTACGCGGAGTTCTTCTTAAGTAAACTATTCTAGTTTGATGTCAAATTGGTTATAAATAATTTTCATGATAGATTTATCTGTGACATTAGGGGAGTTTCCAAGCTGATTCTTGAAATGTTCTTTCCGCATGTGTGCAGCTGTTAGTTTAGCTCTCGAGGTGTTCTTCCATTTACCATATTTACCCAACCACTCCGCTCGGGCAGGATATGACACAAGGTCAATTTTTAAGCGGAGTTTAACAGGTTTGAATTCAGAGTTTTCCTTCTCCTAGACTAGTTGCCTCACCAAGGCTGAACTGCCCAACTATTTACCCATAGCTAGAGGGAGAATATTTGGATTCATACCTTTCCCAAGGGTATTAGTGCTATGTGAAATGCAATCAGTCAGGTCCAGGATTTGAACTCGTGTCGCCGTGTCCATATCCTGCGACGATAACCATTACACCACGGACACTTCCATTTACAGCCTGCCACACTATTCGAGATTGTCTTCTACCGATTTTATAATTTCAGTAATCTGATTTTGAATGTATTCTATTAATTTCTTTTTTTTTTTGTATGTGATAACACTGAGAAACAAATTTGATGTTCCTCAGGGGATATCCGAAACACTTATTCTAAATGGCGAATCTGAGAATTTGTCAATGCCCACATGAAAGCAGCTGTAGATAAATAGTAAAGCAGACTGAGTTCTTTAGACTTGGTTAGGCAACCACTTTACGAGAAGGAGAACTCTAAATTCAAACCACTTTACACCGTTTGAAAATTGACCTTGTGACACATCCTGTCCGGGGTTGAGGGGTTGGATAAATACAAACATACTACTACTACAGCTACCTGGCGTGAAAAACGCTTAAGGAGTATAAATAAGTTACTACAAGTTGGATCATCCCAGAGAGCTGGAAAGGATATGAAAAATGAAAGTGACGGTGATACCAGTTGTAGTTAGTGCATTTGGAACGCTCCCCAAACGCTTGGAAAAGATATTAGAAGAATTGGAAATCAAAGGAAGAATCAAAACCATACGGATCACAGTATTGTTAAGATCGGCTAGAATACTGAGAAGAGTCCTGGAAGAGACTTAATATCTTTTAGACCACTTGAAAGACCACCAGTTAATGTAAGTGTGAAAAACCTACATAACAAAAATAAAATGCTAATTTAAAAAATAAAAATAAAGTTTTAAAAGACTAACGACCCACTGGCTTCAAACTTCTGATAATAATTACAAAATGAGAAGTTGAAGCTGATTTTGATTGATAGGTTGGTTTAAATGACATGCCAGCCTGTCTAGGGATATTCTATGAATATTTGTGTGTGAGTTGTAAATCCTATTTACCCAACCCCTCCGCTCGAGCAGGATGTGACACAAGGTCAATTTTTAAGCAGAGTTTAACAGGTTTGAATTCAGAGTGTGTGAGTTATAAATCCTTATGTGGATTAGATACGAATACTTGATATCTTATGAGTGTACAGAAATACTTGATATTATATATATATATATATATATATATATATATGTGTGTGTGTGTGTGTGTGTGTGTGTGTGCAAAAACTCTTAAAGAAAATATTGTAACACTATATAGGTGGCCCGCCAAGCAGACGATTCCTTTGTCTGTTTTGGCGCGAAACCAGACAAAGGGTTTTTGGACCTGAAATCTCGCCGTATCCGGAAGTGGTAAGGGGACGCAAAAGAGAGTTGGTTGGAGAAAGGAGCTGACAAGCAGTTGGCGTGGAACCACGGACAGGGGCAGTTGACACCGGACACCGGAGCGGTGAGACAGTAGCAGAGAAGATAGGGTCCAGTGAAAGAAAAACGAGTCAAGTGATGTCGGCATTCCAGTTGCTTTGTGGAATTTTCGCTAGTAATCCATGCTAGCGTTAGTCCATATATGCTATGGGAAATGTAGTGTTGCATACTCTCCTTCTGCTCTGAGTTAACCCCAAGCATTGTTTGTGTTTGTTTGTTTGTCCTTCTATTTTCTCCGGCCCCTCGATCGTATTCTTGTAGCGGCAAGAAATGTGCGTTACCCCCCTCGGGGCCACTAGTTGATCACCGGCCAGCCAAGAAGTGAATGGTTAGAAGAAAGTTAACGTGTGTGGGGGCCGAAGGGGGGTGTCGTTACAATATTCGGCAAGACGTATAAATATAAAGGTATAATGAGGGCATTTCCCCATCATCTAGTGATAAAAATAGTCACAACCGATTGACATGCCATTAAAATCTCTCAATCAACCACTAATGTCACTTTAAAGATTCTTTATTGGAACGAATTCCGAGGCACGTCTAAAATAGGATGCTGATGAAATGATTGCGGTAATGATATATATGTATTTATGTAGGATGTACACACCAATATTTTTTAAATGGCCGTGATATAATAAAATTCGAGAAAATAGGATACTTATTCACTTGTTTCCAAGACAAAGATGGTGGACGTCGGTAAACTAAATAGTTTCGAGAACCTATTGGTCAAGAAAATCACGTGATTTTTGCCCCCAACTACGTCCGCAACTTTGATTTTATCCCGCACATTTGGAGCCGATCACAGGACAAAGATTGGCCATATATACTCACGACTTACAATAACTCACTCTCTTACATTTTGACTTTCAGAGACAGCTATCATTCTCTCTTACATTCTGTATCCATGGAAGCGACACGTAGCTCCGGAAACGTACAATGGGCGCGTGTATAGTATGCAAATTTTTTCTTCTCATGTTCTGCCTATCCGCTGAAAGCCTTCATACAACCTCAAACTCTTCGGCAAAACCAGAAAGAGATAAAAGGCCGGTGTATTACTACTTTGTGTAAAATACTTCATCAACATGGATTTAAAGCCTACAGAACACTGTTAATATTTAATCTATTTGCTTACACCTAGGTAATAACCACTCACACACACTACCAATGTAACATATTGACCCTCGACCGAGCCGTCAATTAAGAGATGCACCTGTGTAACAGGAAGCATGTGCATCCGGTCGAGGATGTCGGAAAATCACTTTGACCAGTGGACGTGGTTGAGTTCGGTACAGATGCGTACGCCTACAGGAAGCAGGTGGATGTCAAACAACTATATAACCAGGTACCACAGACGGCTGGGGTCAGTTTGAGGCAGTGAGTTCCAGTCAGTTGGAGTTCGAGTTGCAGTTCCAGTTAGGGATAAGATGCCGGAGTGAGAACCAGCTCCAGACAGAGGGCTTGGGCCCTCAGGACCCACGGTTGAGCAGCCCAGCAGAATGAGGAAGAAGTGTTGCTATGGACAGAAGAACTTTGGGTCAATATGTAGCAGTCTGTCTCCGTCTCCAACTCACCTCTCACACATAACCAACATCAACCCTTTCCCAACCCTTTCGCGAATAAAGTGTGAGAGGTATATTTTTTAAAGAAGTGTGTTCGTTCGTTCATTGAAGTCGTCATTATGTTTTCTGCTTACATCAACATGTGTATGAGTATACAACATGAATATTTGACGAACTATATTTTGAACATTTGTAATATTTTTTACTATATACTTGTTGATAAAAATTTATTTTTGTTTGCATTGCTTAGTTTTGTATGTTTTTTGGTCCGCATCGTTTACATCATTTGCTTTTCAATAATAAACCAACGTAAATCGTGGGAGCAAAATATTCAGTGAACATTCACCACAAATGGTGACCCTTACGACGTGAGAGAACACGACACACACACACACACACACACACACACACACACACACACACTCACACACACATACACACACACACATATATATATATATATATATATGTAAGAGAGAGGATTAAATGTTCCATCGTGCTCACTTAACTAAAACTTGACTGATTCTTTTCTTACTGCTTGGAATAATTTCAGTAAAAAAGAAAATAACAAAAATTCAAAATCTCTAATTCACTGCAATTCTAATGAAACCATCAAAGTGAACAAAGAACAATTAACAGTTAACAGCTCAAAATTTGGGTTAAAATGATTTTTACATACATACTGAAACTTGGATCTTCAATAAACGAGTCAGTTGTTTGCTTGATAGGATGGTTTATTTGTTAGTCTGCAACATCACAGCAGTCACATCAGGAGAGAGCGAGAGAGAGAGAGAGAGAGAGAGAGAGAGAGAGAGGGAGAGAGAGAGAGAGGGAGAGAGAGAGAGTGTCAACTCATTCAGATAACAAGGGAAAATAAGCCTCGCGAGAAGGAGAACTTAAACAGAGACATTATATATATATATATATATATGTATATAAGTTGGCAACCATAGTCAAGGGCGATCCGAAGGGTTCCTTTTCAATAGCCACAACACCAAGGTGTTGGGGAGGGCATCCCTCATTTTCTGGGATTCCTCCACTTTACCCTTGATAAGTACCTTATAATGCTGAGTGTTACGCAAGTGGGTATCTTGTACCATTTTTGAGTCTTTGGTAAGACTCTACTCGGGATTGAACTCCGGTCTCCCGGGTCATTAGCGAACACAATATATATATATATATATATATATATATATATATATATATATATATATATTACGTATGCTGAATTTATTTTAAATCAAAATAAAATTAGAATTTATAGATTTTAGGAAATTTTATGCTTAATATTTGAGACGAAGTATGAAGAAGATGGAAAGAAAACTAAGAATCGTATTTTTTCTTAAAAATGCAATTTGTAAATTCATTTCATTTTTACCAAGAAGGCAATCAGCCCATACAAAAATATCCTTCCCGCCAACACACCCTGTCTGACTGAGAATAGGAGTCTGGGAAACGCTGCACTCTTGAAGTCCATATGACCGTAGCCGTCGCTATAATACCAATGCCTGCCGGATGATTAGGTTTTAATAACTGACGTCACTATCAGTAGATATCTGTTTTATTTAATATACGACGTCAGTCAGCGTTCACTGTTTCAGAACCAAACATGCCTTCCCCATGTATTGTACCCAAATGCAAAGGGAATTATAAAAATGGCCCCAGAGTTCATTGTTTTTCGTTTCCAAAAAGTAAACATTTATTTGATAAATGGAAACATGCCATTAAAAGGGAGAATTTTACCCCAAGTCCATTTAGCAAAGTAAGTAGTTAAAATTTTAATCACCATTTATTTCAACAGGCGCTAAATTCAAAATTTGTTAAAAAATTAGTTTTGTCGTAGCACAAGAAAGCAGTTTTAAAATTTAAACTGAAGCCGAAAAAACTTGTTAAACATTATATTTTCTAAAAATATTTTCTAAAAATATTTGAATTAATTATTTTTATTGATATTTTATTTAAGAAAATTGTGTTTTCTTTTCAATGAAATATTGAAAAAGAAATTCTCAGAAAACGATCGTAAAAACCTTTAACATTTCTATACTTGAAACTTAATGAATCATTTTTAAACCTGAAGAAATATTCTTGAAATAAATTTTTTTTTCATTCAAGAATGACCCAAAACTACAAAATTTATTCTTTTGTCAATCTTAAAAGAATTTGTTTTATTTTTAAGTTTTTATTTATTTATTTGAAAACTGTGTAAAATTATTTGTACGAAAAGTCAAGTCACTATTGCCGAAAATTTATATTTGAAAACGATGACTGAAACTTTGTTTAAACCTATTATTTCTGAATAAGTTTTGAATTTATTTGAAGCATAAAGGTTTAAATCACACCACCACACTCGAATTTTAAAACATAATTTTAAAAATATTTAATTTTTAGAAAATATTTAGCACAAAATGAACACGCTAACACACTCAAAAATATTTCCCAAACATTTTTTCCTTTTTTGATAATTTGAAAGTTTATCATCGATAATAATCCGTAGAAATAATTGGAAATAAAAAAAAAATTTTTTAAATTATGAATAATTTTTTATGGTTAGTATAGGGTTTTTAATCCTTAAAAAATTAATTAGTAAGTAAACATTAAACCAAAAAAAGTTTTGCAAAAAAATGATTATTTATAAACAGTTTAACATCATAAATGAAATAGAAACGTTAATTTTTACATTTTTTTTTTAATTTTTTGATATTAAAATATTTTAAATGCAATTGAATTACCAAATATCCTAGAATATTTTATGTGTATCTTTTTTGAAAGGTAAAAATATCTTATTTCATCCAGGAGGATTAACAATGGATTGAAAATGTTTCAAAATATGTATATATATATATATATATATGTAATATAATAGCCGAGGGATTTCGGTTCATGCCTTTGGGTTTAGTTAGGCTGAGAACCTCTCAGCTCAGCACATGGGTTAGTTAGGTGCAACCTTCATGCAGGTGGTAACGCGTGCGCGCGCAGAGAGCGGACATGTCACTCAGAGATATCACAATCGCCTGAGATGATGAAACGGGTGACAAAGTGCGGGTGACGTCACGTACCGGAAGCGCGCGGAGGTTTTTGGGAATTTGAAGAAAGTTAAGAGAGTTGAAACTAGACGCCGAACGAGGAGGTTCGACTTTTGGGGCTCGCTGAGGCGGGACGAACTTGTGCGCCATGGGTGCCGCACGAGATAGGGGCCAGATAAAGAAGCCAGCATAAAATGATTGCGTCTCTCTCCTTATGTCGAAACCGTTTAATCAAAAGTAATAAAAAGGTTTCATACCTGAACAAAGAAGTCGTTATGTGTTTTCGAATTTCGAGATTTCTATGTTCTCTATGTATATATGTTACCAACGTTCCATGTACATTTCATCCGTTTCGCACATGGCCATATTCGTGTATCTGCCTATGTAACATATATATATATATATATATATATATTCTTTAAGAAAAAACAACGAAACAAATCACAAAGGATTATAAATTTATTTCCATCCTGTTACGCATTTTTGAAATTTCCAAAAACACGAAAAAAAATTAACAGGACTTCTTCAGATCTTTTTCATAAAAAAACTAGAATATATATATATATATGTACGTATGTATTCATGTACGTATATATATTTATATATGTATGTCCGTATATATATTTATATATGTATGTATGTTTATATATATATATCTATATATATTTATATATATATGTATATGTATATATATTTATATATATACATGTATATATATGTATATATATATGTATATATTTATATATGTATATATATATAATATATATATGTATATATATGTGCATATATATGTATATATATATAGGTATATATATATATATATGTATAC
>OY757942.1:42511326-42576326 GCA_963585895.1 Sepioteuthis lessoniana | reverse complement strand
CAACGTTGTCATGAAGCGAGAGATTCATAGATCCACTAACGTGACGTCACATTTCATCCGGCAGGCCTTGGTATTATAGCGACGGCCATGATATGACCCGTCTAGAGTTTCAACCGTCGACATACACCCATCCACAGCGACCTCATAGCGTGATTTAACCCCAGAGACTACTTTTGTTTTTCGCACGTTCATATGAAGAAAAGATAACAGTCCCTTCAACGCGTCAACAAGTGTTACATTCTTCATGATTTAAGAAAGAAGAGAAAATCCACTTGTCGAATTAGAGGAAAGAAATTTGAAGTATGATGTCGACAAATCACCAAATGTGTGCACCCGTTTAATCAACACGAAGACTTTTTAACGTCAACCTCAACCTACTACAAAAGAAGAAAAGAAAAACAAGAGAGAACTAAACAAGAGACAATATTAATTCAGAAACGAAGACTTTAGCCCATATTATACTTTGTAAGTTCTGTTTCACTTCTTGGTCGTTTTACAGATTGCTATTATTGTAAATGTTCATACTTTGCGTTCATTAGTTGCGTACCCAGTTATTAATTACCCATCCCTCATAACAATATTCTTTTGTTTCTTTTCTTTCAGCCTATTTCATGTATATTCCCGAATAAATTGTTTTATTAACCTTTCTATTTGTCTTCCGTCGTTCTGTGTCTGTCTATTGTCAATTCTTCACTGCGTTCACCAGCGTCTCGAATTGGAGAATTTCCATCTCCATTGTTCTTTTACGTTTTACATATCGAACCTTGGGATTCTCGCTAATTACTATTATTCTATCTTTCTCGTTACGTCTCGGTTATCCTAGTCTCAACGAGACTCCGGGTCGTAACAATATACACTAGGAGCATACGATAAGTTTCCAGACATTTTTCGTATGGGTATTTAAGATTGTCGTAGACTTTTAAAAATTCATTATGTTATTGCTATACATCTTATGAGATGACAGACTAATTCTTATGATTTCAGGTTCAAATGAACCGCTACAGCAGCAATTGGAATACACCTTACTAAAGCCTGAGGGTCACAGCTGGTGAATTTCAAAAATGCAATCTGACACTTTAGAAGAACGATATGCAATAAAATTCTATTTTAAACTTGGAAAAAATGCCACGGAAACGTATGGAATACTTCAGACTGCTTTTTGACCATCTTGCATGAAACGAGCATCAGTTTTTGAATGGTACAAGAGATTCAAGGATGGCAAGGAATCTGTGAGGGATGATGAGAGGTGTGGGAGGAATAAGGAAGTCAATACACCCAAGTTGATTGTTATAATTATGCTAAACTGAATTGTTTGAAATAGAACTGTTTGATCATTAAATTGTGTGTAAACAAATGACTGATATCTAATTAAATTGTTTGGGATACATAGCAATACTAGAAAACATTTAACTGTGTGCAAATGAATAATTAATAATAAAGATAATTATTCGTATTAGAAAGAAATAAGTGAAACCATTTCACTGTGTGAAAAAAATAAGCTTCAGGCCCGTTCAAAAATGTAATCTATAAAATGTGTTTAGAAATCGTATTTTTAATATATATGTATAAAAAGGATTTGGCATTAAATAACCAACAATGGTTGATATGCCATAAAACCAAACCAAACTGTCTATCACTCTCACACAGTGCATTTATCTCTATTTAACGATATTTTACTCTATTCAAATCTATCTATCTATCTATCTATCTATCTATCTATCTATCTATCTATCTATCACCTTCTGTTTCTATCTATCTATCTATCTATCTATCTATCTATCTATCTATCTATCACCTTCTGTTTATATCTATCTATCTATCTATCTATCTGTCTGTCTATTTCAATCTGTTTGTATCTATCTCAGTCTGTTCATATCTATCTATTTATCTATCTATCAATCAATTCTTATCTTTCTGTCTCTTTATTCGTATCTATCTATCTTACTATCTAATTATCTATAAGCGGAATCCTCATGGCGTAGTGGTTAACGAGCAGGACTGTGACTTCGAAGTAAGTGACTTCGAATTCTTAATCTTGTAAAAATATTTGTTTTGAGACTATTCAAAATGCTGGCAAAACAAACCGAGTGCACCAGGCTGATGAACTCTGATTTACTGTTATTTCAACCAATATATTTACACACATGAAATCACACGTAGAAAAAAAAATATGGTTTGGCATTAAATAGCCCACTAGGGTTGATATGCAATAAAGCAAAAGAACTAATCTAAAATCAATCTTCCTTTTCTCAATTTAAATTTCTTTGTCAAATATTACATTTAATAATTTTGACAAGTAGTATCTTTCATCTTGCTAATTCTATTTGCTTTGTCAATCATTATTACTTAGGGTCCTATCTATGGGTCAAATTAAACTGCATTTTGAATGTTGTGCATTGATTATACAGTATTACACCCCCCCAAAAAACAACAACAAAAATGCATATTTTATGACACCACTTAAAAATAGTTCATTACATTTACTTAGTAGGTGGCCAGTAACTAAATTCAATGAACTAATTTTTAAATACCACCATAAAATCTTATTTCAACTCATATGAAAAAGGTTAATAATAAAAAAAAAAGTAATCGTAATAACAACAGTAGGATAAAATAAACGGTAACAGTAGTACTACTGATATTATTAGTGATGTAATAACAGTAGCACCAACGACAATAATAATAATTATAATGATAATAATAATGGATTATTTAGTAATGAATAGAATAGGAAAGACATAACAAAAGAGAGAAACTGACTGAAAGAAAATGAAATACTCACTAGAATAAACTCGCAGGAAGAAAATGGTCAGAATTAAAAGATATAGCTCCATCACTGAACGTGAAAATGAGAAATTATTGACAAAAACTTGAGTTTCTTACAATGTAGAACAATGAAAGCTTTTTCCTAGTAAAAACGTATTATTTGTAACTGTAAACAGGATATTTATTGTGTTATTTATGATTGGATAATGATGGTGAACAGGAAATGTAGACAGGGCCAAATTAGAATGATTTGGATCAGATACTTAATTAGTAAAATAGATACTTAATAGACAGCATGTTTTATAATGATTACTGTAGGTTGATACCGGGTATTTTAGGTTGGGTTTTATGGCATATCAACCATGGTAGGTTATTCAATGCCAAATTTTCTTTGTACTAATGTATTACATATGTACAATGTGGTTTGGATGGGTTTTATGGCATATCAAGCATTGTAGGTTATTTAATGCCAAATCCTTTTTATACATATATATTAAATATATATATACTTTGATTTGGTTGGGTTTTATGGCATATCAACCATTTTAGGTTATCTAATGCCAAATCCTCTTTATACTTATATATTAGATATATATGATTTGGTTCCGTTGGGTTTTAAGGTATATTAAAAATTGTATGTTATTTAAAGCCAAATCCTCTTTATAGATATGTATTAAATGTATCATTTGTAAACACCTTCTGCGGGTAACATTTTTAACCGACCCTGACCAGTTTATTGCGCACAGTGAAATAGTTTCAAGTATTTCTACCTAATATGAATGATTCTATTGAGTATTAATCATTTGTTTGCGCACATTTAAATGGTTTCGATTATTGCTTTCTTTAACTAATAACACTATTCAATATCTATTATCTATTTACACAAAATGAAGTGGTTACAAATACTGTTATTTACACTAATTATTCTATTTAACACTATTCATTCATTAACGCACAGTGCAATAGCTTTAAGTATTGCTACGTATCACTAACAATTCAACATCAGTCATTTGTTTACACACATTTAAATGTTCAAATAGTTTTATTTGTCACAATTCAATTTAGCATGATACATTCATTTGGATAAAGTGGAAATGTCAAACAGTTCTATTTGACCCACAGATAGGACCCAGTCAGGTGCTACTATCCTGGTCGAAGTGGACCTGAGGTCAATGATAATTTAAAGAGAACTCCATATTCCCCAAATGACTATCTGCCAATTTAATGTCATATCCAGGATACTCGTTGGGTGCGGGTCTTCTTACTCTTCTACAGAGCTGCAGTAATTTTTAGACACTATTGAAACGCGGGTGTATAAAATATGATGTCAGAAAAACTCGGCGAAACTGATATCTTTCATAAGAGGAATGAAAGGAAAAATAACATTTTGGCAGTCAAAGTTGAAATTAAAAAAAAGGAAGGGCAAATTATTCGCTGTTTAATTCTTTACTAATACAGTGGAACTTCGGTTATTGAACGACTCTCAAATCGAACAGTTTGGAAAACGATGAAAAGATTTGAGTAAAAAATGCCTCAGTGAATGAACAAATGTTCGGAATTCGAACACACGAGTTGAGCCGATGAAAAATAAACGCGCAAGATTGACTGCCGTGACAAACTAAACATAGCCGAACGGCTAGCCGAGTCTACCCGAGCAGCATTAGTTAGCATCATTCCGAGTTGATACTCCATTGAACGAGGGTCTGATATTATATTCGTGTAAATTCTTCTCTTCGTTCGTGTTGATTCTCTATGTTACAGCTACTATATAGCCTTTAGTCATGGGTCATAAGAAAGGCAGCAGTAATATTACCAGAAAAGGGAACGACGAAAGTTCTGAGAACAACTATAGAATTGAAGATGGAGATAATCGTTAAGTTTAAGCATGCCGTTTGAGTCTTTGATCACGCAATTAAATCGACGATTTCGACTTTTCTGAAGAATAAAGACGCGATAAAAGCAGCTGATGTTGCAAAAGGTGTGACAAGTGTTGTAAGCAAGCAAAGTACGTAGATAATAGACAAAATTTAGAAGCTACACGATAAAAGCAGCTGATATTGTGAAAGGGGTGACCCGTGTTGTAAGCAAGCAAAAGCCTTAGATAACAGACCAAGTTTAGATGTTACGCGATAAAAGCAGCTGATGTTGCAAGAGGTGAGACAATTGTTGTATGCAAGTAAAGGACATACATAATAGACAAAGTTTAGAAGGTACGCGAAAAACGCAACTGATGTTGCGAAAGGTGTGACAAATGTTATAAGGAAGCAATGGACGTAGATAACAGACAAAGTTTAGAAGTTACGCGATAAAGGCAGCTGATGTTGGGAAAGATTTGACAAGTGTTGTAAGTAAGCAAAAGACATAGATAATTGACAAAGGTTAGAAGTTATGACTGTGGGAAATATTGTTTCAGTTTTTCGAACAAATCGGTAGTCGAACATAATTTTGGGGTGAATGATGGTATTTCACTGGAATCTGAATTTCTGAGATGAAGCTTGACAATTTTGATTAGAGATAGATAGATTGACTTTAATGGCACGTCAAACGGTCATTTTATTCATATTCATTTTAGGTTTATATTTGTTATGTTACCTACCTTACGGACTATAATGAACTCTTCCTATTACTATAAATACCGGGAGAACATTCATCTGGGTGTTAAGTTAACTCCAGTTGGGGACGTTATCGCCGCCTACCTCAGTTCCTATGGCGGCGTCGAAGATTACACCCAAATAACGTCAGCTCATGGCACGGCATACGGTGATTTCTCATTTATCATGATTTTAGATAGGGGAGGGTTCAATGCAATATCCCATACGATAACATCTAAGAACACAACCATGACAGTCATCGTAGAGGGCAGGAAACCGCTTTGCTGGAATTGTAAACAGCTCGGACATTTTTCGCGGTCCTGCCCTCAGAAAGCCACCACCATCGCTACCAACAAAACAACCACCGCTACCAACGATACAAATGAAACGAATACGGAAGCTAAGAACAACACACACCCAGAAAAAGAATCCCAACCCAACAAAGATGAAGGGTGGACCCTAGTAAAAGGAGGAAAAGGGAAAAAAGAAACAAAAACAAAAAATAAAGAAAAACCTGAAGAAATGGAAACAACAACTAACCTAAAAGGAGGAGAGACAGCAGGGACACGGAGAAGGAGGGGGAGAAAAAACAACTGAAAACAAACTCCCCCAAACCAGAAAAACAAAAACCTCAGCCTCTTCAACCCCAGCAACCAGCAGCCCAGTGACCAGCAGAAAAACAACAACTCAAGCGACCGGAACAAACCCCCAAACAACCGGAAAAAAACACACATCCTCCACCTCAACGACCAGCCCAAATAATTCCTCCCCCTCAACAACCCAAAAGTACACCTAATAAACATCCCAAAACCCCCCTTCACCCAACATTACCTTCTCTATCGCCAATTTCAACTCCCAAACAATTCACCCGGTCTCATTCTGAAACCAGATCGCCGTCACCGTCACCATCAACATCTCAAAAGAAAAGAACAAAATCCGCATCTAACCAATTCAGGCAAGCCGTGAACGGTTTCTACTTTTGTTCAGATTTAATGGAATCACCCAACTTAGATCACCAACTAAAAAAAGGACTTAAACCTCTATTATCCATGAAAACAATCGATCAAAAAGACATTACCAATCCATACCTATTCAAGGGTGCAGCCATGGTGACCACCTTTGTCCGTTCGCCTGGCGTCCGAACTAAAGAGCTTTGGCAATTTATTGAGGAGGCTAGTCGGACGGACATAGTGTTGGCGGGAATGGGGCACCCCTCCCACAAAGATCTACTTAATAAATGTACGGGCAGGGTCCCGATTTATGTTCATCCCTGTTTTCATAGGTCCCTAAAGCTGCGGTTTCCCTTTGATGTCGGCGGAATTTCCAGGGACGGCAGAGAGTCTACTGATCTCTGTACCAGTTCCCTGCGTCAGGCCATCGGCATCCTCACCCCGAAGGATTTCCGGCCCATAGTCGACACTGAGTAAGGTAAGTGAGACTAATGACTCTAAACCTTGTCAGTTTAAATGTGAGGGGACTGAGGGATTCAAGCAAGTGTACGCGCTTGCTTGCTGAACTCAAGAACCTCGGAGTAGATGTTGCTGCAGTGCAGGAGACTCACTTCACTTGCGGTGCCGACTGTCGGGTGCTGGAAAGCGACTTTAACGTTTTCTCAGCATACGGCAGCCGCACCAGCGCTGGGGTCTCTTTGCTAGTTGGACGCAGCCTTGATGCTGATGTTGACGTTGTTTTTGCAGGTGACGAGGGCCGGTTGGTTGTGGCCGATGTTGCCATGAAAAGTTTCAAGTTTCGTCTGGTTGCGGTTTATGCGTCCAATATCGCTGCGGAGAGGCTTTCCTTTTTTCGTCGGTTGACGCCGTTCCTGGACGATACGAAGCGGCTAGTCTTAATGGGTGATTGGAATGCGATCCTTGATCCCAAGATAGATAAGGTCGGGCGGGGAGCTAGGCGTGCGGGAAGGTGTGAAAGCAGCCTTTTCGGCTTCATGACTTATCACGGCCTCGTCGACAGGTTTCGTCTTGATCACTCAGGGTGGGAGATGTGGACGTGGCTAGATAGTTCGCCCTCTGCCAAAGTAGGTTCCTACTTGGACAGAGTGTTAGTGAGAAGAGCTGACATTGATTTTGTTAGTTGTCCCACGTTCCACTTGATAGCGTGGACTGACCATAAACTCATTAGAGTCAGTCTGCGGTTAGTTAATAGGCCTAGTCTAGCCGGCTACTGGAAGTTCAATACCTCCTTACTGGAGATACGGGACTTCCGGGATTGGCTAGAATCCCTAATTCAGCGGGCGTTAGTGGGGGCGGTTACCGGGAATAGGTGGTGGGTTTCTCTTAAGCATAGGATTAGAGATTTCGCCACCAAATACGGTCGACAGCTCAACTTAGATAGGACCACGGAGGTTAAATTTATAGATGATAGAGTTTCCCGGGCGGTGGCTGGGGGGGAGGACTCCCTAGGTGTAGAGCTAGCTAGGAGGGACCTTGAGCGTGAGAGTAGTGAGCGCTACAAGGGATCAGTAGTTAGATCTAGGCTAAAAAGAGTTCTCAACGAAGCTGTGAAATCGAACGCAACTGCGCGTGAAGAAGAAGTGCGAAGGTTCCCCGATTGGTACATCGCATCTGTCAAGACCCCGGACGGGCGTCTGTTGCGATCGGGTCGTGAGATACGTGACGCCTTTCGGGCGCACTTTCGGGATCGCTTTGCCCACTGCACTGATCTCTCGCTCCGGGAGTTTCGTAGCTATCTCGCCGACTTCCCCCGCCTTGGGGCGGCTGAAGCGGCTAGCTGCGAGGGTGTGCTTACTGAATGTGAAGTCCGTGATGCGTTGAAGCAGGTCGGCCTCAACAAGTCGCCGGGACTAGATGGTTTGCCCTACTAAGTGTACTTGAGGACAACCTGCACTTGATTCGCGAGGTCCTAGAGGGGATAAAAGACGACACCGAAGCCGCGCTGATCAGTTTAGATCAGTCCAAGGCCTTCGATAGGGTAGACCATCGGTTCTTGGCGTCTGTTTTGGAGACTGCCGGATTCAAACCGGAGTTCCGCAGATGGATTAGCATGATGTACCACAACCCTCAGGCAGTGGTGCAGGTGAACGGGAGGCGTTCGGGGGTGATCGCGATCGAGCGATCGGTCCGGCAGGGCTGCCCCCTGTCTCCTCATCTCTATGTCCTCGCGTTGGAGCCCCTCCTGCGCAGGCTTAGGGATGAGGGGACAAGTCCGGCACTGCGCGGTATCCCATTCGTTGGCCGCCTTGCGGCTAGGGTTTCTGCGTTCGCTGATGACGTCACAGTTTTCGTATCCCGCCTCCGGGATATAGAGGCTGTGAAAGAGGCGGTTGTCGAGTATGAGCGGATTGCAGGGGCCAAGGTCAATTTTGACAAAAGCGAAGGTTTGCGGCTTGGTGCTTGGAGGGGTAGCAATACTCTTCCAGGGCCCTTCCGCTGGAGTGACGGACCCATCCGCATCATCGGGGTGTGGTTTGGGCCCGACCTCCAACTGGAGCGAAATTGGTCGGAAGTACATGCTAAGGTGAATGCTCAGGTGGGAATCTGGCTTTCAAGGAGGTTGTCCTTAAAGGGCAGGGCGGAGGCGTGCGCCGCGTACGTCTTCCCCTTGATCCTTTACCGATTGGCTGTACTCCCTCTGCCTAAGGCACATCGGTTGGCGCTGCAACGATCCCTCTCCAGACTTGTCTGGGGAGGTGCAAGGCCGATGGTCCGTAGACAGGTCTGTATCCAACGTACACGCAACGGGGGTCTGGGTATGCCTGATCTGGAGAGCCACTGGCTTGCTGAAAGACTTGCATATCTGGGCCGTGTCTTGACGGGGGACTCAGTGTGGAGACGAAAGGCGAGTCGGACTTTTCCTCGCCTCAAGTCAGACCCAAAGGCTGAAGGTCGACGTAGGCCTTTGGGCGAAGCACTGTTTGTCCGCGAGTGCCGAAAGGCCCTTCGTAACCTTCTTGGGTCCAGTGACCTTTCATGGCCTCGGAAGGAGCTGTATCGGGAATTAGTGGTGGGTTCCGCTTCTGATCCTCTCAGCGAGCGGCGCGGCTGGACGGCGGAGGAGATCCGCTCTCACTGGAATTGGGCGCCAGGATCGAGCTTCTTGAACAACTCCGAGTTCTCGCTCACCTGGCGACTTGTTCGGAATGCGTTACCCCTTCGCGGCTTGAACTTCAGAGCGGGCCTGGCAGACATGCCTGATTGCCCTCGCTGCAGCAGTGGCTTGGAAGAAACGGCTGAGCACGCCTTCTACTACTGCGAGCGAGTCCGCCCGTTTTGGGATCACGTCGGGGAGTGGACGGCTCGCATCGAACCCAAACAGCTCGTGCTGCTCGACGTTGGTTACGTCGTAGACAACGTTCTTCCTCCGTATCACGGTGAGAAGCGTGTGGTGTTTCTCGCGATTCTAGCTGTAGCCCGAATGGTGATTTGGACGACGCGAAACAAGGGATTGTATGACGATGCAAACTTTTCTCATCGTGATCTGGTTTTGTATTTTCGGCATCAGCTGAGGGTCAAAATCAGATGCGATAGAAAACGCTTGGATCGCATAACATTCAGCAAAAGGTGGGTGACTGCAGCGAGCCTGGTCGTACGAAAGGGGGCAATGTTGGAGTCATCCTTCCCTCCTCTGCCGGCCCATGGCGTCTACGGTACGGGTCCTTAGGGATCCCATCCCTGGTAAGTAGAATTGTTTTTTCCCTTGTAACCTAGTTAGCAGTATGTTGTGAGTCATTGTCCCCATCATCTAGTCGTTAGTTTCTCAAGATCTTCCCCCTCCCTATTATTTTTGTACCCCAACCTGAATTCCAGCCCGCTTTTATTGAAGATCTTGAACATTCATATATAAAAAATCATATTACCTACTTCTATCGACCCATACCGCGCCCGACCCTTTATTTCTTTTATCTCTGTAGATTAGTATTCCCTCCCCACCTAGGGCAGGTCCGGCTTGTTTCCGGTTTCTTTCAACCCGGAAAACAGTCGGCCTCCAATTTTATAGACGGGGGGATGGGAGGGAAACCAAACGGGGAATTTTTCTTTGTTTCTCTTGTATATATAATTTTTCGGGGTTTTTTCTCCCATTCCCATCATTTCATTGTACATAAACCATATTTTGTAAATAAAAATCATATACCACTTCCGGATTTTAAGTAGGTTTTCTACATAGAGCAAATGTGGTATTTTGGTAACTGCTAGGCGCATGATGAAGGATGAAAGGTTATATATTGTACTGCTGAATGGGTCGGCAAATGTGGCTAGCTAGGTTCCCTTAGATTTCTTAGTTAAAGCATGACCGCTCCCTTTCCCTCCCCCCAAAACCTTAAGGCCTTGTGCCTTCTTTGTAATATACAAAGAAATAAAGTTAAGTTAACTCCAGTCGGGCACCTCTGGTGGTGTAAAAGTTAGCAAGCTGGACTAGCAAACCTACATGAGTGAGTTCGAGTCTCATTGGGCGCCCCATTCATTCGGCCTTGTGCTACATCGAAGCAAAGAGCTTTGTAAATTACTAAGTTAACTCCAGTCGGGCACCTCTGGTGGTGTAACGGTTAGCAAGCTAGACTAGCAAACCTACATGAGTGATTTCGAGTCTCATTGGGTGCCCCATTCATTCGGCCTTGTGCTACATCGAAGCAAAGAGCTTTGTAAATTACTAAGTTAACTCCAGTCGGGCACCTCTGGTGGAGTAACGGTTAGCAAGCTGGACTAGCAAACCTACACGAATGAGTTCGAATCTCATTGGCACCCCATTCATTCTGCCTTGTGGTACATCGAAGCAAAGAGCTTACTAAATAACTAAGTTAACTCCAGCCTAACACTTTGGCAGTTAGATTGACATTCAACACTCTTTTACCTTTGCTGTATTTATACTTTCGTTCAATATACTTGTTTCACGTAATCCCGATTTCGTGTCTTTCTTCCGGACCTTTTACTGGTCCACAACAAGATTCCCATTTTTTGAGGAGTTGTTTCTTAAGAGTTTTTTGCTGACAGTTATTTGATATCAAGTATTCCTATCAAATACTAATAACCATATGGTTTCAAATAATTATTTCTCTTTTATAATAGTCATTTGTTTGCACACAGTTATATGGTTTCAAGAATTCTTATCAAATTCTTTTAAGTAATTCTTTCAATTTGATATTAGTCATTATGATTTTAAGCATTCCGGTATAATACAAATAAATTTTAAAACTCCAGCAATGGGTTAATTCGTAACACTAGTGCTTTTCTATAAGGATAAATTTGACATTAAATAACCCATAAGGTTGATATGCCATTAAACAATGAAACCAAATTTCTGAGGTGAAGCTTGATAATTTTGATTTGGAACACTTTACAAAATGATAGAAAATTTTCAAAATAATTATACAAATTTGTGAATTTGGTAGAGGTTAAGGCTTGACACATACAAAAAAGGGCGGTAAAGTGAACAATTAAGGTTGTCATTTGACACTGAGAAAATAAAAAGAAACGTTTTGAATTCACCTTGGAACAGAAAAACCTTTTGAATTCTACTTTTGAAAAAAAAAAACCCAAAAAACCAACTCGAATTCCCTTTGCAGCACTAGTAAATTTGACCACATTGAGTGTGTCATTTCGAACTAGAAAAACAAAAAAACCCTTTGAACGCGTTTTGAAAAAATTCGTGTAGCAAGCAGTTCCAGGTGTGGAAAAAAAGAGTCCGTAATTTAAAAAAAAATCTTTTTATCGAATTCCCCTAACACTGAATTAAAGGATACCCGAACCTTTAAAGACCACTGATAATTTCTTCTGCACAATGGATAAATTTACAGAAATAAAAAGGAGTCAAAACTTTGCTTAACTCCCGAGATAATTTAGCGGGAGAAATCAATTTAATAATAGAAACGATGGAACAACCAAACAGAACCATGGAAAGATATGCATTCAACCGAGAAGCAGCTATAGTGTGAGCCATGAAGGAAATAAGAGCTTTAAATAATAAATTCAAAAGTTTATGTATGTAGGCAGACTTGGACCAAACAGAAAGCGGTTTTATAGCGAATCAAAAAAATCAAAGTTCCTTGCGGACAGAGACTAACAACCGCATCGGGGTAATTAAAGATTTTATTTGTGGTACCGCCAACCCAACTAGAAATGAAGCCGTCAGCATTCCTGATATTGCTAGCCATAAACTCCTGTGTGGCACCTTTAGCGGAATAAACCTGTCAAAATTTGAGGATAAATTCTTTTGGCTCAATTCGAGAATTTCACTTGAATAGTGAAGTGCCAAAAATACCAATTAGCCTTACTGAGATCCTACTTAACTGTTTATGTCTTGCAATCAGTATCTCATCTTTTTGTTATATTTTGACCTTCACCCCGGCCCAAAAATACTATTCCTAGGTAATACACCGGAAGGAAGTGACACATTTCAACGGCCAGTAATCCAGTAGGCGATCATGTGGGCGTTGAGTTATTATTTAACTCAGTTGAGTTTGGGTCCCAAAGCAGTTGCCAGCAGACTTCCAGACAGCTAGAGACCAGATGTGGTAGGGAAGGCCACACCCGACCGAGGGGTCCTCGGAAAGCCCCGATGGAGTGGACCCCAACATCAGGAGAACAAGACACAACGTGACGGTCATAACAGTGGGGTCAAAATATAATGTTTATGTTCGGTCTCCAGCATCCTCTCAAACGCAAACCTTACAAATAAAGAGAGAGGTGAATATTTTTCTAAAGAAGTCTTCCTGTGTCTTCCTTCCTGCATCTTAATTGTTCCTGCCTCTTCCTTCCTTCCTGCATCTTTATTGTTGTGTCGCTGTGAATTATGCTAAATATATATGTGCATGTATGTAGATGTGAATCTGCATATGTAACTATACAACATTTTCCTTGAGAGGCAAAATTATGACAAAACCATATATATGCTAAACAATGAATTTTTGGCTATTACGTTCATAATAAGTGAAATATTTAAAACAAATTTTGAACACTTCGTTGAAACATGACCATGAATTTTTGTCAGTCCAGCCGATTTGTCTGTGTTCTTCGAAGAAAACACTCCTGGGTTTATATTGGTTAGCCACATTGTATTGGATAAACTTCCAGTGAATGTAAGAAAGGAAATCAGTCACAGCGGTGGCAATAACTACCCTTCATTAAAACAAAATTTTGAAAGTAATAACGACCCTATTGGTGTGTTGACAATAGCTAAAAAAGCTTAATACACCATACAGAACAGATGCCTCGGAAAAGAACAGGCTGCAGCACCAAATTTGAGGTACCACAAAAAGGATGAGGCAACTTTACAGAAATTTGCCACTTCTACACAATAACTGCAATGCAAGTTATGCGACGCAGTTGGCCATAATATGAGCAAATGTGACAAGTTCATCACATACACTACAAGAATAGGGAAGTACCTCGAGTTTAATTTGTGCATACTTTGTCGTAGCGGAAGACATAAGTCCGAAAAGTGCCTTGGAATTCAAAATAAATTATGTTATGTCTGTAAACACTGCTCTTCATGGTCTCATGTGACCCCTCATGCAACAATAAATTGAAGGGAGTTTCTCTATTCATCCACGTGTGGGCTAATGGAGGAAGTGAGGGTAGCTACATGTTGCCGATAACTTCAATCACATTGTTCCACAAAGGGAGAAAAATCACAATTAATTGTGTACTGGACACGCGTAACCAACCAATACTCAGGACATTGAAGTATCATGACAAAATTTCTAACCCAGCTGAAATAAGTGAAAACTTATTTGGGCACGTCTGAAATGAAAGTCGGTTTGGGAAGAAAGAACTATATTCATAAGGCGATTCTTCTAGACGATGCGTTTGACATCCAATTCGAATTTGACTACCTTAGTGCTATCACAAGCAATTTAACAAAATTAAACCACATGTTGACGTTCTACAAAGAAGAGGAAGGCAACCAAGACTTCGAGCGGAATCACTCCTTTCGGAGACTGGAAGAATTTTCTGTATAAAGATCAAATTTCGTCAACTGAATAGAGGAACAAATAACTATCACACCATTATATCCAAGAAGGCCGCTTGTTCGGAATAAATGTTGGAAAATATATTAAATCCTAAGCCAATCAGAGAAGGTGATATAGTTATTACTAAAAATCCAGTCAAACCCAGACCATTTTGGAAGCTGGAAAGAGTGATAAAGTTATTTAGAGGGAGCGACAACAGGGTTCGCTCAGCTCGGATTAAAAGAGGATATGGCATAATTGACAATCATAGCCTCAAACAACTTCAACCACTTGAACTTTCTCTCACACAAAGATATTTTCCTGACAACCCAGCTGAAGAAGAAAACATTTCATCTTCTTCGGAAAGTCTTCAAACAAGAGCTTCTGATAAAATAACCAAAACCGACATAAAAGAATAAAGAAATCCAGATCCAATCCTGCATATATCTATTATTGAAACACACACACACACACACACACACACACACACACAGAGAGAAGCATTAGGCAAGTCTGCCTTCACATGCTTCAACTAAACAAATCACCAAATTAATTTTACACTTCACTTCACATGCATATCAGAATGCTTAAATATAAAAAAGACCACTAACACAACTCTATGCATATTATATCAACAACACATAATGTAACATTGCATGTTTTTCTATCTCTGTGGGAGAGTAAAAGAAATAACTTACGAAACCTTACATTTACCACCTCTCAAACATCGCTAAATAAGAGCTTGAGTGATTGGTCCAGAGCTATTGTCGGCAGCCAATAAGAGCACACAAGACATTAGGTCTCTGTTTTGGGGTACAAATACAAACACAAGAGAGATATCGTTCTCTTACTTATGCTGTAGACCGTCTAAGTAAAATGTTAACACGCTAGCGATTTATAAGGGCCGATGACCGCGTAAAATCGACCACACAGAAGCAACAGACATTTAACAACCTAAGTGACAAGATAAGTTTGCTGGTATATTATTTTGCAACCTATTAAGTTCCCTTAATAATTCCTTAACAACTCACTCTTCATTAATTTTTACACGTTGCTTTTTGTATTAAGCTGGTAAATGATATTGTTGAGAATAAATAGTTTTATTAAAGTGTCGTGACCTGTTTTCCTTTCCATTACTTTTTATGCTTATTTCGTCCGTCTAATTGCTACAAATAATTATATCAGTGAATTATGGTATAACAAATATATGATAATAATTATGGTACAACAAATATATGATAATAAAGATGAAGACAATACTCCATATATTCTAGAAACCAAACCCTAAATTAGAATAGATCAATTTAATCCATAGATGGGGCCCTAGCAGGTACTACCACTCCGGTCAGCGTGGACCTGGGAGTAATGGCGATGAAGGGTACCCATACTCTACAGATCTTCAGGACTAGATTCTCACCATTAAATGCAGTTTAGTGTTATACCAAGTACATCTCCTTTTTTTTTAAAGTTTTTCTACTCCCTCTGCGTGGGAAAGTTTCTCTCAGTTCTTATCGTTTTCTTTTTTCTTTTTCTTTTTTTATAGGGGATGTCTTTTTTTAAAATAGAAAATAAGATTTAAGATTTTTTTTAAAGAGCCCAAAACGGCCAGGTATAAAAGTGGCCTTGTTAGAAAAAGGACTTTGGTAGAAAAAGGTTTCGCAGCAGGCGACACTTCTATTAGCCTATTCCTAATGTAAGCGAGGAGTTGGCTTTTCTTAATAATATGATTCAATACATGATGAATCAAAATTGTTTGTTTGTTTGCTTGGGTTTTATGGCATATCAACCCTTGTAGGTTATTTAATGTCAAATCCTCTTTATACATATATATTAAATATATATGATTTCTTTTGGTTGGGTTTTACGGCATATCAACCATTGTAGGTTATTTAATGCCAAATCCTCTTTATCCATATATACCGAATATATATGATTTGATTTGGTTTGGTTTTATGGCATATCAACCCTTGTAGGTTATTTAACACTAAATCCTATTTATACATATATATTAAATATATAGGATTTGTGAACACATTTTGTCGACAACATTTTTAAACGAACCCGAGCATTTTTTTTGGGTGGCGGCTCACACAATTCGATGCTTTCAAGTATTTCTAACTCAAATAATTTTATTTACTATCAATCATTTATTTGAACACAGTTAATCATGGTTGACACTTTTTCTATATTTCTTTCTCCTTGAACCGGAAATTTAATGTTAAAACAAATTTCAAAAGTCTACTAACCGACTGAATTTTCTTACTTATTGAGTAATATAGTTTTAGAACAAAAACAGGCATAATGTAAAAGAAATTCATGGTTGAATCGGGTGGTTTTAAAAAAAGATAAAAGAAAGAATTTAAGAAGTCATTTTGGGAACTGTCTAGAGAATTACTTAACAGAATTTAATCTGTATATAGACATTGTATTTATACTGTATACGTTCTGTGAAAAGATTTTTCCTAAGGACAGTAAAGAGGGGAGACAACCAGGGAAGCATTTCTAAGGAATAATTAAATGAATGAATAAAAACGCGACGATTTGACTGATGTTTATTCAGTATATCTTTTTCATTTTATAATAGGCAAACAATGGAAAATACTCGCTTCGGCTGTACATATACTAAAGTACTGGCAAATATTGCCAAGAAAGAGATATTCAATATTTACAACACTGCATCCATGAGAAAGAATCTCTTTTAACGTACTTGGGAATTTCACAAGAATATTGTATTGTGACTGGCCTTGTATACTGTCTAGCCGAAAATTCTGGAGTCGTTCATATAATTTTGAGCATCACCATCAGATAGAAGTTAGTTTCATACCAAGGACACTCCTTTTTTAGGAGGGTGTCATAAGGAAGAGTACTCGTCTGTTTGTAATTGAAACTATGTCACCATCAACGTCACAATTCCCTTAGTTATTGACGTTATTTTCTTTCTGATTCTGGTTGGCATTTTATTAATAAGCGATGTCTATATTAAAGTCTAACTGAGAGTTGCGAACCTGAAATGAACGCCGGATAGCCGTCGAAGAACCAGGAGAGGCAAGCCCATGTTATTAATACGTTTAAGATCATGCCATTAAACACAACCAACTATTTTGCTTATTGCTTTTTAAGAAAACTGTGTTTAATAAATAATTAGTTGGTGTTATTAATTTCTAATATTTCATCAGCAGGGGATATAATCAGCATATTTTTACGTCTCATCGAAAGGGGTTTACAATTGGGGGGAATATGGAAATCCTCTTGATCTTATATTTCTAACCCCCCACACGATGATGGTCGGTAAGAAAAGGTTGGTTTAATGTACAGACCTAGCAGGAAGTAAACCGGGTGGGGGCGTCTGATTAAGATTGCTTAATTCTATCAGCATTTCCCTTTTGAGGGCGGGATGAGAAGTGTCCTCAGGCGCTGGTCAATAAAACCAGTTTTTATCCCTTTTAGACAAAGGGTCTGGTCATGTTTGTCAACTTCTTTCATCACACTGGCAAGAATAGCTTTTGAGTTCTGTCCGGGAGCAAGTGCCTGCAAGACATTCCCGACGATTGTACGAGAGAATCCACTCAACATCTACCATATAGTGAAGTAGTAGTAATAGTAGCTTTCTATTCATGCTCAATATATGAGTTTTTCCTTCTCCTATAGTGGTTGCCCAGCCAAGGCATTAGAGCCAAGTCAGCACTACAAATTATTTTCGTTGTTGCCGGTCGAAGCTGCAGAATACGCCGAAAGCATCTTTGCAGAGGGTTGATACCTCCACCTCACCCTGTGAGTGACCTGGATATGACACTAAACTATCTGACAGTGAGGCTCCAGTACTGAAGTTATGGAGATTGTGAAGTTCCTTTTCGTTGCCATTACTCCCAGGTCCACTGTGACCCCAAAAGACCTATAAGGGTTCCATATATTGATCAAATAGAACTATTGAATCATTTATTACACTCGAAGCCATTATAGGATTTACACTCTTATATTATAAAATGGCCGTGATACCACTTTTTCCCGAAGCAAAGATGGTGGACATCGGTAAACTAATCAGTCTCGAGAACCTATTGGTCAGTAAAGTCACGTGATTTGTGCTCACAACTACGTCCGCACCTTTAATTTTATCCTGCGCATTTGGAGCCGACCATATGACAAGAATTCACTCTCTCACATTTTGACTTCCTGTAACAGCACTCTCTGTTTTCATTTCGACTTCCAGAAACAACTTGACCTGGCCACTTAGTAAGAAACAACTCAATACGCGTAACATGGGTGCATATACATTCGGTGTCCTTTTTCTTTCCTGTTCTGCCTTTTCGGTTAGACTAGTTCCAGCTTCAGAAATTTCGTCAAACTCCGAAAGAGACAAACAACCAACATGGGAGAAGACATACATTTTATAGTATGGGATACAAATTTCTTCTAGTCTTAAAATAAGCAATAAAAACATACTTAAGAACATTCTAGAAATTTAGGATCAAACCCGCATTAGCATTTAAATTACATTTTTATATTTTTCAACCAATCAGCTAAAAACATGGAATAGAATATTCTAGAAAATTAGGATCGGAAGTGAACTAACAGAAAACATTTAGGCTCGAAAATAAAATAGTAAAATACAAATCTGATTGGTCAATAAATGTCTACGCGCCAAGATTTTATGGCGATTCTTTGATCCACCTGTAGGATATAAATAACACAGAGTTAGGAAGCCATACAGACAAGACACAAGCTTACACACAAACGAAGACACAGACGAACAAAAGCCACTAAGCCAGTAGCCGATACTATGTCCAACCAATTCCTTTCCTTCCTCAACTAAAGTTCATGACCTCTTTTCAAATGGCCGAGAATTGTATTCAAAAGGAAAACCCGACAAACTTTCTTTCATCATCGAGACACGCAGTCGCCATAATCATAAAACCCGCTATAAACTTAATGTAAGTAAGAACGGCTTATTTACGGACTTCGTTAACATGACCATACACACATCTTTAAACAAATTTATTTTCCTTTTGTCAAACTTTATTTTCCAAAAGGCCATTTACACATCATATATTTTGTCTATTTTCATATTCTGTTATATGCATATTAAATTGTTTGTTGCTTAATGTTCGTTGTGTTCTATTCCATTTCTTTCACGCGATTGTAAAGTTTTGTGTTGTATTTGTGGTGGGAATAATTTAGAGAGCAGTCTAATGAAATAACCAAATTACATACTCCCCCCACAATAGTCTACTGGACACTTTTAATATTTAGTCCTTTTCCATAATATACGTGTTAGTTAAATACACACACGCACACACACAGAGGAATATTCAACAGACTATATTAGAATATTTGTAATGTTTTGTAATGTTTTCTTTTTATGAATTTGTTGTCATATAAATTTATTTTCGTTTGTAAAACAACATACCACTACTGCGTGGAAAAATGACTGTTGAATTGCATTATTAATATTACATAGGAATACAGGAAACCCTTAAACTGTAAGCAAATTATTGAATAATGTTGAAAAGAATAATTTGTGTTTAAACCATTTAATCGTGAGTAAATAAAACTTTTAATGTTAGAAAGCAATACTTGAAACCGTTTAACAGTATGCAAACAAAGGAGCTCTAGCAAATTTAAAAATTGTTATCAACAAACTATTCGTTTTCAAATAATATATATTAAATATATATCTATAAGCAGGATTTGGTCTTAAATGACCTACAAGAGTTGATATGTGGAAAAGTCAACCAACCAACCGACGAACTAACTAACACAACCAACCAACCAACCAACCAACCCACCACCCAACCAACCAACCAACTGCCCTCGTAGAGTAGAGATGGGCTCTTGCTTTTACCAAGGTGAAATATTAACAACTTCGTCTTGAGATTCTTGAGTCTCTCTGTTTATATCGATAACACTGTTGCACCAGTTAGCAATTACTGATGATAATAAGGGTAAGGATTATCCTCCTTGTTTTTGTTTTGTTACAACCAACTTCGAGTGAGGGCGGCTCAGAGGGTAGTTAGGCTCGCCCCGCTGATTCGCCAGTGGGCCCTGTCCAGCAAAGGTAGACTTGAAGCCGTAAGGCCCTTGACTTTAGCTGGGCCACCTTCGGGTAGTCTAGATGTATCATAGTCACCAGGGCTTGAGCCTCAGCTCGTGCTCAAACTGCCCTACCCTAATCTCCACTTTAATCGACCTTTGGTTCATTGACATTGTGTCAAGTCCTCTCCGGTGGGAGGCAGCGACAAATATCGGCTCAGAGGGCCGTTAAACTGAAGTCGTTAAACGATTACTACGTGTTTTGACGTCGATCCCTTAATCCAGACATAGCAGCTTTAGTTAAACGGCTTTGCCCAGATAAGAAATATGTTCGTGAATGATAAAATACGAGCGCCTCGTGGGGCAGACGGGATTCTTTAACCTTGGATAGTAGCCAGTCTTGGAGAAGGAAAACTCTGAATTCAAAACAGTTTTATTCTACGGGAAAATTGTGTCATATCCTGTCCGGAGCTGATGGGATGGATAAATATATACCCACTTAAAAGTCGACATTGTGTCACATCATCTTCGCTACGGAGGGGTTGGGTAAATACAACACGGACGCTTCCATAGCAGATTTAGAGTATATCTATCCAACCCCTCTGCCACGGGCAGGATGTGACATAAGGTCAATTTTTAAGCAGAATGCAGCTAGTTTGAATTCAATTTTCATTCTCTGGAACTGGTTGCCTAACCAAGACGAGAGAGCCAGGCTGATTTAATATTTACCCATAGCTGTAAGGAGGAAGAAAAGATTGTTTTATGCCTTTTCTAAAAGGTAGTTAACCGTAAAAACCTCGTCCAGGATTTGAACTCCGCTCGTCTAGTCCATTTTCTAACTTCGAAATCTGCCACAACGTGGGTGACTCCGTAGCAGTAGAAGTAATAATACTTGAATGTAATCAACATTGAATAATAAGAAGGGAGAATTAAAAAAAATCTTAAGCTTTTTGCACACCCACGTTCTCATCCAATCAAATATTATGAATATCAATTAGGCAAAGTGACGTAACAGACCCAACCACTGGTTGTAAACACAGAGAAGGAACAATTATTAGGGAAAAGAAAAGAAAAACAAAAGCCACCCCCTATCATCCTTCGACACGAAATATCAAAATTGTTTATATTTTGGATGTTGGAAAATAATGGAAGTTGATCTATTTAAAAAAGAAGAAAAATTTTTTTAAAGGCGAAAGAAATCCAAGGAATAATCCCATCGTTTGCCACTGTTTCTGTTAATCTCTTCCCCGCGATTAGATGAATGGAAATACATTGTTTGCCTCCAGAAATCATCTTTAAAAATGACAAAGCTAATTTCTCTGGTATGTTTGAATTTGAAAAACAAATTCTAAATGTCTCTTTTTGTTTCTTTAATTTAAAAACATAGAACGACCTCAATTTTTGCTCCTTATACGCACACGTGTGCACACACAGACACATACCCACATACACACACAGACACAAACACGAACATACATACTAAAACAATGATAATATTTAGATCTATGTTCTATTCTCTGATTTTTTAATTTAATATACCCGAAAATCAATCAATCAATCTATCTATCTATCTATCTATCTATCTATATATATATATATATATATATATATATATATATATATATTAATTTTATTTACGAAATTGTCCCAAAAAGTAAATGCAAATTTATGGTTCTTCCTTTTTCAAAATTTGTTTAAGTAAATATATATATATATATATATATATATATATATATATATATATATATATATAAAACAATATGCGTTACTTGTGAGATTAATTCTTTTTAGCAAATACATTGAACCATTTCCTAAAAAAATCTAATGAAATATAAGATCATCGCAATATTTTCATAATTAAATAAGTTCGTTTTTAGCATCCGAAAAACAAATTTCGCTGTCTAAATATTTGATTTTCTCTCTTACACACACACACACACACACACACATATATATATATATATATATATATATATATATATATATATATATATATATATTTAAATAGGTATGTCCACAAAGAGATTAGTATTTTTTGAATTTAATGATTTGTTTATTTTGTTCTTACATACTTGTATGTTTCCAGCTTGTTGCTTTCGTCAGAGAAGATATATGGCACAAAGACTTGTTAATGGGGTACTCAATGAGCCTTGAAGTCACTCGTGTTTGCAGTTTGAATGAGTTTCAGTTGGTTATAGGTTAATATAGAGGTCTTCCTCTCTTTTTCTAAGAGTGTATTTACCTTAGTCTGCTTTTCCCTTCTTTGATATTTGATATGCTTTTGTCGTTATGTGTGTGCGTATGCGTATACGTTGGAGTGGTTTTAGATTTCACTAACGGTTATTTTCCTCTGTGTGTGTGTGTGTGTCTTGAGGATTTTTTGTGTGTGCATGTGTGGAATTTACTGGTAACTTTTTTCTAATAATTTTTGTGGGTGTATATATATACACATATATATTGTCATCCACAGACAGACCTGTTTCGTTCTTCAGTGTGGCTAGATAGGCTAGATTCCAGAAGCTGGGATCGAAACCTGGCTGACTGAAACGCAAATCCAAGATTCTACCACTCAGCCACGAGGAAACCAGTGCAAGCGATGGACATTTATATGCTTATGTATCACATTTGTTTTTGTTTATATATATCGGCTTAACGGCTACCGAGAGCTCAATTCATTTTAAGAGCCTTGCTTTACGCTAGTGGTAACCATTACTTCCCTCGCTAGAGAGATCAACTCCACAGGGATAGGGGAGCATATATATTGTCATCCACAGACATACCTGTTTCGTTTTATCAGTACTTTTCAGTGTGGCTAGACAGGCTAGATTCCCGAAGCTGGGATCGAAACCTGGCTGACTGAAACGCCAATCCAAGATTCTATCACTCAGCCACGAGGAAACCAGCGCAAGCGAAGGAAATTTATACGCTTATGTATCACATTTGTTTTTGTTTACATATATCCGCTTATATCTCTATATATATATCTGTGTGTGTGTGTGTGTGTGTGTGTGTGTGTGTGTGTTTCCAGCTTGATGTTTTCAAGAGAACATGTTTGGCACAAGGTCTAGTTAATGGAGTATTCAATGAGACTTGAACTTACTTCGTGTTTGTAGTTTGAATGGTTTTTATTTCCGTCTGTTTTTTTTTTTTTTGAATGAATGCTGGTCCTTTTTCTTAGAGAATGTTTCTCTTAGCCGATTTCATCCTTAACATACTTTTGATACTTGATACGTTGTGTGTGTGTATGTGTTGGAGTGGTTTCCAATTTCACTTATAGTCATTACACACACACACACACACACACACACACACACACACACACACACACACACACACACACACATACATATATATATATATATATATATATATATATATATATATGTGTGTGTGTGTGTGTGTGTGTGTGTGTGTGTGTGTGTGTGTGTGTGCGTGCGTATGTATGTGTGCGTGTATGCGTGTCTCTTTATTCATATATTCATGTATACATTTATACACATAGATTCATGCACATATATATTCAGATACACACACACGTATATTTACATGTAATTTATATTCATATCTATCTATCTATCTATCTATCTATCTATCTATCTATCTTCACACACATATAGTTATGTATATATTTATAACCATATCTACCATTTTTCCTTATATATATATATATATATATATATATATATATATATATATATATATATATATATATATATATATATATATATATATATTTATATATATATATATACTATGTCTTAGATTCTGATCACATTTTACCCTGAAAACTCTAACCATTCTAATTTAAACTTTATTTATGAAAAGCCTGAATAAAAATCTTCCTTTTTTTCTTCCTGGTTTGGTATCAAATATATCAGACGTGATATATAAGTACTATGATTTTCCCCTGACTCCTTCGGCTTAGCCTAAAAAAAGTAATAAATGCATCCATAAATTATTATGGCAATAAATCAAACTATTGCATTTCAAATACAGTTTATTTGTTTTATTTTATTGATAACTTTAGATCTAACGATAAACCAATTCAGACAATTTTTCTCTTATTAATCGTTTTTGTTTCACGAATTTTAATTTGTATTTATAATTCACTTTGAAATCTGTATTTCTTTTGTTCTTTAAATGAAATATGAAATTGGTATATGATTTTATGGCATATAAACCTGTCTAGGGTTATTTTATGCCCAGAGTTTTGGGAATCGCGTTCATTGTACTTTTATATTGTCATTTTTTTAGTGTTGTCGTTTCTTTAGAGATTGGGGGGGGGGTGGATTTTTTTTTTCTTTTTTTTCTTTTTTTTTGCCCCCTGTTGTATGATATCAATCATTCCTATCAGATGCTAATAATTAGAATTAAATAAAATGACCTAATATACATGGACGACATCAATCTATTTGCCAAAAATGAAAAATAAATGGAAACTCTAATACACGCAGTCAAAATATTCACTCAGAACATAGGGATGAAATTTGGCATTAAAAAAATGCGTCATGCTAGTCATGAAAAGTGGCAAATACCTGACTGACGGAATGGAACTACAAAACCAGGAAAAATTTCGAACGCTTGAAGAAAGGGAAACCGACAAATACTTGGGGATATGGGAAGCTGACACCATCAAACAAGAGGAGATGAAAGAAAAAAAACTAAGAATATTTCCAGAGAACCAGAAAGCTATTCGAAACAAAACTATATAACAGAAACCTTATCAAAGGAACCAGAAAGCTATTCGAAACAAAACTATATAACAGAAACCTTATCAAAGGAACCAGAAAGCTATTCGAAACAAAACTATATAACAGAAACCTTATCAAAGGAACCAGAAAGCTATTCGAAACAAAACTATATAACAGAAACCTTATCAAAGGAACCAGAAAGCTATTCGAAACAAAACTATATAACAGAAACCTTATCAAAGGAACCAGAAAGCTATTCGAAACAAAACTATATAACAGAAACCTTATCAAAGGAATTAATACCTGGGCTGTTTTACCCTTATAAGATATTCGGGACGATTCTTGAAGTGGGCCAGAGAACTTAACCAAATGGATCAGAGAACAAGAAAACTAATGACCATGCATAAGGCATTACATCCCAAAGATGACGTTGACGGACTATATGTGTCAAGAAAAGAAGAAAGAAGACTTGCCAGCATTGGAAACCTTACAAAAATATTACTCGTGTATAGGTTGGCCATTAATTTATGGAATTCAGTTTTCAAGCCAAAGGTTAATCCTAATCCTTCCCATTTTGTCTTAAATTTTAATCTGAAAGGATAATTTACTGTTTCACTAAAATTCGATGTATACATGCGTACATACAGTAAAGTGTTTCTTGAAAGAAAGCAATGGACAAGAGGTTGACGTTTTCGGTGAAATCGGACGTATACAATACAAGGTTAATTATGAACAATAGAATAGAATATTAGAAAGAGAATACACACAGAGGGAGGAGAGAAATAATAGAGATAGATAAAGAGAATGATCAAGGAGCTGTATAATGTAGTGTTTACATCTCCATAAAGGTTAAGACCCCATCCCACTTCAACATTTATCCTGGATATGATTCTTAACTGCATCTGATTATGAGGCTCCAGTTTTGGAGCTTTTAGCAATGTAGAGTTCTCCTTCATTGCCATTACTCCCAGATCCACTCTGACCCGGGTGGTTGTACCTGTTAGGGTCCTATCTATCGGTCTAATTGCCTTATTAGTATTAAATAGCAACACTTGAAATCATTTAACTGTGTGCTAATAAAACTTTTAGTGTTAAAATGTTATGAGGAAAACGAGTCTTTAACAAAAGTGTAATAGTTTCAGCAACATCTACTTCCGAATCATAGAGTATTATCATTCTTTTGAAAGGTTTTTCATCGCATACTACGTATTTCAACATCTCTGAAATCTACATGCATTCCATTACAATGAATCTTCTACAATAGTAGTTACATCTTTTAGTAAGAAATTCATTCTATTCAACATTTTAATCTAGGATCAGAATGTAGTATCTGAGTCATGTGGTAATTTACTAAGCATTTTGCTTAGATGTGGCACAAGGCCATATGAAAGGGGCACCCAATGAGACTCGAACTCACTCGTGTAGGTTTGCTAGTGGAGCTTGCTAACCATTACACCACCACAGGCGCCTTAGTATCATGTGAAAGATCTAAGGATTCAAGAGTTAAAGTGAAATGCTGTCCATTTTTAAATGACTAGAATAATCAAACAAAATAAAAGTAGATAGATAGATAGATAAAACAGTTATTACTTTCGACAGGCGTGTATGCAAACAATAGCAATAGTAAAACCGTTTAAATGTGAGCAAACAAATTATTGATATAAATAGAATTATCAGTGTTGGCTTGGTTTGGTTCTAGTTTGGTTTTATGGCATATCAACCATTGTATGTAATTTAAAGCCAAATCCTTTTTTATACCTATATACTAGATATATGTATTCTAAACACATTTTGTAAAAAACATTTTTAGCTCAGTTTTTTTATACAGTTAAATAATTTCGCTCATTTCTATCTTATACGAAAAATTCTATTTACTATTATTCACTTGTTTGCAAACAGTTATTTCCAATTTGGTTTCTTTGTTTTTTAATGGCATATCAACCTTTTTAGGTTATTTAATGCCAAAGCTATTCTCCTAGAAGAACAGTAGTGGTACTATTTAACCCATAGCTGGGAGGATAAGGGGGTTCATACTTTTCCCAAGGGTATTTGCCCGAAAGTGAACGTAATAGCGCGACTGGAGTACGAACTCACTTGCTACGATTCCGCAGTCCATCGCTTTAACCATTACCCCACGAGGACACCTCGTAATTGTTTCCAAGTATTGCTATTTAACACTAACAATTCAATTAGACATCAGTCATTTGTTTACATACAGTTGAATGATTAAACAGTTCTATTTCAAGTAATTCAGTTTAGCATGAGTCATTTGTTTGCACTCTGTTTAATTGTCAAAGTACAAAAATTTAAATGTCAAACAGTTCTATTTGACTCATAGATAGTACCATATCAAGTACTACCACTCCGGACCTGAGTGGACCTGAGAGCAATAGCAATGAAGAGGTACTCAGTATTCCCCAAAGCTCCAGCATTACAGGAGCTTCACCATCGGATTGTTCAGTGTCATTTCAAGACTTTTGTTGTGGGGGGAGGGGTCTTACCGCTCTGCAGAGATGCAGTCGATGAATTCTACAGACCTAGCCGACTGGGTAATATCAGGATTAGATAAAAATATTTGAAAACTGTGTGCAAACAAATGAGCTCTGGCTAGTTTTAAAATGTTACCAAGAAATTATTCCGTAATAAATTATATAATATACATGGATAAACAGAATTTGGCATTTAATAACCTATAAGGGTTGATATACCATAAAACACCACTAAACAAACAAAATCTACTGAACCTTTTCTTTTTTTGATGTCATCAGTACGTGCCGACAAAGCAAATTTCATGGCTTTTTCTAAGTCATCGCTTTTGGAAAGTCCTATTGACAGCATCTAATGTCCGCACAGAGCTGATGAATTTATTTCTGACCGGTCAACACTGGTGTATTTATGTGTAGTAGTCCATAGGAAAACGTGGCTTATGAGTTTGTCAGAAATGTCCAAAATACCTTGCGCGTCTTTGTCAGGAGCTCCTCGTCGCATAACTTAGTTTGGTTTTATGGCACATCAACCATTATAGGTCATTAATGCCAAATCCATTTTCTTACATATAAACAGTTATATTTCAACAAATTCAGTTTAGTATAAGTATAGTTTTTTGTTGACACTCAGTTAAATGTTAAAATGGATCTACTTCAAATCAGTTTAGCATACAAAACAGTTTCATTTCAGTTCAGCACAAGTACGCAGCTCAAATGTCAAAACAGTTCTATTTCAAGCAATTCAGTTTAACATTAGTACGCAGTTTAAATACCAAAACAGTTCTATTTCAAGCAATTCAATTTAGCATAAGTACACAGTTAAGTGCTACTTGACCCATAGTAGGTGCTACCACTCCTAGCCAGAGTGGACCTGGGAGCAATGGAAATGAAGGGGTATTCTGCATTCCCCAAAGCTCCAGCATTACTGGAACCTCGACATCAGACTGTTTAGTGTAACATCCAGGACTCTCGTTTGGGGATGGGGTGTTACCCCTCTGCAGAGGTGCAGTCGGTGTTTTCTACTGCCCCAGCCGACTGGGCTGCTCAAGAGAAGCCGCCGATGTTTTCTACGGCCCCCAGCCGACTGGGCAAGTGACGTAATGGTAAACTGGACTGTTACATCGTAATAAACGAGTTCTAACTCTGCTCGCTCGATCACGTTCATTTTCGAACTAATACCCTGGGGAAAAGCTTGAACCCCTTATATCCCCAGCTATGGGTTAAATAGCACCATTACTGTTCTACTACAATGCTTTTGGCATTAAATAACCCACGAAGGTTGATATGCCATTAAAGAAAGAAATCAAACCAAACCTCTCCGATCTTTCTTGGGTGGTTTGTGAGATTGGAGGTAAGTGGTCGTACAATTACCGTTTTGTGGGGTGCTTCTTCCAGGATTTGTTCAAAACTGCTCGTAGTATGCAGACTGATATTGAAGAAATTGAAAGAAAAGACTAGAGGAACTCATTTACAAATGGAAGATCATTTAACTTTTTATCTACATAATATACATATCAATGGTATTAAAAGAAATGATACAAAAAAGGTAAAATAATAAGCATGTTGTTTTATGAACATGCAATATATGGAAGAAGTTCAAGATAGGAAAAAGCTTATTTGACAAGTGTATGTAATATAGCCATGTAGCGTTACTGGTCTCTGGCGGAGGTCTTTTGAAAGAACTGAGGCAAAAAGAGATCGAGAATGTGTATCTGAGACTGTTATGTGACACTCTTGGATGCCCCTAACAGACATGTAAATTATCAAAAGGAAATTATTTCTTATCTCAAGAACCCGAAACAAGGATTCGTTTGATATATCAATCATTGTAGGTTATTTAATGCCAAATCTTGTTGATACTTAGATATTAAATATATATGATTTGGTTGGTTTGGGTTTTATGGCATATCAACCATTGTTGGTTATCTAACGTCAGATCCTCTTTATACATATATATTAAATATATATGATTTGGTTTGGTTGGCTTTTATGGTATTTCAACCCTCGTAGATTATTTAATGCCTAATCCTCTTTATACATATATATTAAATATATAAGATTTGGTTTGGGTGGTTTGGTTTTATGACATATCAAACATTGTAGGTTATTTAATGCCAAATCCTCTTTATACATATATATCAAATTTATAAGATTTGGTCTGATTTGGTTTTATTGCATATCAACCATTGTAGGTTATTCAATACCAAATCCTCTTTATACATACTTGGTGCCTTCAATAAGTTTCCAGACTTTTTTGCACAGTCATTTAAAATTGTCGTAGACTCTTGAAAATTCACTATGTTATTGCTATACATCTTATGATACATTTTTATGCTATACATTATTATGATTCCAGGTTCAAATGAACAGTTACAGCAGCAATTGGAACACACCCTACTAAAGCCTGATTGTCACAGCTGGTGAATTTCAAAAATGCAATCTGGACGTGAGGACACTTTAAAGAATGATATGCAATAAAATTCTGTTTTAAACTTGGAAAAAATGCCTCAGAAACGTATGGAATGCTTTAGACTGCTTTTCGACCATCTTGCATGAATTGAGCATCTGTTTTTGTGTAGCATAAGAGATTGAAGGAAGGCAGGGAGTCCATGAGGGATGATAAGAGGTGTGGGAGGAGTAAGGAAGTCAATACATCAGAATTGATTGGCCAAAGGATTAGGGTTAGGGTTAGTATGTTGAGGTTTTAAGGGAGTTCAGGAAGAGATTGCGTCGGAAGAGGCCAACACTCTTCAAATCGGGTCAGTGGCATTTCCACCTGGACAATGCACCAGTCCACAACTCCATCCTTGTCACTGACTATTTGACCAAGATGGGCATCAAGAAAGTTCCTCATCCTCCCAATAGTCCAGACCTTACTCCCTATGACTTTTGGTTATTCCCTAAGCTCAGAGGCTGTCGTTATGAGACAATTGGGGAGATGAAAGAGGCTGTGACGAAGGTCATTGACACGCTCACACAAGAGGACTTCCATGGGGCCTTGAAGAAGTTGTTAGAACGGCACAACAAGTGCATTGCAGCCGGATGAGATTACTTCGAAGGGGACTAGAGTTTCATGTGTGTACTATCAATAAAAGTGCCCATACGTCTGGAAACTTATTTAATGTATATAATTGTATATACTTGATGAGCGCGAGCTTTTTTTTATCACACAATTAAGTGGTTGCAGGCATTGCTAAATAACAGTCACAATTTATCATCAGTCATTTGGTTACTTACATTCAAATAAATATACAATCGTATGTAAGCGATTAGTTTGTCAATAATTTCATTTTTTAATGAGTAAGAGCTAATTTATTTGCACACTAATATTGATTTTGTTTCTCTATAATTAAATGGTTTTAATTATTGTTACCTAATACAGTGTGGAACGCTAAAATTGTCGTCCTAAAGAAAACAACACTACAGCTTTATTTGAAAACTTTTATTGAAAAAATCAATTCAGGTAACTTGATCATGTCGTTGAGCTGACATCTATTCAATGTTGCCGCCTTCAGCCTCAGTCAACGGCTCGATACGGATCCGGAACTGGGAGCAGGCCTTTTCCACAAGCGCCGACGGGAGCTCGGCGAATATTCGGCAGATGGTGGCGATCGGGCTGGCTTTGGTGTTGTGGGAGGTCATTTTGGTGATGTTTTCGACGTATGACCAAACAAAGTAAACCAGCGGGTTCAGGTCGGGGGAGGAGGGGGGCCAGTGAGAGAAGGGTACAAAGTCGTAGCACTCCTTCTGAAGCTAAGCCTGGGTCTCTTTGGACTTGTGGGCCGGCGCCGAGTCCTGCTGCCACACCCAGGGTCTGCCACTGGCCACCTGATTGTACCAGTGGATCACCACACTCTTCAGCACATCCAGGTACACTTTGGTGTTGACTTTCAAGCCGACTTCGAAGATGTGAGGTGGCATGATGTAGCCCTCACTTGAAACCACACCAAAGACCATAACCGTAGCCGGAAACTTTGTTTTCATCACCCTGAGCACGTCCCTGTTATTCGTGGCAATCCAGATTTGCATTTTGGGGGTGCTGGCAATGGTTCTGTTGTCATAACTTGGATCGGTAGAAAGCATGAGTTGTACAGCGGCGCATCTCCGATCTCGCTCGTTGAACATTGTGTCACTTTCAGACATGATAGAAGGCTCCTATCGCTCTTGAGATTTCTACACAACTAGCCAACTAGTAGATGGTCAGCAACAAAAAAATTAAACGAAAATGGAATCATGTCGTCTTTTCTAGGGCGACAATTTTATCGTTCCACCCTGTACATTTAATTTCATTCAACACCAATCACCTGATCATACACCACAAAGTGGCTACAAGTATTGCTATTGAACATAAATTTTTCTATTAAACATTATTCGTTTGTACTCAGTTAAATTCTTCCAAGTATTGTTACGTATTAGAATGTAATTAAACATCAGTCATTTGTTTAACCACAGTTAAATGACGAAACAGTTCTATTTCAAACAATTCAATTTAGCATGAGTAATTTAAATGTCAAACAGTTCTATTTGACCCATAGATTGGACACTTTCAGGAGCTACCTCTTTGGATCAGAGTAGACCTGGGAGCGATGGCAATGAAGAGGTACTATTTACCAACCCGGGTAGGATATGACACAAGGTCATTTTTTAAGCGGAGTTTAACAGGTTTGAATTCAGAGTTTTCCTTCTCCTAGACTAGTTGCCTAACCAAGGTTGAAGAACCTAGTCTGTCCTGCTATTTACCCATAGCTGGAGGGAGAATAATTGGATTCATACCTTTCCCAAGGGTATTAGTGCTATGTGAAATGCAATCAGTCTCGTCCAGGATTTGAACTCGTATCGCTGTGTTCATTTCCTACAGCGATAACGACTACACCACGGGCACCTCCATGGCAATGAAGAGGTACTATTTACCAACCCCTCCGCTCGGGCAGGATATGACACAAGGTCAATTTTTAAGCGGAGTTTAACAGGTTTGAATTCAGAGTTTTCCTTTTCCTAGACTAGTTGCCTCACCAAGGCTGAAGAACCTAGTCCGTCCTACTATTTACTCATAGCTGGAGGGAGAATAAGGGGGTTCATACCTTTCCCAAGGGTATTTGCCCGAAAGTGAACGTAATAGCGCGACTGGAGTACGAACTCGCGTACTACGATTCCGCAGTTCATCGCTTTAACCATTACACCACGAGGACACCCCATGGCAATGAAGAGGTACTCCGCATTCCCCAAAGCTCTTGCATTACTGGAGCTTCTCCATCAGATTATTGAGTGGTATATCCAGGACACTCAATGGGTTTGGTTTGGTTTGGTTTTATGGCATATCAACCATTCTTGGTTATTTAATGACAAATCTATTCTTATACAAATAAACAGTTCTATATCAAATAATTAAGTTTAGCATAAGTTCAGTTTTTGTTATAGACAGAGTTAAATGTCAAAATAGTTCTTTTTCAAACAATTCAGTTTAGCAAAAGTACAAAGTTTCAATGTCAAAAACAGTTCCATTTCAAACAGTTCAGTTTAGCATAAGTACACAGATTCAATATCAAAAGCACTTCTATTTCAAGCAATTCGCTTTCGCATAAGTACAGAGTTTAGTTTTATTTGACCCATAGATAGAACCCTATCAGGTGCTATCACTCAAGGTCAGAATGGACCTGGGAATGATTGCAGTGAAGGAGTACTCTGCATTCCCCAAAGCTCCTACGTTACTGGAACCTCACAAACAGATTGTTTTGTGTCATATCTAAGACACTCGTGGAGGTGGAGTTCTTACCTCTCTGGAGAGGTATAGTCGGTATATTCTATAACCCTAGCTGACTGAAACAAGGAGTCCTGCTTATTAAGAAATGTCGAAAAAGGAGGCACATAATTTGTGTTAGAAAGGAATCATAAAATATTTTACTAAGCTCCCATCACAAGTTGTAACAGGAGAAAAGTTCCCTCTTAAGGGAGAAATATTATCAGTCAAAAGTAATAATGGAAATAAGTCTTCATTATTTTATCTTTTTTTTTTTTTGCTGGCTTTGTTTAATGGCATATCAAGCTTCGTGGGTAATCTAATGCCAAAGCTATCCTTTAAGAAAAACAGTGGAGGGACTATTTAACCTATAGCTGAGGGATAAAGGAAACTCATACTTTTCTCAAAGATTGGGTAGATATTGCCATTAAACGTTCATAAAAGTGACTATATCCTTTATTTTAATAATGACCATCTCATAACCCGTATGGAATATGGCTAAGTACTGCTAGCAAACTTTAATGAAATCCACTCTATATCCTTTATTTTAATAATGACCATCTCATAACCCGTATGGAATATGGCTAAGTACTGCTAGCAAACTTTAATGAAATCCACTCTATATCCTTTATTTTAATAATGACCATCTCACAACCCGTATGGAATATGGCTAAGTACTGCTAGCAAACTTTAATGAAATCCACTCTATATCCTTTATTTTAATAATGACCATCTCATAACCCGTATGGAATATGGCTAAGTACTGCTAGCAAACTTTAATGAAATCCACTCTATATCCTTTATTTTAATAATGACCATCTCATAACCCGTATGGAATATGGCTAAGTACTGCTAGCAAACTTTAATGAAATCCACTCTATATCCTTTATTTTAATAATGACCATCTCATAACCCGTATGGAATATGGCTAAGTACTGCTAGCAAACTTTAATGAAATCCACTCTATATCCTTTATTTTAATAATGACCATCTTATAACCCGTATGGAATATGGCTAAGTACTGCTAGCAAACTTTAATGAAATCCACTCTATATCCTTTATTTTAATAATGACCATCTCATAACCCGTATGGAATATGGCTAAGTACTGCTAGCAAACTTTAATGAAATCCACTCTATATCCTTTATTTTAATAATGACCATCTTATAACCCGTATGGAATATGGCTAAGTACTGCTAGCAAACTTTAATGAAATCCACTCTATATCCTTTATTTTAATAATGACCATCTCATAACCCGTATGGAATATGGCTAAGTACTGCTAGCAAACTTTAATGAAATCCACTCTATATCCTTTATTTTAATAATGACCATCTTATAACCCGTATGGAATATGGCTAAGTACTGCTAGCAAACTTTAATGAAATACACTCTATATCCTTTATTTTAATAATGACCATCTTATAACCCGTATGGAATATGGCTAAGTACTGCTAGCAAATTTTAATGAAATCCACTCTATATCCTTTATTTTAATAATGACCATCTCATAACCCGTATGGAATATGGCTAAGTACTGCTAGCAAACTTTAATGAAATCCACTCTATATCCTTTATTTTAATAATGACCATCTCACAACCCGTATGGAATATGGCTAAGTACTGCGAGCAAACTTTAATGAAATCCACTCTATATCCTTTATTTTAATAATGACCATCTCATAACCCGTATGGAATATGGCTAAGTACTGCTAGCAAACTTTAATGAAATCCACTCTATATCCTTTATTTTAATAATGACCATCTCATAACCCGTATGGAATATGGCTAAGTACTGCTAGCAAACTTTAATGAAATCCACTCTATATCCTTTATTTTAATAATGACCATCTCATAACCCGTATGGAATATGGCTAAGTACTGCTAGCAAACTTTAATGAAATCCACTCTATATCCTTTATTTTAATAATGACCATCTTATAACCCGTATGGAATATGGCTAAGTACTGCTAGCAAACTTTAATGAAATCCACTCTATATCCTTTATTTTAATAATGACCATCTCATAACCCGTATGGAATATGGCTAAGTACTGCTAGCAAACTTTAATGAAATCCACTCTATATCCTTTATTTTAATAATGACCATCTTATAACCCGTATGGAATATGGCTAAGTACTGCTAGCAAACTTTAATGAAATCCACTCTATATCCTTTATTTTAATAATGACCATCTCATAACCCGTATGGAATATGGCTAAGTACTGCTAGCAAACTTTAATGAAATCCACTCTATATCCTTTATTTTAATAATGACCATCTTATAACCCGTATGGAATATGGCTAAGTACTGCTAGCAAACTTTAATGAAATACACTCTATATCCTTTATTTTAATAATGACCATCTTATAACCCGTATGGAATATGGCTAAGTACTGCTAGCAAATTTTAATGAAGTCCAATCTATATCCTTTATTTTAATAATGACCATCTTATAACCCGTATGGAATATGGCTAAGTACTGCTAGCAAACTTTAATGAAATCCACTCTATATCCTTTATTTTAATAATGACCATCTCATAACCCGTATGGAATATGGCTAAGTACTGCTAGCAAACTTTAATGAAATCCACTCTATATCCTTTATTTTAATAATGACCATCTCATAACCCGTATGGAATATGGCTAAGTACTGCTAGCAAACTTTAATGAAATCCACTCTATATCCTTTATTTTAATAATGACCATCTTATAACCCGTATGGAATATGGCTAAGTACTGCTAGCAAACTTTAATGAAATCCACTCTATATCCTTTATTTTAATAATGACCATCTCATAACCCGTATGGAATATGGCTAAGTACTGCTAGCAAACTTTAATGAAATCCACTCTATATCCTTTATTTTAATAATGACCATCTCATAACCCGTATGGAATATGGCTAAGTACTGCTAGCAAACTTTAATGAAATCCACTCTATATCCTTTATTTTAATAATGACCATCTCATAACCCGTATGGAATATGGCTAAGTACTGCTAGCAAACTTTAATGAAATCCACTCTATATCCTTTATTTTAATAATGACCATCTCATAACCCGTATGGAATATGGCTAAGTACTGCTAGCAAACTTTAATGAAATCCACTCTATATCCTTTATTTTAATAATGACCATCTTATAACCCGTATGGAATATGGCTAAGTACTGCTAGCAAACTTTAATGAAATCCACTCTATATCCTTTATTTTAATAATGACCATCTCATAACCCGTATGGAATATGGCTAAGTACTGCTAGCAAACTTTAATGAAATCCACTCTATATCCTTTATTTTAATAATGACCATCTCATAACCCGTATGGAATATGGCTAAGTACTGCTAGCAAACTTTAATGAAATCCACTCTATATCCTTTATTTTAATAATGACCATCTCATAACCCGTATGGAATATGGCTAAGTACTGCTAGCAAACTTTAATGAAATCCACTCTATATCCTTTATTTTAATAATGACCATCTCATAACCCGTATGGAATATGGCTAAGTACTGCTAGCAAACTTTAATGAAATCCACTCTATATCCTTTATTTTAATAATGACCATCTCACAACCCGTATGGAATATGGCTAAGTACTGCCAGCAAACTTTAATGAAATCCACTCTATATCCTTTATTTTAATAATGACCATCTCATAACCCGTATGGAATATGGTGAAGTACTGCTAGCAAATTTTAATGAAGTCCACTGTATATCCTTTATTTTAATAATGACCATCTCATAACCCGTATGGAGTATGGCTAAGTACTGCTAGCAAACTTTAATGAAATCCACTCTATATCCTTTATTTTAATAATGGCCATCTCATAACCCGTATGGAATATGGTGAAGTACTGCTAGCAAACTTTAATGAAGTCCACTCTATATCCTTTATTTTAATAATGACCATCTCATAACCCGTATGGAATATGGCTAAGTACTGCTAGCAAACTTTAATGAAATCCACTCTATATCCTTTATTTTAATAATGACCATCTCATAACCCGTATGGAATATGGCTAAGTACTGCTAGCAAACTTTAATGAAATACACTCTATATCCTTTATTTTAATAATGACCATCTTATAACCCGTATGGAATATGGCTAAGTACTGCTAGCAAACTTTAATGAAATCCACTCTATATCCTTTATTTTAAAAATGAGAATCTTATAACCCGTATGGAATATGGCTAAGTACTGCTAGCAAACTTTAATGAAATCCACTCTATATCCTTTATTTTAATAATGACCATCTCATAACCCGTATGGAATATGGCTAAGTACTGCTAGCAAACTTTAATGAAATCTACTCTATATCCTTTATTTTAAAAATGACCATCTTATAACCCGTATGGAATATGGCTAAGTACTGCTAGCAAACTTTAATGAAATCCACTCTATATCCTTTATTTCAATAATGACCATCTCATAACCCGTATGGAGTATGGCTAAGTACTGCTAGCAAACTTTAATGAAATCTACTCTATATCCTTTATTTTAATAATGACCATCTCATAACCCGTATGGAATATGGTGAAGTACTGCTAGCAAATTTTAATGAAGTCCACTGTATATCCTTTATTTTAATAATGACCATCTCATAACCCGTATGGAGTATGGCTAAGTACTGCTAGCAAACTTTAATGAAATCCACTCTATATCCTTTATTTTAATAATGACCATCTCATAACCCGTATGGAATATGGTGAAGTACTGCTAGCAAACTTTAATGAAGTCCACTCTATATCCTTTATTTTAATAATGACCATCTCATAACCCGTATGGAATATGGCTAAGTACTGCTAGCAAACTTTAATGAAATCCACTCTATATCCTTTATTTTAATAATGACCATCTCATAACCCGTATGGAATATGGCTAAGTACTGCTAGCAAACTTTAATGAAATCCACTCTATATCCTTTATTTTAATAATGACCATCTTATAACCCGTATGGAATATGGCTAAGTACTGCTAGCAAACTTTAATGAAATCCACTCTATATCCTTTATTTTAAAAATGACCATCTTATAACCCGTATGGAATATGGCTAAGTACTGCTAGCAAACTTTAATGAAATCCACTCTATATCCTTTATTTTAATAATGACCATCTCATAACCCGTATGGAATATGGCTAAGTACTGCTAGCAAACTTTAATGAAATCCACTCTATATCCTTTATTTTAAAAATGACCATCTTATAACCCGTATGGAATATGGCTAAGTACTGCTAGCAAACTTTAATGAAGTCCACTCTATATCCTTTATTTTAATAATGACCATCTCATAACCCGTATGGTATATGGCTAAGTACTGCTAGCAAACTTTAATGAAATCCACTCTATATCCTTTATTTTAAAAATGACCATCTTATAACCCGTATGGAATATGGCTAAGTACTGCTAGCAAACTTTAATGAAATCCACTCTATATCCTTTATTTCAATAATGACCATCTCATAACCCGTATGGAGTATGGCTAAGTACTGCTAGCAAACTTTAATGAAATCCACTCTATATCCTTTATTTTAATAATGACCATCTCATAACCCGTATGGAATATGGCTAAGTACTGCTAGCAAATTTTAATGAAGTCCACTCTATATCCTTTATTTTAATAATGACCATCTCATAACCCGTATGGAATATGGCTAAGTACTGCTAGCAAACTTTAATGAAATCCACTCTATATCCTTTATTTTAAAAATGACCATCTTATAACCCGTATGGAATATGGCTAAGTACTGCTAGCAAACTTTAATGAAATCCACTCTATATCCTTTATTTTAATAATGACCATCTCATAACCCGTATGGAATATGGCTAAGTACTGCTAGCAAACTTTAATGAAATCCACTCTATATCCTTTATTTTAAAAATGACCATCTTATAACCCGTATGGAATATGGCTAAGTACTGCTAGCAAATTTTAATGAAGTCCACTCTATATCCTTTATTTTAATAATGACCATCTCATAACCCGTATGGAATATGGCTAAGTACTGCTAGCAAACTTTAATGAAATCCACTCTATATCCTTTATTTTAAAAATGACCATCTTATAACCCGTATGGAATATGGCTAAGTACTGCTAGCAAACTTTAATGAAATCCACTCTATATCCTTTATTTTAATAATGACCATCTTATAACCCGTATGGAATATGGCTAAGTACTGCTAGCAAACTTTAATGAAATCCACTCTATATCCTTTATTTTAATAATGACCATCTTATAACCCGTATGGAATATGGCGAAGTACTGCTAGCAAACTTTAATGAAGTCCACTCTATATCCTTTGTTTTAATAATGACCATCTCATAACCCGTATGGAATATGGCTAAGTACTGCTAGCAAACTTTAATGAAATCCACTACACATTCTTTATTTTTATTATAGCTCTCTTACAATCAGTATGGAATGTGGCTATGAAGTTTCTGTTTATTCCATTAAATGTGAATTATTATCATTAAGTAATTTAGATAAGTAATAGTAGTATATAATAGATAAAAACCCCATTCATACATTATGGGAAAATGACAATAGTTTTCTCGGAGCAGCTGTATTGTTAAGACCTCAAGCAGCTATCAGATGGTCAGTTTCAACATGTTCTCAGCGAGAAGGGGATTATCTTAATCCATTTTTATCCCCCAGAAAATCTTTCAACCTAATCTCTAGACTCATTGAAAAATGATTCCCTAAATAACCAATTTCCTTTATGATCAACATCATGAACTGATGTCACAAAGACAACTAGAAATTATTGATCACCTTTACGGAAGATTCAGCCTTGGCCCAGATACCTGCTTTAGCACTCTCTTCCGACTTGATTATTCAAAAAATAGTTTGGCTTGGTTGTGTTCTATGGCATACCAACTGTTGTGTGTTATTTATGCGAAATCATATATATATATATATATATATATATATATAATTTGTAAGTGAATTGTTTGGAGTTAACATTATTTTTAAGGAGCCAAAGGTCTTTTGTTTGTACGTGATTAAAAGGTTTCCTCCAAGACTAATGATTATATTTGATATTAATCATTTGTTTTCACACAAATTAAATGGTTTCAAGTATTGCGATTAAACCCTAAGAATAATATTTGCACACAGTTGAATGCTTTCAAATATTGCTAATACTAATAATTATGTTAATATTAGTCATTTGTTTGCTCACAGATAAATGGTTTCAAATAATAATGGCCCTCACTCACCACCTTCTTGGAAGATCAAGTAGGGTTGGGTTTTTTGAAGAATACAGTAGGCGCGAGGGCGTAATATGACCAGTCGAGTGGTCGGATCGGGCCTCTCTAATCGCCAGTCTTGCCCAGTAAAGGCCCAGGCAGAATGTTCTAAGTCACATAACCACTTTGGTTGCCGGATTAAGAACTTTTTTGCCACCCAGCAGAATCATATCGTCAAGCATTAGAGGTGCCCACTACGGCCAACAGGTAACCTCGTTGGAAGGTATCTTACCTCGTAGCGAAGGTACAGTCGGCATATTCTATGCCCCAGCTGACAGGCTTGAATCAAATAAGTTTTAGAACATTTTTCAGGGATCATTTTTTCTCGGAGGCACAAGGGGGATGCAAGAATAGATCTCTACACTAACTTGCCCTGTTGGTGGCGTTTAAAATACAGATTGTGTTCCCCACGGAGGGGTGATCCCTCAGAAAGAAGTGCCCTTGGTTTGACACTAAATTGCATCTGCTGGTGAAGCTCCAGTTCTGGAGATCAGGGGAATTTGGAGTGACCCTGGATTACCATTACGCCCAGTGAATATTAAATAAAAGAAAGGAAAGGCTGTGTTAGTTTCTTTATGTTGTGAACTGTTTTATTTTACCGATTCGTGGAACACACACACACACACACACACACACACACACACACACACACACACACACACACACACACACATTTAAAGCATTTGATTGGGTTAATTGTCGGGTTATTTTGTCTTTTACACAAGTATCAGGTTGTTTATAATGTGATTGTGTCCTGTATTAACAAAATTATAATTCAGGATGATTGCCGACCAGGGGAATGCCATGAGTGATGGCTGATATGGCTGGATGGTGAGAAAGTAAAGAGAATCTGTGCCGTCAGCACGACATGATGATGATGATGATGATGATGTGGTGACTAAGCATTAACTGTAAACCAATCTGAAAGGGGTGATAGATACCTGATAAATAAATGTCTTAACAAATTAATTGTGAATTATCAATTATTATTAATCACAGGAAAGTCATCAGGGTTTCTTCCAGTGATTCTCTACCAACCAAAAGTTAAGGTCACAGACCTACAATTCGAAGAACAGCTAAGTTTTAGATAGATAGATAGATAGAAATAGACTGGGATTGATATCTAGCTAAATAGATGGATATAAATGTACTGCAATAGATAGATAGATAGATAGATACGAATGGAATGGAATCGATAGATTAATAGATATATGGATGTGAATATACAGAGATAGATAGATAGATAGATAGATAGATAGATAGATAGATAGATAGATATGTGCAGATCGAGATAGATAGATAGATAGATAGATTAATATGTTGAAAGAGAAAATCAAGGGAATTTGGATTATGAGCAGATGATGACGATGAGTAAGGAAGCTTAGAAAACGGTAAACTTTAATAACAAACAAGGTGTATTCTGCTCAAAAATTGACTTTATGTCACATCTTTTTTCCGGTATATAGAGGAAGTATTGTTTGACTATAATTTGTATTACTAGTATTTCCCAGTGTCCTTGAGCTCAGGAGAGTTTTGAGCCATTCCCATTACTCCCAGGTCCACTCTGATCCAAAGTGTTAATCCCTCTAGGGATCCCATCCATGGATCAAATATCTGTTTGAGATCATGTTTAATATCTTTTTAACTACATGGATGTCAAAATGATATTGCAATGATATTATCAAGTGTTTACCAATACGGTTTAGTTTCTTTATTTAGTGGCATATCAAACTTCGTGGGGTACTTAATGCCAGAGCTATCATTGTTGAACAATAGTTGTACTATTTATTCCATTGCTGGGAGAAAAAGGAGTTCCTACTTTTCTCAGGGGTATTAGTCCAAAAGTGAACATAATAGCATGACTGGATTTCAAACTCACTTACTATGGTTAACCACTTCACCATGGAGACGCCGCTACTTTACCGTTTTGACATGAAACTCGTTTGTACAGTATATATTTAGAAAGAGTAATTGTTTAAACTATTTCGGAATGAAATAACCCAAAAAGGGGTAATATATCCTGTCTGGAGGACCTTGAATATGCAATTGCATCCCCTGCAGAAGGGTAAGACTCCTCCCAGATAAAAAGGTATACCTAGTGGCCTCCCCTACACTTCGGTGTAGTAGCTATTGAAAAGGGAGCTTTTGGGTCACCGTCGACTAAGGTCACCAACTTTACTTATTCATGGCATTATAAACTTATAAATTAACGATAACTGATAAAACTCCTACTACTATTACTTCTACTCTTTCTTATATATAATTTAATAAATGTGTATAAAGAGGATTTCGCATTAAATAACTTACAATTGTTGATATGCCATAAAAGCTAAATACCCAAACTAAATCATATATATATAATATATATGTATATAGAGGATTTGGCGTTAAAAAACTTACAACGGTTGATATATCATTAAAGCTAACCAACCAAATCATATATATATATATATATATATATATATATATATATATAAAGAGGATTTGCCATTGAATAACCTACAATGGTTGTTATGCTATAAAAACCAACCAGACCAAATCATATATATATATATATATATATATATATAAAGAGGATTTTGCATTGATATGCTATAATACCCAACCAAATCATATATACTTAATATACATGTGTAGAGAGGATTTGGCATTGAATAACCTGCAAGGGTTGATATGCCATAAAACTTAAACCATACCAAATCATATATATTCAATATATATGTCTAAAGTGGATTTCACATTAAATAACTTACAATGGTTGATATGTCCTAAAACTAAACCAAACTAAATCATATATATTCAATATAATATATGTCTAAAGAGGATTTAGCATTGAATAACCTAGAATAGTTTGGTATGCCATAAAACATAACCAACGCACTAACAAAAGAGCCTTGTCTCTCCAGAACTTAAAGCCATACAATTGCAGAAATGAATGTCTTGAAGATAAATCCAGTAAACACGATATGGAAAAAGTAGAAGAAGAGGTCAATAAGAAAAGAAAGGAAAAAGAATAAAGATGAGATAAGAAATTCATTACACACAAATCATAAAATTGCTTTAAACGCGAAACTCTCCTTCAAAATATGAAGAGATGTCATGCGTAACAATATGGTCGAGTTAAACTGCTGACATTTAAGATCTTTTTTTTTTTTTTTTTGTGGAACAGTTAAGAGCAGAAGTCTCCAATCTTTTCTTTTGTGTTGAAGAGCATTTTTCACTACCTCAAACAATTTTTTAAAATTTCTTTATTAGTTTATTAGATAATCTGAACTAAAGTTTTTCTATGTTAAATTCTAGTTGTCTAAATTCCTGATTTTTTTTTCTTTCCCAGTTAATTTGGTTTTATGGCATTGTTGTTTACTTAATGCCAAATCCTGTTTTTACATATATATTGAATATAGATAATTTGGTTTGGTTGGGTTTTATGGCATATCAACCATTGTTAGTTATTTAATGCCAAATCCTCTTTATACATTTATATTAAATATATATGATATGGTTTGGTTTGGTTTTAAGACATGTCAACCGTAAGATCGTTCCAAGCATTGCTATGAATCACTAACAATTTAATTAAACATCAGTCATTTGTTTGAATACCAAACAGTTCTATTTGGCCCGTATATATGACCCTATCAGGTGCTACCAGTCTGGAGTAGAGTGAAACAGGGAGCAATGGCAATGAAGAGGTACTCTGCATTCCCCAAAGCTCCAACATTACTGGAGTCTCACCATGAGATTGTTTAGTGTCATATCCAGGACAATCATTGTGGGGGAGGTCTTACCTCTCTGCAGAGATGCAAAAGGTGTATTATACAGCCCCAGCTGACTGGGCTACAATATTTCTGAGATGAAGCTTGATAATCTTTATCCTTTACTATATTTGGACTTTTTTCTTCATCGTTATCTTTATATTCACAACGTTTTGGCTGATCCATCCTTTGGGCATCTTCAAGTGTTTCATTTTAAACTCAAGAGTCTACATAGAACTTTGAACCGAAACCTTTATTTAATCCACGGAGGTAGATTGTTCTAATTCCATTTACCATAACAAGAGTTAAGCTATAGTAAGTGTTAATCCATCGGAATAATCTCCTCTCAATACTTTCCTGGCAGTGAGGTGGCTTCTAACCGGAAGTTGTGAGACCGCCATTATTGTAAATACAGTAGTTATTAGAGTAGGACGAATAAATATTCTCTCTCCGTATATCCACGGTTGTTGTAGTTTCGTAATTAATATTGTACTCTATTATTCTCAAATTAACAGTAAGTCTTCCTTGTTACTTACCTGTTGTCCGGATTGAACCAGCAACTACCGGATCATTTCACTAGGAAGCTCTTCAACCAAACGCTTATAGCCATGATATGTCTTGCAGGAGAAACAAAAAATACAATTGTGTGAATACACTAAATATTAAAAATCGTTGAATTTTAGTTCCTAAATATCTTCACAAAAATTCATGTCTTTTAATCAATTTTTCAAATCTTTTCTTACCCCACCCTACTTCTGAATATTTTGCTATAATGGAAAAAAAATTGCTGGCTTTAAGTTTTCTTCGTTTTTTTGTTGTTGTTTTTTTAGGTTTTTTTTGTTTCATTTTGTTTTGTTTTTTCTCATTAAATAGTAAACGTTTTTACTAATTTATTTATTTATTTCAAATAAACCAAACCATCAAGAATCTCCTCTCCATTTCTCCCCACTCTGCCTTTGTCTCTCTCTAAATATCAGATATAAACCAAATCATGTTATTTACTCATAACTGTTAATCTGGTTCAGTTTTATGAGGAAATCAGTTGGTAAATTTTCACCTACACATTTGGTTGTCAATTTTTTTCACTTTTGAATGTGTTAGTTCACATTGTATCTCCATTTAAATGTAACAACCATTTATTTGATCAAAAGGTTGGAAGCGATGACTAATTTTTTAAAAATTTTGCTTCTTTTCCAGTTAAAAAGCATTGGACCAAAGCTGGTGCCCTTCTTCAAGACAGTTGCTCTATACTTTGTCCTCTACCCTGATGAGAATCCACCGACCATTTTTTGCTGCCTCTTCAAATGTCTGCCCATCATTTCACTTATGCTTTTTGTCCTCCTCCAAGGCATGAGCTTCAGTATTTATTATCGATACTCACGAAGAATCTTGGTCGGACTTATCTTCAGTTGCCTCGGTGATGCTTTCCTCGTTTGGAAGCAGAATTATTTTATGCATGGCACTGCCATGTTTGCCGTTTCTCAAGTGATGTATGCCCGAGCTTTTGGTTGGAAGCCTTTTAACCCATACACTCTTGGAGTACTGTCCGTCATTGGAACTGCTGGTTATTACTATGTAGCATCTGACCTGAAAGGTATCCTCCTCTACTTGGTAGCATCGTATATGGTTTTGATACTGACTATGACATGGAGAGCAATTGCCAGAGTCCAGTTCTTTGATGAGTTGTGGACGTGGACTAAGTTATGTGGCTGTGCCGGCTCCATTTTATTCCTCATTTCTGACTTTGTTATTGCCATCGATAAGTTCCGAACACCCGTACCATTTTCTCACATCATTGTCATGTCCACGTACTATGCAGCTCAGCTTGGCATTTCTTTGTCGGTTGTTGATAGTCAAGCGGAAGAACTCTTAATTCAGTCCAAAAAAGAATTCACCGAAGCAGACAGCACCAAGGTGAAATGAAAATCTGTTTTTAAGAAAATAGCCATTCTGAACGAAGACGAATCAAATGTTCTGCAATATTTTAGTAGTAAGCGTGGCATAATTCGGCAGCTTTGCCAAGAGCATGAAGGTAATGAAACACAATGGAATGTAAGATGCCGAGCTCGCCTGATACTCTCCTGTGCTTCTCACCGGATTTGCTGAGGCCGAGAAGGTGATAAAACACATTGAAATGTAATATGCCGAACTTGAGGGATACTTTCTGAGAACTACTTTCTAGTGAAAGACATGAATCCAACTGTTTTTTTTCTCCAGATATGGATGAATAGTAGGGCAAACTAGGCTTTTAAAGCTTGGTATGATGACCAATCTGGGAGAAAGAAAATTCTAAATTCAAACTTGTTGAATCCCGCTAAAACTTGACCTTGTGTCACATCCTTTTTGTGGTTGGGTAAATACAAACCTAACCTGGCCTGATCATCTAGTTTCTTGCAACCGGAGCAAAATTTCTTGAACTGTAGTGTGATCAGCTGTGTGTTCACACTTTTTCCTTTTGAGATATCGAACCCGCCTATTACTTCTGGAGGACTACTCTATGGCTTGGAGTACAGGCTTGGAGGTTCTTGTAAACTGAGCGAAATTTCTTGAACCCTCTGGTTACTGTAATTTGATCAACTGCGCTTTAATCTTTTACACAATTGCTTTTAGATTGGATTATGGCCCAGTTGGAACTTGTAAAGTATAGGTTTCCAAATCATGTGAAGGTGACAAACCACACTAGACTGTGAGTTGCAGAGCTTGCCTGATATTCTCTGAGTGCTTCTTGCTAGATTTGACTCTTCGGCTTGGAGAACAGCTTCAAACTCCACTCTTTTGGGTCAACTTGCTCTTGGCTGATCATCAAGATTCTTGCAAACCGTGCAAAATTTCTGGAACCATCTGCTTACTGTACTGTGATCAACTGCACCTTCACCTTTCATGTGGCTTTCAAATCACACAGGGAGTAAAGCAATGAACAATTTATCAGAGCACTAACTACCATAATACTACCAACCACAGCAGGTACCTCCCACAGCTTGAGCTGCTTCGGTCATGTGATGTACACGCTATAGACTGGCACATCCTACAAAAATATTGCAAAACTTTTGAACTACCCTTGTAACAAACCCAAAATCTAATTCGAAAATAAGTAAAAAAAATATTCATTATCATTCAGTTACATAATTATTTGTGTATAAGACACTTTTTTTCCAGATTTTTTCTACTCAAAAGTTAGGGGTGTGTATTTACATGAGAACTATATAATTAACTTATTTTGACCTCACAATATTCTTGACGGAATGACCGTAAGTAAGTTATGTATATATAGTGTGTTTGTTTATAATTTTTTGTTCGCCAATTATCTGGGAGACTGGGGTTCAATCCCAGGTCGAGTCATATTAAAGACTTAAAAATGCTATTTGATGTTGCCTTGCTTAATGTGAGCTTATTTTCACCATAAACTCTTTACATTTATGAGTGAAAATGTGTTGGTGTTTTCTCTAAATTTTGTGTAAATTTTGTGTTTTAAGCTATGATATAAACCATATAAATTCTTATTTTTAATTAGTAGAAACCAATAAAAAAAAAGTTGAACAAATGCTAGATTTATGTTAAATTTAAGTTAATGCGTACTATACACGAGGATTAGCTTACTGCAAATAATTGCGTATATGATTTGAAGACCTAAGTCTATTTATCAATCGCCCATAAGTAAGTACACCCTAACATCTTTTAATGAAGTGTTAATTTTCTTCTAAACCAAATATTAATGTATGTATCTGTTGATTGTCAGTTGCTTCCTCTTTATGAAGCTAATTTACATGGTAATTGTAGTGATTGGTTCTAAAGCTAACTCCATTGCAATATAAGTGGTGGTGAGGTTAAGCAACCAGTTTAGGAGAAAGAAAATTGAATTCAAACTAGCTTTACTCCACTTAAAAATTGACCTTGTGCCACTTCCTGCCTGTAGTGGAAGGGTTAAGCACCCAGGATATGAGGAGGAAAACTCTGAATTCAAACCAGCTTTACTCCACTTAAAAATTGACCTTGTGTCACTTCATGTTTGTTTTGGAAAGGTTAAGCGATCAGTCTAGGAGAAAGAAAACTGAACTAACACTTGCTGTACTTTGCTTAATAGGTAAATACATTAAACATAAAAACAGTTCCTAATAATCTAAATAAAACTGGTCACCTTTGTTGATAATGGTGTAATGCTCTGACTCCAATTATAAATTAATTGAAGGGATCCAGAATCAGGAAACCCTTCCCCCCACAATACCCAGGATTTCTTTGTTTATTGGTACTGGTGGCCTGTTTAAAGAACAGTTATTTGAACTTGAATGATATAAAATGTTGTCTCGACTTTCCAATGACTTTAACATTATTATCTGATCATTTGATTTGAATTAACAGTTCATTAGGGTGATCTTTTATGCTGATTTTGTTTGTGAATTTCATGGAATTTCTCATCTCATTTAGAGAAATAAATGTATCGTTTAATTGGTGAATTCAAATCTTATGTCATTGAATAATTGGTTCATTGCTGGAAAGTTGTAAATTCAACAAATGAATATACTAAGTGGTGGTATCTTGATCTGGCATTCCATTGATATAACAAAATATCAAAGTCTAAGTAAAATACCACTGAGATGATCTGGGTTAGGTGGGTAGGATGTTTTGGCCCTGAAACTATGATTGACCCAATAGTCATCATCTGATAATGATATCTTATATAAATGTTATGATAATGGTATTTTACAATGACATTACGATAATGATATTTTATAATATAATAATGATATTTTATAATGACATTATGATAATGATATCTTATGATAATATTGTAATATTGGTATTGTATATCGACATTATGATAATGATATTCTACAATAATATTATATTAATGATATTTTCCAATAATATTATGATAATTATATCTGATGATAATATTATGATAAGAATATTTTTTGATAATATTATAATCATGATATTTTACAGTAATATTTACAATAATATTATAATAATGATATTTGATTATGATATTATGATAATGATATTTTATGATAATATTATGATTATAATATTTTATGATAATATTATAATATTAATGTCTTTTAATAACATCATGATAATGACATTTCACAATAATATTATAATAATTATATTTCATACTAATATTAATATAATATTTAAAATAATATTAAAAGAATGACATTTCATAATGATAATATAATGTTGATATTCAATAATATCATAATAATGTTATCTTTCAATGATGATATTTTATTCTGATATTATAATAGCGATACTACATATAATCATTAGAAGCTTATAACTTCACAGTAAGAAGTTTATTTTTAAATACTCATAGTTGTCAAAAAATGGTTGGTTTGTGGGCTTTTACAAATGGATATATGGATCTAGGATAAGTTCCTTACACCACTTTTACATTTTTATGCTGGTAAAATCTGAAATAGCCAAAGATAAGAGTGTTTGAAATAATGGCCTTCATTTCTACCATTTATTTTTTTCCATCTAAAAAAATCTTTCAAAATTTCCTTTTCTTAATTGTTTAACTTTTTTTTCTGTGGGAAATGGGAGTAGTTTTTTGGCTTTTTTAAAAGTTTTTTTTTCCTTCCCAAGATCAGCCCAGAAAAAATTCACTGATTGTGTAATAAATAAATGAATAAATAAATAATCAACTTAATTAAAAAATCAACTTGTTCTCTGTCGAACTATCTCGTGAAAAGTCATATGCTGATTGAGATGTTCCACCACATGGAAACAATACTGGAAGTCTCTAAGTGACACTGTCTACAGTTGATTCTTAATGAACCTTAATATGTTCTTTAGTGTTCCAAAATGGCTACCATATAGCTGAGTTTTGATTTTTGGTTGGTTGGTTGGTTGGTTGGTGGGTTTTATCAACCCTTCTTGGGTCATTTAAGGCTGAATTAAGAAATTTTGAAAAGTTTCAAACAATTCAGTTTAGTATAGATATAATTTTTTGTTTATACCCAATTAGATGTCAAAACAGTTCTATTTCAAGCAATTTTATTTTGCATAAGTACACAGTTTCAATATCAAAAATAGTTCTATTTTAAACAATTCAGTTTAGCATACAAAAACAGTTCTATTTCAAACAATTCACTTTAGCATAAGCACATGGTTTAGTTCTATTTGACCCATAGATAGGACCCTATCAGGTGCTATCACTCTAGGCCAGGGTGGTCGTAGGAGTGATGGCAATGAAGGGCTATTCCACATTCCCTAAACCTCCAGCATTACTGGAACCTCACCATCAGACTGTTTAGTGTCATTACCAGGACACTTGTTAGGCGGGTATCTTACTCCTCTGCAGAGAAGCAGTCAGAGTATTCTACAGCGACAGCCAACTGGGCCACAGGACACTTGTTGCGGGGTGGGGACATACCCTTTCTGCAGAGATGCAGTCAGTGAATTCTACATCCCTGGCCAACTTGGCCATTGATTTTTGGGAACAGGAAATAATTCCAAGGGAGTAAAGAGACTGTGACCCCACTAGAAAATTTTTTTGGTCCCAAATTCATCGATTTAATAATACTGTTATATACTTGTGTTTTTGCTTTTCCATGACACACATTATCAACAACATCTTATTTACATTATTATGACAGCTGTGCTCAAGAGAACAATGATTAAAATATTGTGTGTATAACGAGTAAAGCATTGACAATAGTCTGAAATGCAGAAGCCAAAAGAGCCCAATCAACTGGTAGATCACAAAGGAAGTACAGATAGATCAAACACCATTAAAAAAAAAATTCTTTTCAGATATAAGCCTATCATCTATCTTCCTTTTGGATGGTGTTACTTGATTGATATACAGGATAGCCATTTTGCTGTTACATAAACCTTTGTTCATTCCCCACATAGAAAATTCACAAGCAAAACGACGACAAGCTAAGTGAGCTCATTAGTTTGCCAATTTATCAGTACAAAAGAAAGCATTAGTCAGCTCTTCTTGTTGTACTTCGCTCTGGCCAAACAAACGACAACACTATAAAGACGAGCGACACAGTCTTTTAGAAAAATATACCTCTCACTTTATTGAAAGGATTGTGTGTGAGAGGGAGTTGGAGACCGAACAGAACTGCAACTACTCTTATGGCCATTAGCGTTTCTTTCCCGTTCTCCTGGGCTCAACCGGAGGCCCGGGGACCCAGCTCTCTGCTGGGTGCTGTTTTCTCTACAGCATCATTTCTCCAACTCTTCTGATCCCCAAAAACTCTTGAATTTCCTGTGCACTGAGTTATATAATAGTTCAATGCCCACTCAATCTCTTCCCATAAATGGCCAAAGGAATATCCACTTCCGCCGTCTTTGGAATGGCATGTTTTGATCATCATTGAGCGGAAATAACTGTCTTGCAGTTCATAGGTCACCATCTTCCGATGCATCAGTTTGTGACTGTACCGTGGGATTTTAACCCTGTCCCATATTGTCAGCCAAGCTCGCCCACGCCAAGGGAATATGCAACTTCCGCCGTCTTTGGAATGGCATGTTTGGCCGGGTCGGAGGTCAATATACTACATTCTTTGTCAGCTTTGACTCATACAAAGATTACTAAATCCAAGAACCATTCTATCATGATTGATGATTATTTAGAAGCTAGCTATCAGCAGTTATAGTCTGAACAATGCAACTCTTGCTGACTTGATTTGGGGCAAGTCATCAAAGTAAAGTAGTGACCATAAATATATTCAATTGTATTGTTCAAAGGTGCCCTTGGTGAAATGGTTATCGTTGTAGGATATGGACACGCTGACACAAGTTCAAATTCTGGACGAGATTGATTGCATTTCACATAGCACTAATACCGCTGCGAAAGGTATGAATCCAATTATTCTTCCCCCAGCTATGGGTATATAGTAGGGTAGACTGGCTTCTTCTGCCTTGGTGAGGCAACTAGTCTAGGAGGAGGAAAACTCTGAATTCAAACCTGTTAAACTCTGCTTAAAAATTGACCTTGTGTCATATCCTGCCCGAGCGGAGGGGTTGGTAAATATGTATTGTTTGCTCAGGTGGCTGAGGCTGTAGAATACACTGACTGCTTCTCTGCAGAGGGGTAAGACTCCCCTAACAGGTGTCCTGGATATGACAGTAAACAATCTGATGGTGAGGCTCCAGTAATGCTTGAGCTTTGAGGAATGCGGAGTACCTCTTCATTGTTATCACTCCCAGGTCCACTCTGGCTCAGAATGGTAGCACTTGATAGGGTCTTATCTATGGGTCAAGTAGAACTAAACTGTGTACTTATGCTGAACTGAATGGTTCGAAATAGAACTGTTTTGACATTTAACTGTGTGTAAACAAAAACTATACTTATACTAAACTGAATAGCTTGAAATAGAAATGATTTTGACAATTAAACTGTGTACTTATGTTAAACTGAATATATTGAAACAGAACTGTTTATTTGTATAAAAATGGATTTTGAATTAAATAACATACAAAGGTTGAAGTGTCATAAAACACAAACAAACAAACAGTTGTATTGTACCATTGGGTTCATGCTGTGATGCATGGTATGTGAATATATATTGTATAAATAAAATACACTCAGTCCATATATAAATAAATATATTTATCATTTTTTAATACAGGTAGATTATTTTGATCTGGTCATTTTAAAAGTAGCTTGCAAGCAGAAAAAGTGCTACCTCTAGTTGAGATAATCTAAATCCTAATGATCCCTTTTTTCAGAAATTCTAATTTAAATTACTCTAGATTTCTCTGTTAAATGTGAATTCTAAGAAGGTAAAACTTAAACTGAAAGTTTTCACATGGTTAACATTGATCTGCTGATTTTTAATCAGGGTTGCCAAACTAAAAAATATGAATAAAATCAATCTCATTACTTTCTAGAGAGATCTTTGTCTTTGAATGTTTTTATGTTTTTCTTTATTAATCAAAAAAAAAAAAAAAAATAAAAGGCAAAATAATTGCCACCAAAATGCAAATTTTCCGACAAGAAAAAAACGTGTCAAGAAAAAAAATTAAAGAAGTCTGAGAAACATCTGATGACGTTAATCTGATAGTTGTTGCAAAAAAAATTATGAAAGAACATGTTTTTCTTTTTTATCCTTGCAGTTTGGATATATTTGAATAATCAAGGACTTTTTCCCAGTAAAAGTAACAGTAGCCATTTCATTTTATTTTTGTAATCTGTAAAGTAATTCAAAGAATGCACCCAAGCGATTATATTGTTTCAAGTAACTAATTATTGTAATCATTTGTAAATGATATTGGAAGTATTTGTCATGCATCACACCAACTGGACAAGTGCAGCACAAAGCCATTTTAAAGGTGGGTCCAGGCACAGAGGTTGTAGCCCAGACATTCCTGGCAATTCCAATTAAGCCTCAGGTTCTGTCAACATTCCTCTAAAAAAGAGCACCTCAGGCACTGAGCGATAAACCTAGCCCCTCCAGAGAGGATTAGAGCCTAGGGTGACAGCTCCCAGAGGCTTGAGGAGAGATTATATTGGTTAGGTTTGCTTTCTTTCTTTAATGGTATATCAACCTGCATCTTTTATTTAATGCCAAAGCCATCCATGTAGAATAACAGCAGTTGTACTATTTAACCCATAGCTGTGAGGGTAAAGAGGTATAGATTTTTTAAGAAGAAATATGTTAACTTGGTTGACCATAGTCGAGGGTGACCCAAAGGCTCTTTTTTCAAAAGCTACTACACTGAGGTATAGGGGAGGGTGTTACTCCTTTCCCTAGATTGTTCCGCTTTACCCTTGATTCTTACCTTATAATGCTGAGTGTTAAACAAGGAGGAATCAAATATAATTTTTTGAGTCTTTGGCATGACTCAACCTGGGATTGAACCCCAGTCTTCCAGGTCATTGGCAAACACTCTTACCATTATGCCAATGGGAAGAAATATAATGGCACAAAATAGCTCGTTTTGGTGAAAAATCATAACTTTGAAAAATAAGATATTAAGGTTTTACAATAATAGTCACATATTGTATATTCATATTTTATAACTGGTTCTGACATCTTTTATAGAAAAATGCTCATAAAGTAGCTAAAAATCTGGAAAATTAATCTTTGAATACTTCCATCTACAGGTAATTGAAATTTAGACTAGAAACAAAAGTTTTTAAAAAATTCCATGAAAATGCTTGAATAATCTCTATTAAATTCAACAGTTCTTATGACAATGCCAGAGTTAGGCAAAGAATTATACCTAATAATATCCATTTTGATTGAATAATGCTATACAAGAATGAAAGCCACATCTTTGCATAATTGATATATTTGCACGCACACGCAGACACACACACACACATATATATATATATAGGTCTATGTAAGAATGTATATATAAATGAATATGTATATGTATTATTTGATTTCTGTCAGACTGAAGTTATATAAATTTTTTGCCATTGTTTGTTAAAGTGTCTTTCACTTTTTCTAGGTCATTCTGTTTGATTGGGGAAAAAATATTTTTATGTCGTAGCTTTCCCTTGTATCCAATCTATATTGAATTAGTTGGTTATTTACAAAGGACACACAAATTGTTCAGAATTATATAACAGTCATCTATCTATCTATCTATCTATCTATCTATCTATCTGAATATATGTATATATATGCATATATATATATATATATATACATATATATATATATATATATATAGATATATATATAAATATATATATATATACATACACATGAATATATATACATATATATACACATACATGTATACATATATATATATGTATATATATACATATATATACGTATATATATTCATATATATAGATATATATTCATAGATATACATATAAACATATATATATATATATATATATATATATATATATTAAAAAATATATAGACAAAAAATGTCTATTATGTTCCACAAAATATGTATTAATGAAGAAATTCTACCAAAATATACATATACATATCTATATAAATATATATATACATACACATATATACATATATATAGGTATACATATATATATAAATATATATATGTATATACATATATATTTACACATATATATGTATATACATACATATATATATGTGTATATATATATATATATATATATATATACAAGGAGCACACAATAAGTTTCCAGACTTTTTCGTATGGGCACTTTTATTGATAGTGCACACATGAAACTCTAATCCCCTTCGAAGTATTCTCCTCCGGCTGCAATGCAGTTGTATCATTCCAACAACTTCTGGAAGGCCCCATGGTAGTCCTCTTGTGTGAGCATGTCAATGACCTTCGTCACAGCCTCTTTCATCTCCTCAATTGTCTCATAACGACAGCCTCTAAGTTTTTTTTTAGGCTTAGGGAATAACCAAAAGTCACAGGGAGCAACGTCTAGACTCTAGGGAGGGTGAGGAACTGTCTTGATGCCCAACTTGGTCAAATAGTCTGTGACAAGGATGGAGTTGTGGACTGGTGCATTGTCCTGGTGGAAATGCCACTGACTCGATTTGAAGAGTTCTGCCCTCTTCTGATGGAATATCTTCCTGAACTCCCTTAAAACCTCAACATAGTATTCCTTGTTGACTCTCTGTCCAGTGGGATCCTAGTGCATGTAGATCATGCCAGTGCAGTCAAAAAAAGAGATCATCAAAAATTTTGTGGGTGGATTTGCTCTGTCTGGTGTTGACGGCAAATTGACTAAAATCCCCAAAACGGGACTTTATTTTCGCACGTGTGAAGACGGGGCAGGTTGGCACTTGATCCCCTATGGAATAAGTCCTCGTTCAGAGTTTTTCTCTCAGGCATATAAGAACTGGCATATTACGTGAGGGATTAATTTAGAGCCAGACTGACCGCCGCTGGCAAAGGGGTTCCAAATTTCACACTATCACACACCAACCAGGCCGCTAAACTTCTTTCCCTTAGATAACAGAAGAATACGGGCCTATAGGTCTTAGTCGTAATAATATAAATATTGTAGTAGTCGGCAACTCCGGTTTCCCGTGTGATATTTTAGGAATTAATAGGACAATTCTAAGCAAGATAACATAAGGCGAATAGAAGCTGAAAAGAAGCATGAAATAACAACATAGACCACATGGTAACATAAAAATATATGAATTCTTTTACTACAGTTATATACACCTTTCAAGGTATCAAAACATATAATAATTGGACAGTCCACGAATATAAATGTCTTTTCTTGACTTTTGTCTTTCTTCAAATTGAGAGAGAGAGAGAGTGGTAAACGAAATTTGGGTGTAAAGGCAAATGGCCCCAAAGTTACATATCTTATTTTTTTTCGACGGGGTTCCACTGGAGAATCTTTTCTTCTTTCACGGGCTAATAGACTTTGTTCTATTTTTTTACACTGGCTTAAAGAGCCTGGGGTCCTTCGTGTCTCAGTAATTCTTTTGTCTTCCACCCGGAGTAAAATGGCTATGGTTCGTCCGCCCGCTACGAACCCTGCTCAAAAACTAATTTTCTTATCCTTTACTTCCACTGAGGGGAAGGGAGCCCTAGTTCCGTTTTGGGGTCCCAGCCAATCATTTGGCTTCTCTCTCTTTCCCCTTCCGGTGTCCGGCGACCTGAGGTTACTAAGTGCCAACACCTGTTGATACCCCCCCTGTGACCTACATTCTTCCTTGACGGTCACTTTTTGACGGCCAGATACTGTTAATTCAATGGGAGGATAGTATCAATCTTATCTCCCTCCTCCCAGTGGGATATCACGTGACACTGGCCTTCTTGGGTCTGGGAGAGCCAGCATGCTTCCACTGGGAACTCTGTCTCTTTGTGTCTGGTTCATAGCAGTAGATCCAGCTTTCATCGCAGGTGACCAGAGCATCAAGAACTGTGGGATTTGAATTGATCAGCTTGACCATCTCCCAGCTATCATGACAACGTCTTTCTTTCCGATCTTCTCTGAGCACCCTTACGACAAACTTTGCGCAACTCTTCCGCATCTTCAGTTCCTCATGTGTGTACAGTTCCCACACTGATATCAAACTGTGCACTTATTGTCTCTATAGACACACGATGATCCTTCATGAAATTCTCTATTTGGCAAATCAACTCAAGTGTTCTGACTTCCTTACTCCTCCCACACCTCTCATCATCCTTCACAGATTCCCTGCCTTCCTTGAATCTCTTATGCCACTCACAAACTGATGCTCGATTCATGCAAGATGGTCCAAAAGCAGTCTGAAGCATTCCTTACGTTTCTGTGGCATTTTTCCAAGTTTAAAACAGAATTTTATTGCATATCATTCTTAACGAACTTAAAGATATTAAACAAACCCTTATCAATAATGGGCTTCCCAACTACATTGTTGATACTGAAATTAAACAATTCATTAAAAACAACCTAACATAAACAATAACCTAAACCATAAACAATTAATAAACCAATACTACTAAAACCAATTTCATAGTAATTATAAAATTGATGAATAAATATAAAAAAAACCTTATCCATAATAATGTTCTCCCTACTGATTCTACCAAAAAAGTTAGACTTATTATATACTATAAGTAATTTAAAACTTCCAACCTTATTATTTCTAACAACTCTTCCCCGTCTACTGGACTTCTCGATAGAACCAACGTCGTATATTTGTTTAAATATCCTCTGGGAGACTGTTCTCCAAAGAAAATAGTGCGTATGTTGGTCTTACCACTACAACTCTTTCCTGAAGACTTACAATGCACCTAAATGATTCCAGTTTATTGCCTTTCATTTTAAGAACCATTCTATTCCTAAATCCAAGTTTCCAAAAATTCTACTTGAAAACACCACTATAATCGCACTCAAAATTGATAAATCATACAAGCCCTACATATAAAAACAAAAAAACCTGAAATCAATAGAATTAATTTTGAAAATACCAACAATGTTTTGAAATGCTTTTAGGTTTTTTTTCCCTGTATTCCTATAGTATTCTATTTCTGTTGATAGTGTTCCTTTTTAAATAGCGTTCTCCTTTTTAAATGTATAAGTTACCCTGTTTGATCCAACTCTGAGTTCCCATATTTTTGTCATGGGATAGATTTTCAAAACTCTTAAAAAATACAAACACAACTTTCACAAGCAAGCAACCTTTTATGATGGCTTATAAAGGGTCCGAAAGCGCTCGAGACAATTTTGGGAAATTTATCTACCAATTCCAACCTGAAACTAAGACACTTATCAGAAAATTTGAAAGGATCTTATATAAATTATGCAAAATTTGTCTTTATTATTTAATGAAACATGCTTAAATGAACGACTGCGGCCTAACTACACATATCTGTATATATATATGTGTGTATATATATGCATATATATATATATATATGTATTCAAATATATATATTTGTATACATATATATATATATATATATATATATATATATACGAGGTGCCTCCAATAAGTTTCCAGACTTTTTTGTACAGGCATTTAAAATTGTCATAGATTCTTGAAAATTCAGTATGTTATTGCTATACATCTTATGAGATGACTGACCAATTTTTATGATTTCAGTTTCAAATGAACAGCTACAGCAGCAATTGGAATACACTCTACTAAAGCCTGATTGTCACAGCTGGTGAATTTCAAAAATGTAGTCTGGACGTGAGGATTCTTTAGGGGACTAGAGTTTCATGTGTGTACAATCAATAAAAGTGCCCATATGAAAAAAGTCTGGAAACTAATTTAATGATCCTTATAACAACCAATAATTAATTATCATGATATTAATGATTTGAAAGGTAATTAGAATGGCAGTATTCAGAATAAAAATATATATAAAAATATAAAAGAATTAAAAAAAGACTAAATTTCAATCTTAAATGGAAACCCTAAATTATTTTTTTAAATAGATATAAGTTTGATTTTAGTCATCGTGTTTATCGCCACATTTTCCTCAAAAATAAATAAATAGACAGATTTTTTTTTTCTTAGAATTAAATTGGTTTATCTACTGACAGGATTTTAATGGCTGAAAGGTCTGTGAGTCTTTTTAAATTTTTTTAGAGACATAAGGATACATGACACTAGGCAATGACTTTACACCGGTTTTAATACCAACTTTTAACCCATATCTTTTTGTCCCTGCCACTTTCATTATCTATTTATTCATTTTTTTTAAACACATAAGGATCCATTGAAAGAAAATTTTTACAATTTTTTCTCTCCATTGTGTTCTGACTATCTGAAGAAGTTCGTTTCTCATATGGTGTGGCCAGTTGAAATAATATCCAAATGACGGTTTGTTTTTTTCCAATTATATATATATATATATATATATATATATATATATATATATATATATATATATATATATATATATATATATATATAATAGCATAGTTTTTATAGCTTTTATATATATTTAATAGCATGGATGCTATATAGTAGAGAAGCATCCATACTATGAAATATATATAAAAACTAATATATTATTGTTATTATTATTATATAGCTCTATCGCAGGTATTGAGCACTCACCAAATCATACCACGTTTGATCTGCCACAAACCCACTGAGTTAGATAGTGACAACCATGTACTGTTGTTATATATATATATATATATATATATATATATATATATATATATATATATATATATTATGTAAACCTCAGTAGATAAAGTCCATAATAAATTTATTTCAACCGGCCTTTTAATGAAAAACTATTTCTTCAGATGGAATGTAATATGATAGTTTCTCCAGTAACACAGTGGAATATAATTTACCTTAAGTTAGACATTTAAATAGTTATAAATCAATATATATATATATATATATATATATATATATATATATATATATATAAAGATACATTTTATATTAATAAAATATGTGGGTCAAATGAATAAAATATTATTAATGAATAAAAATAAATAAATAAAATATTAAATGAAATATGATTATGAATAAAAGTATTCATTAGAATTTGGTCCATTAATCTGGTTTTGTACCAATTTTTTTATAAGCAAACTTCATTTTAAAATAATTTTTTAGATTTCCATACTTTTTAAATACTATATATATATATATATATATATATATATATATATATATAACTCAATTCTAAGAACTATATCTAGTACATTCATTGGAGGAGTCTTATCCAATTGCAGAGATGTACTCGGTGTATTCTACAGCCCCAGCCAACTGGGCCTAGTTATATTTCAGGCAATTCAGTTTAGCATAAATACACAGTTTGAATGTCAAAACAGCTCTAATTCAAGCAATTCAGTTTATCCTAAGTACACAGTTTAGCTCTATTGGACCCATAGATCGGACCTTATCAGGTACTCCCATCCCGGGCCTGAGTGGACCTGGGAACTATGGCAATAAAGGAGTACTCAGCATTCCCCCAAAGCTCCAGCATACTGGAGCCTCACCATCAGATTGTTTATATATTTAGTGTGTAATTGATGAGAAAATTATGTGTATTCACAATATCATTCGATTAAATCTTTTACTTTGCTTTCGGCGTAAAGAGAACATTTTTTTGTATTTTTTTTTTTTAAGGAGCCGAAAGAAAAGAAACAAAAAAAAAAACTAAATTAAATTAAGTCATCCATCTCAGAAATGAACAAGCTCATCTTCAGATGAGCCAGACGAAGCAAAGCTAAAATAATTAAACTTATTATTATTCAATCTTTGCTTAATCAGGCCTCAGGTCACTTATAGCACCTTTTGTCACCCATCAGTACTGAACAGACTTACCCTTGCTTAACCTTGAATGTACTTATAATTGTTATTACATATGAAGCTTTTCTCAGTCTAAGTACTAAATAGGATTCCATTTGCTTAACTTCAGATAATCTTTTAATTGTTATCACATAACCTCGACAAGCTGACGGGAATTGATTCTTTTAGCGTAACATAATTGTAAGTCTTCAAAAACAAAAATAAGTATAGCGTTGATACTAGGCACAACGCTGATGTAAACGTATCATTCAATAAGAATCTAATTCACAGTTCAATAGCAATGAGCCCGTGCGACTATCACACCATCTCTCCCAATATTTGATGATCACAAACGCAACAAAAGTATCAATTTGGGAAACAAAGATCAAAAAGAAAAAAATGATCAACTGAACAACAAAATGTTAAACTTGTTTTATTTGGTTAATAAACCGCAGATTTCTTGCAATCGTTTACTTGCATAAGCAATCTGACTGAATTAGCTGCAGCAACTTTGCAATTATCCACATGCTCAATTTGTATATGGCAACTCTGTTAACTTGAAGCCGCTATCATTGGTATATTTTAAAATTCTACTGTAAAGTATTTTATAGCGATTAAATATACAAGGGAGGTAATAAAAACAGATGTAAGGGCGATAACTCTTACATTTTCTTTAGAAATGTATCCCAACCTGTGAACTGATTATGTCCAATGCAACAGCTATCCATGATGATATTGGTACTTCTATTTAAGAAGGAGTGCAAATTTTAAATTAGATTTCATAGCTACCTCTGTTGCACCGAAAACTTTGAAGGATGAAAATGATGTTAAGCGCGAACGAAGACTGGAAATGTCTTTATTCAATTGAGTGATATAACCAAAACATCTCCAGGAAAAAAGTAAAAAGAGAAATGAAAAGAATTAAAAGGAAAGAAGGCGTATAAAGAGGGAAGTGAGAGGAAAAGAAAAAAAAAAAGAGGAAATCGAATAGGTAAGAGAAAGGCAGAGAAAAAGAAAAGGAGGGATACAAAGAGAGAAGGAAAAGGAAGAGAAAAGGAAGAGGAAGGATACAAACAGAGAATAGAGAAAAAGGGAGAAAGAAGAGAAGAATACAAAGAGAGAATAGAGAAAAAGGAAGAAAGAAGAGAAGAATCCAAAGAGAGAATAGAGAAAAAGGGAGAAAGAAGAGAAGAATACAAAGAGAGAATTGAGAAAAGGAGAGAAAGAAGAGAAGGATACAAAGAGAGATAAGAGAAAAAGGAAGAAAGAAGAGAAGAATACAAAGAGAGAATAGGGAAAAGGGGGGAAAGAAGAAGATGCATACAAATAGAGAAGAGAGAAAAAGGAAGAAAGAAGAGAAGAATACAAATAGGGAATAGAGAAAAAGGAAGAAAGAAGAGAAGAATACAAAGAGAGAATAGAGAAAAAGGAAGAAAGAAGAGAAGAATACAAAGAGAGAATAGAGAAAAAAGGAGAAAGAAGAAAAGGATACAAAGAGAGATAAGAGAAAAAGGGGGAAAGAAGAAGAGGGATATAAAGAGAAAATAGAGAAAAAGGGAGAAAGAAGAGAAGAATCCAAGGAGAGACTAGGGAAAAGGGGAGAAAGAAGAAGAGGCATACACATAGAGAAGAGAGAAAAAGGAAGAAAGAAAAGAAGAATACAAAGAAAGAATAGAAAAAAAGGAAGAAAGAAGAGAAGAATACAAAGAGAGACTAGGGGAAAAGGGAGAAAGAAAAGAAGAATACAAAGAAAGAATAGGGAAAAAGTAAGGAAAGAAGAGGCATACAAATAGGGAATAGAGAAAAAAGGAAGAAAGAAGAGAAGAATACAAAGAGAGAATAGGGAAAAGGGGGGAAAGAAGAAGATGCATACAAATAGAGAAGAGAGAAAAAGGAAGAAAGAAGAGAAGAATACAAATAGGGAATAGAGAAAAAGGAAGAAAGAAGAGAAGAATACAAAGAGAGAATAGAGAAAAAGGAAGAAAGAAGAGAAGAATACAAAGAGAGAATAGAGAAAAAAGGAGAAAGAAGAAAAGGATACAAAGAGAGATAAGAGAAAAAGGGGGAAAGAAGAAGAGGGATATAAAGAGAAAATAGAGAAAAAGGGAGAAAGAAGAGAAGAATCCAAGGAGAGACTAGGGAAAAAGGGAGAAAGAAGAAGAGGCATACACATAGAGAAGAGAGAAAAAGGAAGAAAGAAAAGAAGAATACAAAGAAAGAATAGAAAAAAAGGAAGAAAGAAGAGAAGAATACAAAGAGAGACTAGGGGAAAAGGGAGAAAGAAAAGAAGAATACAAAGAAAGAATAGGGAAAAAGTAAGGAAAGAAGAGGCATACAAATAGGGAATAGAGAAAAAAGGAAGAAAGAAGAGAAGAATACAAAGAGAGAATAGAGAAAAAGGGAGAAAGAAGAGAAAAATACAAAGAGAGAATTGAGAAAAAGGGAGAAAGAAGAGAAGAATCCAAAGAGAGAATAGAGAAAAAGGAAGAAAGAAGAGAAGAATACAAAGAAAGAATTGAGAAAAAGGGAGAAAGAAGAGTAGGGATATAAAGAGCGAATCGAGAAAAAGGGAGAAAGGGGAGAGGAATCCAAAGAGAGAATAGAGAAAAAGGGAGAAAGAAGAGAAGAATACAAAGAGAGAATTGAGAAAAAGGGAGAAAGAAGAGTAGGGATATAAAGAGCGAATCGAGAAAAAGGGAGAAAGGGGAGAGGAATCCAAAGAGAGAATAGAGAAAAAGGGAGAAAGAAAAGAAGAATACAAAGAGAGAATTGAGAAAAAGGGAGAAAGAAGAGTAGGGATATAAAGAGCGAATCGAGAAAAAGGGAGAAAGGGGAGAGGAATCCAAAGAGAGAATAGAGAAAAAGGGAGAAAGAAGAGAAGAATACAAAGAGAGAATTGAGAAAAAGGGAGAAAGAAGAGTAGGGATATAAAGAGCGAATCGAGAAAAAGGGAGAAAGGGGAGAGGAATCCAAAGAGAGAATAGAGAAAAAGGGAGAAAGAAGAGAAGAATACAAAGAGAGAATTGAGAAAAAGGGAGAAAGAAGAGTAGGGATATAAAGAGCGAATCGAGAAAAAGGGAGAAAGGGGAGAGGAATCCAAAGAGAGAATAGAGAAAAAGGGAGAAAGAAGAGAAGAATACAAAGAGAGAATTGAGAAAAAGGGAGAAAGAAGAGTAGGGATATAAAGAGCGAATCGAGAAAAAGGGAGAAAGGGGAGAGGAATACAAAGAGAGAATAGAAAAAAAGGGAGAAAGAAGAGGAGGGATATAAAGAGAGAATAAAGAAAAAGGAAGAAAGACGAGAAGAATACAAAGGGAGAATAGAGAAAAAGGGAGAAAGAAGAGAAGAATACAAAGAGAGAATGGGGAACAGGGGGAAAGAAGAGGAGGCATACAAATAGAGAAAGCGAGAGGAAGAGAAAAGGAAAAGCAAAAATTCAAAGAGAGGCGGGAGAGGAAGAGAGAAAGAAGAGGATAGATACAAATAGGTTAGTGAGAGGAAGAGAACCAGAAGAGAGATAGAAAGAGAGAAGAGTGGAAGAGAAAAGAAGATGAATGATATAAAGAGAGAAGATAGAGGAAGAAAAAGATAAGGAAAGATATTAAGAGAGTAGGGAAAGGAAGAAAAAAAAGACGAAGGATACAAAGAGAGAAAAAAGAGGAAGAGAAAAGGGAAAAGAAGAGATACAAAGAGAGAAGAGAGAGAAAAAAAAGTAGAGAGGAAGGAAAAAAAATTTAAAGAGAACTTCACTTTCGGGTGATTACCCAGAGAAAAGGACCCCAGATAGCTTAAGCATTAAATAACCCACGAAGATTGATATGTCATTAAAGAAAGCAAGCAAGCACCTATAGATTAAACTAAAGTCTTCAGAATTCGACTTGTACATGAGTACACTCCATTGTTGGTGACAGGATCAAGTTGCTTGTCAATAAAGGGTGCAGCCATAGTAAGATTTGCAATACGCATGCGCAGAGCGTTGAGCTTTAGAAATTGCCTGACAGCGACACCAGCTTTCCATGGCAACATTGAAAACGCATATTAATAGAACAGCTCCTCAGCGACAACAGTTCGAAATCGGACCGCTTGTTCCTTGCCCTTTTGTTTGTGACCCAAACAGACCCTGCTGACTCT
>OY757942.1:42501326-42508826 GCA_963585895.1 Sepioteuthis lessoniana | reverse complement strand
TACGGGTTGTCTCAATATACATGGGGCCCATGTGACAGCTAATAACTCTACAAATTATAATGTGTTCTTTTTTTGTTTCAGATTTGAAAATAGTATACTATAACAACTATTAATCCTCGATCACAGTGCCTTGCACCAGAGAGAAAAAATATTTTTCGTCACTACTTCTTTGGATACAAAATCCTTCAAAACTGTCTCAAAATAGATGCAACCGATTAATATGATAATGATTTATTACTGAGAAAAGAAACTCAAAAAAGATTGCATGTTCCGGAAGTTGATATAATAACAACACTGGTTTACAAAGAAATTGAGGCAGCACAAAAATACCCGTTTTACCTTATTTGAGGGTGCTGAATACAAATTTGAAATCCGTTTTTACTCATCACCTCTAGTTTTTTTAGATATGTATAGTGTGCATTTTGTGCATATACGGTACATAACGGCGTATATGAATTCAGGGTTAATTCTAATATTGTGAGACTTATGGCTTATTTTTTAGTTATTATGCTCTAAATGTAAGTGATAGCATTACATTATATATATATATATATATATATATATATATCAAGACGGATTTTGACAGTTAAGGCTGCAGGTCTCAATTCACATTCTGGCAGTCATTGGAAGAGGTTGTCTCGCAGGCGGCACAGGAGGTTGGTGTCCCTCAACTATAGTGTTACACATCTTTTGGGTTACTAAATATTAGCATTACATTTTCAAATGCACATTTAGTTTTCAACTTTGCTTTCAACTTTGTAGTCCCGATGGTTTGGAGAGAGCCGCGAAACCACGCAGGTGATTGTTATTTTTGTTTAACTTCTATAACTGGTTTCAATGCATCTTCTAGGAAAAAGATCAAATATCCCAACCTTCGATCTGCTATGAGACCCGTTCCCCATTCAGATAATCTTCCTGTACCCACACCTCCAGTAAATAAGGATCTTCTTTCCTCATCAGATGAAGAAATGCCTTCAAGGGAGGATTCTGCCGAGTCAGTATCTTTGGAAGATACTGAGTCTATATATTCAGGAACAAGTGGCAATGAGCCACACTGGATCATGCAAGAAGACCTGAATGATCTTGCTCGTGATTTGTCTCTGTCAAAACAGCAGTCAAAGCTATTGGCTTCTCGGCTTAAACAGTGGAACCTAGTCCAGGAAGATGTAAGGATCACCAGTTTCAGGAAACGGAACAAAGACCTTGCTTCCTTTTTCGACACGGAAAACAAGTTGTGCTACTGCACAAACATACCTGGCTTGTTTACGTCCCTTGGTTTGCCTCATAATCCTTCAGACTGGCGTCTTTTCATAGAAGCGAAGTCTCAACGGGAATAAATATCCCAGCATTCCCATTGCACACTATGTCCATCTAAAGGAGTCCTATGACAATATGGAAATTCTTTTAGAAGCAATTAAGTACAGCGAGTACCAATGGAGTCTGTGTGGGGACCTCAAGGTCATTGGTCTTCTTATGGGTATGCAAGCGGGCTTCACAAAGTACTGTTGTTTTCTCTGTCTCTGGGATAGTCGAGCTGTGTCCCAGCATTACAAGCAGAAAGACTGGGGATCTAGAAGCACTTTTGTTCCTGGCGAACACAGCCTCAAGGAGAATCATCTGGTGGACATGAATAAGGTGCTTCTTCCTCCTCTTCTCATCAAGCTTGGTTTGATGAAGAATTTCGTGAAGGCGTTGCACAAAAATGATGCTGCTTTCCAACACTTGTCTACTGTGTTCCCAGGTCTTAGTGCTGCTAAGCTCAAAGAGGGCATCTTTGTCGGACCTCAGATCCGAGAAGTGCTGAAGGGTACTGATTTTGAGGAGCTTCTTAACTTAAAGGAACTGAGAGCATGGGAAGCATTCAAGTCAGTCCGTAGTGGCTTCCTTGGTAACACACGCGTACCAGATTACCAAGCCTGTATTGAGAAGTTGCTAAAGTCTTACGAGGATATGGGGTGCCGAATGTCACTCAAGATTCATTTTCTCCATTCCCACCTCAACTTCTTCCCGCCAAACCTTGGAGCAGTGAATGATGAGCATGGAGAAAGATTCCACCCAGAAATTACGAAGATGGAGAGCAACTATCAAGGCAAATGGAACCCTGGCATGATGGGAGACTTCTGCTGGATGCTCTTGCGTGACATCCCGGAGGCAAAATACACCAGGTCTTCTAAGAAAACACACTTTTGGCTGTCTATGGTACTATGAATTGTGTAATTGTGTCATCCAAGTATATTGATTCAATCAGTGTTCTTTATCTATCCTGTTTTATCTGTTATAAAAGTAAAGTTAGCGACCATAGTCGAGGGTGACCCGAAGGCTCCCTTTTCGATAGCTACTACACCAAGGTGTAGGGGAGGGCGCTACTCCATTCCCAGGATTGCTCCACTTTACCCTTGAACCGTACCTTATAATGCTGAGTGTTAAGCAAGGTGGTATCAAGTACCATTTTTAAAGTCTTTGGTATGACTCGAAGCTGCTGCAACTCTTGAAATAGGCACATATATTCTCTGTTTATACTAAAATGAGACTATTTAAAAGCCAGAAAACTAGAGGTGATAGAGCAAAACTATTTATAAATTTGAATTCAGCACACCCAAATTAACAAAAACACCTATCCCCATTCTTGCCTCAGACCAAAAATTAATTTTTGTAAACCAGTGCAATTAAAAAACATTGATTTAATGTCTCGAGCTTAAAGGATGCATTTTTATTGGACATGTTTCAAATGACCACCATTGTGCTCGTCTCAATAATGAATCACGATTATATCGATGGGCAGCATCTATTTTGAGACGCCCTGTATACACACACATTCACATACACTACTAATCAAAAGTATTTGGTCACCCTCGAAAAATTTTTTCTCATTCTAAAAGTGTTATTTTTAATGAAACAAGTACTGCAATGGCTTTATTTATCATACTAAATACTAATTTTCCTGAACTACGTTAATACAAATTAAACCAAAAAGCACAAAAAACATCTTAAACTTTTCATACATCCAAATGACCCCCTTTGTACGCTATCACTGCTTCACAGATTCTCATCATTCTTTCCACCAAAGACTGAAGGTAGACTGAAGATGATTCTGCCCAGTTTTCCTAGAAGAGTTCCCAAAGGATAACTGCACTAACTGTTTTGCTCTAACTTTTCAGTCAAGTTCATCCCACATTACTTTAATGGGATTTAAGTTCGCTGACTGTACCGGCCAAGATATCAGTTGAAGGACGTGCTGCTTCTCTTAGCTTTTAATGAACCAGAGTTTACAAGTATACTTTGAGTCATTATCTTGCATGAATACAAATCCTTGAGACACCATCTGGCTTTAAGATGGGATCACGTGATGCTGCAGTATACTGTGATAGCCGATCTGATTCAAGTTGCTCTTCCCCTGGGGTAAATCCATGACTTTACGATTGGCGAAAGTTCCTACACCATAACAGGGCCTTCTCTTTGCTTAATTGTTGGTATGATTCAGGGAGTTGCAACTCTTTCACCAAATCTTTGACGTGCATAGACACTCCTGTTTGACCAAATGATTCCGATCTTTGATTCGTCAGTCCATAGGACATTCTTCAACTGCTGAATTGTACAGTCTTTGTGCTCCTTGGTCCACAGGAATCCTTTGACATTGTTTTGCTGCCTCAACAGTGGATTCTTGCTGGTGACTCAAACGAAATTATCCTCTGCATAAGTAAAAAAAAGAGTATCAATTTTTTGACAGCACTGGCATGATCTACATGCACTAGGTTCCCACTGGACAGACAGTCAACAAGAAATACTATGTTGAGGTTTTAAGGGAGTTCAGGAAGAGATTCCGTCGGAAGAGGCCAGTACTCTTCAAATCAGGTCAGTGGCATTTCCACCAGGACAATGCACCAATCAACAACTCCATCCTTGTCACAGACTATTTGACCAAGATGGGCATCAAGACAGTTCCTCAGCCTCTCTATAGTCCAGACGTTGCTCCCTGTGACTTGTGGTTATTCCCTAAGATCAAGGAAAAACTTAGAGGCTGTCGTTATGAGACAATTGAGGAGATAAAAGAGGCTGTGGCGAAGGTCATTGACACGTTTACACTAGAGGACTTCCATGGGGCCTTCCAGAAGTTGTTGGAATGGTACTACAAGTGCATTGAAGCCGGAGGAGATTACTTCGAAGGGGACTAGAGTTTCATGTGTGTACTATCAATAAAAGTGCCCATACGAAAAAAGTCTGGAAACTTTTTGAACAACCCTTGTATATATATATTCATATATATATACAAAGTAACTAACGAAAGTGATATGGTATAAATGAAGCAACGAACAATGAACTTGTAAAGAAGCATTTACATTATTTTTTGCAATGCAAGTCTTTTAAACCAACCATTTTATTATCTCTGCTATCGTAAATATCTGGTAAGAAGATCAACACTTGGAAGATGTTTATTAATCATGCGGGAGGTTATGTTTCAAATTAATCGTGACTAATTTAATCAAATATTTTACTTGGACATTTGTTTATTCGGGTGTTAACACATTTCTCCCCATCCTATTTTGATGATGGTTTAGTTTGATGCTAAATCCATTTGGAGTCAGTGTTTTGAGACGTTTTATCTATCTATTTATCTTTCTGTTTTCTCCTTATTCATTATCCCGTGGTGTGATAGTTAAAGCACTGGCCTGCGGAATCATAGTAAACGAGTTCGAACCCCAGTTGCGCTTTTATGTTCAGACTTATACCTTTGGGAAAAGTATGAACCCCTTGTCTTCTCAGCAATGGCTTAAATACTACTGTTCTCCAAGAAGAATGGCTTTGGCATTAAATAACCTGCGAAGGTTGATGTTCCGTTAAACAAAAAACCCAAACCGTTGTCTTATCTTTTTTTTTTCTTTTCATTTCTTTCTATGATTGTGGATTTCGGATTAAGCATTGATCTCGATCTACTTCAGGTATCTTATAACAGTCATATAATTCAATGATTGGCTGATTTAATGGCATGTCAATTCTTCGAGGGTTATTTTATATCCAAATAGTTGTATATCATGTACAATTTTGGCTCACAGTTATACTGGCCCAGTCGGCTGAGACCGAAGAATACGCAGACTGCATCTCTGCTGAGGGTAAGACCTCTGCAACGAGTGTCCTGATATGACTCTAAACAATCCGATGGTGAGGCTCCAGTTATGTTGGAGTTTTGGAGAATGCAAGTACCTCTTTATTGCCATTGCTCTAAAGTACACTCTGGTCTGGAATGGTAGCACCTGATAGAGTCCTATCTATAGCTCAAATAGAACTGTTTATCATTTAAACTGTATGCAAACAAATGACTTATGCTAAATTGAATTGTTTAAAATAGAACTGTTGTTTAATTGTGACTGTTATGTAGCAAGGCTTGAAACCATTTAACTGTGATAACAAATGAGCTCAGGCTCGTTTAAAAATGTTATCAACAATATATGTTTTTTTGTTTTTGTTTTTTTTTTCTTTTTAGAAATATGCATTAGATTGGTAATATGAGCATAGATTAATAATAAACGGGGAGGGATGTCTTGGCAAATAAGTATGAATTAATCTGCAGTAAATGATTTCGTTAGCCAAATAAACGGGAGTTTTTCCTTTTTTTTTCTCGGCTTCGAATAAGGGTATAAGGTAAAAGTTAACGACTGACTGAATAGTAGGGGCTTAATTCATGTTAGTTTGGAAGTATTAGTATGGGATAGTTTTGGCGGGAGATTCGTGTAAGTCTTGTGAAGTGTAAATCATGGAAGAGTATTAAAAATAACATCTTACCTCGGTACCGATTCCGGAAGTAGACAGCCGAAACCGGATGAGGTAAAGATGGTATTATATAGCAGAGGAGTGTGGAATGCCCTGTTTTCATTGGCTGTTTACTAAAGGGCAGATGTCTATAAGAACGGCCGAAGTCCGGCCTTTATTCAATTTTTCTTTGCTTTGGTAGAGGCACGAGCGTAGCACGTCGCGATCATGGAGGCGGCTTGCCTCTTCCAGAGTCATGCCGGGGTTACTATCGGAGCCAACATGATGCAGAAATAACCCGAAATCGGCAATGAAGACAGTTGCATCACTGACGACCTCCTTGGTGCATCTAGGATGTATGATTGAAATGTTTACAAATCATAATTATATTTGATATATATGTATAAAGAGGATTTGGTATTAAATAGCCTTCAATGATTGATATGCCATAAAACCCAAACACGCAAACATAAAAAAATACACGAAAAATACGAACCCGAACAGACTTGAGAAAACTCCCTGTATGTTTCCTTTTTTCTTTTTACCCAACCAACCATACCCAAAGGATTCAAATTATACGCACTTTACTTCAGAAATGGATTCCTGCCCCACACTATACCAAAAAAACTTCAATCACGGACATGTTCTAAATGAAATGAACATATCGTGTTTCGGTTTCAATTCTTGACAATTCTAAGTGCGCTTATAGATATAAAGAGCATTACTGGACGTAATTTTGAATTATCTTTTTTCTCACGTCACATTCCGAAAATAAAAAGTCGGTTGGGGCTTAGAATACACTGTCTGTATCCCATATAGAAAGGTAAGCCCCCCACCCAAGAAAAAAGGGGTCCTCGATATGACACTTGACTGTATCTAGTAGTGAGGCTCCAGTTCTGGAGTGTGGAGTTGACCTTTGTTGGATTGTTTGGGGGAGGTTCAGTAAGGAAGGGTACAAGACGTCTACCATTTGGTACATTGTACTGATAGACTTCTCGGTCAGAAGCAGGAGGAGATTGGCCAATCAACGATGACTAAAGCGTATATGAGGAAGGACAAATTATCCTCATAGCGAACCGTATTGCCGTCTTGTATTGACAAGACATACCTTTTGTATTAAGAATTCAGCAACTAGAGGACAAAATGGCTACCCGATTCCAACACACTTCATTACCATTACACGTTAGAGCCCCATATATTAATCAAATAGATTTGTTTAAAATTATTTGATTTAGATAGGAATATTTAATACCAAATAACTGTATTATTTGTATTAAGAATAGTTACTTGAAGCTATGGTTGTTAATTAAGGATTAATATTGGTTTCTTGAAATTGTGTGCAAACAATTATCACGAAATAGGAGAAACTGAAAATATAAAATTGTATAAATTATTTGTATTTGATAAAAACACTTGAAACAATTGAACCATGTGCAAATTATCTATATTAGATAGGAATACCTGATAAAACTACAAATGTATCATGAACATATTTTCCTAGCCCTCGGTATGAAATAACCTCAGATGGGTTGATATGCAATTAAAATCAACCATACAACCAAACAAGAGGATTTATTAATCCTTTTTATCTCCGAGTTAATCCTAAACTTGTCCTAAATAAAAATTCCACTCTGCTAACCTGACGGTCTATTTTTAATCCAAACTAATCCATACACTTCAGGGTCTTGTAAGTCATAAACTAAGAGGTGCTCATAGTGGAACGGTTATTGACGTAAGAAAAGAGACACTGCGACC
>OY757942.1:42389069-42501126 GCA_963585895.1 Sepioteuthis lessoniana | reverse complement strand
CTTTAGGATGAATGCGTAAAGCATGAAACCCGGGGTCACAGTCACCACCAAGTAATATATATATATATATATATATATATATATATATATATATATATATATATTAAAACTCAACAGATGCAATCCTTTATAAATTTATTTCAACAATCTGTTTTCCAGATCGTTTCTTCAGGTGGTGAACAACTTTTGATGAAGTTTTCACCTTTGTACTGCAGAATACATTATATCTTAATTTAGACATTTAAGGAATTATAAATCAATATTCATAATATACTTAAAAAAAGGAAAAATATGGTATACATAAAATATTAATACATAGTATTATTAATACATAAAATATTGATATAATTTGGATATTACTATCCGATGTTGTATCAGAAAATTATAGTGATAAACAAAGTGTACATTTTTAAATCTTAATTAATTTCCATTTTTTAAGAATATTTTTGTAAAACAAATGATAAAAACCTGATTTTATTGTAATATCAATGTTAAGTGCTTCCTAATTTAAATTTAAATCTAATAATTTATATAATTGGTTAGAAAAACGTATATATTTACTGCCATGTGCAGTTCCCGTCTAGCTTTTTCGCTGTACGCTTAGTTAGCGTATATATATATATATATATATATATATATATAGGAATATACATACATACATATATATATATTTGTATATAAGTTCACTGACCGTAGCAACAACACCGGGGGGGGGTAGCGGAGGGTGCAACTTCTTTCTTTGGATTGCTCCCCTTACTCTTCATTCGTACCATATATCCCTGAGTGTTAAGAAAGGAGACATCAAGTATCACTTTAGAGTCTTTGGTATGACTCGAACGTGGGATAAAACCACGGTCTCCCGATCCATTAGTGAACACTCTAACCATTCGGTCTGATAATCTCATAGGCGAGAAAAGTTTATTACCTGCTTCTATGATCCTAACTTAGATACGCATGCTCTGTCGCCGATATTTAGCACTCTTTATGAATATCACTAATACCAACAAAAAATGTAAATTTTAACTTACAATGCAATTCCCAAAGATATCAAATAACCCCAGGAATGTTGAAATGCCATTAAAATGCAAATTTCAGAGTTGAAAATCCGAAAAAAATTTTTTGTCTCGATACGAAAGTCTTATATCAATAATCATAAATATAATGTCTTCATTGACTTTGTGACGCTGTGAGCGTTCAACATTGTTATCGACTGAAGAGCGCGCCATATTTGTTTCGTTCGGCCAGATGGAGAGGCGGCAAATACAGGTAGGCATGGAAACGAAGGGCAGCAACATCCTGCCCGTTTTGTATCTGATGTCGCTGAAAAAGCTGAAAACTTTCTTCTCTCATCTCTTCCTCTTCCTCACTTTCACTCTTGAGGCGGAAGTAACGTCAATTTATATTCTAATTTTGGCGTTTTATTCTGCCTTGTCGACTCGAAAACCTCCCTCTGCTTTCTTTATCTATGGCTGCGCGTGTGTCTCTGTGTTTGTGTGTTCGAGTCTATGTGTGTGTCTGTGGGGTGAAAGCTGGGTGTATGACTAGAGAAGATCGGCGCGGGGGTGCACTTGGTGGTTGAGTTTACCCTGGTGCCAGCGATCGAAGTTCGAGATCAGGTTACGAAGAAATAAATGAATGCAGATTCTTTTTTTCCTGAAAAAGCAGAAAAATTAACGCAACATAATCTTCCCGCTCGCATCTGGTGTTCTATTCTGAAAACAGACTCACTTTCTTGGTATAAAGCATGAATACAGCTCTCCCTTGATTCTATGCTTAGATTGAAGTCACGTGTCCACAAGTACATCAACAGTTCGTTTTCCCCATGAGTACCTTATCATTATCATCATCAATTAATACTGACAGCACTGATTTCTTTGATTCTCTCTCGCCATCTATCCCAATCAGCCTTAGCTAATTCATCAATGAATTGCATAGAGTCAACCATTTGACAATGAACTGTATAGTGTGAACCATTTGTTAGTTAACTGTACAGTATTAAGCATTAATCAAAGAACTGTTCAGAATAGACCATCGCTCATTGAACTGTACAATATGAACTATCAGTCAATGAACTTTACAGTATCAATCATCAAACAATGAAGTGTACACTGTTAACCGTCAATCAATGAACTGCACAGTATGAGCACTCTGTCAATGAACTGTACAGTGGTAACCATCACTCATTGAACTGTACAATAATAACCATCTGTCAATGAACTGTATAGAATTAACCATTACTCAATAAACTGTACAGTATTAGCGATCAGTCAGTGAACTATACACTGTTAACCATCAATCAATGAAATGTACAGTGTTAGGCGCGAATCAATGAACATTAAATAACCTACAATGGTTGATATGTCAAAAAAGTCAACCAAACCTAATCATATATATTTAATATATATATATATATATATATATATATATATTTAAGATTTGGCATTAAATAAGCAACAATGGTTGAGATGCCATAAAAGCCAACCAAACCTAATCATATATATTCAATATATATGTATAAAGAGGATTTAGCATTAAATAACATACAATGGTTGATATGCCATAAAACCCAACCACACCAAATCATATATATTTAATATCTATATGTATATATATAAAGTGGACTTGGCTTTAAATAACCAACAATGGTTGATATGCCATAAAGCCCAACAATGTATATTTAATATATACGTATAAAGAGGATTTAGCATTAAATAACCTATAATAGTTGATGTGCCAGAAAACCCAAGGAAACCAAATCATATGTATTTTATATATACATAAATAGAGGATTAGGCATTAAATAACTTACAATGGTTGATATGCCATAAAACCAAACCAAACCAAACCATATATATTTAATATATATGTGTAAAGAATATTTGGCAATTTATAACCTACAAAGGTTGATATGCCACAAAAGCCAACCAAACCAAATCATTTATATTTGATACATATCTATAAAGAGGATTTGGCATTAAAATAACCTACAATGGTTGATATGCCATAAAAGCCCACCAAACCAAATCATATGTATCTAATTTATATTTACAAAGAGGGTTTGGCATTAAATAAGCTACAAAGGTTAATATGGCATAAAAGCCAAACCAACCAAACGAAAATATCATATATGGACTAAGGAAGATGCCGTGTTATCTCGTTAGATGTGTCATATTTTCAACATAGACGGTTAGAAGAGACTACATGAATCTATGAACCCAGATTGTTAGCAAGATGTTGTGGAGGCTTGTGCATAATTGTGCGGGGCGCGATCTGTTTGAGTTCACAAGTAGCACAAGTAAAACTTAAGTATGTTCTGACAGTTATTGCATGCACTCATTGTGCTGCAACCTAAGCCGGTGCTCGTGGTGTAATGGCATAGGAAATGAACCTAGTGACATTTGTTCAAAACCAGGGCGGGGCTGTTTGCATTTCACATAGCACTAACTTCTTGTAAAAGGTATGATTCCAACTATTCTTCCTCCAGCTATGGGTTGATTTTAGGGCAGATTAGACTTTTTATTCTTTGTAGGAGAAGGAAAACTCTGAATTCAAACCTGTTGAAGGCGGCTTAAAAGTTGACCTGGTATTCTATCCAGCTCTCGCGGAGGGGCTGGGTAAATCTACATTACCTCGTCCACTGCAGACTTGATGTGACAAAGGATTGATATTTAAGCAAGCTACAGTATTTTCCTTCCCTAGACCGGTTCCCGTACCAAGGCTAAAACATCTATATGTCAACTATTTGTCAATGAACTATTCAGTGTCTGCCATCAAACTTCCAAGAGAACCCACTCCACACCATTTCAGAACTACTACTAACTTGCAAGAGAAAAATAGCTGGATTCATGCCTTTCTCTTGAGCATTAGTGCGAAGTGAAACGCAAAGAGCCACGTCCAGAATTTGAAATCGGTTCGCCGATTTAATTTTCTACGATGATAACTGTTACGCTGCGAACGCTTCCAATCCGTTCGTATTCCCTTTCTGATGTGACCGTTCGTTCCAGATAAATAAGGTACCCCACCATCCTCTGAGGTTGAATGTCACAAAACTAGAATAGCTGCCTTCCTAGTACACCACTGGTCCTGCTCTAGAGAAATTTAATGAATGAAAATGGTTTCACACACACACACACACACACACACACACACACACACACAAGAAAGACAAGAAGCAGATGATATCCAACCAAAATCATTGTTGATGTAAACTACACTGATGATCTAATGCTTCATGCAAATATAACTGCGCACAGGTCTCTACGTGAACTCAGTATTTGTTTGCACACCGTTAAATGGTTTCAAGTATTGCTATTTAACACTTACAATTTAACATCCGTCAATTGTTTGCACATAGTCAAGTGGTTCAACATATATGATGTATAAAGCGAAAAGTTTGTAATTAATCTTAATTGTAAATGAATAACAATTAATTTGTTTGCACATGAGTATTGATATTATTTACATACAGTTAAGTTGTTTCAAGTATTGCTATTTAACACTAATAATTCTATGTGATATTAATCAAATGTTTGCACAGTCAAGTGATTTTAAGTAATGCTATCTTACACCAATAGTTCTATTTCCATCACTGGTAATTTTAAGGTACAACATTTCTTTTTTCAATTTACATTTTCGGGTCTTTGTGTTTACTTAATTTACTATTGTATTTAATTTAAACGTTATTATCTGTTAACAATGATAGGTATTTATAAAGAGAAATTGTGATTAAATATACGAAAATGGTTCATATGCCATACAACCAAACAAAAACCAAATCATATATATTTTATGTCTATGTCTAAAAATAATTTGGTATTAAATAACCAGCAATGGTTGATATGCCAAAAAACCCAATCAAACCAAATCATGTATATGTCTAAATAGGATTTCACATTAAATAACCGACAAATGCTGATATGTCATAAAACACAACCAAACCAAATCATAAATATTTCATATACATGTTTAAATATGATTTGGCATTAAACAAGCTACTGTCAATGGTTGATATACCATGAAATCCAAACAAACTAAATAATATATAATTCATATGTACAAAGATGATTTGACATTAAATAACCAACTATGGTTGGTATGCCATAAAACCTGACCAAACCTAATCATATATATCTAATATATATGTCTAAATAGGATTTAGCATTAAATAACCGACAATGGTTGATATGGCATGAAACCCAAACAAACAAAATCATATATATTTAATATATATGTCTAAACATGATTTGATATTAAATAAGCTACAATGGTTGATATGCCATGAAACCCAACTAAACCAAATCATGTATAATATATATGGATAAATTAGATTTGACATTAAATAACCGACAATGGTTGATATGCTATAAAACCCAAACAAACTAAACCGTATATATTTGATATATATGTCTAAATATGATTTGGTATTAAATAACTACCAGAGGTTGATATGCCATAAAACCAAACCAAACCAAACCAAATCATATCTATGTATAAATAGGATTTGACATTCAATAACAGGCAATGGTTGATGACATAAAACCTGACCAAACTATTTAATATCTCTTAATAGGATTGGGTATTATATAAACAGACAATTGTTAATAGGCCATATAACCCAACCAAAACAAATCATATATATTTAATGTATATATATATATATGTAAAAAGAGTATTTGACATTAAATAACCGACAATGGTTGATATGCCATAGAACTGAATCAAATCAAATCAAATCATATGTATGTATAAAGAGGATTAGACATTAAATAACCGAGAATAGTTGATATGGGATGAAACCCAAACAAAATCATATATATTTGATATATATGTATAAACATGATTTGGCATTAAATAAGACATGGTTGATATGACATAAAACCCAACCAATCCAAATTATATTTATTTAATATATATGTATAAAGATGATTTGACTTTAAATGGCCGACAATAGTTAGTATACGATAAAACGCAACCAAACCAAATCTTATATATTTGATATATACGTATAAAGAGTATTTGACATTAAATAACCGACAATGGTTGATATGCCATAAACCTAACCAAACCAAATCATGTAAATGCATAAAGAGGATTTGACATCTATTAACAGACAATGGTCGAGATTCCATAAAACCTTATTAAACCGAACCATATCTATGTATAAATAGGATCGGACATTCAATAACCTACAATGTTTGATATGATATAAAACTTAACCAAACCAAACCAAACCATATATTTAATATATATGTCTAAATAGGATTTGGTATTGTATAACCAACAATTGTTGATATTCCATACAACCCAACCAAACCAAATCATATATATGTATAAATAGGATTTGACATTAAATAACTGACAATGGTGGATATGCCACAAAACCTAACCAAACCACATCATATATATTTCATATATATCTATAAAGAGGATTTTGCATTAAATAACCTACAATGGTTTTATATGCCATAAAAGCCAACCAAACCAAATTATATATATTGAATATATATGTATAAATAGGATTTGACATTAATTAACCGACAATGGTGGATATGCCATAAAACCTAACCAACATCATATATATTTTATATATATGTATAAAGAGGATTTGGTATTAATAACCTACAATGGTTGATATACCATAAACCCCAACCAAATTAATCATGTATATGTATAAAGAGGATTTGACATTAAGTAAACTGCAATGATTGATATGCCATAAAACCCAAATAAACAAACCTTTTAGTCGTAGGTATATTACAACTTCCGTGAGCCTATACGGCATTTTTTCAGTTTCTTTAATAATTTCTGAAATAATTTTCGTCATTTCTTTGTGTGTGAACATAAGTTGTGAATCCAAAAGTTTGTTATTTTATCTGTTCCCTTTACGTTTGCATTTCAGTATATTTGTAATCTCTTTGTAGTAGAGAAGAGATGATAACCCTTCTGTATTAGAATGGACTATTCTATTAGTGTTCGCCAATGGAGCGGGAGACCCGAGTTCAATCCCAGGTTGAGTCATACCATATACTAAAAAAATGGTACTTGATGCCTCCTTGTTTACCACTCAGTATTATAAGGCGCCTCTGGTGGTGTAATGGTTAGCAAGCTCAACTAGCTAACCTACACGAGTGAGTTCGAGTCTCATTGGGTGCCCCTTTCATATGGCCTTGTGCCACATCTAAGTAAAATGCTTAGTAAATTACAACCACTCAGTATTATAAGGTCTGCATCAAGGGTAAAGTGGCGCAATCCAGGGAAAGGAGTAGTGCCCTCCCCTAGCTATTGAACAGGGAGCCTTCGGGTCACCCTCGACTATGGTCGCCAACTTTACTTACTTATTCTATTTGAATATAAGCAGTTACAATGTTGGCCGGTCGGCCGGCTTCCTTAATCAAACAAGCAAGTGTGCGGTAGGCTCCTGTTCCTCTCTCGCTTTCAAGATCAAAGACTGATTCGAGGCCGTATCAACTCACGTTGATTGAATCCAAGTCATCTGGCTCACACTGCACAAAGTGAGCCGATGACCAAAGTAGACCGGCAGGGTTCGAGCCTCGATTCATGCCCATCCTCCCTCTCCCTTAACCCTCACTGTAAACCGATCTTCGTGTCATTGACCTAGTGTCAAGTCCTGTCTGATAGGAAGCAGGGACAAATACTAAGGCCGAATGGCTCCCAGCTTCGGCCGGGCCACCTGCATGCGGGTGGTGACGTCATTGACAACCATTTCATAGCACTAGACGCACGGATCTAGTTTGTTTGTTTGTTTGTTCGGGTTTTATGGCTTATCAACCCCTGAACGTTATATAATGCCAAATGTTTTTTCATACAAATAAAGTTCTATTTCCAACAATTCAATTTCGCATAAGTACACAGTTTAATTGTCAAAAACATTTCTATTTCAAGCAACTCAGTTTAGTCAAACAGTTCAAATTCAAACAATTCAGTTTAGTATAAGAATACTTTTTGTTGACTCACAGTTAAATGTAAAAACAGCTCAATTTCAAACAATTCAGTTTAGCATAAGTACGTAGTTTAAATGATAAAACAGTTCTATTTCTAGCAATTCAGTTTAGCATAAGTAAACAGTTTAAATGTCAAAACAGTTATATTTCAAACAATTCAATTTAGCATAAGTACACAGTTTAGTTCTATTTGACGGATAGATAGGACCCTATCAAGTGCTACCTGGGAGCGATGGCAATGAAGAGGTACTCCGAATTCCCCAAAGCTCCAGCATTACTGGAACCTCACAATCAGATTGTTTTGTGTCATGTCAGGACACTCGTTGGTGTTACCTATCCGCGGAGAAGCAATCAGTGTATTCTACAGCCCCAACCAACTGGGCAAACTCTCGGGTCGAGTTCATGCTATGTGCAAGAATCAGTGCCTGGATCACTTTATATATCCAATGAGTCCAGCAGTAGGCTCATCTGAGTCACATTGCATTAATTGAGCCGATGACCAGCATACGTCCAGCAGGGCTCGACCTTCGGCTTGTGTCCGACCTCTTCCTCCTTAAACCCACTCTATAAAAAAGACGTTGTGTCAAGTTCTGTCTGGTGCGAGGCAGAGACAAATAAATCCTGAGGCGACAAGCTAGCGATACGTCTGGTAAAATAAAACCTTTTCATTGTAAGTTACGATCTGAGTTATTATTTTAATACCCCCCACCCCAGTAACATTACAATATTCTTCTATAGTAATATCTTCAAACATTTGTGATTCATTATTTTTACAAGTTTTTGCTTTTATTTTTAATCCACCTTGCCTTTTTATCATATGATTTCTTATGGTTTCATATGAGTAAAAGTAAGTAAAGTTGGTGACTTTTCAATAGCTACTACACCGATGTGTTGGAGAGGGCGCAACTATTTTCCCTGGATTGCTCCACTTTATCCTTGTTACGTATCTTATAATGCTGAGTGTTAAGCAAGTAACATTTTTTTGTGTCTTTGGTATGACTCGAACTGGGATTGAACCCCAGTCTCTCGGAACATTGACGAACTCCAAAATGATTTCAGTTCTTCAGTAGGGAACGTTTTGTTTACATTTATTGTCCTTTTCTCCTTTCTAGACAAAAATCTTTGGTAGTCTTGAAATGTTTCCTTATTTCTAGACAGGATTGTTTTGGTAGTCTTGAAATGTTTCCTTATTTCTATATGGGATTGTTTTGGTAGTCTTGAAATGTTTCCTTATTTCTAGATGGGATTGTTTTGGTAGTCTTGAAATGTTTCCTTATTTCTAGATAGGATTGTTTTGGTAGTCTTGAAATGTTTCCTTATTTCTAGACAGGATTGTTTTGGTAGTCTTGAAATGTTTCCATATTTCTAGATAGGATTGTTTTGGTAGTCTTGAAATGTTTCCTTATTTCTAAACAGGATTGTTTTGGTAGTCTTGAAATGTTTCCTTATTTCTAGACAGGATTGTTTGGGTAGTTTTGAAATGTTTTTTTATTTTTCGACTGAATTATTTTGGTAGTCTTGAAATATTTCCTAATTTTAAGTTAGAATTTTTAGTAGTCTTGAAATGTTTTTTTGATTTTTACACATAGTTTTTTAATAGTCTTGAAATGCTTTCTTATTTCTCGACTGAATTTTTTGATAGTCTTGAAATTTTTTCTTATTTCTAGACAGAATTGTTTTGGTAGTCTTGAAATGTTTTCTTATTTCTAGACAGAATTGTTGGTAGTCTTGAAATGTTTTCTTATTTCTAGACAGAATTGTTGATAGTCTTGAAATGTTTTCTTATTTCTAGACAGAATTGTTTTGGTAGTCTTGAAATGTTTTCTTATTTCACGACTGAATTTTGGGTAGTCTTGAAATGTTTTCTTATTTCTAGACAGAATTGTTTTAGTAGTCTTGAAATGTTTTTTTTTAATTCTTAGACATTTTTTAGAAGTCTTGAGTAGTTTTCTTATTTCTAGACAGAATATTCTTGCAAGTCTTGAATATTCTATTGTTGGTCTAGTTGTGGACCTGTAGATCAGGAGTTAAGTTTCGGCTCTGCATTCTGTGGTCACTGGTTCGATCAACAATGGGGGAGATCACGGTATACACTGCTGATGGAACCCAATCAGGTCGAAACAGCTGTCCAGTTGTTCCGTATGTCACACACAGTGCTTGACAGATTTTCTGGTCATGGTAATTCAGTCTATAATGTTTCATTGCATCTATAGAATTTTGTTTGTTTTTCATATCTTCGGATACCCTGAGCCTTTCGTTAGATTTTTTGGTTCAGTTTTTCTTTTAGTATCGTGGTCTTATAAATTTATTTATCTTATATTTCCTTTTATTCTTTTTTTATACTTAGGCTTTACTTTGATACCCTTATTCATTTCATTAATATGTATATTTCTCCATTGTCTTCTGTTTCTTTTTATATCCTTAATTTCCATTTAGGTTGTTTAAATTAATTTTGTTAATGTGTTTTGTTTACTGATCTTATAACTGTGACAGTCACATATATTATTTCATTTCAATGCCAGCGATTTGGTTCAGAGTCTTGGAGAAGATCTAGGGTCTACATTGCTATATTTAACTGTATTAGGCTATTTTTGTTATTCAAAATCTTTAAAAGTGGTATATTGTAGATTATTTAATACCAAATCCTCTTTATACATATATATTAAATATAAGATTTGGTTTGATTGACTTTTATGGCATATCAACCATTGTAGGTTATTTAATACCAAATCCTCTTCATACATATAAATTAAATATATATGAGTTGGTTTGGTGGGCTTTTATGACATATCAATGCTTGTAGGTTATTTAATGCAAAATCCTCTGTATACGTGGTGCATTCAATAAGTTTCCAGACCTTTTTTGTATGGGCATTTAAAATTGTAGACTCTTGAAAATTCACTATGTTATTGCTACGCATCTTATGAGATGACTGACCAATTTTTATGATTTCACATTCAAATCAACAGCTACAGCAGCAATTGGAATACACCCTACTAAAGCCTGATTGTCACAGCTGGTGAATTTCAAAAATGCAATCTGGACGTGAGGACACTTTAGAAGAATGATATGCAATAAAATTGTGTTTTAAACTTCGAAAAAATGCCACAGAAACGTATGGAATGCTTTTGGAGAATCTTGCATGAATCGAGCAACAGTTTTTGAGTGGCATAAGAGATTCAAGGAAGGCAGGGAGTCTGTGAGGGATGATGAGAGGTGTGGGAGGAGTAAGGAAGTCAATACACCAGAGTTGATTGGCCAAATGGTTAAGGTTAGGGTTACTATGTTGAGGTTTTAAGGGAGTTCAGGAAGAGATTCCGCTGGAAGAGGCCAGCACTCTCCAAATCGGGTCAGTGGCATTTCCACCAGGACAATGCACCAGTCCACAACTCCATCCTTGTCACAGACTATTTGACCATGATGGGCATCAAGACAGTTCCTCACCCACCCTATAGTCCAGACCTTGCCCCCTGTGACGTTTGGTTATTCCCTAAGCTCAGAGGCTGTCGTTATGAGACAACTGAGGAGATGAAAGAGGCTGTGACGAAGGTCATTGACACGCTCACACAAGAGGACTTCCATGGGGCCTTCCGGGAGTTGTTTGATCAGTACAACAAGTGCAGTGGAGCCGGAGGAGATTACTTCGAAGGGGACTAGAGTTTCATGTGTGTACTATCTATAAAAGTGCCCATACGAAAAAGTCTGTAAATTTATTTAATGATCCTCGTACATATATATTAGATGTATATGATTTGGTTTGATTGGGTTTTATGGCATATCAACCATCGTAGGTTCTTTAATGCCAAATCCTCTTATACATAAATATTAAATATATATGATTTGGTTTGGTTGGCTTTTATGACATATCAATGCTTGTAGGTTATTTAATGCCAAATCCTTTTTAGACACATATTAAATATATGATTTCTAAATACATTTTGTGGATAACATTTTAAACGGGTCTGAGCTCATTTTTTCACTTATTTCGAATACAAATGATTCTATTTACTATTAGTCATTTGTTTGCACACAGTTTAATGCTTTCAAGCATTGTTATTAAATAGTAATAATTCAATTAAACATCAGTCATTTATTTACACTCAGTCAAATGTCAAAACTCTTCTATTTAAATTCAGTTTAGTATAAGTACATAGTTTAAATGTTAAACAGTCCTATTGGAGCCATAGACAGGACCCTATCAGGTGCTACCACTTTGGGCCAGAGTGGACCAAAGAGCAATGGCAATGAAGGTGTACTCGGTATTCCCTAAACTCCAGCATTACTGAAGCCTCGCCATCAGATTGTTTAGTGTCATATTCCGGACATTCGTTGGGAAAGTTTTACACCTCTGCAGAGATGTTAGCTGATACTATTTACCAACCCCTCCGATCGGGCAGGATATGACACAAGGTCAATTTTTAAGCGGAGTTTAACAGGTTTGAATTCAGAGTTTTCCTTCTTCTAGACTAGTTGCCTAACCAAGGCTGAAGAACCTAGTCTGTCCTACTATTTACCCATAGCTGGAGGGAGAATAATTGGATTCATACCTTTCCCAAGGGTATTAGTGCTATATGAAATGCAATCAGTCTCGTGCAGGATTTGAACTCGTGTCGCCGTTTCCAATTCCTACGACGATAACGACTACACCACGGGCACCTCCAATGTTAGCTGATGGTCTTTTACTGAAGTCTTTCCGACACCAAATCTCCTCAGGTGTCCAGGACTTTTCTCAGTATTCTGGTTAATATCAACGATACTGTAGTCTGGAATGTCTCGATTCTTCCTCCGATTCCCAACTCTTTCAGTCACCTTTCCAAGCTTTTGGTGATAGTTCTAAGCGTACCAACTATTATTGGTTATTATTATTCCTTCTCTCTTTAGGAGTTTACACATCAGCGTTTGCTAATGGTCACTCACTAGAGTTTGAAAGATAGCAAGTCTCCTTAAGTCTCAGGACTCTTCTCAGTATTCTGGCCGTCCTTAATAATGCAGTATTTTAGCTGGTCTTTACTCGTCCTCTTATTTCCAAGTCCTCCAGTCCCTTTATCAATCCTTTGGTGACTGTACCAAGTGCACCAATTACAATTGCTATAACCGTCACTTTCATGTTCCACAGTCTTTTCAACTCCTCAGCAACGTCCAGGTATCTATTCTTCTTTTCACTTTTTTTTCTTTTACTCGGTTAGCCGAGAGAGCAAAGTCAACAATTTTGCAAGTTCTCTTTTTTTTAATTGATTATTACAAGGTGCCCGTGGTGTAATAGTTATCGTCGCAGGAATTGTACATGGCGACACGAGTTCAAATCCTGGACTGACTGCATTTCACATAGCACTAATACCCTTGGGAAAGGTATGAATCCAATTGTTCTCCCTCCAGCTATGGGTAAATATTAGGGCAGACTAGGTTCTTCAGCCTTGGTGAGGCAACTAGTCTACGAGAAGGAAAACTCTGAATTCAAACCTGTTAAACTCCGCTTAAAAATTGACCTTGTGTCATATCCTGCCCGAGCGGAGGGGTTGTGTAAATATGATTACAAGGTCTGCTCGTCTGGCCGAGATTTGGTGATCCGTTTGTATCTCGAAATCCTAAAGGAGTTTGAGCATTTCATTCTCCAGGACAGATGCTGGGTTGTGCACATTTCATTTGTTCGTATGGTCAAACTTCAATTTCTTGCACAATTCCCAGTGGATCATCTTGCCCACCCAGCTTGTCTAGTTTTATTATCTTTCTGTGCTAATTTGCTGCATTCGCTTATTATGTAATTGATGGTTTCGTCTCTATCACTAAATAACCTACATTTGCTATTTTGTGGCGTCTTATTTATTCTCGCTTTGATATGATTGGTCCTTATGGCGTTGTTTTGTGCTGCTATCAGGAGAGATTAAGTTTCTCTTTTAAGGTTTCTCTTTCTTAGCCACATCCAAGTTTTCTCCTGGGATATGTTGCCTATTAGTCCATAGAGTTGTTTTTCTTCTCATTTTTGTTTCCTAGTTATTGTCTTTCTGTTGGTCCTCGTGTGGTCAGTATTGTTTCTGGCGGCTGTAATCAGTCTTCCTCCGGGCATTTGTATGTAGTCTTCGAGCCGTTGTATCAATGCGTCAACGCTGTCTTCAATGCTGGCGAATCCACTTCCTCCATCTTTTCTTAACACATTTTGTCTGTCTGCGTCATCTCAAGGCCTTATGCATCGTCATGAGTTTTCATGAGTTTTCTTATTCTCCGATCCATTTGTTTAAGGTCTTCTCTGGTCCACTTGAAGAATGGCCCGAGTATATTACGAGTAGGTATTATTATTATTAATATCATCATATAGCCACTTCAAACCATATAACTATATGCAAATTATTTGCATTAAGAATAGTTACTTGTTTACAGACAATTAATTATCAATAATCATTTCGAATGGTTACTTGAAGCTATATAATTGCTTAAAAATGACTTCGGCTTTAAATAATACAACAAAGGTTTTCATGTCATAAAAATCAACCAAGGTTCACGTGGTGTAATGGTTATCGTCGTATGAAATGGACACGGCGACACGAGTTCAAATCCTGGACGAGACTGATTGCCTTGGGAAAGGTATGAATCCAATTCTTTTTTTTCTTTTACTCTGTTAGCCGAGAGAGCAAAGTCAACAATTTTGCAAGTTCTCTTTTTTTTTTAATTGATTATTACAAGGTGCCCGTGGTGTAATGGTTATCGTCGCAGGAATTGGATACAGCGACACGAGTTCAAATCCTGGACTGATTGCATTTCACATAGCACTTATACCCTTGGGAAAGGTATGAATCCAATTATTCTCCCTCCAGCTATGGGTAAATAGTAAGGGAGACTAAGTTCTTCAGCCTTGGTGAGGCAACTAGTCTAGAAGAAGGAAAACTCTGAATTCAAACCTGTTAAACTCCGCTTAAAAATTGACCTTGTGTCATATCCTGCCCGAGCGGAGGGGTTGTGTAAATATGATAAAAACCAACCAACTAACCAACCAATTGTAAAAATTGCTGAAGGCTATGAAAATAATAGCTACCTAAATATGAGCGGAGAAAAAAAAATGATGTCTTAAAAATTTGTGACGTCATGAACGCAGAGAAAGAAGCAAGCGCAAAGGGAAGAGATTGCAGCTGGAGCTGGTGTCGCTTATCTGATACGGACTTAAGAAGTCAACCGACCTTCCGAGTGGACGGGGGTAGGAGGTACCCAAGTTTCTCTCTCTCCCTCACTCTCTCTCCGCCCCTTTTTTATTCACCAAGGAAACGCAACACGTGAGTAGAGAAAGAAGCAGGTTGTTTCTCAATCGACGTCGCTAACTCGGCAAAACAAGTCTATGTTTTTTGTTTTGTTTTTTGCTTCTAGGGTGTAAATAGGTACGTGGTGATCTAAATCGAGACGAAACCGACTGTGCAGCCTTGCGGTCGGGTTTCGATCTTTGAAATTCAAATAAGGGTACTTGGCGCTGCCTGTACAGAATTAGCTGATAACCCTCAATAATTTTTATTAGACAAGATAAAGATCCTATTTATACAACTCTGAGTCAAAGCGGACCCGGAAGTAAGGGTAACGAAGGTTTGACTTCACACTCACCAAACCTCAAGAACTGAAGCCTCACCATCGGATATATTAATTGTTGTGCAGGCCATCAAAGGGCCGGTAAAGTTTGATCATTTGATTGGTTTTCTTGACATGTCAATTCGTGTAGTATTATTTCATGTCTAGAGGTTAGGCGATCGGGTACGTTTCTCCTAGAATGAATCGATTTGAAGAGCGCTGGCCTCTTCCGACTGAATCTCTTCCTGAACTCCCTTAAAATTTCAATATAGTAACCCTAACCCTAACCCTTTGGCCAATCAACTCTGATGTATTGACTTCCTTACTCCTTCCACACCTCTCATCATCCCTCACAGACTCCCTGCCTTTCTTGAATCTCTTATGCCACTTAAAAACTAATGCTCGATTCATCCAAAATGTTCCAAAAGCAGTCAAGCATTCCATACGTTTCTGTGGCATTTTTTCCAACTTTAAAAGATAATTTTATTGCATATCGTTCTTCTAAAGTGTCAGATTGCATTTTTGAAATTCACCAGCTGTGACAATCAGGCTTTAGTAGGGTGTATTCCAAATTTTCTAACTTGCAAAATTTTGGAAGTTTAGCATTATTTCCATGAATAAACCATTGTAGTAATGGTATAGGTTTTCCATAACATTGGAGCTGGACATGAAGATTTCGGTCAATACGAATACATTCTTTTATAGATGGAAAATGTGTTTCAATGTCAAAGACTATTCTATAAATTAGAATATAATCTTCATATTTTTTAAATTCAAAACCAGAGGGACAACATTTCGCAGTCAACAGGGTAAAATCCGCTATAGTGTCAGTTGAAAGAAAATCTTGTAATTCATCTTTTTCAATTCGTCGTTGCTTTGGGAGTTTTCGAAAATCTGTTTGAGACGGCAAAAGTGATGGTTTTATAAGTTTTTCTGAATGTATTGTTGGTATTGGTTGTAAATTCTAATTCAATGTGTTTCTCTTACCTTTCAAAATATATTTATCCTCAAAATGTTTGATGCAAATAACTGAATTTTTCGTTGGAAACCAATTATTTCGATTAACAATTTTTATCCAATTTTCGATAAAATCGGATTTTCCAAGAGGGAAAGAAAATGTGGAGACTTTTTCACTGTTAGTATCATATCTACTAGAACAGTAATATGCTAAAACAAAAGTTACATCACGTTTGTAATAGATCCTCCCCTGATGATGGCCCAAAGTCGGGCAGAAAGTACTAGGGATACATACAACTATGGACAATACATAAATCAATAACCCCCCCGCCGAATACGATAAAAGTAATACGGAAATTCGAACGGATCCAGAAGAAAATATTATTATATTTTGACCTTCGACCCGGCCCAAAAATACTATTCCAAGGTGATACACCGGAAGGAAGTGACACATTCCAATGGCCAGTAATCGAAAGAGATCGCGTGGGCGGATTAAGGCTTATGATATGGGACAAGGTGAAGGTCCCATTGTGCCACTACAGTGATGCACCGGAAGAGAGTAACCTCTGAACTGCATGACAGTTATTTCCGCTTAATGACGATTAAACATTCGATTTCAAAGATCCAGTGGGCGATCGTGTGGGCGTTGAATTATTATATATTTGGGTTGAGTTGGGTGCCAAAGCAGTTGCCAGCAGACTTCCAGGGAGTTAGAGACGTGATGTTGTAAGGAAAGCCACACCAGGCCGATGGGGCTTGAAGCCCTGATGAACTGGGGTCCAGAGAAGATGCTGATAAGATGCATAAAGAAAGCCAGCATCCAGCAGTGGACCCCAAGACCTCTAGTTGAGCATCTCAGAGAACAAGAAAGACACAACGTGACGGTCATAAGTAGTGGAGGTCAAAATATGAAGTTTATGTTCGGTCTCCAGCACCCTCTCACATGTAAACCTTGAACAACCCTTTCAAACCCTTGCAATAAAGTGAGAGGTAAAAATATTGTTAAAGAAGTCCTTCTTGCGTCGTTTATTACTGCGTCTGTTATCATTGCGTCGGTATGTATCCAGTATATATATGTATGCAACAATATGTAGACATAAAATGTCTATTATGTTTTATGAAATTTGCATATATATATATATATATATATATATATATATATATGAAGAAATGATAGATTTTGGTGAATCTGACAAAATAATAAAAGTAGATAAGTCAAACACAACGGGTTTCGTGGAAATATTTCGTTCTTTATTCACAGAATAACAACGAATTATTACTACTAGATTCGTTGTAATTGTTTGATTTTACCCATCATGTTATATATGGATATTTAAATAACATAAAGGGTAATATATATATATATATATATATATATATATATATTGTTAATTAGTTAGTTGGGCGACCGTAATCGAGGGCGACCCGAAACCTCTCTTTTCAAATCTGATCCATTGACGAACCCTAACCATTTAGCCAACCATATATATATATATAGTATCTTCCTGGTAATATAACAACTCCAGCTTCATTTTTTCAGTCCTTCTTTTTCCTTTCTGTCTCCATTTATTATTTTTATTTATTTATTTATTTATTTATTTTTTAGATTTCTTTTTCTTTTTTATTTATTTAATTTTTCATTTCTTCTCCTGTGCTCTCCTTTTCCTCTGCTCTCCCTTTTCCATCCGCTTTCCTTTTCCTAGCTCTCTCTAACCCGCCATATAACTTTCTTTAATTTCTCTGCCTCCCTCTCTCCGTCTTCAGAGAACTCTCCTTTTGCAAACAAGCGACACCAGTTCTATGTTGAAAGATTGCAATCAGAAATGTGCACATGTAATCACAAAATGGCGTTTCGCTCAGCAGCGACAACAGTTCCACGGCGGACAGCAGGGTTCGTTGCCCTTTCTTTCCGGGCCACACGCGTTTTGTGCCCGCCTGGCCGCCATTTTTGTTGTGTAAGAGCTGCACACAGCGGGTGGCAAGTCGCAAAAATGTTCGCTTAGGGAGTCGCGCACGCGCACAACAAGAGGAAGAGGAAGGGGAAGAGGAGAAGTTGGCAAGTATTTGAAGAGAGAGAGAGAGAGAGAGAGAGAGAGAGAGAGAGAGAGAGAGTGTGTGTGTGTGTGTGTGAGAGAGAGAGAGAGAGAGAGAGAGAGAGAGAGAGAGATCTGGGGGTGTTGTAGAAAGCGTTTAGAGAGGGGGAAGTTCCACTTATTGCACAGGTGCTGACACACGCTGACAAAGCGAATAGTTCGTCATTTTGATTAATAAAATGAAAGTGAGATTACCCCGTGAGTCATTGTTTTGTTTGTCTTCACCCCGGGAGAGCAAGAAGAGTGGCGGGAGGGGATTAGGGACTAGAAAGAAGGGGCGGGCTGTGCCTGGAAATTGTTCAAATCGTTTTCGTTGCTGCTCGTCTCATAAAGACGTCTGAATTTCTCATGCGTGTGTGTCACCACCCTCTCCTTTTAAGGGCACCTCGGTTGATGTAATAGTTAGCAAGCTAGACTAGCAAGCCTTCAAGAGTGAGTTCGATCCTCATTGGATGCCCCAATCATACGGCCTTGTGGTACATTTAAGCAAAAAGCTTAGTAATTTACCAACCTGCCTTTTTTAACCTGGTTCAAGCCTCACAATTGACTGATTTCAACGGTACGTCAACCTTCTCAGGGTTATTTTATGCTTAGAGATTGGAGAATCGCGTTCATTGTACGTTCATATCTACAATTTTTTGAGTTGTTATTTCAGAGGAGCTTTTTTTTTCTTCTTTTTTAGACATCTTATAGAATTTGAATAATTTTCGAATTTTCGTTCGAAGGGAAGGGTGCGGCTCGTCTTGTAAAGACGTTGTCAGAATCTCTCGTATTTCACCAACTTCCTCTTTTAAGTAGTCAAACTGGTTCGAAACTCATGACTGACAGATTTCCACGGCACGTCAACCTGTCCGGGGTCATTCTATGCCTAGATGTTGGGGAATCGCGTTCATTTTACGTTCGTATTTACAATTTTTTGTGTTGTTATTTCTGAGAATTTATTTGTGCTATGTGAAATGCAAATAGCCTCATTCAGGATTTGAACTCGAGTCGTTGTGTCCATTTCAAGTGACGATAATTATTGAACCATGATCGCCTCCTTTACATTTTTTAGAGCTTGCCTAGTCAGATATGAATAATTTTCAAACAGATCCACTTGACTCATAGATGGGACGGTACTTCCACTCCAGGTCAGAGTGGACCTGGGAATAATGATAATGAAGAGGTACTCCATACCTCCTAGGGCACCTCTGGTGGTGTAAGAGCACCTCTGGTGGTGTAAGAGCACCTCTAGTGGTGTAACGGTTAGCAAGCTAGACTAGTAAACCTATACGAGTGAGTTCGAGTCTCATTTGGCGCCCCATTCATTTGGCCTTGTGCCACATCGAAGCAAAGAGCTTTGTAAATTACTATTCCATACCCTCTAGATATACTGAGCAGGAGCCCCACTATTAGATGCAGATTAGTGTCTTATTCAGGACCCCTCCCCACCTCATCTACAAGGAATCTTGTCAACATTTTTTGACTACGCTGAGAAGGCGGCCTGAGACTTTGTAATCTTAAACTTTTGGGGTGAAAAAGATAAAGAAAGAAAAAAATATTGAAGACTAAACAGCAAGGAAATTACTTGAAACTGATTATTTTTATTTAATTATTGGTATTATAAAGGCTGTTTCAAAAATATTGATATCATTTCGTAGTCTTTCCCAGTCAGCTGGAGCTGTAGAATACACCGACTGCAACTCTGCGGGGTGAGGGTAAGACCCCCTCCACCCAACAAGTATCCTGATTATAACACGAAACAATCTGATGGTGAGGTTCCAAAGATCCTGGAGCTTCGAGAAATGCGGAGTACCACTTCATTGCCTTTACTCCCAGGGTCCACTCTGGCCCGGAGTGGTAGCATCTGATAGGGCCCTATCTATGAGTGAAATAGAACTAAACTGTGTACTTATGCTGAACTGAATTACTTAAAAAAAGAACTCTTTTGATATTTAAACTGCGTACTAATGCTAAACTGAATTGTTTTAAACGGAACTCTTTTTGGTATTTTACTGTGCATGCACAAAAAGTACACTTCTACCAAACTGAATTGTTTGAATTAGAACTATTTGACTAAACGAAATAGCTTAAAATAGAAATGTTTTTGATTATTAAAATGTGTACTCATGCTAGACTGAATTGTTTGAAATAGAACTGATTATTTGTATGAAAATGGATTTGGCATTAAATAACTTACAAATATTGATATGGCATAAAACCCAAACAACCAACCAACAATTGCGTTATCTAATAATTTGACCAATTCGCGTTCAAAGGATCTCAAATTTTAGTAGTGCGTGGAGAAACAACTGAAAATTCTATACTTAATGTTTTATGTTTCTTTTTTTCTTTTCAGGTATAGAAATACTATTCAGTCGAAAAGAAAATACATCTAAACATACGTATATTTAGTATACATGTTCTTTCAGAAAAATTGATATCATTTTATTATCTATGTGACGTAATCAGCGTTCGAAAATTAATTTCAAAGCGTAACGAAAAATATATCAAGGTAGTTGACGACGAAAGGAGTGGAAAAAAAAAACAAGGAAAAAAAGAAAAAAGAAAAAAGAAAGAATCTAAAAAGGAAAAAAAATTTTTTAAAAATGTTTACCTGAAGGGATTTGTACTTTCTTTTTGTTTTGTTTTGTTTTGCTGTTTTTTTCTCTTTTCTTGTTTTTCTTTTTCCTTGGACTCAGTCAGGCTTGGTTGCAGAATAATCGTCAACTACTTTGATTCATTCCTCGTTATTGCTTACTACTCGCAGTAATTCTCTGACGAGACGTGACCGAAAAAAGAGTCCCTTTTCTTCTCAGAAATCACAAAGTAATTCTTAAAAAAGCAAGTCTAAATATATATTAAAATCTTAAAAGCAAATTTAAAAATTTATCCGTACCATTGGATTTTTATTGATAACTTAATTTCATGTAGTTATTCAGTATTTATACCATGGAATTTCCTACGAGAACAGTTAATAAAATTGGATTCAGAATGTGTTTTTTTTTAATTTGTTATACAGGGTGTTTCAGAAAAAATTATATCATTTCGTAATCTAAAACATGATACATTCTCATTCAAATGGTCACACATTTTCACAGCATCTGTAGAAACAACTAAAAATTTTGTTTTATGTTTTTTCTTTTCGGATATAGAAATATTATTCAGTAGAAAAGAAAAAGACATTTAAACATGTATATCTAGTATACCTGGTGTATCATAAAAATTTATATCATTTCATAATCTCATATCTTGATCAATTCTCATTCGATTGATCTCAGGTTTTTATAGTAGAAACAATTCAAATTTCTATATTTAATTTTTTTCTTTCTTTCAAGTATAAAAATGTCATTCACTGGAAAAGAAAAAGCGTTTAAACATTAAACATAAAATTTTATGCTGTTAAAATTTGAGATAATTTAAACGAGAATTGGTCAAGTTATTAGATTACGATATATTATTTTTTTCTGAAACGACAATTACACATCAACTGATATCGATTTTTCTGAAACAGTCTGTATATTGATTATAGACACTAAAAGTTACAGCGAAGAAAGGAAAACGAATGGTTTAAGTAGATAATTCTATATCTAATATAAGTAAAGTTGTAAAATAAATTGAGCAACCGTAGTCGAAAGTGACCCGAAGGCTCCCTTTTCAATAGCTACTACACAGAGGTATCGGTGAGGGTGCTACTCCTTTCCCGGATTGCTCATCTTTACCCTTGATCCTTACCTTATAATGCTGAGTGTTAAGCAAAGCGGCATCAAGTACCATTTTGTGAGTCTTTGGTATGACTCGACTTGGGATTGAACCTCGGTCTTCCGGACCTTTGGGGAACACTCTACTCATTTGGCCGATGAAATTATCAATCCTATTAAATAAAAAAAAGAACGTGACCTTAAGGATATAGTTATTTACTAAGCTTAACTTACATGTGGCACAAGGCCAGATTATGGGCGCCCACTGAGAATCGAACTCACTAATAATGGTTTTCTGGTTCAGCTCGCCACATAAGATGCTCTAGTTATTTACTAAGCTTAATTTAGACATGGGCACAAGGCCAGAGGTATGAGGTGCCTTATAAGAATCGAACTCACTAACAACGGGTAAGCCGATCTGGCTTGCTAACCATTAGACCACGTGTGGTACTTGTGACCTTAGAATATAGGAGGAAGTGGAATGCAGCAAGGCATATAAGCGACAGCAGTTACATGTCCAATTTCACACGATAAGCGAACTGAGGTATGACGTCATTTGGCAACCGTCCAATCAGTAATGCTCTTGTGATATTTATTACATACAAACACACGTGCGTGTCCCTGTTTTCTCTTCAAAGCGTTTTTCCTCTTTTCTTTCATGTTTTTTTTTAATTTTTGTTTTTTGATTTGGATACCAACTCAACCCATCAAACACATCTACATGAATCTTGTTCCTCTCTCCAGTTCTCTAACTCTCTCTCTCTCTCTCTCTCTCCTCTCTCACTCCATGTCTATCTTTCTCTCTCTCCCTCACTCTCTATGTCTTTCTTTCTGTCCATTTCAAGATCCTCCCTCACTCTCTCTTTTTCTCCATTTCTAGATCCTCTCTCTCTCCATCTCTCCAGCCTCTCTCTCTCTCTCTCTCTTCAGCTCCTCTCTCTCTCTCTCCATTTCTAGATCCTCTCCTTCTTTCTCCAGCTATCCATCTTCTCTCTCTCCATCTCTTCATTCTCTCTCTCCCCAACCTCTTTCTCCAGTTCTCCATCTTCTCCCTTTCCACCTTTTCATCCTCTGTCCATCTCTCCATTCTCTCTCTCACCATCCTCCCTCACACTCTCTCTATCCTCTCTCTACAGCCGTTCATCCCTATCTCTCTCTTTCTCCATCTCTCTCTCTTTCTGTATATGTCCATCCTTTCTCTCTATCCTCTCTCTCTCCATCCTTTCTCTCTATATCTCCATCCAATCTCTCCCTCTCTCCATCCTCTTTCTTTCTCTCTCTGTCTCTCTGTCTCTCTCCATCCTCTCTCTCCATCTCTTCATCCTCTCTTTATATCTCCCACCTCTGTCCATCTTCCCTCCCCAGCTTTCCATTTTCTCTGTCCATCTCTCCATCTGCTCGGTCTCCTTTTTTTCTCGCTACATCTGTCTATCCTCTCTTTCTCTCTCTCTCTCTCTCTCTATCCTCTCTGTCCATCTCTCCATCTTCTCTCTTTCCATCTCTCCATCTATCATCTTCTCACCCCATCTCTATCTTTCTCTCCATCTCTCTTTGTAAACTGTTTTGACTTTCTTCCACCAAATATCAATAAAATACTCATAACATCCACAAATTTGTCTTGTCACCCACAAGTTCTACAATCTCGCGTTATAGATTGCTATTAAGATATTTATAACACTATCCATTAATCTTAACGGCATTTCAACCCATCTCGGGGTATTCTATGCTTTGAGGTTGGGGAATCGTGTATATTGTACGTTTATATTTACATATTTTTGTGTGGTTATTTCCTTCTTTATACAGTTACGTATATACATACATATATATATATATATATATATATATATATATATATATATATAATATTCCTATCTAATAGAAATAATTTGCACCGAGTATTAAGTAGTGATTCAATAAGTTTTTGCTTAGATGTAGCGCAAGGCCGTATGAATTAAGCACCCAGTGAGAATGGAACTCACTCGTGAAGAATTGGTAGTCTAATTTAGTAGGCATATCCAGAAACACGCACTTGCCAAAGCACCGTTGTTTCGTGTTTTTTTAATTTTTTTTTTTTTTTATCTCTTTTCTCTAAATTGGCTCATGATCGGGTTTCAAAAAATTTTTCGGTGTTTAAAACAAGGAAAAGCTGCTTTCTTTTAGAGACATCTTTCCTTACAATTCGGAATATCTGGGTTTTTTTTTTTTTTCATTGTTTTGTTGCAATACGCCCCCGCTCACCTCATTCATTTCCTTAAGGTTCTGGTAAATGATTTTTTAAGAGGTTTAAAGGTAATTCTATGTAAATTTGATTTTGGTTTGGTTTGGTTGTGTTTTATGGCATAGCAACCCTTGTAGGCTATTTAAAGCCATATCCTCTTTATACATATATATTAAATATATATGATTTGGTTTGGTTGGGTTTTATGGCATATCAACCCTTGTAGGTTGTTTAATGCCATATCCTCTTTATACATATTATATATGATTTTAAACGCATAGATTGTAGAAAACTTGTTTAAATTTGTTTACACACAGTTAAGTGGTTTCAAGTATTTCTATCTAAACATCAATAGTTTTATTTGCTCCCAGTTAAATTGTTCTAAGTATTGCTATGTAAAACGAATAATTAATATTTTGCACATATTTAAGAGGCTACAAGTACTTCTATTCTACACTAATAATTATTTTCAACATTACTCATTTGTTTGTGTACAGTTAAATGGTTCCAAGTATTTCTATTTATCTCTAACAATTCAGTCATTTGTTCCCATAGTTAAATGGTCAAACAGTTCTATTTAACCCAAAGATGGTTGGTTGGTTGTTTGAGTTTTATGGCTTATCAACCTTGAAAGTTATTTAATGCCAAATCCATTTTCATACAAATAGTCAGTTCTATTTCAAACAATTCAGTTTAGCATGAGTACACAATTTAATTGTCAAAAACATTTCTATTTCAAGCTACTAAGTTTATTCAAACAGTTCTAATTCAACAAATTAGGTTTAGTATAAGTATGAATTCTCCACGAAAACTATTCAAGTTAGACGAACCAGACATGCAGGACACTGCTGGAGAAGCAGGGACGAACTCATAAGAGATGTACTCTTATGGACCCCCACACATAGCCGTGCAAAAGCAGGACGACCAGCACGAACATACATTCAGCAGCTATGTGAGGATACGGGATGTTGTCCTGAAGACCTACCTAGGGCGATGAACGATAGGGAGGAGTGGCGAGAGAGGGTCAGGGATATCCGTGCTACCAGCGCGACATCATGATGATGATGATAAGTATGAAGTTTGTTTACAGTTAAATGTCAAAAACAGTTCCATTTTAAACAACTCAGTTTATCATAAATACGCGGTTTAAATATCAAAACAGTTCGATTTCAAGCAATTCAGTTTAGCATAAGTACACGGTTTAGTTCTATTTCACCCATAGATAGGACCTTGACAAATGCTACCACTCAGGCCAGGGTGGACCTGGGATTTAGGGCAATGAAAGAGTACCCCGCATTCCTCAAAATTCCAGCATTGCTGGAATTTCCCCATCAGATTGTTTCGTGTCATATCCAGCAAACTCGGTTGGAGGGTCTTACTCCTCTGCAGAAATGCAGTCGGTATATCCTGCAGCCCAAGCCAGCTGGGCAACTTATAGATGGCTTCCTAACAGGTACAAGTCCAAGTCCAAGTCAGAGTGGACATAGGAGTAATGGCAATGAAGAGGTACTCCACATTTCCCTTGCCCAGTCGACTGGGGCTGTAGAATACACCGACTGCATCTCTGCAGAGGTGTAAGACACCCCGCCTCAACAAGTATCCTGGATTTGACACGAGACAATCTGATGTGGAGGTTCCAGTGATGCTGGAAATTTGGGGAATGCGGAGTACCCCTTCATAACCATCACTCCTAGGTTCACTCTGGCCCGGATGTAGTAGCACCTGATAGGGTCCTATCAATGTGTCAAATAGAACTAAACTGTGTACTAATGTTAAGCTGAATTACTTGAAATAGAACTGTTTTGATATTTAAATTGCATACTTATGCAAAACTGAATTGTTTGAAATGGAACTGTTATTGAAACTGTACTTACGCTAGAGCCTCACCATCAGATTATCCAGGATACTCGTTGGAGATGGGGGTTTTATTCCTCTCCAGAGACTGGTCTGAAAAAAATTAGATTAATGTTGGTTAGAAATTGCCGATAACGTATAACTGTGCAAACAATGATATCATTAGATAAGAATAGATGCTTTAAACGATTTAAATGTGTAAGAATTAATAGTATTAGATAGGAATACTTGAAAGCATACAAAATAAATTGCTTACAAAGTGTGATTTTAAAAAATAACAACAGAAAAAACCGCGAAACAGTTATTTCAATCGAATTGAATTCCTATAGAGTAGGGGTTAACAAGCTGGACTATGACGTCGTAGTATGTGGGTTCGAACTCCTATCGCGGTATTACGTTCACTTTGGGGCTAATACCCTTTAGAAAAGCAAGAACCCTCTTATTAACTCAGTCGGGTGGGGCTGCAGAATATGCTAACTGCATCCATGCAGAGGGGTAAGACCCTTTCCGTGCCAACGAGTGTTCTTGATATTACACTAAACTGCATCTTATAATGAGGCTCCTGTCCTGAAGATTTCGGGAATGAGGAGTACCCTTTCATTGCCATTACTCCCAGGCCCACACTGACTCGGAATAATAGTACCAGTTAGGGTCCTATGTATGGGTAAAATAGAATTACTTAATCATTTTCAATACTCGGAATAATTTAACTGTGTGCATACAAAAAATAATGTTGATTAGAATTATTAGTTTATAAATAGTAATACTTGAAAGATTTTAAATGTATGCAAAAAATGATCTCAAATTTTAACAGCATGTGTAGAAACCACTGAAAATTCTCTGTTTAATGTTTAAATACCTTTTCTTTTTCCAATGAATGGCATTTCTATAACTGAAAAGAAATAAAACATTAAACAGAATTTTGAGTTGTTTCTTCACATACAGTTAAAATTTGAGATCATTTAACTTAGAACTAGTCAAGTTATTAAATTATGAAATGATATCAATTTTTCTAAAACACCTGGTATTTCTTTTGCTTTTTATTGCAAGTCCCATACAAGAAGTAGAGAATATAACTATATGACTAAATTTGAATGTTGGGTAGTCTTCTTAGATAAAGTATTGTCAATTATTATTAATTTTTGACTAGAATTACCTTCATCTTGTTTCTCTTGCTTTTTATTGTAAGAAGTACAAGTATATATATATATATATATATATATACACAGAGAGAGAGAGAGAGAGAGAGAGAGAGAGAGAGAGAAAGAGAGAGAGAGTCATCCACAGAGAGATTGTTTCTTTGTATCACGACTCTTTAGTGTGGCTAGACCCACAAAATGCTACAAGCCGAGATCAAAACTGGGCTGACTTTATGTTAATCAGTAATACTTGAAAGATTTTAAATGTAAGCAAAAAATTATCGATATTACATTGCAATACATGAAAATAAATTGTTACTATTTAATAGTAATGTTTGAAACTATTTAACTGTGAGCAAATAAATCTATTCATGTAAGATAGCAACGCTTGAAACCATTTTTTAACTGTGTGCAAATAAAACTTCTAGTGTTTGATAGTAATGCTTGCAACTATTTAACTGTATGCAAATAAAACTATTAGTACTAGATAGAAACGCTTGAAGCCATTTAACTGTGTGCTTTTTCTTATTTTTTTTTCCTTCATCCTCGTTCTTTATTTTTTCTTTTTCAATGGAGGTGCCCGTGGTGTAATGGTTATCGTCGTAGGAAATGGACACGGCGACACGAGTTCAAATTCTGGACCAGACTGATTGCATTTCCCTTGGGAAAGGTATGAATCCAATTATTCTCCCTCCAGCTATTGGTAAATAGTAGGATAGACTGAGTTCTTCGGCCTTGGTGAGGCAACTAGTCAAGAAGGAAAACTCTGAATTAAAACCTGTTAAACTCCGCTTAAAAATTGACCTTGTGTCATATCCTGCCCGAACGGTAAAGTGGTAAATAGGATTTAACTGTGTGCAAATAAAACTATTAGCATAAGATAGTAATGCTTGAAACCATTTAACTGTGTGCAAATAAAACTATTGATGATTTTGATTAGTGGGTTTGAATGCTGTAGAATTGGGCAATAATTTTTAGCCACATTAAAATTGTAGTCTTTTTTTTTCTTCATCTGAGCTTGCCTTTGCTTGAGAAATGGGGAGGTACTGTCCAGGGGATGGATTTCCTTTTCGAAAAAAGTCTTCGTGTGTACCAGTTGTTTAGAAAGACTTTCTTTTTTCATAAAATTTCACATTCTATTTTTGGAAAGAGAGTAGTTTTTTCGTTTCCTGTTTACTAGTGGAATGGGGAGGTACTAACTGTCAAAGAGATGAAGTTCTAGGCACAAGGTTAGACTGCTTTTCACATGAAGTCTTAATGTGTGCCTGGCGTTTTTTTTTCTCACGTGCTCATGTTATTTCAGGAAAAACAGTTGGTGCGGACAACAAATTGAAAACAGGGGAGATGGATCTCGAAAGTCATATTTCCTTGTGAGTAAGCAAAGTAATTATATATATATATATATATATATATATATATATATATATATATATATATATATATATACAAACAAAGTCTAAAGTAAGAAAAAAATAGAAGGAAAAAGAAAACAATACAAAGAAAAAATAAAGAACGAGGATGAAGGAAAAAATAAGAAAAAGGAAAAAGAGAAACAAAAATGAAAAAGAAATAAAAAAGAGCAAAAGGAAAAAGGAAGAAAGAAGAAAGAAAGAACGAAGGAAATAAAAAAGAATGAAAGATAAAAGAAAGAAAGAAAAATAGCGAGAAAGAAATAAAACAGAAAGAAAAAAGAAAATGGAAGCGAAAAAGAAAGAAAGAAAGAAAGAAAGAGAGAAAGAAAGAAATAAAGAAAAAGAAAGAACAAATGAAGAAAGTAAAAAGATAAAAGAAAATAAAAAGAAAAAAGGAAAGAAAGAAAGAAAGCAGACCTATTTTTTCTTGTTTATTTGAACTCTTTTTTTCACTTCAGATCGCATTAATGTCAGTCAAACGCCATCTGCTGAGTCTGATGTCGCTAAGAACGAAACAAATCCACTCAACACCTCCATGAGAAATGGACGAAGAACTAAAACTAAGGGAGATAACTCCTGCACAAGTGTACATTTTTATCTTTTTCAAATCATATATGCTCATTGATTCTGACGTCATGTCGACACATCCTGGGTTACTTATGCCGAAGAATATTGCATACATTGTAGATTTACATTTACTTTTTTATACGGTTGTTTTATAATATTTTCTTTAGTTGCGAAAAATTATAGGATGTATTTCTTTGTTTAAAAGCATATCAACCTTTGTGGGTTATTTAATGTCAAAGCTATCCTTGTAGAATAACAGCAATCATTTTTGAGAATGGTATGGTTATATTACTTTGTTTAAAAGCATATCAACCTCCATGGATTATTTAATGTCAACTCCATCATAGTAGAAGAAAAGAAATAATATTTGGAAATGGTTTGGATATATCAATTTATCTAAAGGCATATCAACCTTCGTGGGTTATTTAATGTCAAAGCCATTCTTCTAGAATAACACTAATCGTTTTTGGGAATCGTATGGATACATTTTTTTATTTAAAGGTATATTAACCTTCATAGGTTATGTAATGCTAATGCCATCCTTCTAGAATAACAGAAATCATTTTGGGGAATGGTTTGGATATATTTCTTTATTTAAAGGCATATTAACCTTCATGAGTTATTAAATGTCAAAGCCATTCTTCTAACAGAACAGCAATGATAGTATACAACACAGCTGGGGGATTAAGAGTGTTTATACCTTTCCCATTGGGTATTAGTCCAACAGGAAATGTAATAGCATGACTGGAGTTCGAACTCACTTATTTTGAAGCTACAGTCCAGTAGTTTAGCCATTTCCTGACGAAAACTTTTTTTTAAAGCAAATTAAATAGGCATCCATGTCAATACAGATAACATGGAATCCACGTACTTTAATCAAAATCAAAAAGGACATCTCCATACTAAAAGGTGATTCTCTGAAACTAGTGTACAAGTTGACATACCTTGGAAACAGCGTCTCATCTACGGAAAACGACACCAATACGCGACTAGCGAAGGTATAAACAGCTATCGATAGGCTATCCGTCAAATAGAAATCAGACCTGTCTGATAGAATAAAACGCAATTTTTTTCCAAGCAGCTCTCGTGTCGATACTATTATATGGATGCACCACATGGATGCTGACTAAGCGTAAAAAAAGCAAAAACTTCTCGGCAATTGCACAAGAATGCTCCGAGCTATGTTGAACAAATCCTGGAGGCAACATCCCACAAAGCAGCAGGTTTACAGCCACCAGCCTCCCACCTCTAAAACCATTTAAATAAGACAAACAGAGTAGACCAGGGTGCAATGGCAATGAAGGAGTACTTCGCATTCCCTAAAGAGATCCATGAAGAGATTTGTATTTTTTTGAGGATTTATTCATTTATTACGTTCTTACATACATGTATGTTTCCAGCTTGTTGCTTTCATCAGAGAACATAGAATACTAACCTGAAATTTGTGTGGTTGTTCTGAATATATGAGACGACAGCGAACAAAACACGTCTCTTCAATTCCTATTGTTTCGAGTAGTTTATGAAATACTTTTGTGCATTAAATAATATTAATATTAGTAAAATTTAAAGCCTTTTACTTATTCTGCAATGTTCCAACTTATTTCTTTATATATATAACCTTGGCCTAGGGGTATGTCAACAGCCTAATGTATAGTTAGGCGGGTTTCGATTCCGGCTTGGAGCGTCTCGCGTGTCCAGCGACACTGAAGAGTTGTGATATAACGAAACAGTCTGTGGATGACAATATACTCTCCACCCTGGGGGCGGTTGAGCACTCTGGCGAAGGAATATAACGGTTGCCACTCGCGTAATGCAAAGCTCTATAAACGAATCAAGCAACCCGGTATCCGATTGCGCAAAAAAAGTAAACAAACGGAATTTGATACATATGCGTTAATTCCCGAACTGACGTTGAGTCACACACTGCCTAGGTGTATGCCATCAGACTACATAAAGTTAGGCGGGTTTCGATACCGGTTTGGAGCGTCTTGCGTGTCTAACCACACTGAAGAGTTGGGATACAACGAAACTGTCTGTCGGTAGATGACTATATATATATATATATATATATATATATGTCCTAAATTAATAAAAAAGCATAAAATAAAATTTTCTGCTTGGATACACAATCGTTTATGAATGAAAGAACAGACACATGAATATTACTGTATATAAATATATATGTGTGTGTGTGTGTGTGTGTGTGAGTATATATATATATATATATATTGTTACATATATATATATTACACAAACACGAAGACCCCCCATATATATATATATATATCCAAAATTAATGAAACTTGCATAAGATAAAATATTCTGCTTGGATACACAATCGTTTATGAATGAAAGAATAGACACATGAATATTACTATATATATATATATATATATATATATATATATATATATATATGTGTGTGTGTGTGTGTATGTGTGTGTCTGTGTATTTATATATATATATATATATATATATAAATAGATATATATATATCTCGTTACATATATATATGTTACACGAACACGAAGACTCACACACACACACACACACACACACACATACATATATATATATAAAACTGTTCAGGTTCTTTTTAACTTGGAATGACAAGTCGTTGAGTAAACAAATATATAAAGTGCTTGTGCAGAAAATGTTTTATTTCTCCTTCATGTGTTTCCGGTCACAATTAAAAAAATATTATTTATGTATTTATTTATTCATCCGGTGACTTTTTTTTTTCTCGTGCCTCTGTCAAATACAATAATCACCCTTCTTTCTCTCCCTGGAATAAAATTCTATATCTGCTGTCGCTCCGTTTGCTACTCGTATGTTTGTGTGGGCGGCAATTTAGCCAGAAAACAGTAAGAACAATGTGCTCTTTGCCGCCAGAAAGGATGAGTGTTCAAATCCTAGTCGGTACCGTTTCCTAGCAGCAGGTAATACTGAAAGATAGCATCTCAGCATTAATGAACATTTTATGGTTCTTAGTAAGCTCGTATAGCAGATTTATCTCCTAATAATATAAAACACAAATATAGCTTTCCATGTGTACATCTATGTGTCTGTGTACATAATATTAAAAAAAAGAAAGGAAGAAATAAAGAAAAAACGGAAGGTAGGATCTCTGTCGTTTTTCGTAGTAATCTTTAAAGAAAGAAAAAATTTAAGTGAAAAAGAAAGAAAGAAAAAAAGAAAGAAAGAAAAAAGAAAGAGTGAACGGAAGGTGAGATCTCTGTCGTTTTTTGTTGTAATCTTTAAAGAAAGAAAATATTAAAGTGAAAAAGAAAGATATAACGAATCATGTGATTTGGGGCTTGCCACATCGAAAAAGAAAGGAAAAGAAAGCAGACAAGTTGTCTGGAAAGCTGGCTGATGTCACAACGGAACGTTTTTTTTTTTCAGTATTTGATTTCGTCTGCTTGGCTATGTATCTCTTGAATCTACACTGACAGCAACAAGGAAGAGAAAGACAGAGTAAGTCTCCATTTATCATATTTACCCTATTTACCAACCCTTCCATTCGGGCAGGATATGACACAAGGTCATTTTTTAAGTGGAGTTTAACAGGTTTGAATTCAGAGTTTTCCTTCTCCTAGACTAGTTGCCTCACCAAGGCTGAGTATTTGTTGCACGCCCCACCTTACGGGCAAGTGTGGCACAAGGCCTTTTTTTCGGTGGGTCCGGACGCACCCGGCATTTCCCCAAAATGCCTACGGCTCCGTCGGCATTCCCCTTATTAGGGTCGCCTCAGGTGCCGGGCGATTAACCCAACCTCCCCGAAGGGACTAAAAGCCTGGCGGGGAAGGCCCCCTGAGGCCGAAGGAAATCTCCAGGCACCAAGACACACCCGGCCAGATCCGCGCCGCTCCCAGCACGCCCGGCCAAAGTGCTACCCAGCTCCTGGAGAGGTCCAGTCCGAAATCAATCTGTTGCCAAAATGATTTGGAGCTTCACCAAGGCCGAAGAACCCAGTCTGTCCTACTATTTACCCATAGCTAGATGGAGAATAATTGGATTCATACCTTCCCCAAGGGTATTAGTGCTATGTGAAATTCTCGTCCAGGATTTGAACTCGTGTCGCCGTGTCCATTTCCTACGACGATAACCATTACACCACGGGCATTATTAACGACACAGACAATTTGATTTTCCAAATAATTCTAAGTTTGCTACATGAACGTTGTATTTTTCATTACAATAACATGCGAGATACTGTTCATTTATTAATTTATTCTTTTCAGATTCTAAAATCTTATTAATTTGGATTATAAAAAAGATATTTTATATAAAATTAAACCGTCATTATTGATGGGTGTATTCTAGTTATAAATAATTTCGATCTTCACAAGGTGCCCCAGAGGAATCTTTCATCGATGTGTAATAGTGGATTACGCTAGCAAATCATAGTTAATGAGTTCAATTCTCACTGAGCGCCCCATACTTTTGATCTTGAACAACAAGATGAACTTTGTAAATAACTATTATACAGTTACATAGAGAGGAGTTCTTGTGTCGTTGTGACTAGTGTGCTGGACGTCTTATTTGTTTGTTTGTTTGCTTGGATTTTATGGCATATCAACCTTTGTAGCTTATTTAATGCCAAATCCATTTTTAAACAAATAAACAGTTCTACTTCAAACAATTCAGTTTATATTAAGTACACAGTTTAATTGTCAAAAACATTTCTATTTCAAGCTATTCACTTTAGTCAAACAGTTCTAATTTAAACAATTCAGTTTAGTATAAGTTTAGAGTTTTCTTTACACACAGTTAAATGTCAAAGCAGTTTATTTTAAACAATTCAGTTTTGCGTAAGTACAGTTTCAATGTCAAAATAGTTTTATTTCAAGCAATTTAGTTTTGCATAAGTACACAGTTTATTTCTATTTGACCCATCGATGGGACCCTATTAGGTGCTACCACTGCGGGCTAGAGGGAACCTGGAAGCGATGGCGATGAAGGGGTACTCTGCATTCCCCAAAGCTCTAGTTGAGATGTCTTACGCCTCTGCAGAGATAAAGTCGATGTATTCTATGGCTCCAGCTGACTGAGCAAGCTGGACTGTGACATCGTAGTAAGCGTGTTCAAACTCTAATAGAGCTATTTCATTTACTTTCAGGGTAATACCCTTGGGAAAGGTATAAACTCCCTGACCCTCCCAGTTAGGTGGTTAAATACTGCCACTAATGGTCTTCTGCAAGGATGGCTTTGGCATCAAATACCCCATACAGGTTGATATGCCATTATGCAAATTGACCAAAACTGAACCAAAAACATTGTCAGTGAGTTCGATTCTCACTAGCTGCCCAATGGTAGAGCATTTGTATGCACCCTTAAATATTCTGGAGGAAACCCCTTGTGTGCTGTAATGGTTAACCAGCTACGCTCACAGATATCTGACTACGATTCTCATCAGATGCTCCATACTTGTGGGGTTGTGCCAAACTTAGCTCGCATAGGTATTTAGAGGAACTTTGTCATTATATAGCTCTAGATTAGCGAGTCTGAGTCACACAGAGTGCTCGATACTTCTGGCCTTGTGCTACTACTAAGCCATTCTTATTTTTATGGTTTCTTAAAGTGGTGCAATTGTTAACAAGCTTGTTTTGCTTATTAATACCAGGTGTGTTTGCTTCACATAAGGTGCCTCAGTTCAAATGTTTAAATGTGAGCAATGCTTAGTTTTATAACGAGCACCTTGCTGTGGTGAAATGATTAACAAACTTTCTGGGAGATTAACAACGAGTGAATTAGATCATCACTTGGTGTCGTATTTCCTCTTCAAGGTCACTTATTACTGAGTTGTGATGTCGTTTCTCACTGGGTACCCATACATGCTAAGAAACATCTGAATATGACAACCAAATAAGAAATGTGTTCCGAGATAATGCTTATTAGTTCATTTTATTTTTAAATATAGACTCACAGATAGAACAGGGTGTTTCACAATTGTTGAAACAAAGTAAAGGCCAGTCAAATCTTCTCGGTTGATTATCGCTGGGAAATTGTTAGCATTTTGAGATTTTTAACCAAATTCTGCGAAATCATGCGTTGTATGATAGAGCAGAAGAGCTTTTGTGTGAAGACGTTTTATGAAACTTAGTCTTTCAATATGGTTTGAACTGTAACGTGATATGGTAGGTCCAAGTTATAAAAAGAACGAGAGGCTAATTTGTGGGGAAGGAGCGAGAGAAGAAAAAATAAGAAGAAAAATGCAGACACAGAGTCTGCGCTACGAGCAGCTGACCTCTGAATGACAACGGTAATTAAAAAAGCCCCCCCACCAACCCCCCGCGAAGGTCCCAAATCTTCTGCGCAGGTGTGGAACCAGCGAAAACACATGTTCTACACTCCGCCACCTGGCAGAAGTAAGGGACAACTCGGGGTTGAAAAGTTGGAGCCCGGATGCTCTTAGGTGAGGACAGACCCCGCAAGGAAGCACACGTGAAAATTAGGAGATGAAACGTGGAAGAAAATTAAAGATCTGTGTTTGCTCTTTCTCTCTCTCTCTCTCTCTCTCTCTCTCTTTCTCTCTCCTCGTGACATGTGGTTTCTCTTTGCTCAGCTAATGTTGCCGACTCTTCTCTCATGCTCTGTTTCTTTTCTTGAAAACTACTTAAAAAGTGTAGTAGCGAACAAACCTTTGTGTTAGTGAACTAAGACCGGGTTCGTGTGTTCGTCGACTGTTTCCACGGTGAGGTTACAACGGTATCCAACTACTATTTAAGACTTAGCGACACAACCTTTTACACGTTCGAGCACGTGGTGGTACAAACGTACATTGGGTATGTTACGATGCAACGTACTATTCGGTGTAGTAACTTTACAACGTTCTATTTGTTACCGTTATGTCACGCAAACAAGATGCAGAAGGAAGTTCAATTTTAACATATTTCCAAACAGGATTCAGACTTTCAAGTTGCTCAAGAACAGTGAAGATCATGACGCAACGAGTTTCTGGGTATCTGATAACAATTCGAATACCTAAGACTGTCAGTCAGCCTGAGTCCGACCAGATCTGAACGGTGAACATCTGGAACAGGTAGGGGTGAGAAAAAAGGAAAACAAAATAAATGAAATATAATAAATTAAAAAAGTGTAGAAATTCTCAGAATCCACTGATAGGAAGCTGGAGCGGCGCATACCCAAAGAAAGAACCAACCTTGCGCAAAAGAGAAATTCTACCTTACTTCAACCTCCACCGTAGCAATAAACGGACCTTCTTTCACGCGGCTGCTTGCAGCGAGGACATGTACTGATTAGATTTTGTTGTCTGATACCAAGTCATGTCTGCTACTAACGACCCGACATCGCCGAAAAAAAAAAACACCCACTGGACACGACCACCGACGTTGGACTTATCAACTAACAAAAACGACTAGTACATTTCAACGCCTTGTTTAGGAGACGTAACTGTTCTCTAATGGTCCAGGAAGACATTTCCTCTGAACTGAATAGCCGTATGAAACACAAAAATAAGATAAAGTTGAAATTCAAAAGGTATCTCCTATCCTCGTCTCCTTTCTTCATTACTTCAGTAATTCTTTTGCTGCCTTCTACAGACACAGAAGACACCAATGAATAAGGTGGGATAGAGAAAAACCAAATGGAGTCTGATACGCGAAACCCAAATACTAACAATCTACGAAACTAAAAACCAAATAATAACGGACCAAATATTCGTGCTCCTCATAACATACTTTAGGCTCCTCTTGACATTCCTGTTTGGTTTGCTTTTGCAACATACTCATATCCATTCAGAAACATAGTCAACACAATAAAGACGAGCGGACACAGTTCTTTAGAAAAATATACCTCTCACTTTATTCGAAAGGGTTACGAAAGGGTTATTGTGTGAAAGGCGAGTTGGAGACTGAACAAAGACTGCAACATATTGACCCCCATTCTTCTGGCTATAGCAGCATTTCTTTCTCGTTCTCCTGGGCTGCTCAACCGGGGGCCTGGGGGCCCATCATCTGCTGGGACCTGGTTCTCACTCCTCGAACTGCAACCACTGCCTTCAAAGTCTGATCTCCAACTGCTGACCTCCTGTCGCACCCGGGTTAAAATGTGTCTTTGCGCAAGAGGCTCCGCGCATGGCTTCGGGGCAAGAATGCTAGAAATTAATTCACATTAACAAAATACCCTTTTTCAGCCAATCATAAATCTGTACCCTAAAAAATTCCCAGAACCGACTTGATCTAAAGGGGGGCTATTTAAGCAGCGAAAATCTTCAAAGGCGTCAGACTGGCCTATCGAGGGTAGAAGGGAAGAACACGCTACGGCCATAAAAACTCATCTGAACCCTGACGGATTTTTGACACACCACCTGCTGTGACAACTGCTGACTTAGCTACAACGCCACCCCGTCCACGACAACTACTTCCACCGAGATCATCTGATACCCTTACCACCTTTATACCACCATATACCAAGTGAGTTCCTTAACTTATAACATACGTGACCGTACATGAACTCTGGCTTCACGCACACACATCGATTCACTCTTTCACTTGATATTGTACGCTACAAATTTGTACAGTTGATTCTTCGCTTTATCGCCTTGTTTTTCCTTTGTGTTAATATAATTGTTTAAAAACTTTCAACCTGTGTTTGTCTTTTCCTTGCTACCATACGCTAAATATAACACTACTCTGGCCCAGAGTGGTATCACCTGATAGGATCCTATGGGTCAAATAGAACTACACTGTGTACTTATGCTAAACGGAATTGCTTGAAATAGAAGTGTTTTTGTATGCTGAACTAAATTTTTTGAAATAGAACTGTTTTTGACATTGAAATTGTGTACTTATGCTAAATTGAATGCAAAGCACCCCTTCATTGGCACACTCCCAGGTCCACTCTGATCAGGAATGGTAGCACCTGATAGGGTCCTATTTATGGATTAAATAGAACTAAGTTGTGTACTTATGCTAAATTGCGTTGTTTGAATTAGAACTGTTTGACTAAACTGAATAGCTTGAAATAGAAATGTTTTTGACAATTAAACTATGTACTTACATTTAAACTGCGTACTTATGCTCACTGAATTGTTTGAAATAGAACTGTTCTTGTATGCTAAACTGAATTGTATTAAATAGAAATGTTTTTGTAAGCTAAACTGAATTGTTTGAAATAGAACTGTTTTTGACATTGAAACTGCCTGATTATGCAAAACTGAATTGTTTGAAATAGAACTGTTTTGACATTTAACTGAACTGTTTTGACATTTAATTGTATATGAATAAAAAAACTATACTTATTTTACACTGAATTATTTGAAATAGGACTGCTTTTGATATTTAACTTTTATACTTATGCTAAACTAAATTGTTTGGAATAGAACTGTTGTGTGTATAAAAAAAAGTATACTGAAAAAACTGAATTGTTTGAAACTTTTATCAAAATTACTTAATTCGGCATTGAATGGTCTGAAAAGGGTTGATACGCCGTAAAACCAACCAACCAACCAACCAACTAGCTGAATCGGTTTTGTTATTTCCTTTGATTCTAATTTACTTGGAATCCAACACATCATCATCACCTTGGTATAATAAGATAAAGATCTTAATCTGCATTGTAGTTTAATGATTAATGTATTGTCAAATTTTCGATTTTTCAAAGCTGTTAAGACAGATAATGAGTCTGAAAGAGAAAAAAAATATGGATTTATTCTGAAAGATGGTGCTGAATGCCAAAATCTATGGCACAGATTTCAGCATTAAAAACCAAAAAGCTTCTTTAGGTTTTAAACAATTTTATATTTCAAACTACTACACATCAGCTGTCACAGGAATACATAGGTTTGTGTTTTAAGATGTTATTTAGTTCATCCAGAAAAATGATTACACAGCCGGCGGGGGCTGTAGAATACACTGACTGCATCTCAGCAGAGGGGTAAGACATCCAACCCCCAACGAGTTGCCCAGTTGGCTGGAGCTGTAGAGTACACCGAATGTTTCTCTGTAGAGGGGTAAGACTTCTCCAACGAGGGTCCTGGATATGACACTGAACAATATGATGGTGAGGTTCCAGTAATGCTGGAGCTTTGGGGAATGCAGAGTACTCCTTCATTGCCGTCACTGCCAGGTCAACTCTGGTCTGGAGTGGTAGCACCTAAAAAGGTCCTATATATGGGTAAAATAGAACCACACTGTGTACTTATGCTAAATTGAATTGGTTGAAATAGAACTGTTTTGACATTTAACTGTTTGTAAACAAAAACCATACTTATACAAAACTGAATTGTTTGAAATTTAATTCAGCGTTAAATGACCCAAAAAGGGTTGATACGCCGTAAAACCAAACCAACCAACCAACCAACCAACCAACCAACCAACAGCGTAGTTAGTTGAGGTTGTCGAATACACCAACTTCATCTCCGGAAAGTGGTAATAACAGCTCCACAATGAGTGTTCTGGATTTGACACTAAACCATTTGATTTCATATGGATATGACACTAAAAAATCAGATGGTGAGGCTCCAGTTCTGGAGCTTTAAGGAATGTGAAGTACTACTTTATTGCCATTACTCCAAGGTCCACGCTGACTCTGATTGGCAGTACCTGATAGGGTCTCATCAATGGGTTAAATAAAACTGTTTCACCATTTAATTGTGTGCAAACAAATAAGTGATGAAAAATTGAATCGTTCGTGTTAGATAATATAGGTGTCTCAATATACATGGGACTCATGTTACTGCTACCCTTATAGGCCCGTTAGAACTGTGGAGGTACAAATGTCTATTTACTGTTTTAATACTACAAGGGACTGCTAATGCGTCTCTTTGGTATCGTTGTATAGGGTGTTCAACATACATGGTTATATATAGTGTCCCAAAATACATGATTATATAGGTGGTCTCAATATACATGGTTATATATAGTGTCCCAAAATACATGATTATATAGGTGGTCTCAATATACATGGTTATATATAGTGTCCCAAAATACATGATTATATAGGTGGTCTCAATATACATGGTTATATATAGTGTCCCAAAATACATGATTATATAGGTGGTCTCAATATACATGGTTATATATAGTGTCCCAATATACATGATCATATAGGTGTCTCAATATACATGGGACCGGTGTGACTGCTAATAACTATAATAATAATAATGTTGTGTTTTTTGTTTCAGATTTGAAAATCGTTTACTATAACAACTATAAATCCTCGATCACAATGCTTCGGACAAGAGAGGAAAAATATTTTGCGTCACTACTTATTTGGAGACAAAATCATTCAAAACAGTGCTAAGAAAATTTCGCAGGAAGTTTAACTTAAAAATTATCCCCAGGAAAGTCAAGTTTTTTCTAGGGTACACAAATTTCAAGCCACAGGGCCAATAAAAGGCCTCAACAATAAGGCAGAAAATCCCAGATCTGGCAGGAAGTTGACCGCAAGATATCTAGACAATGTGAATGCAGTGAGAGATTCTATAGGAAGGAGTCCGAAAAATCCCCTCCGAAGACGTTCCCAAGATCTTGGTCATTCATGTGCACTTTCCGATAAGGTCAATCAATTTCTGCCCTTGTCACCTGGTTTGACATTTCTGAAGGGGTATGATTGCTATTTAAGACTCAGATGAAAGATGACTTGATGCAATATGAATTATCATATTAATGGGTTGAATCTTTTTTGAGACACCCTGTATATATTGGGACTAGTTCTCCGTAGTATTGACGTAACTTAATTGCCTTTAAAGTCTTTTTGATTCAATATTATTTTCCTTAAGTCAACAGAAATATGGAGAAGCTAATGCTCGTATTCTTACATCAGATTACCCAGCTATGAGTTTAATAGTACCACTGCAGTTCTCCTTTAAGGAAGACTTTAGCATCAAATAACCCACAACGGTTGATATTAAATAATAAAGAAACAACCCACACATCAGAACACTATTATTGTACAATGGCAAATAGAGGGTTAAAAGTCCTTGAAAAGCATCACTCTTGAAGAGTATGCCCAGTCGGGGTTGGAGATGGGATTTGAGGGTTTGGGGAGACCGTTCTCCTACTCGTTCTTTTATAACTTCACTGATGCAAAGGATACTGTTAAAATCACACTGGCGTTGTGTACGTGAGAGATGGAAAGTGTCGAGCATTGTGTCAATTGTTCCACACCTTTTAACTCACGTGTCTTGCTTTGTGTAAATGTGTTTATGAATTGTGTGTGTGTGTGTGTGTGTGTGTGTGTGTGTGTGAGCATCTCTCTCTCTCTCTCTCTCTCTCTCTCTCTCTCTCTCTCTCTCTCTCTATCTCTCTCTTTCTCTATCTATCTATCTATCTTTTTCGCTTTCATAGCCGCCATCTTCTTCAAGCATGCGTCGTAGGCTGATTTTAATAGCGCAGCAGTATGCCACTTACCAAAACTCCGACCAATCGTACAACGCACTAAACCAATATGTCCTTCCAGCGAAATACGAACATTGTAGAGACGCTTGTCTATAAATGCTCGTACGCGTGCTTGCCACGGATAGCCAAGCCTCTGTATTCAAACCTATTCATACACACACATACACACGCACATGCTTCTCTGTGTGTCTGTCAGTCTTCATATATATATATATATATATATATATGACTGTGTGTGTGTGTGTGTGTGTGTGTGTGTGTGTGTGTGTTCCACAATACATAGAGAATATTAAGATAGTGATGTGGTAACGCGGCCATTGCAATAATGACTGGCCACTCGATTCTTCTGATATACACACTAGCGACGTCAGATGTGTGGTCAAATGTACGTTTCAGAACCACGTCTTATTTTGACCAGGAGGAATTCTATCTATTCTATGGTCTTTATTCATATTTTTCCACCATTCATTTTACTTATCAATCTATTCATATTTTTCCCACCGTCAATTTATTTCCACGTCGGACAGTCCGTATGGATTTGGGGAGAAACCTTAATGAAAGGGAACAAAGAAAAAAATACGGTCCATAAGTCTTTTTCCGACTATCAACCATATTGTGACCACTGACTACGTTGGCTACTACTACTACTGCCTTCTTTTCTTGGGGTAAGTACCGTGGCTCATCTGACAGAGAGGTTGATTCGAGAATTTCCGGTTCAAAACTTGACTTTAAAGTATTTTTTGACTGTAAAATCAGTCACATCTAATTGGCATAAAATTTGCAAATCTTTTGAGACTAGTTTAAAATTACATCCCTTTCTGTGTCCCCAGCCTCTTTTATACTTATGAATTTATATACAGGATATGACACTAAACTGCATCTGATGGTGAGGTTCCAGTTCTGAAGTTCTTGGCGGAGGAGTTTATGGCATATCAACGATTTTAGGTTATTTAATGCCAAATTCTTTTTATACATAGAATATATATGATTTCTAAACACATTTTGTTGATAAAATTCTTAAACAATCTCATTTCTTGCACACAGTTTAATGGTTTAATTTAATTTCAAGCAATTCACTTTAGCATAAGTATAGTTTTTTGTTTACACTGTTCAATGTAAAAACAGTTCTATTTCAGACAATTCAGTTTACCATGTCAAAGTTAAATGGTTCTAAGTGTTGCTGTGTATCACTAACAATTCAATTAAACATCAGTCATTTGTTTACTCAGAGATGTAAAAAAAAGTTCTATTTCAAACAATTCAGTTTAGCTTAAGTACATTTTTTCTTTACAAACAGTTAAATGCAAAAACAGGTCTATTTCAACTATTTCAAACAATTCAGTTTAGCATAAGTACACGGTCTAGTTCTATTTGACACATAGATAGGACCCTATCAGGTTCTACCACTCCGGGTCAGAATGAACCTGAGAGTAATAGCAATGAAAGAGTACTCCGCATTCCCCAAAGCTCCGGCATTACTGGAACCTCACCATCAGATTGTTTAGTGTCATATTCAGGACACTCGTTGGGGAAGTCTTACCTCTCCTCAGAGATGCAGTCGGTGTATTCTACAGCCCCAGGCGATCGGGTGCTGGAGCACTTGGGAATGTCGAATACCCCTTCATTGTCATTACTTCCAGATCCACTCGAAGTGGTAATATTCATTTCATTGAAGTGGTAATATTCAATTGATTTTTGTAAAAATGTTTCTCTTCTAGATTAGTTCGAATAAACGAAACTCACCAACCCAGGAATTTGTTTCGATGCATGATTTATATCTGCAAAAGACAATTACATAGTTTCCTCCGGATTCTAGTTTTATGGCATATCAACCTTCGCGGGTTACTTAGTGTCGAACTATCCTTGTAGAAAAATAGCAGTGATACTATTTAACTCATTGTTAAAATGGTTCATCAAGAAATTTGGACATTACATTCATTCCAACCTGATATTTTTCTATCTTTAGTTTACTTCTTTGTATTTCGGTTTGAATTTGATATTGAGGGCAGAATTTGAAGGCTACAGTTTTAATCTTCAGTAAAATTGTACAGCCAGTTTTCTTCTTCGTGACAAAGGTAATTTAAAACCAAAGTCATCTTTGTAGTGGTTCTATCTAACCTATAGCTGAAGGATTAGAAGTTCATGCCTTTCCCAAGGGTACTAGTCCGAAAGTGAACGTGCTTTATATGATTTCGCAGTCCAGTACGTTACCCATTACACCACAGTCGCCAATACTGTTTATAATAATAATAATAATAATAATAATAATAATAAAAGAGAACCTGCCAAATAGTAGACTTTGCTGTCCCAGCACAGAGTAAAAATATAAGAAATCAAAAAGAGAGATATGTCCCTAGACATTACTAGAGAAGCAAAAAAAACCAAACCCCCAAACAACTATGGAACAAGAAGGTAATGGTGATACCAATTGTGGCTGGTGCACTTGAAAAAATCCCCAAAGGATTGGTTAAGGGACTGGAAGACTTGGAAACAAGAGACCATTCAGAATAAAGCATCACTAACATCAGCCAGAATAGAGAAGAATCCGGGAGACTTGAGGAGTCTTGCTGTCACTCAAACTCCAGTGAGAAACCATCAGCTAACGCTGGTGTGAAAAACTCTCAAAGGAGTAATTAATAATAATAATAATAATAGTAAGCTGTGGAACAAAAACCTGTGGAACTTGAAAGTGACGGTGAAACCAATGGTAATTGGTGCGCTTAGTATAGTCACCAAGTGATTGGTAAAAGGACTGGAGGACTTGGAAATAAGAAAACGAGTGGAGACCATCCAAACTACAGCATTGTTGAGATCGGCCAGAATACTGAGAATAGTCCAGGAGACTTGAAGAGACTTGCTGTTCCTCAGACTCCAGCGGAAAACCGTCAGGTAACGCTGCTGTGAAAAACTCTCAGATGAACAAAATAAATGTACCTGGACCAAAGAATGAAATATATGCCTCGCCTTCCTTCCCTCTTCTCCAACTTCATGTGCGTTATGACTTAACCAGGAAGCGGGAACCTGCGGCCATCTAAACCAGCGTTTCTGAACAGGTACGTCTTGAAAAGTAGCCAGATTAAGGAAAAAGTAATTTATGATTTTTTTTACAGAAAAAAAAACCCTGCATTTTTTAAAAAAGATATTTACGTTTTTATTACCTTCGCGATTCGTCGGAATAAAGTTAATTTAAAAAAAAAATTTCACCTTGTACATTATGGGCTGTATAAGTTATGTTCGCTTGGATTTTATTATTGATATATAATGTATACCCCAGGATTTTAATGACATTACAAGTATGCCCAGATAAAATAAAAAAAAGGTTGAGAAATACTGTTCTAATCCCTTGAGTACTGCCGTCCTCAGCCTTATCGAAAGAGGGTGAAGCCCACGTGGGTGTATTGTAGCTGGAAGAATGTTATTCGGGGACGTCTTAATGAACTGACACCGCCAGCTTATGAATAGGCATATTTATAAAAGATATTTTTCATCTAATTATATTATAATTCGTTCCAAGACAAATATTTGTTTATTTTTTGCGTAAGCTTTTCTTATTTTAAATATTTTGTTAAGAGAAATGAACGCTTGAGCTGCTGTTGTAAAAGTGATGAAATACTATGTCTGTGTGTTCGGTTTGAAAATTCCAATTTGGTGCATTTCAAATAAAAAAACAAACAAACTGAAGCGTTTCCAATTATCGTCTGCTTCATGAATTGGCGGGAAATTTGAATTTGAAAGAATATTCTGACTTACGAAAAATATCAGAAGGAAAATTGAATTCGTACGGTGAAGACGTACAGTTCTTTCTTCGGTTTTTCCTAAGTCTAAAAATCCAAATTCAAATATCTATAAAGTTATGATAATAACTTTTATCCTAACTTTTTTACATAATCATTAATGTATAAAGTAAAATCTATTATTGTAATTTGAACAAGCCAGTTCATTTAAAAAAAGGGTGACACTCTCGAGATAAATAACCCCTTATTAAAAGTAAACAAAAAAAAAACGTATTTTTTATATTTATTTGTCTTGTGTTTCTGAAATTCGTAAAAACCAAGTTTCATTTTAAAATGAAAATCTCTAACAAGTTTTGTTAAAGATTATTGTTTGAGATTAATTCTCTTTTTACTGTCGAAATTCACAAGACAGTTGTTTAATTCCTGTTACATTTGTAATATCGGTCTATGTAAAATTATTTAAAACTATATTTTCGAGTTTTTTTTTTCTGATTGCATATAAGCAAACATAAACAAAAGGAGAAAAACTCAAATAAAATTGTTTTTTATTTTAAAGAAATTATATTAACATTTCGATTTTGCCTTTTTTTCGATACTGTAAAACTGTTAATTGTTTATCTTTAAGATATCACTTGAGAACTTTTAAGCAAATATCTTTTTATATTTTTTGTATTGAATAAAATTTCTTGGATTTGATTTCTGGATTTAATTTTTTTTTCATCTTGAAAACCTTCAACTGAATCGTCCGAATTTGTTGACGATTTTCATTTAATCAAATATCAGAATTAATCTTTCATCTGCCTGATAACTTTTAACAGTGAAATTACATCTTTTTCTGCACAGAAACTATTTGCTATCTTTTGTAGAAAAATTAAAATAAAATTTATTAAATTTTTATTTTAAAAAAAAAGAATTATTAAATTTTGCTTAGATATAAAAAATTACATTTTCCTTAAAAGATTATTAAATTATTTTTATATTTGCATGCACGTAGACACACGCGCTATGCAACTATGACCATACAGCACTCATAATGAGGATATATAAGCGGCGTTGCCCCCCAACACACACATGGCCGTTAAAAAGAAGGACGACCAGCACGAACATACATTCAGCAACTATGTGAGGATATAGGATGTTGTCCAGAAGACCTGCCTGAGGCGATGAACGATAGGGAAAAGTGGCGATAGAGGGTCAGGGATATCCGTGCTACCAGCACGACATGATGATGATGATGATATTGCAGTAGAGCACCAGTCATCCAGAGCACTTTGGGTGGTGAATAGTTAACAAGCTAGACTTGCAAACTTTCACAAGTTAGTTCGATTCTTACTGGGATCCCCATTTATATGGCCTTGTGCCACATCTAAGCAAAAAGCTTAGTAAATTATATAGAGCACCCAGTCTTTTAGGGACTTTGGTTTCTGTGTGTGGTATAAAATTGCACAGCATTTACTTACTCATTTCCTTTTTCCGTGTTGGCCGCTGGGTCGGGACGCACTTCGGCTGGATGCATTCTCTGGCTGGGTGTGTCTAGTCTTCGTGGAAGTCGGTTCAGGCTGCTTGACGCGAATGCCTCTGGAGTGGGGCGTACTCCCAAGCTCTAACTCTCTCCAGAGGAGTTGGGTTTATCGGGTGACGCCCCAACGGGACTCAAAACATTTTTGGAATCGCCGTGCGCGGGTAGGTTTCGACCCTGCGCTCGAACCCATCTTAAAAAAGCTTTGTGCCATACTCGTCCAGTTGACGGGACGTACGACAAATATCAGAGCAGTAATCGTCCAGGCAACACCATATCATACACCCCACCAACGGTCCAGTCCGACCACAACCAACAATGCCGACCTAAGCCAACCCAACAGTTAGCTAGTGGTTAACCTACTGGATTGCAAGCTCGCAGTTAGCGAGTTCAAATTCCAGTTGCGTTAATACATTTACTTTCAGACTAATACACTTAGGAAAGGTTTTAACCCCCTTAGACTCCCCAGCTTCGGGGGTCTAAGGGAGTTTAAAATTTTTTACTTTTGAAAGTACCACTACCTGTAAAAGTTGATATGCTATTAAACAAAGAAACTAACAAACAAAAAATTTCAAAGTTGCCTTTAAACATGAAGAGAGTCTCCTCGTCTAAACCCGAAACCAATTTTATCAAAACTTCAATGTTTATTGATTGAGCTGATTAATAAGAAAAATAAAAATAAAACAGAATAAATTCAATAGTGTAGCAGTTCCCAAAGACCTCTGACTTGAAGTAGGAGTTGTGAATGCCTGAAGGACTGACTTACAGGTACTAAAGAGAAACTCTTCCTCATTTTAGCGCTACTCCTCAGACTGAAAGAACTCTTTTTCATTCGGCTGCAAGCAAAGTAGGGTACCTGTTTCCAAAGCCAACAGGCTTCGCAGCTGGCTGTTTCTGCGGCTAGCAAACCGACACCATCGAAACATATCTCACAAAAAATACCCACTGGACTTGACCAACGAACTTGAACTCACCGCCACCGAAAATGACAAATATATTTTAGTTTGGTTTGGTTTCTTTGTTTAATGGCATATCAACCTTTGCAGGCTATTTCATACTTCTAGGACAGTAGTGGTACTATTTAACCCATAACTGGGAGGATAAGGGGATTCGTACCTTTCCCAAGGGTATTTGTCCGAAAGTGAAGGTAATAGCGCGACTTGAGTTCGAACTCGCTTACTACGATTTCGCAGTCAATCGCATTAACACCACGAGGACAATATATTTCAACACCTTGTCCGGGAGATGTGACTATTTATATTGGTTTCAAAAAGAAATTTCTTTCGTCCAGCGAATAGTTGCTGTAGCTAGAAATAAAGTTTTGAGTTAAAAGATATCTTTGTCTCCTTCCTTCATTCCTTCCTTCCAAAAATTCTCTTGCAGCCTTCCACAAACAAAAAGGCAACAAGTTAAATAGAGTTAGGAGAATTGAATAAAATGGAGCCTGATAACACAACAAAATCTTCGAATCCCCATAATTTTGAATCTTTTCTTTTTTTTCAATTTTTTTTATTAATCTCTACAATATACTTCCTTAAAGTTAATTAAGTTCGATGTGGAATTACACCCTACTATTTCCCAGTCGGCCGGGGCAGTAGAATACACGGACTTCACCTTTGCAGAGGGGTAAGCCACAGTTGTCCTGGATATGACACTAAATAATCTGATGGTGAGGTTCCAGTAATGCTGGAGTTTTGCGGAATGCGAAGCACCCCTTCAATGCCACCACTCCCAGGTCCACTCTGATCCGGAGTGGTAGCACCTGATAGGGTCCTATTTATGGATTAAATAGAACTAAGCTGTGTACTTATACTAAATTGAGTTGTTTGAATTAGAACTGTTTGACTAAACTGAATAGCTTGAAATAGAAATGTTTTTGACAATTAAACTATGTACTCACATTTAAACTGCGTACTTATGCAAAACTGAATTGTTTGAAATGGAGTTGTTTTTGTATGTTAAACTGAATTATTTGAAAGGGAACTGTTTTTGACATGGAAATTGTACTTACGTTTAACATAATTACTTTGCCACGACCGGCCTACGAATGTAAAAATATCGGATTACACCTCGCCCTAGAGAAATAATATCCGGGCGCGGCCGGAAATGATGAAGCCCTTTTTCGATTTTAACCGGCCGTTACAGCTAAGAAAGGGATAAATTAATATTTATCAACATTTGCAAAACACTTCTGCCAGAAATAATTCTATAAAAATGGAAGTAATACTTTTCGCTAACCTATACCGGGCTAAAGAAATACTTATTTTCTGCGTCCATTTTTTCTATCCACCTGGCGCGACAGAAGTGGAGTTCCCTTTCTTCCATATAAAAAGGCTTCAGGCGGCGAAAATTCAGAGGTCTACGCGGACTTTCTCGAAATCTATGTATGGCACTAGACCTTGGTGTCTAGTTCAAGCCATAACCCGGCATACGTGCCCGGACCCACATTTGGGTTCGTGAAACTGCTTGCCTCATCAGGCTAACATTGCACCAAGTGAGCCGATGAGCAGCGTAGACCAACAGGGTTCGAGTCTCGGCTCGTTCCCGAACTTTCCCTTCCCTTTATCCCCACTTTAATCGGCCTTCGGGCTTTTGACCATATGTCAAGTGTCTGGTGGGAGGCAGCGACAAATAATCAGAGGTCTACGCGGACGCTCTCAGGAGCCACTCGGCTCCACGAGGCTCAGGTCCTACGTTATCGTGGTTGCACCCACCTCACCGCCACTCCTAGTGGTAGATTCAACAACCTTTTTTACGGTCCTTTTTAAGGGCTATGAGAGGTCACCTTCTGCGGGTCGGTGCATCTCTGGCGGTCATTAATGATCAGTCGAAATAGTCGGCCTGGGGGCAAACACGAAGTGGACTCACTAAGACCAGCCGGTCTTAACCATCGCTCGGTTCCGCTCGTCAGTTTGGCTGCGCAGCGCTAAAGGCAGGGGTTGACCTTTAGCTACTGCTCCACCATCCGCGCAGCGCTAAGATAACGCCAATCTTAGCCTCAGCCTCCTGGCCTGTTCGCTCGACAGTGCAGAGCTTTGGCGCGAAACAGCCTTAGCTACCGCCTCGATATGTCTGCACAGCTTTGGCGCGAAACAGCCTTAGCTGCTGCCTCGATACGTCCACACAGCTTTGGCGCGAAACAGCCTTAGCCACCGCCTCGATACGTCCGCACAGCTTTGGCGCGAAATAGCCTTAGCCACCGCCGCGATACGCCCGCACAGCTATCTGGCTCGATAAAGCCATAGCCACCGTAAACGATACGCCTGCACAGCTATCTGGCACGATAAAGCCATAGCCACCGTAAACGATACACCCGCACAGCTATCTGGCACGACAAAGCCATAGCTACTGTAAACGATACGCCCGCACTGCTATCTGGCATGACAAAGCCATAGCTCTCGTAAACGATACGCCCGCACAGCTATCTGGCACGACAAAGCCATAGCTACCGACCACGACGCCCCGGCGATGCAGTCCACGTAACGACTCGCTGTTACGGACTACCCTAGCAATGCAGCATCTAGTCCACGTAACGACTCGCTGTTACGGACTACACTGGCATTGCATCATCTGGCCCACGTAACGACTCGCTGTTACGGGCTGGCAACCTGATCGACACCCTCCCCCCGGTTAACCCAACGTACCGTCAAAACCGGGATATCGATCTACCGACCACGACGCTCCTGCAATGCAGTCCACGTAACGACTCGCTGTTACGGACTGCCCCAGCAACGCTGTACCTAGTTCACGTAACGATTCGCTGTTACGGACTACACTAGCATTGCAACAACTAGCTCACGTAACGACTCGCTGTTACGAGGTAGCAACCACGACTCGACCATACCAACGAAATGTCAAAACTGGGACATCGATTTACCAGTGACCAACTTCGGCTTTCCGCAACGACTCGACCGACCTCAGCTGCCCGGCTAGCAACTGTCCAATTGTATCCAACGACCCGACCGATCTCAGCTTACCAGCATCAAATATCCAGCTGTATCTCCACGACTCGACCTACGCCAGCGACCCTCGTCGAACGTCCAGCTGCGGACATCTACAACGCGACCATACCAGCTAACGACGTAACCCATCCTAGCTGAAGACTACATACAACCGCCACGGACATTTACATACACGTTTGTAATTCCGGCAATAAAATCGTCACTTTTGTTGTATCTATTATCTTGCCTTTTCGTCTCCCTTCATTGTCTCTGGTCGACACATACATTCACGCGCATTAGACTTAAATTATTTGCGGAGTCGACGCTCTTATCGGCTCCGCAACAACTTTTTCTTCTTACTCCATTCACTTGCTCTTATTTGTCTGTCAAAGCTACAAGGAAATTAAACGAATTATCAGTAATATTCCACCACCCTGATAAAATGCAAAACAATTAGCACCATAGGTACCCCCCCAAAAAAAACTTTGATCTTGTGTGAGGCTACCAGACAAAATGCTTAACTTTTCTAAAAGGACCAGACAGTTGTCTGTAAAAAATCTTGATTTATGACCATCTGTCACTGCTCTTTCTACTTTGATTTTCTTTGACTTTAGCAAAATTTGTGTGTAACCATCGGAAAATACTAAAAGTAAGACAAGTCAGCGACTGTAGTCGAGGGCAACCCGAAGGCCCCCTTTTCAGTAGTTACTACACCAAAGTGTGGGTAAAAGTACTTCTCCTTTCACTGGATTGCTCCACTTTACCCTTGATACATAACTTATGATGCTGAGTGTTAAGCAAGGAGGTATCAAGGACCATTCTTTGAGTCTTTGGTATGACTCGACCTGGGATTGCCATTAGCAAACACTCTACCGCTAGGCCAATGGGCCAGTCTGGAAGTAAGACAAAAAAAGACCCTAAAAATGGAAAATAGCACTGCCGATCTGAAAAATAAATTCACAAGATCATAACCCATTAACAGACTTTGTGACTTCAAGACAAAACTTTTTAAAAACAAATTCATTTAAAAAAGACTAAAAGTTTGAGAACATTTTCGTTGTAAAAAATAATTATTTACATTTCCTTTCTTTCCATAAAACTTATACATATACTTATAAATTCTTTTATTGTTGTTTGTGTGTTTATTTTATTATTTCACATGTTTACAGCCCTTCAATTCATTCTTAGAAACTATCACATTCATCATCATCATATCGCGTCGCCAGCACGAATCTCCCTGACCCTCTCCCACCACCCGTCCCTATCGCCCATCGCTCCCGGTAGGTCTTCAAGGCTACATCCTGTATCGCCACAGAGCTGTTGTATATGGGTTCTAGCTGGTCGTCCTGCCTTTGCTCTTCCATGTGAAGGGGTCCACTGAAGTATGTCACTTATGAGTTCATCCTTACTTCTCCAGCAGTGTCCAGCATGTCTGGTTCATCTAACTTGGATAGTTTTCGTGATGGGTGGTAGGTGGCCGTACAGCTACTGCTTTGTGTGGTGCTGCCTCCTTGACTTGTTCTATATTGCTCGCAGCATTCTTGTGTAATTGCCGTCAAGCGTTTTCTCCGTACGTCTAGTTAGGGTTCATGTATTGCATCCATATAGCAGTAGCGACACGACCGCTGCTTGAAAAAACTGCGTTTCATTTCATCGGTCGGGTCTGACTTCCATATGACCAATAGGCTATCGTTAGCTGTCCATTTCTTTGCTAGTCGTGTGTTGATGTCTTTCTCGGTTGATGAGACACTGCTTCCTAGGTAGCTGAACTTGTCCTCTAGTTTCAGAGAGCTACCATTTAGTGTGGAGATGTCGCCTCTTTGATTAAAGTACATGTATTTTGTTACTCGCCTGCAGTCAGGATTGAATCTGCAACCTCCAGATGAAAAAAATCGTAATATGAACTCATATAAAAAAATCATACATAATAGTAGTAATCATAGTGGTGTAAGAACATTAAGTTTACAAGAATTCATGGATGTATGGTATTCATGGAAAGTATTACCAGCCTTTTCCTATAATACATTAGGCTATCTCAATGGGATAACCGAATCCAGAATTTTTCGGTAATGAAAACAAAGTCCATTTAGACTATAACGACATATTTTAGACACATTTTTAGTACACATAATTAAGAAATTGCCCAGTCGGCTGGGGAGGAGGCTGTAGAATACACCGACTGCATCTCTGCAGATGAGTAAGGCTCCTCCAACGAGTGTCCTGGATATGACACTAAACAATCCGATGATGAGGTTCCAATAATGGAGCTTTGGAGAATGCGGGGTACTCCTTCATTGCCATCGCACCCAGGTCCACTCTGACTCAAAGAGGTAGCACCTGATAGGGTCCTATCTATGGGTTAAATAGAACTAAACTAGGTACTTATGCTCAACTGAATTATTTGAAATAGAACTGTTTTGACATTTAAACTGTTTGTAAACAAAAACTGTACTTATGTTGAACTGAATTGCTTGAGTAAGTAAGTAAAGTTGGCGACCATAGTCGAGGGTGACCCGAAGGCTCCTTTTCGATAGCTACTACACCAAGGTGTAGGGGAGGGCGCTACTCCTTTACCTGGATTGCTCCACTTTACCCTTGATCCATACCTTATAATGCTGAGTGTTAAGCAAGGAGGCATCAAGTTTCATTTTTTGATTCTTTGATATGACTCGACCTGGGATTGAACCCAGGTCTCCCGGGCCACTGGTGAACACTAGGTCAAGAACTAATTATATGTATAAAACTGGATTTGGCATTAAATAACCTACAACGGTTGATATGCCATAAAACCAAACTCAGCGAGCTTCCAAACCGTCTTTCATCGAGAGGTGATAATTCCCTGCATCTCCCCCAAAATTAAAATAAATAAAAACGTCAACTCTTTTGTCCAGCGAGAATATATTTGAATAAATTAAAAACTCAAACTTTCTATGACTTGCTTCAACAGAGGTGAATGTTAATCAGTCACCTATCAATGCACACACACTTGTGCTGGGTTGCCCGGAGAGTTGGGGTTAGTGGAGGAGATTACGATAAATCCAGGAACTTCATTGTCTAAAAAGTTTGAAAATAATAGACTGGCCAACTTTCAAGTGTCCACTTGCTTCTTCAAGTTCAGTATTTCCTCTTTAATTTTTTCACTTTCTTTTTCACTTTCTTTTTATTATTTGTCTGTTTGTCTGATTACTTCTTTCTTTCTTTCTTACTTTCTTTCATCTGTTTCTTTCTTTCTTTCTTTCTTTCTTTTGTCAGTTCTTTATTTCTTTCTCGCTTTCTTTCTTTTATCAGTTCTTTCTTTTATCCATTCTTTCTTTCTTTCTTTCTTTTTCCAGTTTCTTTCTTTCTTTCTTTCTTTCTTTCTTTCTTTCTTTCTTTTATCCGTTTCTTTCTTTCTTTCTTTCTTTCTATTTGTTTTTTCTTTCTTTTTTATTAGTTTATTTCTTTATTTATATTTTGGTGAGTTTCTTTTTTTTTCAATGTTTCTCTTAGTCACTTTTTTTCTTTAATATGATTCTTTCTTGAGTCAGTTCTTTATTTCTTTCTCGCTTTCTTTCTTTCTTTCTTTCTTTCTTTCTTTTTGTTTATCGTTTTTTTCTTCTAATGATGATTGATATATGTTGAATGTATCCTATATTGTGATATTCTTTCTTTGGGAAAGGTATGAACCCCCTTCTCCTCCCAGCTACTGTTCTTCTAGAAGAATGACTGTAGCATTAAATAACCCAAGAGGTTTGATATACCATTAAACAACAAAACAAATAAACAAAATCAGCCTCTGAGTCGTCGCAGAAAAGTACACAACAACCTCAATTATTTCTCCTTATTGATGCATTTTGAGTATTTTGTTTGCTCTTTAAAAAGATCTGGATTCTCACCGGCTGCTGGATATGGCTTCGTCCAAAATAACAATTAAATTGGCAGTTTAGGACGGATGATGGAAGAGGCTATTTGCTGTAATTGCCAACATCCTCTCCGATTCTTTCCCCTGACTCCCCCCACTTTTTCCCTTTCCGATGAACGTCCTTCTTCTGGGGTCGGTCGGCTGAGTGAAGAAGAGGTTTTTATTGTTTTGGCTGGCCGACCTCGAGACCAAAACGACGACGACCTTCGGGAGATTGGAACAACTGATGTCGCTTAAGTGGAGATGGAATAAATAAATAAACAATAGAAAAAAAATCAATTGTTCCACTTTTATTCGCGGGGAATAAAAATCGACTAAAAAGGCGGGAATATGGAACCAAAAAAAAAAAATCATTTCCTCTTCGTTTCTCTCGAACTCTCGTAGAATAGAGCGAGGGTTCGAATCACAACTAAATTCTGAACTACCAAAGTATTTCTTCTTTCTCTATTTTTAATGTCATATTTAAACTTCGCGGCTTATTCAATGCCAAAGACCGCCTGGTAGAAGAACGGTAGTGGTACTATTTAACCCACAGCTATTGAAAGGATAAGGAGGTTCATATCTTTCCGAAAGAGTATTAGTTCGAAATTGCTCCGCTAGAGTTTGAATTCGCTTACTTCGATGTTGCTGTTCAGTACTTTAGCCATTACACCCCGTAGATTCCCATCCCCATGCAAATTATTTGTTAGAAGAATACTTATAATTCTATAATACTAAGGATTATTATTAGTTACTTGAAACCATATAACTGTGTGCAAGCAAATGATTATTATAAAAATTGAAATAATTACTTGAAATTGGCATAATGGTTAGAGTGTTCCTTCATGGCCCGGGAGACCTGCGTTCGATCCCAGGTCGAGTTATACCAAAGAATCAAAAAATGGTACTTGATGCCTCCTTGCTTAACACTCAGCATTATAAGGTACGGATCAAGGGTAAAGTGGAGCAATCCAGGGAAAGGAGTAGCGCCCTCCCCTACACCTTGGTGTAGTAGCAATCGAAAAGGGAGACTTGGGGTCACCCTCGACTACAGTCGCCATCATAATAATTATTTGTCTAAATTTCTGAGACGAAGCTTGATAATTTTTATTTAGCAAGACACATGGTGCAACAGATAGAGGCGTTTGATTGAAAGGGCTTGAAAGTGAAATCATTTGGGGGTTGCAGGTTCAATCCCAACTACAGGTAAGATAACAGAAAATACTTACTATAGCTTAACGCTTATACCCGATGACGATTAACGGATTTAGAAGAAACTACCCCCGTTGATTAAATAAAGGGTTCGGTTCTAATTTCTGTGTGGACTTCCGAGTTCGAGAAAGCCGAAGAGCGTATCGGTTGAAACGCAATGAATATAGCAATGAAGATACATAGGGTTATTTTATGCCTATAGGTTAAGAAATCACATTCCTCGTAAATTTATGTTTATATTTTGTGTGTTGTTGTTTTTTAATATTGGTTTCTTTGTTTAATGGTATATCAACCTTAGTGGATTAATTAATGCCGAAGCCACCCTTGTAGATGGAGAGCAGTGATACTATTTAACCCATTGCTTGAAGGATAAGGGGATTCAATCCCTTTCGTATGGGTATTAATCCGAAAGTGATCGTAATTGCATGACTGGAGTTCGAACTCGCTCGCTACGATGTCGCTGTTCAGTTCATTAGCCGTTACATTACCGGGATTTTCCCGCCAAAATACATATATGAGACCAAAGAATAGATAGACTGTAAAGCTTCTACAGAAAATAATAAAATATATCTAAAAAATAGTTATAAAAAGTGGAATAAGGAAAATACCATATCTAACTGCATATAAGACCTGTCATTTAAATTCAGTATTACTGTATTATGAAGATAGGCATTATTATTGTATTATGAAGTTAGACAGTATGACTGTATTATGGCGATTGGCATAATGCAGTAGCATTATGAAGATTGGCAATATTACTGTATTATGAAGATAGACAGTATTATTGTATTATGAAGATACGCAGTATTACTGCATTATGAAGTTAGGCAGTATTACTGAATTATAAAGATAGGCAGTATTACTGTATTATGAAGATAGGCTAAACGCACAAACTAGTTGTGTATTGCTCTTGCATAAAGATAGCCAGCAAGATACCTCAAAATAATTCAATCAGATAAGGCGTAGGAAATGGAATCGGCGACCAATGTTCAATCCCTGGACGAGACTGTTAGCGTTTCACTTACTACTAATGATCGAATGAAAGGCATGGATCCATCTGTTCTCTCCTCAACTATGAATAAATAATAAAGCCGACTGTTATTTAGCCGTGGTTAGGAAATCTCCGTATTCAAAACCAGCTGCACTCATCTCAACTAATCAGCCTCGTGTCATATCCTGCTCGTGGCAGAAGGGCTGGGTAAATACTAAGATACCTCAACTTCGTATGGAAGACCGGGATGGTGGTTTTAGAGCAGTTTGTTGTTGTTGTTGTTGTTGTCAAAAAAGTGCATTTTATTGCTCATAAAATGCACTAATTTCAAAACTTGAGACAAAAAGTATTTTTGAATTAATAGATAACAAAAGACTCCCCCCCTCCAAGTTATATTAGAGAGGAAAATTCGGAAAAAAGAAATTGTTTTGTCGAAAAACGAAACAGAAAAAGCAGATTTTCTTCAGAGTTGAGAGAGAGAGAGAGAGAGAGAGAGAGAGAGAGAGAGAGAGAGGAGGAGGATTGAGGAAGAAAAAAAAGGAAAAAAAGAGAGAGGAAAATAAAGTGAATAAAAGAATAAAAAAAAAAAGTGAAGCGTTGACAGAAAGAGAAAGAGAAAATAGAGAAACGAGAAGAAAACAGGCCAACTTATTTAGCAAAATGAAAAAAAAATGAATCACTTTACCTTTCACCTGTAGCTACATGGTCTTCCTAATTCTTAATGGGATGACTATATTGGTGCAGGGATCCACCTCCAGTAATTTTCAGTTTGTTTCTTTGTTTGGAAAGAAGCTGGGCGCCTGCATCAAATATGGTGCTGTTGAGAAAGGTCACGCTGAAAGTAACGGTTCCTGTCTTGATCAAGGAAGTTAAGCAGTGATAAGCCTGTTCAGTTCTTAGATGGGTGACCAAAACTAAAAAAGAAAAAAAAAACTGGTTTGAAATATCCAAAGCAGGAAAAAGATTAGTCAACTACCCAGGGTTTAATGAAGACACTTGAAGAAGGCCGAAGAGTACAGTAGTCGAGATGTTGTTTATATAAAAACCAAAACGATGAAAATTGTCAAAGACGTGTAAATAACATAAAATAACACAAATTCATTGGCAGCATCAATCAAAATATCCTGGACCCTTCTTTAGCTGGACGGAAAAGAATGTGAAAGTAATGGTTTGATCGGTCAGAAAACTCATGACGATATACCGAAATCTAACTGCAAAGATGATACATATATCTAATTGGCTTTGTACGGTAAAAAACAAACAAACTAGGGACAGTAACTGACAGGTGCTATGTAAAGAGAAAAGAAGGCGGATTTAGACTCATTCAGATGAAAGATTTTATCAACTATAATAAGATCTAAGAAGGAGATGCAAGAAATAAAAGAATGTTGATAAAAATGCAAAGGCGAATAAAGAAATGAAAGATTTAAAAGACAGTATAAATCGAAGATAAAATGTCTTTTATGGAGTATGGGAAAATTACTCATGTATATGTAACAGTTAACAGCCAATTCAAAATGAATGAAACACATATTACCTCATATTGCTTATTTAGACAAATAATATAACTGTTTTGTTTTGAGGAAAGAAACCAGGCACCGCCGGTTGGGTATAGTGATTCACTAAGAACTACAAAGGACTTGGGTTCCACCGTGTAGTCAAATGGTATGAGAAGCCGGATTAAGAATAACTTGGGACTTTGGGATCCACACTGAAGATCCAATCTTAGCAAGATTGAATCAAGTTGAATTGATTGATTGATTTTTACGGTATGTCAACCTTTTGCATGACTCGACCTGGGATTGAATCCCAGTCTCCTGGGATGTTTAGAATGTTCGCCAATGTAGTCATACCAAAGATTCAAAAAATGATACTTGATGCCTCCTTGCTTAACACCCAACATTATAAAGTACGGATCAAAGGTAAGTGGAGCAATCCAGGAAAAAGAGTAGCACTTTCCCCTACATGTCCGTGTAGTAGCTATTGAAAAAGGAGCTCTTGGATTGCCCTCGACTACAGTCGGCCAACTTACTTATTTGACCTATAGATGTAACAATACCAAGTGCATAGCCTCTGCGTACGGTGAAAGCTTGATGGAATTCATTACAAAAAATGAAATTAAAAGTAATTTTTCGACCAATCTATGACCCTGGCATTAAGAAATAAAGAAAAACCAAAATTGATCCGATTTGAGGAAGGAAGGTCTATAAAAGACGAGATTCTTTCGAGGTCCAGACAGAGAAAAACGCACAGCCGGACGCTAGCTCATCATTCGACGCCTGCGACATTCAACATCATACAAACTCGTCTTAATCTTTTTACTGCGGCTTTTGGTGGAAGACGCGTGATCCGAGAATCACCATCCCACCAAAATTCCACTTCTTCCATGCCGGCATTCTCCTTCCCTGTCAACATAAACCGTACATTGGAACATTTTTATTTCTCCATTTTACAACCATTCAACACGTCAAATTTCCTAAAATTAACTCATTCCTATGAATACAACAACCGAACATTTTATAGGATACGCAGTTCTTTAGTTTTAGATAAGTTAACTCAGAACACGTAGAACACGTAGATATGAATATTCCAGAAGAAAAAAAAAGATCGAAATCTCACTTCATACTCTTATATTTTTAAACTAATCAACGAAGGACACATAGAATAGAATATTCTAGAAAAAGTGGATCAAAAACTAACTTGTAGAAAAATTTGTCACAGAAACAAAAATAGTTAGGTTCTAAAATAAATAAGTAATTTCTGTGAATCTGATTGGTTAAGTCAGGTCGAAGTTTTTTAGTTCAAAGTTAGAAACCGACGGATCAGCAGACAGGCACATCACAGCACGATATGGTGACGCCAGATGACCTGCTAATACACACAACGATTTAGAGAGTAGGCCAAAATACTAATACATACCAAACCACAAATAAATACACACACATTCACTTTATGTAAATAGGAGCCTATCTTCTCTCTTTACTTTGGACATACTCACACATATATACACATTCAATTTGACTGATAATATTCGTGTTTTACACACGCATATGAACACCAGTTGTATAATCATTACCATTGTCGAGTTGATATAAAAATATTGTTTTTTTAATGTTCTTGCTTTTTGTCAAATTTCTCGTGTCTACGTTGCTTGTACAAATTTGCGTTGTATTATTGTGGAACTAACACCGGAGGTTTTACTATTCGTGGAACTTTGGGAAATGCTATTCCTCCACAATTTTACTTCTCAGTTTCACACACATTTTTCTATTCACTAAAGCAACTATTTGAACATTTTTGTTTCTTTTATTTGTAAATACAGTTGTGGTCTTATGCTAGTCACGGTGCTAAATGTGGCGTGACTAGTCACAGTATTTGTGGCTGTTGTGTTCGTGACTATCACATTTGCTTCCGACTGTTTGCTTTGCCACGTGCTCACGTTTGAAAGATCCACGAAGTGGGGTTGGCACAATTCAGCCGGGTCTTCTTCTAACGGCCAGGTAATATGAGTGGCTAGATTGTCTTGCAATTCAAAGAATAGAGAAATCCCGTTCTTAAATAACAAAGATGTTTTTTTTTTATTGAAACACGTTTGTGAGACAATAAATGACAAACCAACAATGTTTGTTTTCCTGACAAAAAGAAGAAAGAATATCGAGAGAGGAAGAGTGATGATGGGTTGCGGTAAGTATGACACTAATGTCTCTAAAGTCTGTGACTTTGAATTTTTATAAAGTCTGCTGGTTGTTCGGAGTGCCCCGCGTCTAGAATGAATGGGATGCTTCTTTAGCAGTCTTGAGTTTCTTCTTTGTCTCTTTCCTCATCCTTTCTCATGATACGTTTTACCATCCTGTTTTTATAGATGAAAATCTGAACTTTTTTAGGTTTCTGATTGTTTGTACAATAAGAGACAATTACAAGTCATATTCCCATTGGTTAGCCAATCCTAGATCTGGATTATATCTTACAGGTATAGGGAAAACCCTTTTAACTAATGGGAACAGGTTTAGAGCAATGGAGTTGAACTAAAAATTCTCAGCCTCACCTGATTGTATGAGTCATCCCCAGCTCACCTTTATTTAGGGTGAGGTAAAATGAAATCTCCCTTCTGACATTGACCTTTAAGATAAGGACTAGAAAAATATGCTTTATCAAATGACCCGTCTCATCGTTATGATCGATGGAGTTAGATGACAACTGAAAAATTAAATAAATTCGCTAACCTTTAAAATCAAAAATAACTGTCTCGCACTTAACTGACGTTTCCGAACAATCAACTAGCTTTTTAAGTCAATTTAAGAATTGAGTAGCGCCCTTCCCTACGCCCCAGTGTAGTAGCTATTGAAAAGGGAGCATTCGGGTCGCCCTCGACTACGGTCGCTAAAAAAGCCTTGAACAAAAAGATATATATCTTAAGGATCTTTTTGTTTTTGAGATATTTCTATTAATTTTCATATATTTCATAAATTTTATTTTTTTTACATATTAATTAAGTATTTAATCGCACATCGTGTCACACAGTAGTTAACTTTTTCACTCGTCTTCCCGTTTGATTTGTAACTCAGTGTTTTGTCCTTTATTTGCAATCACACGCTTGATATAACAACAATAGAAAACGACTGGGGCGGAAAAGTTGATATCAATGTCCGTATCTGTCTTTTTTGTACTGCGATGGTTTATTTCTCTCTATCTAAAGCTGTGAACTCAGTGCATGCTCTGTTTTCACTCTCTTAAGCGACGACCAAAAAAGGTAGACGCAAATAAACTTTGTATCAAAAGAGCCAACAGAAAGGGTTTTGTGGCTTTACCACTTTTTCTCACAGCGGAGTTACAAAGAGGTTCGACTAACACTTAAGTCGTACTGCAACACTCATAGACTTGTTCGAATCGTGATGGTACAAATGGCTATTTAGTGTCGTCGCGCTACTAGGGTTTTCTGAGAACTTTGGTGCAAGTGTCTATTTGCTGTCGTTGTAGAGGATGACTCAAAATAGATGCAACCCATTAATATGATAATGATTCATTACTGAGACAAACGCAATAACTGTCATTTGTAACACGTCCGTTAAAAATGCGTCCTTTGAGCTAGAGACATCAAATCAATATTTTTTTAATTATTATTATATCAGCTTCCAGGACATCCAATTTCAGTGAAGTGCTTACAAGTATAGCAATTTAATACAAACAATTCAGTTTTTTTTTCATACTGTTAAACGGTTTCATGTATTCCACGCAAATTGTTTTATTTGTATACAGTTCCAAGTATTGCTATGTAATACCGATTCAATTTTAGCACACAATTAAAGGGTTTCAAGTATTGCTATTCAACGCTAATAATAGAATATATATGATCTGATTTGGTTGGGTATTATGGCATATCAACCCTAGTAGGTTATTAAATGCCAAATCTTCTTAATACATATAAATGATTTGTAAACGCATAGTTAGTTAATAGATAATATTTTTAAATGAGCCATAGCTCATTTGTTTGCACACAGTTAAATGTACATATGATATGTAAGTCAATAGTTTGTAAGTAATCTTATTTTTAAATGGGTCAGAGCTAATTTGTTTACACACAAGTAGTGTCATTGTTTGCACATAGTTAAATGGTTCCAAATACCTTAACACAAATAGTTCTATTTAGTATTAATCATTTGTTTGCATTGACTTTAATGGTTTCATTTTATAGAATGAAAGAAAACGGTTTCAAGCTAACAAAGGAAAGAAGCAGACGGTAACCTGCACAAACAATTACGGATGCCGATAACAGCTCTATGCCGATAGAGGATGTAGCCTTGAAGACCTACCGGAGGCGTTGGACGATAGAGGTGGGTGGCAGATGAGGGTCAGGGATATCTGTGCTGATGGTGCGATATGATGATGATTGTTAATGGTTTCAAATGCAACATAAAATTTAACATAAATATACTTTTATTTAGACACTGTAAAATCGTTTCAAGCATCACAATATAACACAAGCAATTCAATTTGTACACACAGTTAAAGAGTTTCAAGTATTCCTAATCAACACTTATAACTCTATTCAACATTACGATTTCTTTGCTAACAGTTAAACGGTTTTAAGTATTGGTATGTATCACTAACAATTCAAATTAAACATCAGTTATTTGTTTAAATTAAATGATCAAACAGTTCTATTTCTAACAATTCAATTTAGCATAAGTCATCTGTTTACACTCAGTTTAAATATCAAACAGTTTCCATTTGAGCCATAGATAGATAAGACCTTATCAGGGGCTACCGCTCCAGAGTGGACCAGGGAGCAATGGCAAAGAAGGGGTACTCTGCATTCTCCAAAGTTCCAGCGTTACTGGAGCCGCATCATCATCATATGGTTTAATGTCATATCTAGGCTACTCGTTGTAGAGGGGGTCTTTCTTACCCCTCTGCATAAATCCAGGCGGTGTATTCTATACAGCCCCAGCTGACTGGCCTCGCGGCAAAAGTGAAGAAAGTGAAGAGCCCACTTTAAGTGGGTGGGGGTTCGGTAAGGCTGTCAGAACCTGTGAAGAGATTTGTTGTCACTCTGTCACCCTTAATGATTGTCCTCAGATATGCAGAAGCATAATGAATAACTTGTCACACTGCGTTTATTTAAAACAAGACTTGTCTTTTGAAAGTTGTCATTTATACAAAAAGCTGTCATTGTTTTTGTTTTTATTGGTTTTTTTTTGTGAGGCGTCAAGAGATGGTGTCAAAGTATTGTGAAAACCGAGCATTTGATTGGCTATCTGGTGTCGCTGTTTTGCAGCAACAGAAGCCATGAAAACTGTTTCTTCCCACGACCAAATGCTTCAATCAAATGGCGGGAGTTGGATTGTTGCCAATGATTTGACGGACAATGGCGGCTTTCATTCGGACCAGATTAAAACACCCAGAAGGGAATAAAAACTGGGACAAGTGATGTGGAGGCTAGGAAGGTTGGATAATTTAATGGAGAAAAGTGGGGATAAAGAAAGAAAGAAAGAAAGAAAGAAAGAAAGAATATTGGAAAAGAACGAACGTTGGAAATTAAGAGAGAGAATGAGGTGGGAAAATGAAAGAGAAAGCAAAAGACAGAGTTGAAAGAGAGAGAGAGAGAAAGAGAAAGAGAGAGAGAGAGAGAGAGAGAGAGAGAAATAGGGAGACAGAAAGAGAACGCAAAAGGCACAGTTGAAAGAGAAACGGAGAAAGATAGATGATAAAATAAGCAGTGAGAAAAGAAAGAAATAATGGAAAAGCGTGAGGAGAGTTTACGTTGAAAGAGAGAGAGAGAGAGAAAGAGTGAAAAGGGGAGAGAGAGAGAGAGAGAGAGAGAGAGAGAGAGAGTGAAAAGGAAAGAGAGAGAAAGAGATGGCAAATTATGGATTGAGAAAAGAAATGAATAATGGAAAAGAGAGACGAGAATGAAGGTTAGAAAGAGAGAGAGAGAGAGAGAGAGAGAGAGAGAAAATGAAGCCAAATTAAAGCAGTTAAAAATTAACAGTGAGAGAATGAGAGAATGAGGGAGAGGAAGAGAGAGAAAGAGAGAGAGAAGAAGGATGATAAAAGGAAAGAGGAAAAGAGAAAAAGAGAAAAACTGACATTAGAAAGAAACAAGTAAGTACAAAAAATGAAGAGAAGAAAAGGAGGAATGAGTGCAAACTGAACTTAAAATCAGATAGAGATAAAGCCAGTGATTGGGCTAATGAGTAAAGTGTTCGCCAATGGTCCGGAGACCGGGTTTCAGTCCCAGCTCAAGTCATGGCAAAGACTCAAAAAAGTACTTGATTCTGCCCTGCTTAACGCTCAGCATTATAAGGTAAGGATCAAGGGTAAAGTAGAGCAATTCAGGGAATAGAGTTGCGTCCTCTCCTATATCTCAGTGTAGAAGTTAATGAAAAAGGAACCTTCGGGTCACCCTCGATTAAGGTCGCCAACTTTACTTTAACTTATATGGAAGAAAATAATGGATAGAAATCCGACAATTTGTGAAGAAAAATTGACAAGTAATCCAAATAGAAAGTGGGGATTTATAGAGAAGCAAAGTCAGTCGATACAATAGCGTTTCGGTTCTGCTGAACCATCATCAGAACTGTGAGGGGTTTTATTAGTGATGTTAAGTGTAGATGGATGTATAAAAAGTGTAAAAATATATAAAAATTTCGAAAAGTTGTACCAGAAAAGTTGGCTGTTTATGACAAGAAAAATTGGCCGTTTGATCAATGAATCAGCATTCGTTTCTTTAAAATACGTCACCTGATATATCAGGTGACGTACAACTTTTCCAAATTTTTATATATTTTTACACTGATGATGGTTCTGCAGAACCGAAACGCTATTGTGTCGACTGACTTTGTTTCTCTATAAATCCCCACTTTCTATTTGGATTACTTGTCAATTTTTCTTTTTTAACTTATATATAGAGAGAGGGGAGGGAAGAGAGAAAGAGGGCGAAAGAAAGAAATGGATGCAAAAGGGAATGTCGAGGAGATCAATCAATTTTTGTTGTGGCCACGTACGAGTTTCGATTCGTGTGTACCCTTCCCCACTCCATACCAAATCGGAAAGGTTAATCAACTTTTGTTTTACAAACGAGATCTTGACAACTTGACGGTCGAAAGCGCCTGTGGCGTAACTGTTATCAATGAAGAAATTAACGATCCAAGTTCAAATGCTGGATAAGACTGCTTACTTTTCACTTCACGCTTTGGAAAATTCATGACTCGATTTCTTCCATCAAGTCCGAGCCCAGTCTACTGGGGCTGTAGAATACTCCGACTACATCTCTGCAGAGGGGCAAAACACCTCCCAAGAGGCTACTGGATATGAAGTTAAACTATCTGATGGTGAAACTTCAGCCTTGAAGATTTTGAAAATATGGAGTACCCCTTCATTGCCATTGCTCCCACGTCTACACTGACTCGGAGTGGAAGCACTTAAAAGGGTCCTATCTATGAGTAAAATAGAATAAACTATGTGTGCAAATAAATGACTGATGTTAAATTGTGACTGCTATATAGCAGTAATTGAAACCATTTAACTATGTGCAAAAAAAGAGCTCAGGCTCGTTTCAGAATGTTATCTACAAAATGTTTACAAATCAGATATATATTTAATATATACGTATAAAAAGGATTTGGCATTAAATAACCTACAATGGTTGATATGCCATAAAACCAAAACAAACCAAACCAACTCATATATATTTAATATATATGTATAAAACCATATATGTCATGTGACGTTGATTTTATGGGATATCAACCATTGTAAGTTATCTAATGCCAAATCCTTTTTATACGTACGTGGTGCCTTCAGTAAGTTTCCAGACTTTTTTGTACAGGCATTTAAAATTGTCATAGACTCTTGAAAATTCAGTATGTTATTGCTATACATTTTATGAGATGACTGACCAATTTTTATGATTTCCGGTTCAAATGAACAGCTACAGCAGCAATTGGAATACACCCTACTAAAGTCTGATTGTCACAGCTGTTGAATTTCAAAGATGAAATCTGGATGTGAGGATACTTTAGAAGAACGATATGCAATAAAATTCTGTTTTAAACTTGGAAAAAATACCACAGAAACGCATGGAACGCTTCAGACTGCTTTTCGACCATCTTGGATGAATCGAGCATCAGTTTTTGAGTGGCATAAGAGATTGAAAGAAGGCAGGGAGTCTGTGAGGGATGATGAGGGGTGAGGGAGGAGTAAGGAAGTCAGAACACCAGAGCTGAGTGGCTAAATAAAAAATTGACCAAAGGGTTAGGGTTAGGGTTACTATTTTGAGGTTTTAAGGGAGTTCAGGAAGAGATTCCGTCGGAAGAGGCCAGCACTCTTCAAATCGGGTCAGTGGCATTTCCACCAGGACAATGCACTAGTCCACAACTCCATCCTTGTCACAGACTATTTGAACAAAATGGACATCAAGACAGGTAATGAGCCTCCCTATTGTCCAGACCTTGTTCCCTGTGACTTTTGCATATTCCCTAAGCTCATGGGCTGTCGCTATGAGACAACTGAGGAGATGAAAGAGGCTGTGACGAAGGTCATTGACACGCTCGCACAATAGGACTTCCATGGGATCTTCCAGAATTTTTTGGAACGGTACAACAAGTGCATTGGAGCCGGAGGAGATTACTTCGAAGGGGACTAGATTATTAACCCATTTATTAACCCATGAAGGTTGATATACCATTAAACAAAGAAATCAATATTAAAAAACATTAACACAAAAAATGTAAACATAAATTTACGAGGAATGTGATTTCTTAACCTATAGGCATAAAATATGTATCTTCATTGTTATATTCATTGCGTTTCAGCCGATACGCTCTTCGGCTTTCTTCGGGTGTTTTATCTCGAACTCGGAAGTCCACACAGAAATTAGAACCGAACCCTTTATTTAATCAACGGGGGTAGTTTCTTCTAAATCCGTTAATCGTCATCGGGTACAAGCGTTAAGCTATAGTAAGTATTTTCTGTTATCTTACCTGTAGTTGGGATTGAACCTGCAACCCCCAAATGATTTCACTTTCAAGCCCTTTCAATCAAACGCCTCTATCTGTTGCACCATGTATCTTGCTAAATAAAAATTATCAAGCTTCGTCTCAGAAATTTAGACAAAAAACTATTATGTTGTTTCAAGTAATTATTTCTATCTTTATAATAGTCGTTTGCTTGCACACAGTTATATGGTTTCAAGTAAGTAATAATAATCCTTAGTAAAGAAATATAGTATTTTTCAAACAAATAATTTGCATGGGGATGGTAATCTTCGGGGAGTAACGACTAAAGTACTGAACTGCCAATGAAGCCGATTCCCTAACCTTCAGTCATAAAATAACACTAGACGGGTTGATAGATAAAATTCATCAAGGTATAGGTTCGGTACTGAGCTCAAGTTTCACCCGCCAATTGGCGTGATCATTATTTAATCGAAAATGCTGGATGTTCGCCTTGATATTCGCCAATTCCCTGAGACTTATTAATTAATATAAATATTTCGCGCTAATTTTTTCTTTGTGCTGATTAGCGTCATCAGATCAAATTATTGCTTCGAAAGGTAAAGGCGCCAATTTTGTCGATTAAATTGGTGGTTATTTTTTGTTTATTTGTTTTTTTATTTTTTGCATAATTACCGTTTTTTTTACATTTTTATATGTTTGTTTGTTTGTTTGTTTCTTTTCTTTTCTTTTCTTTTCTTTTCTTTTTTCTTTGTTCGTTGTACAGTTTTAATTGTTGATATTCAATTGCTGGTCGGCCATGTTGGTTTTGTGTTGATACAATTCTATTATTTAATTTTCCTATTATTTTTTTTATTTTTTTAGCACGTGTGTATATGTGAGTCTTTATTGTAAATTATTATTCCTTCAGTTGTTATTAATCTTATTCATTGTGATTCTGAACTCACACGATGCAGGTTGAATGAGAGAAACTGTGGGTGCGGGAATGGAGTTTAGAGTTTGATGTTTTTGCGATGGAGCGACATCAGATGAGGGAATCTTGCTCAGGTCTCGGGGTCGCGCGTCGTCAAGCCAATGAAATCGAAATCAGAACGACCATAACAACAACAACAACAACAACAACAACAATAATAATAATAATAATAAGAAGAAGAAGAAGAAGAAGAAGAAGAAGAAGAAAAAGAAGAAGAAGAAGAAGAAGAAAAAGAGATGCTAAGGATTGAGATTGAATGTAGAAGAAGAAGAAGAAGAAGAAGAAGAAGAAGAAGAAGAAGAAAAAGTGTGTTGGGGGCATCTAGTAAGATCCGCACACACACACACACACACACACACACATTCGCAACATACACTCGGCTCCTCACACAAATACATTCAGACAAGTCCACTTAACAAACCCATTAGCCTCTTCATCTTCCCTCCTCTTTCTTTCTCTGGTACATACACACACTCACACACTCACACTTGTATACTCACGCGCACACAAAAAAGTAATATATACACATTAGAATGAATAGAATACAATCAGATCTAAACACACAAGCGCATCAAATTCTAAATATTTCCTTAGCCTTCCTTCGACTAAGAAATATTGGAATCCATATAACTGTGCAAAAATATCAAATAGGAATAGTAACTTGAAAGCACTTAATTGTATATAAATTATGATATCATCAAAGCTTTGTGCAAATTATTTATATTAGATAGGAATACTTGATACCATATAAAATGTGTGTTGGCTGGTCTTTTGTTTTGTTTTACGGCGTATCAATACTTTTTGAGTCATTTAACATCGAATTAAATCATTTTGATGAAAGTTTCAAACAATTCAGTTTTGTATAAGTACAGATTTTTGTTTACACACAGTTTCAATGTCAAAACAGTTCTATTTCAACCTTGACCCATAGATAGAACCCTATCAGGTGTTACCACTTCGGGACAGACTGGACCGAAGAGCTATGGCAATGAAGGGGTACTCTGCATTCTCCTAAGCTCCAGCATTACTGGAACCTCTCCATCAGATTGTTTAGTGTCATATCCAAGACACTCATTGGGCAGGATGTCTTACCCCTCTGCAGAGAAGCAGTCGGTGTATTCTACAGACCTTGCCGATTGGGCAAGTGTATAAATTGTTTGTATTACAAAGAAATACTTGATACCCTATAATTATTTGCAAATTGTTTGTATTGGTTAGGAATACTTGATATACAAATGTGCGTAAATTATTTGTATTTGATAAAAATACTTGAAACCATATAGGTGTGTGCAATTGACTGATGTCTCATGGAATTGTTAATGATTCATAGAAATCTTTGAAACCATTTAACTGTGTGCAAATGAATGCGAAATGTTGATTGGTTTGGTTTGGTTTCTTTGTTTAATGGCATATCAACTCTTTTTTTTTTAGGTTATTTAATGCCAAAGCCATTCTCCAAGAAGAACAGTCGTGGTACTATTTAACCCATAGCTGGGAGGATAAGGGGGTTCATACCTTTCCCAAGGGTATTTGGCCGAAAGTGAACGTAATAGCGCGACTGGAGTTCGAACTCGGGTACTACAATTCCGCAGTCCATCGCTTTAACCATTACACCACGAGGACACCCGAGAAATGTTGAATCGAATAATTAGTGTAAAAGACCTATACTTGAAACTCTTTAACTGTGTGTATAAATTGAATGATTGGTCTTACATGACAATACTTTGAACAGTTTGACTGTGTGCAAATGAATGAATAGTGTAAATAGAGTAATTAGTGTTAATACTTTTAACCAATTCACTGTATGCAAACAAATGATTAATATTGAACAGAATTATTAGAGTTAGATAGCAATAATTCAACCATTTAACTGAGTAGAAAAAATAGTAATACTCGAGTAAAACAAATTAGTTCTAACTCATTTAAAAATGAAATTACCTACTAACTTTTCACTTTCAAATCATGTATGTATATCCATTTAAATGCCAGCAAGCAAATGACTGATGTTAAATTGCTATTTTACTTAGCGATACTTGAAACCATTCAACTTTGCGCGAATAAATGGTTAGTAGTAAATAGAATTATTCATATTAGATAGAAATACTTGAAACCATTTAACTGTGGGCTTCAAAAATGAACGCAAGCTTTTTTAGAAATGTAATCAACAAAATGTGTTTACAAATCATATATATTCAATCTATATGCGTAAAGAGGATTTGTCATTAAATGACCTACAAGGGTTGATATGCCATAAATTGCACACGGTTAAATGGTTTCACTTAATTCCAAACAATTCTGTTTAGCATAAGTACAGTTTTGTTTACACACAATAAATCATTGGTTTAAATACAGTTTTTGGTTTACACACAATAGAATGTAAAACAGTTCTATTTCAAACAATTCAATTTAGCATGTCAACAAATTTAAATGGCTGCAAGTATTGCTATGTATCACTAACAATTCAATTAAACATCTGTCATGTGTTCACATACAGTTAAATGATCAAACAGTTCTTGTTGTGATGTGAAAGGTTAACACTGGTTAGTGGCTAATCAAGCTTCACCAGTCATTCTTAATAAGAGATTTATATAGGCTCTCTCTTACACTTATGCTAATAAGGCAGATTAATTTGCCAGCATCACTGCATCTCCCTGAAACGTATAGGTTTTATGCCCCTAGTAGGTCTTGTACTTTTTCAAGTGATTGTTTCATTTTCGGGATTACTTTGCTTTCCTTCTCTCTCTTCCGTTTTCTTTCTCTGGGAGATCTAGATCTGTCCCGTCGTAAACTATAATTAGGGTCGTCTTCTTGCATTATTTGATCTTCATCCGAGTTTTCAAGCTCATTTTGGCCCACTTGGTCATGTATTATTTCGTCTTCAGACGTTTCATTCAGTAAATATTGTTCAAATAAATCATTAACGGAAGGAATCGTAGAGACTTCTTCCTCATTTTGCTCTTCATTTTCGCCCTAAGGCCTTATTTGATCTGTATGGGCTAATATACCGTTCCCCTTTTCTCTCTTCATTATATCTGCATTGTGGCCTTTTTGCATGATAAATTCTGCCCTTTCTGGATTTGATTCTTTGTTCTTTTTGTACCACATTTTTCATTTGTGGAATACGACATCGTTAGCGGAGATCTAATTTGCCTTCTCATTAAAGCTGATGGACTTTCTAGTCTTCCGGCGTGTGGTATTGTGCGATGGTTTAAAAGCAGCCTTTGTAGAAACCCGTTCGATGGCCCTTTGAAATATGGCGCTTTTTGTTTTTATTCCATACGGCATCATTTTCCATTTTAGTAACCCTATTGGTGTATTTACCGTCGTTATTTCGATGAAGTTATTGTCTATTGGTATTTGGTGGTATGCCGTTTTCAAATTTGACTTTCTTAAAACTACAATGGGTGATGCCCACTAGCTACCTCCAGGGGGAAGACAAGTTCAAGAAGGTCCTGTTCTATTAATATTCGTAGTTTTGCTACTACTAATGACAACAAATGTACTGGTAGTTTTTGTGCCTCATAATAAGAGGGGGTGACATTTTCTTTTAATTTTAAACTCGCTTTACAGTTTTTAAACTTTCTGGTTTTTTCGATTTTTTTCTCATTAATCAATTTGGTAGAATCTATGATAAGCACATCGGTTCCAAGAAGTCCGTGGTTCTTTTCATAAATTGTCACAATTATTGGTATTACTTCAAATTTATCTTCAAACTCCAAAGAACCTTCAAAGTATCCTTAAGTTTTTACGACTGACCCATCAAATCGGCGGAGTTGTAAACTGCTCTTTCGTAAAGTTAGCTTTCTAATGCGTTCCCAGAAGTTTTTTGGTAAAAGCAATACCTCACTGCCGGTATCCATTTGCATATCCAAATCGAAGTTGTTGATTTTAACCTTTAGTATAAGGCTTTATCCTTTTGTTCAATATTTTCTACATCTTAGTTTTTGTTTTTTACTGAAAAGACGTCCATATTGGTTTCGTTTTCTTCAACACTTTCAACGTTTTTCATTTTGAATTTGCATACTGCTTGAAAATAGTTCTTTTTTAAACAATTTGTTCAAGTTTCCCATATGCCGGGCATTTTTCCTTTTTATGTCATGTTCACGTTCACCACAATACGAACATCTTTTTAATCTTTTTTAACATGTAAGTATCGGCGAATATCTGTCCGCTGGGTTGACCTTTATAATGGTTGTACTTCTGTTTTAATTCTTGTTGCTTTAAAAAGTCAATGTAGGTTTTTAAAGACATATTTCCTATTTGTAGTTGTGCCGTCCAGTTTTTTCTCCATACGTTTAGTTAGCGTCCACAAAGTGCATCCATATAGCAGTATCGACACAACCGCTTTTTGGAAGAAACTGCGTTTTATTTTATCGGTCAGGACTGACTTCCATATGACCGATAGGCTATCGTTAGCTGTCCATGCCTTTGGTAGTCGCGTGTTGATATCTCTCTCGCTTGATGAGACACTGCTTCCTATTAGTTTCAGAGAGCTATCGTCTTGTGTGGAGATGTCGCCTCTTTGATTACAGCACGTATATTCCGTCTTGTGTGCATTGACATGGAGGCCTATGCCAGTAGCGACTCGTTCCAGACTATGTAGTAGGGTTTCAGTTAATTTCAAACAATTCAGTTTAGCGTAATTAAACAGTTTAGTTCTATTTGTCCCATGGATAGGACCCTATCGGGTGCTACAACTCTGTTCCAGAGTGGACCTGGGAGCGATAGCAGTAAAGGGGTACTCCACATTCCCCAAAGCTCCAACATTACTAGAGCCTCACTATCAGATATTTTAGTATCATATCAGAACACTCGTTGGGAGGGGTTATTATCCCTGAGTAGAGGTGCAGTTGGTGTATTCTACAGCAACATATGTATTAAGAAGAGTTATTTGAATCTATACCTGCTTAAAATGAAGAGTGATTTCGCAATTACATAATCTTAAAGAGGGGAGTCTATGAGGTGTAGTTGCTAAAGTGCTGGACTAGGACATAGTAGTAAACGAGTTCGAACTCCACTCGCACTAATTCGTTCTCTTTCGGACTAGTTATGTAAGTAAAAGTAAAGTTGGCGACCGTAGTCGAGGGCGACCAGAAGGCTCCTTTTTCAATAGCTACTACACCAAGGTGTAGGGGAGGGCGCTACTCCTTTCCCTGGATTGCTCCACTTTACCTTTGATACATACCTTATATCGCTGAGTGTTAAGTTAGGAGGTATCAAGTACCATTTTTTAAAAGTCTTTGATATGACGCGACGTGGGATTTAACCCAGGTCTCCCAGACCATTGGTGAACACTCTACCCACTAGACCAATGAGCCGGTTTATCAGATAGCATTAATCTGTTCTTCTACAAGGGTGGCTTTGGCATTGATTATTCCTCAAGCAGTGTACAGCATGTCTTTTTTGTCCTGGATGGATTTTAGAGATGGGAGGTAGGTAACCGTATAGATGCTGTTTTGTGGGATGTAATATGTATTTCGCAATATATGATGCAAATCTTTTTTAATGTAACAGTTAATATGTATTTGCAATGGGGAAGTAATTTGGTAGAATGGACTTTTTGGTTTTACAAGGGCAACCGACCTAGGAAAAAGAAAGCATTTTGCAATATTAATGAAAGCCCTGCCAAATTAACATAGACTTCATGCCAAAAGCTAAGAGCACTTATGATGTGGATATGTTTGACAATATCCCGGGAGACCGGAGTTCAATCCACGCTCGAGACATACCAAAGACTCAAAAATGATTCTTGATGCTACCTACTTAACACTCAGCATTATAAAGGTACGGATCAAGATTAAAGTGAAGTAATTCAGGGAAAGGGGTAGTACTCTCCCCCATACTTTGGTGTAGTAGCTAATGAAAAGGGAGTCTTCGGGTCACCCTCGACTATGGTTACCAATTTTACTTATATATATTGAGAGAAGTAGTGTTAAAAGGGAGAAAGTCGCAAAGTGGCTTTGGAGTTGGGTAAATACATAGTCTACATTCCTCAGAGATTCAACTTGGGTGAGTACTTTTGGCGTAGTGGCTAACGTGTGGGACAGGGACATTGTATACTGCGAGTTCGAACTCCAGACGCGCTATTAGGTTCACTATCGGACTAATACCCCTGGAAAAGGTATGAGCCCCACTTATCCACCCGCCAGCTATGGGTTAAGTAGTATCATTGTTGTTCTTCTACAAGGATGTCTTTGGTATTGAATAACCCAAGAAGGTTTATATGTCATTAAACAAAGAAACCCACTCACATGCAGTTTAATGCCATGCCAAGGACAAGACTGGGGGTGGGCTTACCCCTTTGCAAACGGAGTAGTTGGCGTTCTCTTAGCCCCGTAAATAAGATTGAATCGTATTTATCATTATCTCCTCAGCAGTTCTTCGTCAATAAAATGCTCAGTTTTCGTAGCTTTGTATCTTGCGAAGATAAATTTAGAAAAACATTGATCAAATCTGGTTTACTGATATTTAATTTGTATTTCATTGAGCAAGCTTGTAAAGTGCAATTGTAAGAAGAACAGCAGTGAATACAGGCGTTGTTCATGCGTTCGTCAAATCCTGCCTTGCAGTGACCTTTGCCAAAGTGTGGTCTGTTCTAAAATGATTAAAGAAAATAAGGGTAATGAAATACTGTAGTATGATTATAATGAAAATTTTGACTTCTCAGAGGGTGAATAATATTTGTAAAGATGAGCTTGCAGGATCAGAGGACAATAATTCACATTTTATTTCCTTTTCAAAATGTTGTGTTCAAAGATAACAATTTTCTCCATATAATAACTGAAAGAAAACTCAACCTATTTGCATTATTTCTTTATATATATAGTCAAAGTTAGTCTAAACATCCATATTTTTATATCAGTCAATGTATGTGTATGAAAAATTATATGAAAATGTAAATGGCAGTACCAGAGGAAGGAAAGGAATTTATTCCCTACAAGTATTTGAAAACAGTTCTTCCCTGTATAATTTTTGGAAGGCACAATGTTTGGAAACATATATAAATACTTTTCATCTTTATCAAATGAGTATAAATTGCAGTGTTTTTATGAGGGTATTTGCAATTTGAGAATCTGATACGAGTATGAAAAGTAACGTTTTCTTTGTTATAGACTTTAGATGACAGACTTAGGAAATTAACACATGCTTGAAAATAGACAATTCAGCCTCTCGTTAATCTACCTAAATATGTTAAACAGCTTGTTTAAAGTTTATTTTACATAAAGTAAAACATAAGAATAGAGTTTTCTGTGAATTTCACACACTATATTATTTCTCTTCTGAAACAATTCACACACTTACAGCGGAGATATCTTCAGATTTGGAATCAGCACGAAAAATACTTTTAGAAACAGTTGAAATTTCTCTGATGAATAAAATGTCCACAGAACTAAAAAATAAGCTTTTTTAAGCCTCTGGCCCATAACCTATTATCAGAAATTGATCCGTATAAAAATATTATATTTTTAAAGTTTATTGTGAGAAGATAGTAAAAAGGGGAGATGCCCAAGGAGGCATAACAAGCAAATAATTTATGAGAGAGAGAGAGAGAGAGAGAGAGAGAGAGAGAGAGAGAGAGAGGGAGAGAGCAGGCTGTGATAGGTATTAAAATGACAACGTCCAGAGTTTAACGGTTTAAGTGGAGAAAGTAACTTCTGAGAGAGAGAGAGAGAGAGAGAGAGAGAGAGAGAGAGAGAGAGAGAGAGAGAGAACGGGCTGTGATAGGTGTTAAAATGACAACGACCAGAGTTTAACGGTTTAACTGGAGAAAGTAACTACTGAGAGAGAGAGAGAGAGAGAGAGAGAGAGAGAGAGAGAGAGCAGGCTGTGATAGGTGTTAAAATGACAACGTCCAGAGTTTAACGGTTTAAGTGGAGAAAGTAACTTCTGAGAGAGAGAGAGAGAGAGAGAGAGAGAGAGAGAGAGAGAGAGAGAGAAGAGAGAGAGAGAGGTGCTGTTGAGAGAGGGAGATCGTCCGACAGAGGGAAGCACTGTTCGAGGCTGACGAGGGTCGGAGAAAGTCGATGAATGAATGAATGCTTAACTAATTGATGATATTAAACTGCGCATATCTCTTTTGTCTGGTGAAGTGAGCACTTGATTGGATAACTGGTGTCGCTAGCTAGCAAAAAAGCCAAGAGCCGAGCCGCGTTGACAGCGTCCCCTCACTAATCAATCAATTGGTCTTAATGAGGCCGGAAGACGCAATGCCAGCCGGGACTGAGCCGGCTACACGCAGTGACCGAGAAGCGAAGAGAAAGTGGGCGGCCATTGCTTGGAACGTTAAAGACGCAGTGCTTTCTTCAGTATGCATTATCAATGACGCTTCTGTTGTACTTACCGGGAAAATGTGTACACAGTTATCTGCTAGTGCGTACTCAGCAACCAGCAAGAGTTTAACGAAATCTCGTTTCTGGTAGAGTGTGTATTCCATGCATAGGAGAACCGTTTACAGTAAAGAGGTTGTGCTCGAAGTAATGCTTGCTAGCCATTTTTATTTCTGGAAATATTACTCGAAGTTAATTGTGTGACGTAATAATTGTTATTAGAATTATGAAATCGAACCGGTGGGCAGCGTTCGAATACTGTGCATGTATCTACCTCTACTCTCCGTCCACGGTTATGGGCAAAAATAATAATGCTGAATGTCTAATCTTGTCAGAGGTAACTGTTCTCGGAAAAAGATTTTGACTTCAAAACCCGTAAAATGTTTGTCCAGTCGGCTGGAGCTGTAGAATACACCGACTGCTTTTCTGCAGCGGGGTAAGACCCCACCCCACAACGAGTGTCCTGGATATGACACAAATCAATCTGATGGTGAGGTTCCAGTGATGCTGGAGCTTTGGAGAATGCGGAGCACCCCTTCATTGCCATTACAGTTCTATTTCAAATAATTCAGTTTAGCATGAGTACATTTTTGTTTGCACAGGTTTAAATATAAAAACAGTCTTATTTCAATCAATTCAGTTCAGCATGAGTACAGTTTAACTGTCAAATACTTCTTTTTGACCCATAGATAGGATTCTATCAAGTGCTACCACTCCGGGCCAGAGTGGACCTCGGCGCGATGACAATGAAGGGGAACTCCGTATTCCCCAAAGCTCCATTACTAGAGCCTCATCTTCAGATTGTTTATTATCATTTCTTGGACACTCGTAGTGGGTGGGTCTTATCTCTCTGCAGAAGTCCAGTGGGTGTATTCTACAGCCCCAGCCGACAGCGCCAGTGGTGTTCAGGGAATCTGTGGTGCTGTGGTGTACCATTCTTCTGTAATTAGCTCATCCTCAGAGTGTAGCTGACACGACTTGGGTTTTGTGGACGATAATCAAAGAGAGAGAAGGAGAAAGAAGGAGGATAGCAAGAGATAAAAGAGAGGAAAGGAGAGCTGGAGGTGAAAGAGAAAAGGAAAAGAGAGCGAAAGATGAAAAAGGAGAGCAAAAGATAAAAGGAAGAACTAGAGGAGAAAAAGAGACGAAAAGAGAAAGATAGGGGGAAGGAGGGCAAGAACTGAAAAAGAGAGGATGAGTGAGTTAGAGGCGAAAGAAAGAAGAGCAATATCTGAAAGACAGAGGGAAGGAGATCAAGAGACGAAAGAAAGAGGGTGGGAGAGTTAGAAGTGAAAAAAAGAAAAGAAAGAGGAAAAAATTGAAGGAAGGAAAGCAAGAGATGAGAGAAGAAAGAAGAGCAAGAAGTAAAAGTGAGCTAGAGGTGAAAGAGAGAGGATGGGAGAGTTAGAGCTGAAAAAGAGAAAAAAGAAAAGCAAAAGGAGAAAGAGAGGGGGAAGGAGAAGCAAAAAAGAGAAAGAGAGAGAAAATGAGAGCAAGAGGTGAAAGAAGAGAGGGGAAATGAACTAAGTGTTAAAGAAGAAAGCGAGGAAGATCTGCAGGGAAAGTAGAGAGAGGAGGAGAAAGGGAGATGAAAGGGAGTGGAAAGAGGAGTCAGAATTGAAAGAGAGAGAGCGAGTGGGAGAGAGAGAGAGAGAGAGAGAGAGAGAGAGGTTAGGGTTAGGGTTTGATAGATATGGACGTGCCATCAGATAAAAATATATCCATTTAAGAATCCGATAAAATAGGTAATTATAAAGATCGAAAAAATTAAATTGTGAATTGAATTACCATGACCAGAAAATCCGGCGAATACTTACGCATGGCATATGGAAACACTGGACAGCTGTTTCGACCTTATTAGGTCTCATCAGCAGTGTATGCCGTTATCTCCACCACTGGATATCGAACCAGCGACCATAGATTGCAGAGACGAAACTACAACTGAGCCAACAGTTCATATCGCACACAAGTGACGCTACATTAACTAGTCATTGTAATTGCGCGGTTAATTAATCTGAATGTGTTACATTCTGAAAGTTACATCTGTACTCTTTACAGAGAACACGGTCACCTCCAGAGCCACGTCTTCGCAAGAGGATTTGAAAAACGCATCCACATAATTATTATGACCTCAAGGGCAAGGATATTGATGTACATTTTTCTTTTTTAAGTAGAGGAAGTATATTGTGAATTGAAAATTAATATGAACAGAAAATGGATTTTCTGGTCTTGGTAATTTTCAACTCACAACATAATTAAAAAGATACCTGGCAGCCCAAGCTTATATGAAATATAATAGATTGCACTTAGTGGAACTGCTGATCTACACAAGAGACTCCTATCAATGTGACGGAAAAATATCACCAAACAGAGGCGATTCTACTCTCTTTAGGTTTGGTTTCTTTGTTTAATAGCATATCAACTCTTTAGAGGTTATTAAGAAAGAAACTGAATCTTTTTGATAGCAATACGAAATAACGCCATAAGGACTATGTTAAAGCAAAAATTGATAAGACATAACAAAATAGCAAATGTAGGTTACGTGGTGACAAAGACGAAACGATCAATCATATAATAATAAGCAAATGTAGAAAACTAGCACAAAAAGTGTATAAGAATAGACACGAATGGGTGGGGAAGGTGATCCACAGGGAATTGTGCAAGAAGTTTAAATTTTACCATGCGAACAAATGGTATATGTACAACCCAGAATCCGTCCAAGAAGATGAGACCCACAAACTTTTCTGGGATTTTGATATACAATCAGATCACCAAATCTCGACCAGACGACCATATTAAGTGATAGTCAAAAAAAAAAAAAAAAAAAAGAAGAGAACCTGCCGAATCGTGGATTTTGCCATCCCAGCAGACCACAATGTAAAACTGAAGGAAAGCGAAAAGATAAGTATCTTGACCTTGCTCGAGAACTGAAAAAAACTATAGAACATGAAAGTGACAGTGATACCAAAGCATTGATAAAAGACTGGAGGAGTTGGAAAGAAGAGGACGGTGGAGACCATCCAAATTACACTATTATTAAGATCAGCCAGAATACTGAGAAGAATCCTAGAGACTTGAAGAGATTTGCTGTCACTCAAACTTCAGTGAGAAACCATCAACTAATTATGGTGTGAAAAACTCTCAAATGAGTAAAATAATAATAAAATAGATTTTGCCGTCCCAGCGGACCAGAGAGTGAAAATCAAAAAGGCGAAATGAGAGATAAGTACTTCGATTTTGCCAAAGAACTAAGAAAGTTATGGAACATGAGAGTGACGGTGATACCAATTGTAACTGGAGCGCTTGGAACGGTCTGAAAGGGCTTGGGAAGGGGACTGAAAGATTTAGAAATCGGAGGACGAGAGGAGACCATCCAATCTACAACACTTGGGATTGACCAGAATCTTGAGGAGAATCGTGGAGACTTGAGGAGACCTGCTGTCTCACAGACTCACGTGAAAGACTATTAGCTAACCATTGTGTGAAAAACTCCCAAGAAGCAATAATGATAATATGTGGAGACAGTTGACCCCATTATAAGCAAATGCAAGAAACGAGCCCAAAAAGAACACAAATCTAGACATGACAGGTGGGATAGGTGATCCTCTGGGAATCGTGCAAGAGATTAACATTGGACTATACATCCAAATGCTATATGCACAAACCAAATTTTGTTCGAGAGAATGAGATGCATAAAATTCTCAAGGATTTTGAGATATTAACAGATTACCTAAACCCGGCTTGAAAAGTAGACCGAGTGATAATTAAGAAAAAAAAAAGATCCTGCCATATAGTTGACTTTGCCATCTTAGTGGGCCATAGACTGAAAGTCAAAGAAAGCGAAAAGAGTGATAACTACTTGGACCTTGCTAGAGAACTAAGAAAGCTATAAAACATAAGGGTAATGGTGATACCAATTGTAATTGGCGCACTTGGAATGTTCACCAAAACCTTCGAAAAAGAGCTGGAGGATAAATTGAGAGAATAAATTGGGAGAATCTAAACTTCAGCCATGCCGAGATTTTCCAGAATACTGAAAAAGATCTTGAAGACCTAAGAAGACTTGCTCTCACTCTGCTTCCATCAATTAACGCTGGTGTGAAAAACTCGCAAGAAATGAAATAATAATAATGTTAACCACATTATAAGCAAATATTAGCTAACCATCGTGTGAAAAACTCCCAAGAAGAAATAATGATAATATGTGGAAACAGTTAACCACATTATAAGCAAATGGACACGGCGACACGAGTTCAAATCCTCCACGAGACTGATTGCATTTGACATTGCACTAATACCATTGGGAAAGGTATGAATCCAATTATTCCCCCTCCAGCTATGGGTAAATAGTAGGGCAGACTGCGTTCTTTAGCCCTGGTTAGGCAACTAGTCTAGGAGAAGGAAAACTCTGAATTCAAACCTGTTAAACTCCGCATAAAAATTGACCTCGTGTCATATCCTGCCCGAGCGGAGGGGTTGGTAAATATGTTGTGATAAGCAAATGCTGCGATCTAGCACAAAAGGGCTACAAGACTAGTCATGACTAGGTGGGAAAGGTGATCCACTGGGAATCATGCAAGAGATTAAAATTTGACTATACTTCCAAATGGTATATTCACAAACCAGAATCTGCCGTGAAGAATGAAACACATAAAATTGCGATCAAAAGGCCATATCAAGAATAAAAGAACAGAACAACTTGTTGATTTTGTTGTTCCGGTGGACCACAGTGAAATGAATAAAAGTTGAAAGATAGACAAATACTCAGATCTTGCCTGAGAAATTAAAAAGCTGTGGGACTTAAAGGTGACGGTGATACCAATTCTAATTTGCGCACTTGGAATTGTCGCGAAAAGCTTGCAAAAAAGACTGGAGGAAATGGGGATCAGAGGTAGAATCAAGACCACGCCAACCACAGCATTGTTAAGTTCAGCCAAAATTCTGAGAAGAGTCCGGGAGACCAGAGAAAACTAGCTGTCACTTAGATTCCGGTGAAAGACTACCAACGAAGCCTAGTGTGAAAAACGTTGCCAGAGTGATAAAAGAAGTTGTGGATCATGAAGGTAACGGTGAAACCAATCCTAGTTAAAGCCCTGGGAACAGTCCCGAAGAACATGAGGAGGAGGAGATTTAGTAAAGTGGAGATTAGAGCTAAAATCGAGACCATAGAGAATCCAGCCCTGTTAAAATCAGTTTGAATACTGTGAAGAGTCCTGGAAACCTGGGAAGACTTGTTGTCTCTCAGACTCCATTAAAAAACGACCAGTTAAAACTGATGTGAAAAACAAGCAAGGCGTAAAATAACAATAAGTGTTCGGTTTGTGGTAACAAGCACAATCAAAGTAATCCTTCAATTTGAAGTTTAAACCTCTCAACAATCAATCCATTCCTCTAACACTTGATCTAAGTCAATAGGAATAACCTTAACCAACTGTGCTGTTTATATTTCATCTCATTTTATTGTTACTGATAATGATGGTACTGTTGATGATGTTAATAATGAACGTTATTAATTTTTGTACTACTGTAATGTTTGTGAGACGTCATGTTGTTGATGATGATGATAACCTTTCTAATATTATAGATGATAATGATGTTGATGGACTGACGTGTTTTGCAGAAACAATGATCATGGTTAATAGAAATGTAGTCATCATCATTGACAACAACAAAATAACAGCCGCATTCATCATCACTATTGTCATCATTAGAGACGTATCGTTTGCTTGGTTTTTGTTTTTTATTTTTGTTTATGTTATAGTTTTGTTTTGTTTTTTGTTTGTTTGTTTGTTTGTTTGTTTGTTTTTGGAAACCCTTATCAGAAAACCTTTTTGTATTTTCCGAAAGAAAGAAATAAAGAATCTTTAATACGAAGGAGGGGTAGGAAGATGGCGCTTTTTCCCCTTATTTTTGTTATTGGTTCAACGCGAGCTGAACCTATGTCGCCTCCATCTTTTTTTTTTCTCGTCGATTAGGTTTTTTTATTGTTTGGGCGGCGACCCCGGGACCCGGGCGAGATTCGAACATCTGATGTCGCTGGAATAGAAAAGGGATGAGTCGGTGCTCCTTCGTCAGACACGAAGGGAGAATGAAGAACGCAATGGCCTTCAGTGACGGTTCGGAAAGACTATGTATGGAAGGAGAAAGAAGGGAAATAAAGGGAGGGGTAGATAAAAAATAAGGAAGAAGGAGCGAGCGTGCGCGCGAGAGAGAGATAGAGAGAGAGACGGGGGAAACGAAGAGGAGAAAAAGGGATTAGTTTGGAGAAAGAAAGAAAGAAAGAAAGAAAGGAAGAAAGAGAGAAAGAAAGAAAGAAAGAGGTTGGAAAAGGCAATAGGGATAGGGAAGAAGAAGAAGAAGAAGAAGAAGAAGAAGAAGAAGAAGAAGAAGAAGAAAGGAAAGGTAGGGTGGGAGAGAGAGAAAAAGAGAAAAATTGGAACAACGAAAAATTAAAAAAAAAAGAAAAAAGAGAAAAAGAGAGCAAGGATGAAATGAGAGGAGGGCAAGAAGAAGAAGAAGAAGAAGAAGAAGAAGAAGAAGAAGGTGAAGGTGAGGGAATAAAGGAAAATAGAAAAAAAGCAGAATAAAAAGAAAGAGGAAAAAGAGAAATAGAAAAAGAGCAAACAAAAAGCAAGGTGGTGCAAAAATAAAGAGGCAGATGCAAAAATACAGAAAGGAATGAGACAAGAGGGGTGGGTGCCTTTAAAAGCTCTGATAACAAAAGAAGGATAATCGTGGGGCCAAGGGAGATAATTCGTCACAATATCTTCATTTCTACTTGATTCTTCATTCATTAGGCTGTATTATTAAAATGTCGCTCGTGGTTGGGTGTCAGGTATCGTCAAGTGAGCATTTGATTGGCTATCTGGTGTCGCTACGGAGCAACCGACCAGGAAGCATAAAGAGGAGTGGGAAGAGGCAAAAGGGGTAGGAGTCCAGTAAAGAGGCAATTTGGCTATTAATTTAGTAATCATTCTATGCTTCTTTTATACTCGATTGCATAAGAGAAGTCTGTCTTATGCAATTTTATTGGGTTGGTGGGTTGGTTTAAAGGCGAAGTGAGTCTTTTTTTTGTATTTATTTTTCAAGCAATTATATGGATTCAAATAAAAATCATTTGGTTGGTATTTTACGATATATCAACCCAAATGGATTATTTAATACCAAATCCTGTTTATATCTCTGTGATTTGTGGGCGAATAGTTTGTAGATAACTTTATTTTTAAACGAGTGGTTAGAGCACAATTGTCACACAGTTAAATGGTTACAGATATTCCTATCTAACACTAATAATTCTATTTGATATAAATCGTTTGATTACACACGGTTAAACGGTTGCAAGTATTCTTGTCAAACACTAATAATTCTATTAATTATAAATCCTTTGCTTGCACATAGTTAAATGGTTTCAAGCATTGCTAATTCTATTAAATATCAATCATTTTTTCGTACACAGTTAAAATGTTTTAAGTATTCCTATCTAACACTAATAATTCTATTTGACATCGTTTGTTTGCACACAGTTAAATAGTTTCAAGTATTCGTATCAAATACTGATAATTGTGTTTGATATTATTCATTTGCTTGTACATAGTTAAATGGTTTCAAGTATTCCTATCCAATACTAATAATTATATTTAATATTAATCATTTGTTTGCACACATTTACATGGTTTCAAGTATTTGAAATGATTAAACAATTCTATTTGACCCAGAGATGGGACCCTAATAAGTCCTACTACTCCGGTTTTGAGTGGACCTGTAAGTAATAGCAATGAAGGGGTACTCTATATTCCTCAAATATTCAAGACTGGGGTATCACCATCAGATGCTGTTTAGTGCCAGGACACTCGTTGGGGTGCAGGCTATGACTCTCCATTGAGGTCTCGTCGGCGTATTCCAAGCTCCTACCGACAGGGCATTTGTAAACAACTATAGCTTTAAGTACATATTCTCAATACATAGAATTTGCACACAGTTAAATGGTTTCAAGTATTCTTATCCAATGCAAACATTTTTTAAACATATCAGTTTGATACACAGATGAGACCAATTATATTCCAGATTAGTATAGACCTGGGATTACTGGTATGTTGTCTAGCACTCCAGCCCTGAAACCTCAACATTGGATGACAATTTGGTTTTATACCGTGACCCCTTTTTTGAGAGGAGAGGTTTTTCTCCTAAACTTGTCTTATGCACTTTTATTGGTTTGCTTGGTCGATCAATTGGTTGGTTTGTTGGCTAGTTTTATGTCACGTCAATATCAATTGATGGCGAAGTCAATTTTTATATGTTATTAATAAGTAACTATATGGTTTCAAGTAACTGATAATAATCCTTAGTAAACAATTATAGCTTCAAGTAACTATTCTTAATTCAAATGATTTGCGCACAGTTATATGGTTTCAGGAATTCCCACCTCTTTTAAGTTTTTAAACAGCCCAGACAGCTGGGGCAATAAAATACACCGACTGCATCTTTGTAGAGGGGTAAGGCCTCCTCCAGCGAGCGTTCTAATATGACTCAAAGCAATTTGATGGTGGACATAACGTTATGAGTATAACAATGAAGATGAAGACAGAAGTCCGAATATTAAAAGTGATGAAAAAAATCTGCTTCCGGCATTAAATAACCCAACAAAGGTTGACGTGCCATCAACCAGTCTTACCCGGTGTAGACAAGTACATCAACTAGTAAATATCAAATCCATTCGTTGAACGCTTCACGTTTTTTAAACGGATTAGATTTTTTGCTTTTGCTAATTCTTATTAATCCTTCCCTTTCTTTTCCTTCTCTTTTAACAAACAAAGGCTCAAAGAAGCGCAATTTTGCATTGAATTTTAGATTAGGTCAAAATAAATATCACCTATGACTACAATAATGTTAATTTCTTTTCTTATTTTCGGAAAAGTAACAACTAAAAACTCAGACTTATTCTGGTCATGTGATTTCCTTCTGCCAATGAACGATCGCCAATACGTTTCCCACGGTTTCTCGAGCTTGTTCCAGCAGTGATAAATTTCAATTTGTCTCCTGTCAAATCATGTGTATAGTATCATATATAGTACTAATTATAAACATAATTAGGGAACATTGTAAAATTATTAATATTAAATAGGAATACCCGAAACCATGTAACTATGCAAATAATTTATTATTTTATTCATTTGAGAGTTTTTCACACCAGCGTGAGCAAATGGTTTTCCAATAGAGTCTGAGTAACAACAAGTCTCCTCAAGTTTCCAGGACTCTTCTTAGTATTCTTGTCGATGTTAACAATACTGTTGTCTGGATGGTCTCCACTCATTCCCTTATTTCAAACTCCTCCTGTCCCTTTATCAATACTTTGGTAACTGCATCTAGTGCACCAATGAAAATGAATGGCTAAGATCACTATTCGTGAAGTTCTTTTTTTTTTTTTTTTTGACTATCTCTAGGTCTGGTCGTCTGGCCAAGATTAAGTGATCAGTTTTTATCTCAGAATCCCTGAAGAGTCTGTGCGTCTCCTTTTCCTGGGCAGATTCTGGGTTGTGTATATACTATTTGTTCGTATGATCAAATTTTAATTTCTTACACAATTCCCAGTGGATACCCTTCCCCACCTAGTCGCAGTTAGTCTTATACTTTTTTGTGCTAGCTTACTGCTTTCGCTTATTATGTGTTTGGTCGCTTCATCTCTATCATCACACAACCTACATTTGCTATTTTGTTGCGTCTTGTCTATTTTTGAGAGTTCTTCACATCAGTTTTAGCTGATGGTTTTTCACAGGAGTTTGAGTGACGGCAACTCTCCTCAAGTCTCTCGGACTCTTCTCAGTATTCTGGCCGTTCTCAATAATGCTGTAGTTTGGATGGTCTCCACTCGTCCTCCTACTTCCAAATCCCCCAGTCCCTTTAATAACCCTTTGGTGATTGTACCAAAAGCACCAATCATGATTGGTATAATTGTCACCTTCATGTTCCATAGTTTTTTCAATTCCCTAGCAAGGTCGAGAAATTTCCCCTTTTTTTTTTTTCACTTTCTTTGTTTTATTTTGTGGTCAGCCGGGACAGCAAAGTCGACAATTTTGCAAGTTCTCTTTTTTTCTGTTGATTATAATGGGGCCTTGTCTTCTGGCCGAGATTAGGTGATCCGTTTGTTTGTCAAAGTCTTATAGGGGTTTATGCATGTCATTTTCTAGGGCAGATGCTGGGTTGTGCCTATACCATTTGTTCATATGGTCAAATTTAAATTTCTTGCTCATCTTCCAGTGGATCACCTTGCTCACCCAGTCGTGTCTAGTCTTATACTCCTTCTGTGCTAACTTTCTGCACTCATTATTATTATTATTATTATTATTCACTCATTAGAGCTTTTCACATCAGCGTAAGCCGATGGTTTTTCACTGGAGTCTGAGTGACAGCAAGTCTTCTCAAGTCTCCAGGACTCTTCTTATTATTCTGGCCGTTCTCAATAATGCTGTCGTTTGGATGGTCCCCACTCGTCCGCCAACTTCCAAGTCCTCTAATCCCTTTAGTAATCATTTAGTTACTGTTCCAAACGCACCAATTACAATTGGTATAATTGTCACCTGCATGTTCCACAGTTTTTTCAATTCCCTAGCAAGGTCGAGGTACTTATCTTTCTTTTCCCTTTCTTTCAGTTTTATTCTGTGGTCAGCCGGGACAGCAAAGTCGACAATTTTGCAAGTTCCTTTTTTTTGTTGATTATTATTCAAGCCGGGATTAGGTGATCCGTTTGTACGTTAAAGTCCCATAGGAGTTTATGCGTGGCATTTTCTAGGACAGGTGCTGGGTTGCGCATATACCATTTGTTAGTATGGTCGAATTTAAATTTTTTACACATTTCCCAGTGAATCACCTTACCGACCCAGTCGTGTCTCGCCTTATACTCCCGCTGTGCTAATTTGCTGCATTCGCTTATTATATGATCGATGGTTTCATCTCAGTCAACACATAGCCTGCATTTGCTATTTTGTTGAATCTTATCTATTCTCGCTTTAGTATGATTGGTTCTTATGGCGTTGTCCTGTGTTGCTATTAGGAGGGAATATGTTTCTTTCTTAAGGTTTCCTTTTCTTAGCCATGTCCAATTATTATTATTATTATTATTATTATTATTATTATTATTATTATTATTATTATCTAATTTTCAGCTTTACCCTTGGTTTCTTTCAATCTCTCACCCAAGACCTAGCGTGAGGGAAGGTTGTGATTATGTACGCTCTATATACTAATTAATGTTTGCTGCTGCCTCTTTCGGGTGATATTTTTGTGTCACATTTATAACATTCTGCTAAGGAGATTAGCTGTTCCACAAAGTGCAATTTTTCTTATTGACTTGGACTGCCAAATATCTTATTAATGTATTTATTTGTACTTTCTTAAGTTATACCCAGAATTCCCACAATTACTGGCACGTTGGTAGTTTTAAGGCGCCACATTTTCCCAGTTTCTATTTCCACATCTTTGTATTTACTTATTGTATTGTTTTGACTGCTATAGTATTATCTGTTGGCGCTGACATGTCAATTAGAAGGCATGTTTATTTCTTATGTATTCTTTAATCACTATATGCTCTTTTATCATTATAATTATTATTTTACTCCTTTGAGAGTTTTTCACACCAGCGTTAGCTGATGGTCTTCCTCTGAAGTTTGCGTGACAGCAAGTCTTCTCAAGTCTCCAGAACTCTTCTCAGTATTCTGGCCGATTTTAATAATGCTGTAATTTAGAGGGTCTCCTCTAGTCCTTTTATTTCTAAGTCCTTCAGTCTCTTTATCAATGTTTTGGTATCACTGCCACTTTTATGTTCCAAAGATTTTTCTGTTCTCTAGCAAGGTCTAGGTACTTATTTCTCTTTTTTGCTTTCCTTCAGTTTTATCATGTAGTCTGCCGGAACGGGAAAGTCCAATATTCGGTTGGTTCTTTATTTTTTTAAATTTTATTTTTTTACGATCTGGTCGTCTGGTCGAGATTAAAGTATCCATTTGTATCTCAAAATCCCAAAGAATTTTGTGTTTCTCATTTTCGAGGACGGATTATGCGTTGTTCATATGGTCAAATTTAAACTTCTTGCATTTTCCCCAGTGGATCATCTTCCCCACCCATTCGTTTCAAATCTTATACTCTTTTTTTGCTAATTTACTGCATTCGCTTATAATGTGATTGATCGTTTCGTCTCAGTCATTACATAATCTACATCTACTATTTAGTTGCGTCTTGTCTATTTTTGCCAATACATAGTCCTTATTGCGTCGTCTTGTGCTGCTATCAAAAGAGATTCAGTTTCTCTCTTAAGGTTTCCCTGTCTTAGCCATGTCCAAGTTTTCTCATGTGTGATTTCGTTTGTCGTTTAAAATGTCCATACAGTTCTTTTTCTTCCCTTTTTTGTGTTCTGTTTATTTTTGTTCTGTTGATACTTGTGTTGTCCTTATTATTTCTAGAGGCTGTAATCAGTCTTCCTCAACACTTTTTTTGTGTAGTCGTTGTATCGATGTATCGATGTTATCTTCAATGCAGGCAAATCCTCTTCCTCATTTTCTTGACCCATGCAGTCTGTCTACGTTATGAGTTTTCTTGTTCTCTGTGTAACATACCCATACATGAATATGTGAAACGTACATATGATGTTCATAAAATGTTCATATATAACATAGGAATCCCGAAACACAAAAACACTTACGACTTCTTAGTTCAGGTACGAAACTTTTTATTACCTTTGAGTTAAAAGGTTTTTCGACATAAGGAGAGAGATACCATCTTTCTATGCTGACTTTTCCATCTGCCCCTCCCCCATCACGTGCGGCTCCCGTAGCGCACAAATTCGTCTGGCCTCGCCCAGGTCTCAATCTCAACTCACTGACTTTTCTCAAATCTCCCCAAATCCTCCGCGCATGCTTCCAGTGCATGACGTCATTCACATCCCCTGGTCACACTTTCAATATGGGATTTTTATTTTGACATCTGTGAATGACACATCCTCCCCGCGTGCGCGTCAACACCTGTGCTCAAGTTTGCACCTAATTAACTAATACACTAAGCGAAAGGTTCTCAGCCTAACTAAACCCAAAGGCAGGATATATAAACGAAATCCCTCAGCCATTATATTACATCTGGTCCATTTGTTTAAGTTCTTCTCTCGTCCACTTTAAGAATAATTCCCAGGTATTTATCTCTTTGATGAAACTTCTGCTATGTTGTTTGGTTTCAAGTAGTTTTATCGTTCTCTTGAAGTTTCTTTTTTTTCTTTTTTCTTTCATCTCCGCATATTTGATGATGTCTGCTTCCAATATTCCAAAGTGTTTGTAAGTTTCCTTTTCTCCGAGCGTTCTGATTTTTCTTTTATTTGGTTGTTCTATTACTTCCGTCATTTGACGTCTTCCGCTTTTCATTATTAGCATTGCGCATTTTTCTTTGCCAAATTCCATCCCAATGTCTTTACTGTATATATCAACGGCTTGAATTAAGGCTTCCATTTCTTTCCATTTTTTGCTAACAGTTTGATTTCGTTCATTTACATTAGATGATTGATTTTTTCTTGGGTTTTATGAAGTTTTTATCCGTCCGCGCATTTCCTAAATATATGACTGAATGGTATCATCGCTATTACAAATAGTAATGGTGACAGTGCATCTCTCTGGAAGATTCCTCTCTGGATTTTCACCCCAATCAAGCTTTTTCCTCCTGCTGTTAGTTCCACGACCCAACTCTTTATGAGGTTTTTCAGTTACAGTTGGAATCACCGTCACCTTCATGTTCCATAGCTTTTTCAACTCTCTAAAAAGTTTCAAGTATTCGGGTATATTTTCACTTTCTTTCATTTTCACTTTGTGTTTCGCGAAAACCGTGTACAACTTATAACTATCAGACCTATTTGCTTCATGCTTTTTAAAGCTGACTGCATTTTCTTGGTCTTCGCTAAGTTTTTATTCTATTCCCTTACTCTCCTTCTCTGGGAACATTCATAGGCTCTGAGAAGTAAGTTTGCATTGAATTTCATGACAAAGTTAAACTAAATATCTCAGCCAAGTCAGCTAGGGCTGTAGAATACACCGACTGCATCTCTGCAGAAGGGTAAGACCTCCTCACCTATTAAACAATCAGATGGCGAGGGTCCAGCGTTGAAGATTTGGGGAATGTGAAGTACTCCTTCATTAAATAACCTACAATGCGTGATATGCTATAAAACCTAAACCAGACCAAATCATATTTAATTAATATATAAGCATAAAGAAGATTTCTCATTAAATAACCTACAATGGTTGATACATCATAAAAGCCAACCAAACCAAATCATATTTATTTAATATATATGTATAAAGAAATTTTGTCATTGAATAACCTACAATGGTTGATATGCCATAAAACCAAACCAAACCAAAACATACATATTTAATATATATGTATAAAGTGGATTTGGCATTAAATACCCTACAATGATTGATATGCCATAAAACCAAATAAACCAAATCATATTTATTGAATATATACGTATAAAGAGATTTTGGCATTTAAAACCTACAATGGTTGATATGCCATAAAACCAAACCAAACCAAACCAAACCAAATCATATATGTTTAATATATGTGTATAAAGAGGATTTGGCATTAAATACCCTACAATGGTCGATATGCCATAAAACCAAACAAAATCTATCAAATAAGAATCGTTACTAAATACAGCCGTGTTTTTGAGGTTTGTTATATGCCCACTGAATATCCTAAATCATGGTTATCCACTTCCGCTCTAAAAGGAGGGGTTCCTAGCCACAACGTTAAACTGCTTCCGGTACTGAGGTTTTAATATTGGAGCTCTGGGGAGTGAAGATTACCTCTCCACTGCCATTACTCTCAGGTCCACTTTGGCCCGGAATGACAGTAAATGTTAGGGTCCCATTTATGTTTCAAATAGATTTGTTTGAAAATTATTGGATAAGAATACATGAAGCCATATCACAATATGCAACAAAAGGATTATTATTGATAAGAAATAGTCACAGTAAACCTTATAATTGTGTACGAATTATTGGAATTTAATTGGAATACTTGAAACGATATAACTGTGTGCAAACTAATTGTAGTTGATATCATTTAACTGTGTGCAAATAAATGATCATTATTGAATAGGAATAGTTACTTTAAACTCGACATTAGCAAGTCTTGAACATTTAGACATTTCTCTAACTGTTAACCCGGGACTGTCTGGTTCTCTCGGGTCAACGACCAGGGTGGGGTGATATCTAGTCCCTCCTCTGATCTGCGTCACTCTGCTCAGAGTTGAAAATTTCCCTCGTTAAACATTCAGAAGACACTCCCTCAACGAGTGACCTGATGATGACACTAAACAATCTGATGGTGAGGTTCCAGTAAGTATCCCTTAATTGCCATCGCTCCCAGGTGTACTCAGGCACAGTATGGTAGCACTTGATAGGGTTCTATCTATGGCTCAAATAGAACTAAAATGCATACTTATGCTAAACTAAATTGTTTGAAATAGAACTGTTTTCACATTTAAACTACATAATCATGCTTAAATGAATTGTTTGAAATGGAAATGTTTTTGTATGTTAAACTGAATTATTTAAAAAGAACTGCTTTTGACATTGAAACTGTACTTACGCTATACTGAATTGTTTGACATTAAATGTGTGTAAGCAAAAATCAATGCTTATACAAAACTGAATTGTTTGAAATAGAACTGTTTGACTGAACTGAAGAGCTTAAAAAAGGAATATTTTTGACAATTAAGCTGTGTACTTATGATAAACTGAATTGTTTGAAATAAAACTGTTCATTTGTATGAAAATGGATTTGACATTAAATAACCCGCAAAGGTTGATATGTCATAAGACCCAACCAAACCCAACCAAGCCAAACCATTCAGAAGAGTCAGGATCATCGAAAGATACAATATATAAAGGGTTATATAAGCTGACAAAACATTTAGAAGAGCCAGGATCATCGAAAGATACAATATATAAAGGGTTATATAAGCTGACAAAACATTTAGAAGAGCCAGGATCATCGGAAAATACCTTACGTAAAGAATTAGACAAGACTTAGAAACATTTAGTAGTGCTAGGATCGTCGAAATATGCCTTATATAAAGAATTACATAAGCTTTAGAAACATTCAAAAGAGCAAGGATCATCGAAATATTCATGTAGAACGTCGCATCAACTTTAAGAGCACAGAATTCTTGAAAGATACCACCATATTTAGAACGTTAAATAAGTAAAAAGTAAAGTTGGTGACCGAACTCGAGGGCGACCCGAAGACTCCCTTTTTATTAGCTACTACATCGAGGTGTAGGGAAGGTTGCTACTCCTTTCCCTGGATTGCTCTACTTTACCCTTGATCTGTACCTTATAATGCTCTGTGTTAAGCAACGAGGCATCAAGTTGCATTTTTTGAGTCTTTGGTATGACTCAACCTGGGATTGAATCCCGGTCTCCCGCGCCATTGGCGAACACTCTTTAAAATAATTTGTTGAAAATTAAAAAACGAAAATAATTTTGATTCATCCCGATTTCTATGTAGTTTATAAGTCTATTTTAAATTCATGTCACACTGTTAATTTCTAACCTTTTTGAGCAAGGCAAAAAAACGATTAATTTGTAATTCTAACCCTGCTGCGAAGTTTCTGTCATGATTTCTTAAGTGAGGGTGTCTGTGAAAATGATTCGTGAAATTTCAGTTCTCAGTTTATTATTACCATCCGAATAAATTTTCATTAATCAAAAAGAAAAAAAAAAACGGCCAAAAGAAACCAATCCTCCGCCCCAACCAACAAACAAAAAAAAAAACACAAACAAAAAAAATCTTAAACATCGTAGTCAAGGGTTATATTTACTTTGGTTTTTGTTTTATGTCATATCAACCATTGTAGGTTATTTAATGCCAAATTCTCTTTATACATATATAAGTAAAGTTGGCGACCGTAGTTGAGGGCAACCAGAAGGCTCCATTTTCAATAGCTTGTACACCGAGGTGTAGGGAAGGGCGCTTCTCCTTTCCCTGGATTGCTCCACTTTACCCTTGATACGTATTGCTGAGTGTTAAACAAGGAGGTATCAAATACTATTTTAAAGTCTTTGACGCGACCGGGAATTGAACCCTGGTTTCCCGGACCATTGGTGGGCACTCTACTCACTAAGCCAATGAGCCGATTTATACATATATAGTAAATTTATATAAATTGCTTTAGTTGGATTTTATGGCATATTAACAGTCGTTGGTTTTTTAATGCCAAATGCTCTTTATACATATATATTTGATATGAATTAAACCAAATCATATATATTTGATATATATGTATAAAGAGGATTTGGCATTAGATAACCTACAATGGTTGATATGCCATAAAACTCAACCCAACCAAATCATATATATTTGATATATATGTATAAAGAGGATTTGGCATTAAATACCCAACAATGGTTGATATTTCTTCCCCCCCCCCCAAAAAAAAACTCGAAGTGAATACCCAACCATCATCATCAAGTCGGGCAGACAGCACGAATTAGCCTGACTCTGTCTGTCTTTGTCTATGTCTCTCCGTCTCTATTATCCATCGCACCCGGCAGGTCTTCCAAATAACATTCTGCGTCCGTACAGAGCTGATGTAAATAAGTTCTTGTTGGTCAACCAGCACTGGCACATCCACATAGACGGACATTACTCATGAGTTCGTCCTTGCTTCTCCAGTAGTGTCCCACATTTATTGTTCGTTTTAGAGATGGGAGAAAGTAGCCGTACAGCTGTTGCTTCGTGGGGTACTGTTTCCAGGATTTGTTCTATATAGCTTGTAGCATTCTTGTGCAGTTCCCATCGAGCTTTTTCTCTGTGCGTTTTGGTTGGCTGGTTGATTGATTGAGTTTTATGGCAAATCAACCTTTGTAAGTTATTTGATGCCAAATCCATTTTTATACAAAAAACAGTTCTATTTCAAACAATTCAGTTTATATTAAGTACACAGTTTAATTGTCAAAAACATTTCTATTTCAAGTTATTCACTTTAGTCAAACAGTTCTAATTCAAACAGTTTAGTTTAGTATAAGTATAGTTTTTGTCTACACACAGTTAAATGTCTAAGCAGTTCTATTTCGAACTATTCAGTTTATTGTTGTACAGTTTCAATGTCAAAAAACAGTTCTATTTCAAACAATTCAGTTTAGCATAAGTATGCAGTTTAGTTCTATTTGACCATATCAGGTGCTAACACACCGGGCCAGGGTGGAACTGAAAGCGATGGCAATGAAGAGGTACTCCGCATTCCCCAAAGCTCCAGCATTACTGGAACCTCACCATCAGATTGTTTAATGTCATATCAGGACTTTCGTTGAGTTAGAGGGTTCTTACCCCTCTGCAGAGAAGCAGTCGGTATATTCTACAGCCCCTGCCGACAAAGCAATCAATAGATTTTATCACCGTTCATGTGGTGCATGTATACAGTAGTGTTGACACAACCGCTGCTTGGAAGAATTTGCCCTTAAAAATGCCGTAAGTTTGGGGACAAACACTTTAGAATTAGCGTGACCAACACACGGAAGAATTTGACTCTTTTGTGAAGTCATTAAAGAATTTAAAGAATATTTTATTCTCGATTTGTAAAGAACAACAAATACAATTTATAAAATTATTTATCTACGCAATGGTATACATTTTTTTGATAAAAATATGTAACTGTATTGTATGTACATTTTAATGTGTTTTTATTTTATCTTAAATTCTTTTTAGCTTCTTTTATATTTTATTGTTAAATTTTTTGTTTGTTTTCGTTTGTTTTATGGCACGTCAACCATGTATTAAGTATACATGATTTAGTTGTTTTTTATGGTATATGAACCATTGTTGGTTATTTAATACCAAATCCTCTTTATACATATATATTAAATATATATGATTTGGTTTGTTTTGTTTTATGGCATATCAACCATTGTAGGTTATTTAAAGTCAAATCCTCTTTATACTTATATATTAAATAAATATGATTTGGTTTGGTGGTTTTTATGGTATATCAACTATTGTAGGTTATTTAATGCCAAATCCATTTTTTTTACAAATAAACATTTCTAAATCAAACAATTCAGTTTAGTATAAGTATAGTTTTTTTATACACACAGTTAAATATCAAAACAGATCTATTTCAAATAATTCAGTTTAGCATGTGTACACAATTCAAATGTCAAGCGGTTCTATTTAACCCATAGATAGGACCCTATCAGGAGCTGCCACTCTAAGCCAGAGTTGACCTGGGAGCAATGGCAATAAAAGGGTACTCTGCATTCCCCAAAGCTCCAGCATTATTTTAGCCTCACCATCAGATTGTTTAGTGTCATATCCAGGACACTCGTTGGGGAAGTCTTACCTCTATGCATAGATGCAGGCAGTGTATTCTTCAGCCCCAATCGACGGGGCATAACTTTTTTTGTTTCATTTAGTAATTTACTAAGCTTCTTGCTTCAGCGCTTCGGGTGGTGTAATGGTTAGCTAGGTAGACTAGCAAATCTTTACGAACGACTTTGAGTCTCATTATGTGCTCTTTTCATATGACCTTGTGCTACATCTAAACAAAAAAGCATTATAAATTTCAACGAAGCTTCTTGCTTTGATGTGGCACAAGGCTGTATGAAACTCGTGAAGATTTGCTAGTCTAGCTTGCTAAGTTTAAATATATTTTTGAGGAAGAATTAATCTGTTTCACATTCCATTATGACAACTTAGGAGACGCTGCTCTGTGACGCAATGTCGGACTGTAGTGTTTACGTAACTACTACGTGGAAGAATTTACCCTTAAAAATGACTTAAGTATGACAACAAACTCCTTACAATTAGCGAAACCAACATGAGGCTGTTTGAGATCGCTCAAAGAAAATTTAGTCACGAAAAGTGACGCTTAGGTGAATATGACATCGGCTGAAATGATATAAAGCGGGGTGTTTCTGTGGTTGTATGCCAATTTAAAGAGTCATTCGTCTCTTTCAATATAGGTAGTGAAATCGGATCAGGTGGTCTGTCGAGTTATTCTAGGGAGAGTAAGGTCTGCTCACCTGACCAGGTGCGATTGTAAATTAAATGGAAGACTTATAAATGGACTGAAAGTAGAACAGAGTCACACACACACACACACACACACACACACACATACATACATACATACACAGACACTTTAATTGATGCAATCACATCCAAATCTATACACACACGAGGCTGCTTGCATTTCAAATTGCGCTAATACTCTTGAGAAAGTTATACATCCAATTAATCTCCCTCCAGTTATGAGTAAATAGTAGGGTGGATTAGGATCTTTAACTTTAGTATGGCAACCAATCTAGGAGAAAGAAAGATCTGAATTTAAACTTGTTGAACTCCACTTAGAATTTGATCTTTTGTTGCAAACTGCTCATTCAAAAGGGTTTGGTGAATACACACACACACACACACACACATATATATATATATATATATATGTATGTGTGTGTGTGTGTGTGTGTATTCCGTACATACTCGTGTAATTCTTACTTTTTGTCTTCTTTCTTTCTTTCTTTCTCCCACTCTTTTACTTACGTCTTTATCTGCTTGAGAAAAAAAAAGAGGTATTTTTGTTTTATCTTTCTTTTTCTCTCCCCACCCTCTCTCTCTCTCTCTCTCTCTCTCTCTCTCTCTTCTCTCCTCTTTCTGTCTGTCTATCTTATCACCTGTCCAAACAATACGAACAACTATTCGCACTTATCAATACAAATATATGCACGGATCTATGTTTCTTAGTTTTCAGCATACACGTGCACGCACACTCACATACACACGCATACCACTACACACACACATACACACACATACACACACACTCTTGCTTCAACCCCACCTCTCTCTCTTCGTACGATCACGTCTTTTCGTTCTCATTGTTCTTTACGCACACACACACACACACACACACACACACACACACACACACACACACACACACACACACACACACACAAAACACACTCACAAGCACACCAGATACACAAATGCGTGCACTCAAACACACACATTAATGCAGCCACATACAGAAATACACATACATACACACATACACACGCCAGCATACCTATACAAACGCATAAACACAAACACACATTCAGACACACTAGCCTCTCTCTCTCTCTCTCTCTCTCTCTCTCTCTCTCTTTCTCTCTCTCTTCTTTGATCCGATTACGTCTTTTGGTTCCCATTATTCTTTAACTGACAATAATGTCTTCGAACCCCCCACCTAATTCCTCTAAGACCCCCTCATCACCACCACAACCATCGCCCTCTACCGTCACCCCGAATCATGTTTCGGCGACAGGATTACCACTTACCAAGAAAGCCGTCGTATCTGTTCGGACAAGTTAACCTGTTGTTAGACGAACCTTCTCCTCGGTACACAACATTGAATTCTTAACTCTCTCGAATTTTAAAACCCTACGACAATCAGCAAGTTTCATAAAAAATTTTCAAACTAGCCTCAACCAAAGATCTTTACTCTACACTCTTTAAGGCTGTCTCTCCGTTTCAGACATTCGTTGTACGCGATTCCTTCGTTTATTTATTTTTGCGAGAAAATGCTGCTCCTGACATTATTTTGTACGTCTGAGATTAACTTCAATTATACCTGCAATAACTAACTGGCAACCAATCTTCATACTTAACACGTTCACCGTTGCTTACCTGTTTGCTACACCAGTTACCTGAATTATTCTTTCTGACAATTCCCTGAGAGATTTTCATTATGGAGGCCATATTTTCCAAGCGTCTGATTATTTAACAATGTTTAAAATTCCGAAAAAAATTCCTGGATACCAAACTTCTTACAAGGTGAAAACAAAACGGAACAGGAAATATTTCCAAGGCATATTTACCCAAACCTTCCGCCATGGGAAGAATGTGACATAAAGTCAATTTTTTAGCGGAGTACAGCTGTTTTGAATTTAGTTTGTATTCTTGTAGACTGGTTACCTTGGCAGGCTAAATAATCAGTTACCTGAATTTTTCTTTCTGATAATTCCCTGAGAGATTTTCATTATGGAGGCCATCTTTTCCAAGCGTCTGATTATTTAACATTGTCTAAAATTCCGAAAAAAATTCCAGGATACCAAACTTCTTACAAGGTGAAAACAAAACGGAACAGGAAATATTTCCAAGGCATATTCACCCAAACCTACCGCCATGGGAAGAATGTGACATAAGGTCAATTTTTTAGCGGAGTACAGCTGTTTTGAATTTAGTTTGTATTCTTGTAGACTGGTTACCTTGCCAGGCTAAATAATCGAATTTGGCCTGGTTTAAATTCGGAGTTATTCTTTCTCCTAACCAAGGATAGAATCCAATCTGCTCAAATATTTTCCCCTTGCTAGTAGGGAGAACTGATGGGTTTATCCATTTCCCGATGGCATTTGCGATAAGCGAAATGCAAACAGCTTCGTACAGGATTTGAACTCAGATTACTGATTCCTTTTCTTATGGCGATAACAGTGATGCTAAGTGTGCCACCAGTGTATGATCCAAGCGGTTTCAAATATATGAACCAATTACTCTTCTTTTGTTTTTTGTTTCTTTTTTTAATACAAACATAGATGTTGAAGAAAACGGCGTCTCTTCTTCATGGACCAATACATTTCACTAAATTTACATCCGGTGGCATTTTTTATCTGCTAAGATAGTAATTCAGTTTAAACATAATTTTTATTGCTTCTTGTTGGGTAGAAAAATATTTATTTTGCTAATGAAATTTAAAAAAATTGTACAACAGAATTTTCTTCTTAAATCAATTTCTTTACGATAACGAAATATTTCCCGGATTTTTGAACTATTCTTTTTCTGGCTCTAGACAAGAGACAGAATCATTCTGGATAAACGGATATCAACGGATTTTGTTATACAGAGTTTGCAGTTTAGTGTGTTAACAAGATTATATCAGATTATTGAATCTGGTGGGGAAAGATTTTTATCAAGTGTTCGCATGAGACAATTCACAAAATATTTAATGGATCAATGTATTGTAAGTACCTGGCTATATATAATTCGATTTTCATAACTGTTTATATATATATATATATATATATATATATATATATATATATTCATTATTGGTTATATACTTTTTTCTTCCACTCTCTGTTTCTCTGTTGGTTTTTTTTTTGTAGTTCTGATCACGGCTTTTGATTCGTGTTATACTGAATACCAGTATTTGAACCGCACTTAATTCCAAGATATATATATATATATATATATATATATATATATATATATATATATGACAATTTTTAAAACCGGATAAAGACTCTCAACTCAGAGTTTCACGATCATCTGAGGAGCAAGTATTCAACACCTAGCACAACTGGAGGTGCCCGTGGTGTAGTCGTTATCGTCGTAGGAAATGAACACGGCGACTCGAGTTCAAATCCTGGACGAGACTGATTGCATTTCACATAGCACTAATATCCTTGGGAAAGGTATGAATCCAATTATTCTCCCTCCAGCTAAGGGTAAATAGTAGGACAGACTAGGTTCTTCAGCCATGGTGAGGCAACTAGTCTAGGAGAAGGAAAACTCTGAATTCAAACCTGTTAAACTCCGCTTCAAAATTGACCTAGTGTCATATCCTGCCCGAGCGGAGGGGTTGGGTAAATAGTACCTAGCACAACTAAAAATGTTTTTGCGTTAAATTATAATAATAATTATATATATATATATATATATATATATTTATATATATATATATAATTATGATTCAATATATATCATTATTATTATGATTATTATTTTGATTATAACTAATATATTATCAAATTAATATATTATAAGATTTTAATTATAATTATTGTTTAGATATATATACTGTTGGTGACCTTCGTCGAGGGTCACACGAAGGCTTATTTTCAATAGCAATTACACCGAGGTATAGGGGAGGGCGCTACTTCATTCCCTGGATTGCTCCACTTTACCCTCGATCCTTACATTATTATGCTGAGCGTTAAGCAAGGCGGCATCAAGTACCATTTTTTGAGTCTTTGGTATGACTCAACCTGGGATTGAACCCCAGTCTCCCGGAAAGTTGGCGAACACTGTACTCATTAGGCCAATTATATATATATATATAGATAGATAGATAGATTATGTTCATGATTAAAATTTAAAGCAGCCAATCCTGGATATGACACTAAACAATCTGATGGTGAGGCTCCAATAACTCTGGAGCTTTGGAGAATGCAGAGAACCCCTTTATTGTCATCGCTCCCTGATCCACTCTGTCTCGGAAGGGTAAGACTTGATAGGGTCCTATCTATGGGTAAAATAGAACTAAACAGTGTGCTTATACTAAAGTGAGATGTTTGAAATAGAACTGTTTTATCATTTAAAGTGCGTACTCATGCCAAAGAGAATTGTTTGAAATAGAACTGTTCCTATATTCAAACTACGTACTTATGCTAAGCTGAATTGCTTGAAATAGAACTGTATATATTGTTAAGCATCAAACCAAATCTTGTTCACCCAGCTATAGGTTAAATATTATCCCTGCTGATCTTCTTCTAGCATGACTTTTGCATTGAATAACCTACAGTGGTTGATCTCCCATAAAAAGTAAGAAACTAAACCATTTAAATTGATGTGGAGATGGAATAAAAATTACTGACATTTTTATCTTGAACATTTTAAAAAATTAGTCTGGATTCAGATTTGTCATCACGTCGATTGTAAAAGATAAAGTCTCATTTAATACTGACCTTGTGCCAAATATCTATTTACCGAGCCATAATGTAAGGCATCTACTGAGGATCAAATTCATTACTTAGTTGTAACACTCTACTAGACTAACATAATAACCATTGTCACACAGAGAGGAACCTACAAGATGAGTATATATGTGAAGCAGGAAGTTCCTTGTGGCGTAATGGCAAAAGTGCTGAACTGCAGACTTAAAGTGAGTTCAAACTCCAGTCGCACTATTTCGTTCACCTTTGGACTAATACCTTCGCTTATAGGATAAATAGTATCACTGCTGCTCTTCTACAATGCTTTGGCATTAATTAACCCGCGAAGGTCGATATTTCATTAAAACAAAAAAGCCAAGAGAATAGATTTCAGTAGATAATTTAAGTGACATTATCTAGACCATCTATCAACCCATTGGATTCTCCATGCAAAAGCTGTCCATTCTGACACGGACGCTTCTATTTAGAAAGATGGAGAGTATTCAAATTAGCATTGGTTATTCTCGTTAAATCGAGAATTTGAATGATTGAAAAAATCACATCCAGAAGTAATCTAGACCCCATCACAAGTTATCATTAAATTGCAAACTGTACTGGAAATTACTTTATTCACTAAGTTTGATGATTTTAAATGTATTGTGCTAACAAAACTCTTGCATTGATTTTCCGTTTTCGCTAGGTTGAGGTTAGATATATATATATATAGATAGATAGATATAGATATATTTACATGTGTGTATGTGTATGTATGTGTGTGTGTAATATTAAAACGAGAATAGGATATGTTGGACCAGAGCCGTGGCTCGTGCCCTGCTGGTCTATTCTGCTCATCAGCTCACATGGTGCTTTTGTGAGCCGATGAGTCTGAGCTGGACATGGACCCAAACATGAGTCCAGGCACGTATGCCAGATAATAGCTTAAACTGGATCACGGGGTCAAGTGCTATACGGTGTCAATAATGCAGCTCGTCAACCCGAAGGTGGCCTAGCCGAAGCTGGGGGCCTTCCAGCATCGATTCTGCCTTAGATGGACAATGCCCCGTCCGACACGAATGCCAGACGGCCCGGCTAAAAAAAATAAAATATTGGTGGCAAAGCCAACAGCAAATTAATGAAGTTGGCCTTATCCCCAAAGTAAGGGCAGGTATTAATGCCGTGCTCACTGTATATTAGTCACTCTACATGGACTGATATATACACACACACACACACACATATATATATATATATATATATATATATATATATAATATATATATAATAGTATAATCCAGATTGATAAGGGGCTTCATGTCTTTCTCAAGAGTATCAGTCCAACTGAAAGCAAATGTATAAGCGTGACAGGAATTCGAGCTCGCTTACTTCGAGGCCACAGTCCAGCACGTTTGCAACTACGCCACGGAGACCCCCTCAACTATTTTGCTGGATAATTGATTGTTTATACTTTGTTTTTGTTTGTTTAAGTTTTTTGGGTGGGGGAGTCTGTAGAAGAAAGATCAAAAGCCAATCCCACACAAAGGTGCCCAAGTAAAGATTTGTATAAACATGTTTCTCTGCCGATGGCAAAAAAACAAAAAAACAAAAAACAAAAAACAAAAAACAAAAAAAAAAAAACAGATTGAAGCATAGCTAAGTAGTACAGATATCGGAGTTGAGGTTTCTCTCGGTCCAAGAACCTTATCCCTTTCGCAGACAGATAATTCTTTTAATCCTAGCAGAGAGGCTGGATTACTAGGGTTATTCAATAGATAAAGTGAAATTTTGCCTAAGGGGTTAACAAAAGAAGCACATTTTACAAATGTACATTTTTCAAGGAAATCAATTGGGACGAATTCTTTCATATCCGAGAAGACATACAGCGTGGCCCTCGTCACAGACCGCTGCACCCAGACCTTTTTATATCCGGAGAGTCAATGTATTTTCATTTCATGGACTGTATTTTCAATTCAGGCTCGTAGTGGTAAACCCATGTTCAGCCTATTTGAAAACATTTTTTCTCTTTACACAGTACTCATTCTTCTCTAAATTTCTCATGGTTTGCACCTTTCAGCTACCAAAAATTTGATGACAGACCTTTGTTCAAGTCTGGTATAATCTGTTTGATTTTCTACCATTTTGAATAGCCTCAAAACAAATATTTTTTCTGAGATTAAAATAATTTTTGCTTTCGACCTATTCCAGACCATGTCCAAATTACAAAAATTATTTATTGAATGACCCTTGTATTTTCAGAAAATTTGCTAAATAGAGGGTATGTTCAAACAAGTCAATTATATATATATATATATATGTATTTTTTCATCCTTTTTTCATCATGTCGTGCTGGTAGCACGGATATCCCTGACCCTTTCTCGTCACTTTTCCCTATCGTTCATCGCCTCTGGCAGGTCTTCTGGACTACATCCCGTATCCTCACATAGTTGCTGAATGTATGTTCGTGCTGGTCGTCCTGCTTTTGCTCGACCGTGTGTGGGGGTCCGTTAGAGTACATCACTTATGAGTTCGTCCCTGCTTCTCCACCAGTATCCTGCATGTCTGGTTCGTCTAACTTGAATAGTTTTCGTGATTGGAGGCAGGTAGCCGTATAGTTGATGTCTTGTGGGGTGTTGCCGCCAGGACTTGTTCAAGATTGCTCGCAGCATTCTTGTGCAATTGCCGTTTAGCTTCTTCTCCAGCCGTTTTTTTAGAGTCCATGTAGTGCATCCATATAGCAGTATCGATGCGACCGCTGTCTGGAAGAAACTGCGTTTCATTTTATCGGTGAGGTCTGATTTCCATATAATCGATAGCCTATTGATAGCTGTCCATGCTTTCGTTAACTTCGTGTCGATGTCCTTTTTGGTTGATGAGACGCTGCTTCCTAGGTAAGTGAATTTGTTTACTAGTTTAAGAGGGGTTCCGTCTAAAGTGGAGATGTCACCCGTTTGATTATAGCACATATATTCCGTTTTGCGGCTGCTCGTTCCAAACTATGCAGTAGTGTTTCGGCTTGGTTGGGTGTATTTGCCAGTATCGCTATGTCATCGGCGTAGTCGGCGTCGGTAATTGTTTTTGCGGGGTAATCAGCAATTAAGATGAAAGTTGGTTGGAATTTATGACTTATCTACTCGTGTGGTTATTCAATGCCAAATCCTTTTTATTCATATTCATAGAGAGACAGCAAATATATGATTTGTAAATACATAGTTTGCAGATAATATTTTTAAACGAGCCAGAGCTCATAAGTTTCCACGCAGCTATATGGTTTCAAGTATTTCAATCAAACGCTAATAATTCAATCTAATATTAATCATTTGTTCGCACACAATTAAATGACAATATCTTCCTTTTGTAGGTTATTTAATGCCAAATCCATTTTTTTTTACAAAAAGCATTTCTAAATCAAACAATTCAGTTTAGTATAAGTATACAGTTTAATAGTCAAAAACGTTTCTATTTTAAGCTATTCAGTTTGGTCAAACAGTTCTAATTCAAACAATTCAATTTAGTATAAGTATAGTTTTTGTCTACACACATATTCTAAAACACGCATGTTCTATTTCAAACATACATATACACACAAATACACACAAACGCGCCAATACACACTCGTACATACAAATACACACTTACACACACAAACACAAATACACAAGCATAGATACAAACACACACACGTATACATACACACAAAGAAACACACACACACACACACACACATACACACACACACACACACACACACACAAACACACACATCTTCGGCAGAGATGTCATCATTTACAACGTGTGGCATAGTTTGACAACAAGTTAGAAGTATGGAGCTAAAGTATAAAACGAAATTACATCCTGAGGTAATGTTCGAGTTTTTAAGATCGATGGAGTGTGGTGTACCTCTTCAGAAGGTTTAGAAGTATGGAGTATTCAGTGTGGATCGAAATCCCTAACAATGGTCAGCCAGCTTTGCTCGCTAATCACTGTACTACACAAGGAGCCTATAAAAAAATGCAAAATAGCTTAGATTTTATACAAGACTACAAGTATGGTGCCTTTAGTGAGGACTGAACTCAAACTTCGGCATAGTCGTAAGCTTATTAAGTAGCCCTGTAAAGTGCCTAGTTATATTAATTTAGCCCAACTCTCCAACATGGGAAGGATGTGACACAAGGTCAATTTTTGAGCGGAATTAAGCTGGTTTGAATTCAGAGTTTTTCTTCTCTTAGACTAGTTGTCTAACCAAGGCTAAAGAACCTAGTCTGACTAACTATCTATCCATAGCGACTATTGTAGACTATTTTGGGATTTTTTTAAAAGAATTATTCCCCCACCTCGCTTAAGCTCTTCTCAATTTTATAACTTTTACAGTGGAGCAAACATGATATTACGTGTGAGTATTATGAAACGAGAAAATAAAGACTTAGAAAAATCATGTGGTTGGTGGGTTGGTTGGTCGGTTTTACGGCACGTCAAACCTTGTAGAGTTATTCTATGCCCTAGTTTAACCATATAGTCTCCATTTAACATAAACTTCCTTATCTCAAACAAATCTAGTTGACTCATATGTACTACAACTCCGGGTCAGAGTGGATCTGGGAGTAATGGAAATAAAAAGATATTCCACATTCCTCAGAGCTGCAGAACTGGAGCCTCACCACCAGATGCAGTTGAGTATCATCGCTACGATTCCCCTTTTCTTTTTGGGAGCAGTCTTATCTCACCGCAGAGGATGCAGTCGGTATACTCTTGGTTTGGTTTGGGTTTATGGCATATCAACCATTATAGGTTATTTAATACCAACTCCTCTTTAGACATATATATATTTTTTTCATCATACAACGTGTGAAAGCACGTGCGATACCCTAACCTCATCAGCCGCCAACCAGGGTGATAACACAGTTTCAGTAGCTCAAGGCGGTACTCTTTAGACATATATATCAAAATATATTTGATTTGTAAACATATTTTGTTGATAACGTATTCAAAAGAGCCTAAGCTCATTCTTTTGCACATAGTTAAATTGTTCCAGGTATTGCTATGTATCATTAACAATTTAATTAAGCATCAGTCATTTGTTTACACACAGTTAAATGTAAAAACAGTTCTATTTCAAACAATTTAGTTTAGTATGAGTTAACAAAGTTAAATTGTTCCAGGTATTGCTACGAATCACTAACAATTCAATTAAACGTCTGTCACTTTTTTACACACCGTTATTTGACTAAACAGTTCTATTTCTAACAATTCAATTTAGCATAAGCCATTTGTTTGTACACAATTTAAGTGTCAAACAGTTTTATTTGACCCATAGATATGACTCTTAGGTGCTACAACTCCGGGACAGAGTGGACCTTGGAGCGATGGCAATAAAGAGGTACTCCGCTTTCCCCAAAGCTCTAGCATTACTGGATCCTCAACATCAGATTATTTAGTGTCATAACCAGGACACTCACTGAGGAGTGGGTCTTACCCCTCTGCAGTGATGCAGTCGGTGTTTTTTTTACAGCCCCAGCCGACTGTTTTTTTGGCCTCACCGAGAGAACATATGGTATAGGTGGGTTGGGTTTTATGGCATATCAAACTTTGTAGGTTATTTAACGCCATATCCATTTTCATGCTAATAGTCAGTTCTGTTTCAAACAATTCAGTTTAAAATGAGTACACTGTTTAATTGTCAAAAACATTTCTATCTAAAGCTATTCAGTTTATTCAAACAGTTCTAATTCAGCTAATTCAGTTTAGTATAAGTACAGATTTTGTTTACATAGTTTTCAGTTAAGTGTAAGTACAGTTTCAATGTCAAAAACAGTTCCATTTCAAACATTTCAGTTTAGCAAAAGCACGCAGTTTAAATGTAAATAGACAGTTTAATTGTGAAAAACATTTCTATTTCAAGCTATTCAGTTTTGTCAAACAGTTCTAATTCAAACAATTCAGTTTCGCGTCAGTACGCAGTTAGTTCCATTTTACCCATAGATAGGGTCCTATCAGGTTCTACCATTTCGGGCTAGAGTGGACCTGGGGGTAATGGCAATAAAGAGGTGCTCTGCATTTCCCAAAGCTCCAGCATTACTGAAGTCTCACCATTAGATTGTTTAGTGTCATATCAGAGGTGCAGTCGGTGTATTCTACAGTCCCAGCCGATTGGGCAAGAGAGAACATATCACGCTGTCAACATTTGTAGCAGAAATAATGGACACCAGGGGGAAGAGACATAAACGTCAGTCTTTCCACAATGTTTATCAACTATTTAATATAATGGAGGGTATATAAACTTTTATTCTTAGTAGATAGCAACCGGATAAAAGTTGAACCATATTAAAGGAGCCTGTTGGCATAATGGTTAGAGTGCTCGCCAGTGGTTCGGGACACCCGGGTTCAATTGCAGGCCAAAAAATTTGTACTTAATGCCTCATTGCTTAATACTCAGAATTATCCTATTTACCACCCCCTCCGCTCAGGCAGGATATGACACTAGGTCAATTTTAAAGCGGAGTTTAACAGGTTTGAATTCAGAGTTTTCCTTTCCTTGACTAGTTGCCTAATCAAGGCTGAAGAACCTAGTCTGTCCTACTATTTACCCATAGCTGGAGGGAGAATAATTGGATTCATACCTTTCCCAAGGGTATTAGTGCTATGTGAAATGCAATCAGTCTCGTCCAGGATTTGAACTCGAGTCGCCGTGTTCATTTCCTACGACGATAACAATTACACCACGGGCACCTCCATAATACTCAGAATTATAAGGTATGGATCAAGGGTAAGTGGAGCAATGCGGGGAAAAGAGTAGTGCCCTCCCCGACATCTCGGTGTAGTAGCAATTGAATAGATGTTTCGGATCTCCCTCGACTGCAGTCGGCCAACTTATTTACTTAGAGTACTCCTTCACTTCCATTACTCCCATGTCCACTCTGACCTGGAGTTGTTGTGTCCGTTTTGGTCCCATCTATGGGTCAAATAGAACTATTTAAAAATTATTAGTACTAGATAGGAATACTTGAAACCTGCTGGTAGCGCAAGAAAATGAAAGGAAAAAATAGCAGATCGGCGAATATTCCTCTCCGTCATTCTTTCTTGATGGGGGTGAGTTCCATGGAGTAGAGGATAAAGATCGTTGTAAGGAAGTTCGAATTCCAATCACGCTATTCCCTTTGAATTAATTCTTAGAGGAAAGTTATAAACCCTCATTATCCCCCCAGCTATGTGTTAAATAGTCCCACTACCGTTCTTCTACAAGGATGGTTTTGGCATTAAATAACCTACAAAGGTATCATCATCATCATCATCATCATCATCATCAAGTCGTGCCGCTAGCATGGATATCCCTGACCCTCTCTCGCCACTTCTCCCAATTGTTCATCGCCTCTGGCAGGTCTTCAGGGCTACATCCCGTATCCTCACATAGCTGCTGAATGTATGTTCGAGCTGGTCGTCCTGCTTTTGCCAGGCCATATGTGGGGGTCCATTGGAGTACATCACTTATGAGTTCGTCCCTGCTTAAAGGTATATATACCACTAAACAAAGAAATCTTACCTTCTCCTTCTCGTTAGAAACTGTCATTGAAACAAAAGCAAGAAAAACATTGACAAAAATGTTGATGTAAAAAAAAGACCAAAAAGTAAAAAGTGAAAAAAATTAAGAAAAATAATCTTATCACGTAAAACTGAAATTTGCATAAGCCTTATTGTTTCTCAAAATCTTCTCTTTTTTTTTTACAGAACCTCGCTTACTACTCTCCCATTACCTGCATCCAAACAGTAAAAAGTTTTTACTCCTTTTGAGAGTACACTGCATCTACTGACCCGTGGTCTGATTTCAATATCGGTGGTCGAAAATTCAATATGGACGCTTCTTCAATGAAAAAGTAAAATGCCTGTCTGAGAAACCCAAAGATTTAGGTTTCACTTGCAAACAATTATTAAAAAAATACTTGTGCCTGTGGGAAACCAAAGCTTACACAAACTCAAGGTGAAATTTATGGTTAGATTTCAATGAGCTTGTATCAGTGGTCGAAAATTCTATATGGACGCTTCTTCAATGAAAAAGTAAAATGGCTGACTGAGAAACCCAAAGATTCAGATTCCAATAAAAACTCGTGCCTTTTGGGAAATAAAATTTACACCCACCTAACTTGAAATTTAAATAATTACAAATCTCCAATGAATGCATGAAAATAGGTGTGGGTTGATTGATAAGATAAATAATCATATACTTAGAGCACTAAAAGAGAATTATATATTAAGCTTTCTGCTTAGATGTAGCACCAGGTTGCATGAATGGGGCACTCACTGACACTCGAACTCACCTCATGAAGGTTTGCTAGTTTAACTCGCTAACCATTACACCACCCGAGTCCAGCTTAGTTTCTTTTTATGATAATACAATGTTTTGTAATGAGCAGATCCTATTCGCGGTAAAACTTAATGGTCGAAACTAATACTACTGTAAATACGATGAAAAATATTAATCCAATTTTTGTTAATTAATTCTTTCGTTAAGAATTCTTACACTATCAACATCGCCTTCTTAAATTGTCTTTTTTCTTTTAAGAAAACAGTTGGCCAATGTATAACAATTTTAAGAACAGTGCTGAATATCTCGTCTAATTTCATTCACTCGATTATCGGCCTATTCTCAAGCTCTTAATGTATTAACCAAATGTGTCGATTGTAATGTATGGTAAGATTTGTATTGTCTAACGAAATACGCCATTTCCTAAACTAAATTACTCTAACATAAATGTATGGGTATCCTGAATGTAGGCTGATATTATTAAAAGAATCACTAAATTTTGCCAAAACTGTTTTTGCTTAAACAAAAAACCCCAAAAAACAAAACAAAACAAAACCAAACAAAAAAACCCAAACAAAAAAAACATAGGTTTTACGAAAAGCACTAAATTTTAATAAAGAACACTAAATTTACTAAAACTGATTTTAGTAATTTTTTTCAAACCTACAAAATTTACTAAAACTGATTCTACTAAATTTTACTACAAAATACTAAATTCATTAAAACTGATTTTAGTTAATTTAAAAAAAAAACCTACAAAATTTACTAAAACTGATTCTACTAAATTTTACTACAAAACACTAAATTTATTAAAATTGATTTTAGTCAAATTAAAAAAAAAAAAACCTACAAAATTTACTAAAACTGATTCTACTGAATTTTACAACACAACGCTAAATTTACTAAAACTTATTTAAGTAAAAACTTTTAAAACCAACAAAATTTACTACAACTGATTTTACAAAATTTTCGGAAATCTTCTGATTTTACTGGATGTTGCACAAAATAACACTTCAAAATAGAATCAAGCAAATTCAAGACACTTATGTATGAAATCTATCTAAAAAAGTAATAAAACTATTTTTTTAAAAATTCAGGATAGTGACTCTTATTGAACTTGAATGAAAGTAAGTACATTTCGTTCATTTTGCCTCTCAGTATTTATCTTTACTGTAAATGTATTTTGTTCCTAAATTAATCAAATTAAATCAGTAACTTTACATTTAGTTTTTATCAATCGAGAAACGAAGACCTGACTGCGTTTATGGTGTCGAGTGGCTTTAATAAGACCCTATATCAAAGGTTTGGCGCAGTTTAACTTTTCGAGCGGAATGTTTTTGTCAGTAAAGTATTTACCAACTTCTGCACAGATAGGGTATGACACAAGGTCAATTTTAAAACAGAGTTTAACAGGTTTGAATTCAGAGTTTTCATTCTCCTAGTCTGGTTGCTCAAAGCTAAAGAACCCAGCCTACTCGACTATTTGCCCATAGCTGGAGGGAGAATAATTGGCATTAGTGCTATGTGAAATGCAACCAGCCTAGTCCAGGATTTGAATTCGTGTTGCTGTATCCATTTCCTACAAAATAACTATTACACTAAAACCACTTCTCTTTTGTCAGTGAACTATCTTATGCTATTACCGTTAACACAGACGTCATATTTTTGACAAAGCTGATAAATTAGTCATCAGAAACACTCATGGCTATAGAAACTAGAAAAGAAAAATCATATATCTATGTCCATTCGTCCACATTACAATAACCAGGACTGTTTTTGATAACATTTTCATAAAACACGTTTTATAAAGATTTTATTGATATCTACTCATACTGTTATATCATGGGGGACACTTGCCAGCAAACACCGCTATTAAAATGCTTTGCTGGACATACCAAAATGACGAATAATTTAATACCCAAATCAACTTCGGTGACCGATTTGCACAATTTACAGATTACCGGAAGTAATCGTCTCCAACCTTTTTCTGGAATGTGGGAAGTTAACAAAAATGGACATCAGAACGAGACTCGACCGGAAATGGTCAGACTTTCTATGGATTCTTCTTTTTCACTGTTGAGGTCTGACTTCGGCTTCAAACGGGAACGGACAGATACGTTCGAAGGGCTCCTAAGACAAAACCACCATGTTTTTTACGTTAGAAGCGACGGCTTAGAGGAAAAATTCCGCCAGGTAGCATCTAGACATTTAGAGGCGTTG
>OY757942.1:42196569-42384069 GCA_963585895.1 Sepioteuthis lessoniana | reverse complement strand
TACTTGGATTTTGTAAGAAAGCTAGAAAAACTGGGCTACACGAAAGTGACGATGATACCAATTGTAATTGGTGCACTTAGGAAGGAGAATAGAAGAATTGGAAATCAGAGGAAGAATGGAGAACCTCCAGACAACAGATCGTCTAGAATACTGAGAAGAATTCGGTAGATTTGCGGAGATTTACTGTCTGTCATACTCCCGTAAAAGATCACCAGCGTTAGAAATGTTCACAAAGAGAGTAGTGATAATAATTTGGGTACACATATTTGAGTGGTTTGAAGTATTAAAATCGACGATAAAAACATATAAAGACTTTCTTAGCGGTACTGTTAATTTTATTAGTTGTACCCAACCGTCAGACACGTAATATGAAACCCTAATTTGTTTCGCTTTTATTAACTATTTTTACATGATGTTAGGATTATAAAATGTGTTGGTGGTTCAATCTCTCAGTTTTGGGTACTGTAATGGAAAAAAAAAAAAAGAAAAAAAGAAAAGATAGAAAACAAGTAATCAAAAAAACATATATATAACGATAAGCAAATATGTATTAGTTTTTATTTACATTTAATGACATAGATGCTTATCTGCGACCACTGGTTTCATGCCGTCTTTATTAGGCAATCATCAGGCAGAAAAAACTGGATCATTGCCGTATGAAGACAACATGAAACCGGTGGTCGTAGATAAGCACCCATGCTATTGAATATATATATAAATTAATATATGTTTATTTATAATTATATTATATAATAGGTCTATGACAGATATTGAGCACACTTCAAATCATACCGCATTGGGTTTGCCACAAACCCACCAAGTGAGATAGTGACAACCATACACTGTTGTTATCTATCTATCTATGTAAAAAAAATTGTTGTATGTCCAAAGAGAGTATAAAAATATCTATATATATGAGTTGATCCACGAAGAGATTTGTATATTTTAGGATTTATAAATAATTTAATCCTAAAAAATACAAATATCTTCGTGAACCTACTTATATATATATATATATATATATATATATATATATATATATATATATATATCTTTTTATATCGAATTAAAAATAAAAAAATTCCCTTCCTTGGTGTCTTTATAAATTCATTTCTTGTTGTTTAACCATCATTAGATGTAGACGAAAGAAAGCTTTTATTAGGGCCTTCTTATATTGCTTCTGGCGAGAATGGATTTGAAAAAATTCCTATTTTTTATTCTTTTAGTTAAGATAATTAAAATAATTTTTTGATATATTTTTTCATATTTTTTTGAATAGAAAAAAAAAAATTTAACGGTGGAGATATATTTATAATTATTTTTCATTTATACAAGGTTTATACAATTTTATAAAAGAAAACGTTAACCCTAATATAAATACTACTGAAAATTAAAAAAACAAATCCCGGAAAAAGTAAAAAGTGGAATGCGACTTATTAAGATTTATAGATAAAATCTACATTCATACTACCGTTGAAATTATTATGCTTTATCAATATTAAATAATATAATCCGTGTTACCAGGAAATAATAATTCAATGCTGATCTTAATTTACAAAAATTTATCCTAACTATAAAAATTATAGTAAAAATTCATATAAATATAAAGAAGAAATTAACACATCGAATGTCAATCGTAATAAGTAAAGAATTACTTTGTAATAGATATTTTATTAAAGTATATATATGTTTTATTAATGTAACTAATAATTTATAATAAAAATAAAGTAGATATCCACTTCTTAAATTTTTGTTTACTTATAGAAAAAACGGTATAATAAAAACGGTGTAGTACCGGGATAATTCCCACTTGTTATAAGTCTATTAATCTTATTTTTTATGCATTTATTATCATTTTTTAAGTTTCATTTTTTATCATATTATCTTATAAAAAACATATATTTATATTTTATTCATTAAATTTAATTGTACTCTTTATTTGGAAATTTTTTTTTAATAAATTAATTATCATTTTGATTATTTTCTAAAAAGTATTGATTAGTATTCCAATCTATAGAATTAAAAATATATGTAAGAAAAAAAAGTAAACTTGGCGACGTTAGTCGACGGTGACCCGAAAGCTCCCTTTTCGATTGCTACTACACCAAGGTATAGGGGATGGCGCTACTCCTTTCCCTGGATTGCTCCACTTTACCCTTGATCCGTACCTTATAATGCCGAGTGTTAAGCGAACACTCTAACCATCATGCCAAAGTCTGGTATTAAGAAATATATATATATAAATCACTTAATTAATGGTAGTTGAATATATTTAATGTTGATAATATATCAAGTTAAATTATACGAAGAATTTAGTTCTATATCTACATGCCGAAATCATTTCTGTTCTAGTATAAATCAAATTTCCTTTTAAATATTTTACTACACATATTTTCTCTTCTAAGCATAAATGACATTTACCATGTTAACTGTTGAGGAGGGTCTTTTAATCATTTTCTAATTTATAATAGGTGTTCATCCAAGTTCTATCAGATCCAAGTAATAGGGCAGTTTAAGGTGGTCATACCTATGTATGCCTTACCATTATTATCATTTTCTTTAGTTGAAATGTTGGCTTGATATGTAATATTATCAAGGTTACATTTATTTCCTAGTTGGCATTCATTTTTTATTTCACAATTACATGAATGTCTTAAGTTGTCATTGTTTTTACATTCCAGTTTATTTATCAATTTTTTGTTGTGGCTGTCAATTATTTTAGATATATTGTTAATACAAGAATAACTAATTTTTTCATTATTCTTATAAATCATTTTTCTATGCGGGTTATTATCTTTAAAATGTTTGTTTATTAAACCTTAAAAATCTTTTCCCTATATTGATATTAGAGTTAGCAAAAAGGAGGGTTAAACTAGATAATATTTCTACGTCTATTTTTATCAATATTTTCTTTATTTTATAAACCATATTTATTTTATCATTAGTTCCATTGTTTCTTCTACATTTGTGATCATTGTTTCCTATATTATCGTCCCTATTTATGTGATGTCTTTTGGCTTCTAAATATTTAAGTTCATTTTTATAACCGCTATTATGTAAAGCTTCACAGTAAAACCCCTTGTGATTATTAAATATGTTTTTAGAAGATGATAATCTGTTAATTCTGATATTAATCGCATTAGGAATTTGTTTAACTATGGATGCAGGGTGGTTAGAGGTAATATTAAAATATGTTTGTATAGCATTAGTCTCAATAAATGGTTTGTAAGAATTTTCTCTTAAATTGAGAGTTACGGCTAAAAATCAGCTTTCAAGTTACAACTAAGCTCTATCTTTAACCCCATATATTTAAATGCCCTAATGACTTTCTTTTGTATTTTTGATGTTAGAGGTCCATTGTTACTTGAGAAAGAAATTAATCCATCTTCTCTATTAATTCCGACGTTATTCAAATTTAAAAACCTTCCTAGGGTGTCTAAATTGCGGATTAGTAGGAATATACATTTTAGACACTCTAGCTAGGTTTTCAGATTTTTAAATATATATATATATATATATATATATATATATATATATATATACATACATATATATATATATATATATTTAAAATCTAATAACTTACCAAGATTTATATATATATATATATATATATATATATTCGTCAATGGTCCGGAAGACTAGGGTTAAATCCTAGGTTGAGTCATACCAAAGACTCAAAAATATTACTTGATATCTCCTTGCTTAACAATCAGCATTATAAAGTACGGATCAAGGGCAAGAGGAAGCAATCCAAGGAAAGGAGTAACGCTCTATTCAATACCTCAGTGTAGTAGATATTGAAAAGGGAGCCTCCGGGTTGCCCTCGACTTTGGTCGGCCAACTAACTATATATATATATGTATATATATGTGTATATATTACCAAACCTTCTTACAAGGGCAGAACACGAGAGAAGGTCAATTTTTGGCGAAATGCAAGGGATCTGAATTGAGTTTTCCTTCTTCTCCTTTGGTTGCTACACTCAGACTAAAGAGACGCGTCTGCCCTAGAATGGATTGATTGATGTATGGACAATTAATTGGTTTTCATACTAATCAAAAATGTTAATTTTTATATAAAAAATGACGCTTAGAAGCCGAAAAATTTGATTCTGTATTTTTTTTCTTTTTTTACCATTCAGTGCCATCGAATAAAACGCGATTTTTGTCTTTGAAATAGCTGACGATATAAGATATATTTTGCCATGCAAAACTTGTAGATTAATTCAAGAAAGACTTTTTCTCTTGGATTATTGAAAATTATTTTTTATCGAATTAAAATCATAGATTAGTTATCTACTTTTGATTTCTTTTCTAACCAAATTGAATCTTATGAATAAAACGATAAAATATACAAGTTTTCAGTACTCAATAAAAATTTGTATTCATTGTTACTCACTTTCGTTTTTATTTCTTTTGAGTGAATTTCAGTTACTTTCCGGCATTCTATTCTACGGAATTTATTTATATTTAACTTATGTCTATATTGCTAAACTATGTCTACAAGCAAAGCATTATCTTTCTGGATTACTTACACGATAGGGATGCTTGTACTGATATAAGATTCCTTACAGCTAATTACTATCGCCTTGCATTACACATACATATTAGCATCATTGATATACTTTCTGTCTACATACACATACACACACAAAATATATCATTGAATTTAAAGCAATACGAACTGCTATGAGCTATTTTCTTGTCAACAGTATATTGAGGCATATTAATACCATTAACTATTATAAATTTTTCTTATTAAGAAAAGACATTGTAACTTTTGTTTTTTTCAACAAACTTTTCATTCAAGTTTAAGGAATAAAATTTATTGAATTTGTAGAACTGTGTTTTTATTTATCATTACACACTTTTTCTCTACATCTATCACGTCCAATACTTTAAATATACACCTTACTAGATTCGGACGCCGGAGCGTGTCGTCATTAATATGTTTTGCTCGGGTCATTCAACATCATACTCCCCTCGCCAAGCAGATCCTATCAGAAACGATCAGTCTATAATACGCTCTTCTGTTTACGCAAAAGGAGAGAAAGGAAAAAAATTACTTGGCTAGTTATTAATTTGGATGATTATAGTCCACTCATCTACGCATCTGATTGGTTGTTGCAAACAACCAGTCAAATGCGCGACACAGTCTATTTTAGTGGTTTTCGGGGACATTAACACTTTTAAACCTCTAATTGGTTCGTAATTATCCATTTGCACAGCTTCCGTCTTCCTGTCGAATAAGCCGCTCTCACTCGAACAGGGCGCAAGGTTTTGTGAGTAAGTTTTTTACTTTTTTTTTTTTGGTTTCCCCCTCCACCCACAAAATATCCCCTCTATACAAGGAGATTAGTATGAAGTGAAACTCTAACATCCTCATCCATGATTTGAACACAGCAAGGTTTGGACGATTAAAAGATTATCTTTAAGGTGAGTATTAATGACAGATATATTACCTGGAGTAAAGGCAACAAAGGATTACGACTCGAAGGCGTTTAGTGTCATACACAGTACACTACCCATTTACAGTAGGAGCTAGTTGGTAGGTTAGTTGGTTGGTTGGTCGTTTTGTTTTATGGCATACCAACTCTTTTTGGGTCATTTAACGCCGAATTGAATTTTAAACAATTCAGTTTAGTATAAGTATAGTTTTTGGTTTACACACTGTTAAATGTTAAAATAGTTCAATTAAATGTCAAAACAGTTCAGTTAAATGTCAAAACTGTTCTATTTCAAACAATTCAGTTTATGATAAGTACCCAGTTTCAATGTCAAAAACAGTTCTATTTCAAACAACTCAGTTTAGCATAAGCACGCAGTTTAAATGTCAAAACAGTTGAATTTCAAACAATTCAGTTTGACATAAGAACACAGTTTAGTTCTATTTGACCCATAGATAGAATCCTGTCAGGTGCTACCACTCCGGTCAAGAGTGGACTTAGCAGCCATAGCAATGAAGTACTCCGCATTCCCCAAAGCTCCAGCATTAGTGGAAGTTCCCCATTCGAATGTTTTGTGTCATATCCAGGACACTCGTTTGGGGGGGGGGGAGGGGTTTACTCCTCTGCAGAGACGTAGTCGGTGTATTGTACAGTCCCAGCCAACAGGGCAATCGGGAGGGGGGTGTTACCACTCTGGAGAGGATACAGTTGTGGACTCCTGCACAATGATTGTCTCTTGCTACAGTCTCATCCAATACCAGTGATGAAACGGACATCATCAACTTTTACAGCGATTTATCTTCTCTTGCTCTATACATTCCCGAACACGTTGTAATCATAGTTGTAGATATGAATACACAAATAGGCAAAGATCAAAATAATGAATTTGGATTACACAATCTGCAAAATATAGATGGTAAATATTCAGTAGACTTTTTTTTTTTAACTTAAGAACGGTCTTTAGTGCTTAAACGCTAAATTTAAGAAAAGAGAGCGAAAACTATGGATATATACTTACCTAAACAATGCTTTAGCACAGCTAGACGATGTACCAGGAATAGGAATTAGATAAATAGAGCTCTGAACTGTGAGGCACACTCCGCATTTCAAAGAGGATCTTCCGTTCACAGGTTCACCAGTAGAGTGCATACCAACCAAAACAAGAACCAAATGTAGAGTTCTATAGGAGTCACTAGTAGTTAGGAGAAAAAAAACGAGATAACTTTAAAAAAGCATCCTTAATCGATAAAAGAAGCCCAACAAGAGCCAACGCGCAGAAAGAACTAATCAACACAAAAAGAACAACTAGAATACATTCAAGTCCAAATCGATAAATATAGAGAATCAAGAATAGCATGGCAGAAGTAAATGAGGTGTTCAGTAGGAAGAACACCTTGAGAATAAAACTGATTTGCACTACTGCATAATGGTCGCCAGCCAAGAAGAATGAATTTCTCGAAAGGTAAAAGGCCTAGGAGTGAAATAAACTAAAAATTAGAATTAGCAACTAGAGAATAAACACAGAAGTGAAAATCCATGGAGACGCACTCTTGCCATTACTATTTGTTATAGCAAGTATGTCACTCAATAATAGACTTAGGAAGTTGTCAGGAGGCTAAAAAATTTACAGTCATAAAAAATATAAATAAACCACTTCATGTGCATGGGTCACATCAAAATATTTACGAAAAATGAAAAAGACCTGGTTTGGTTTGGCTTGGGTCTACGGCGTATCAACCATTGCAGGTTATTTAATGCCAAATCCTCTTCATATATATATATATATATATATATATATATATTGAATATATATGATTTGCTTTGGTTCTATTTCAGACAATTCCCTTTAGCATAAGTCTACAAAATTGAATGATTCCAAGCATTGCTATGTATCACAAAAAATTGAATCAAATATCAGTTATTTATTTACACACAGTTCTATTTCAAGAAATTCAGTTTAGTATAAGTACACAATTTAGATGTCAAACAAATCTATTTGACCAATAGACAGGGCCCTATCAGGTACTACCCCCGAGCATGCATAGACATGGGAACAATGGCAATGAAGAGGTACTCTGCGTTCCCCCAAACACCAGCATTACCGGAGCCTCACTATTAGATTGTTTCGTATTATATCTAGGACACTCGTTGGGAGAGTCTTACCCACCTGCAGAGATACAGGTTGTGTATTCTACAGCCCCAGCCGACAGGAAAAAAAAAGAGCCGGAAAACCTTATTTGAATAATAAGTATATACAGCCAGGTCATAGGAATGGAATTTGGATTAAAAAATACGGAATGTTCATAAATAAAAGGGGGAAAATAGAAACTAGAACGAATTGAACTGCCAAATGAGGAAAGCCTCAGAACTCATTGAGAGATGGAAAATAGTTAGAACTCTGAAGTTTTGGAAGTGGTCACGATCAAATAAATAAGAAGGCACCTCTTCTAACCAAACTCAGCAGCAAAATTCTCATCAAATGAATTAACAACTAGGCAGTACCACTTGTAAGATTCCCTAGATCATTCTTTAAATGTGTAGGAGGGAGACTGATAGATGGGCCAAAGGACAAGAAAATTGATGACAATGAATAAAGCTTTACAGTCGGGAGATGATGTAGACCTATCCTTGATGAGTCAAGAAAAGAACGAAACAGGACTCGCTCCATACGTAGTAGATGGACCAATTCAAGGACTCGAGGAATACTTTAAAAAGAGCAAAGAAAAACAAATTACTGCAGATTTTAACAGCAATGGTAACATATGGACAAAAAGAAAAAAAAAAAAAAATACAAAAACAAGAAAACTGAAATGGAAAGAAAAATAACTGTACGAATACTTCGAGCGACAAACTGACGAGATTGCACTCAAGGAGACATAGAAATGGCAAAGAAAGGAAAATCTCAAGAGAAAAAGAGAATCTCTCCTTATCCCAGCACAAAACAATGCAATAACGACCAATTTTATTAAAACAAAAATTGATTATACACAACAGAATAGCAGTGGAGACAAAGATGACATGGTTAATCACCGAGTAAGCAAATACAGCAAACTAGCCCAAAAAGAGTACAAAACTAGGCATGACTGGGTTGGGAACGTGATCCACTAGTAATTGTGCAAAATATCAAAATGCGACCATACAAACGAATGGTATTTGCACAAACTAAAATTCGTCTTAGAGTATAAGACTTAAAATTCTCTAGGATTTAAATATACCAACGATCACCTGATCCAGCCGTAAGACCGGGCGTAGTTTTAAATAACAAGAAAAAAAAAACTTGCCATTTCGAGAGTTTTACTGTTTTAATGGATCACAAAGTGAAAATTGAAGCGAGCAAAAAGGTTGATAAATACGTAGACCAAGCCTAAGAAATAAAAAAGAAAAAAGAAAGAAAGGAAAAACTGTGAGGTTGACGACAGTTATACTAATTATATTCAGTAGGCTTAGAATGGATTCGGAAGGTTTAGAAAGGAGACTGGATGAATAGAAAATAATAAGAAGAAACGAGACTAAACAGATCAATTAGAATACTAAAGAAATTGGGGAAACTTGTAATAACTTTGACTCCAGGGACAGATCACTTGTTAACGCGAGTGTGAAAATTTCACAAAGAGGGAAAATAAAAATTAGAAAAACTTAACATAAAATGGACTGCTTTAGTCACGGGAGATAACTGGAAGGGATAGGTTTTATAGAGTTATTTCCCCTGATTCCTTATTATTACTATTTTACACCTTAAGAGTTTCTCATATCAGCGTTAACCGATAAATCTCTTACTGAAGTTTGAGTCACAGCAAGTCTCCTCAAATCACCAGGACTCTTCTCAGTATTCTGGCTGATCTCAATAATGTTGTAGCTTGGATGGTCCCCACTCGTCCTCTTATTTCAAAAACCTCCAGTCCCTGTATCAATTCTTTGGTGACTCAACCGAGGGCACCAATTTCAATTGGTATAACTGACACTTTTATGTTCCATAGTTTTTTCAGTTCTGTTGCAAATTTCGGTACTTTCTTTTCGCTTTCGTTCAGTTTTACTCTATGATTAGCCGGGACAGCAAAGTTCACAATTCATCAAGGTAACTGTTTTTTTTTGTTTTTTTTTTTTTTGGCCGAAATTAAGTGATCCGTTTGTGTCTCAAAATCCCAGAGGAGTTTGTGCATCTCATTCAGGGTTTTGAATATACCATTTGTTCGCATGGTCCAATTTCAATTTCTTGTACAATTCCCAGTGGATCATCCTGCCCACGCAGTCGTGTCTAGTCTTATATTTTTTCTGTGCTAGCTTGCTCCATTCGCTTCTTCTTCTTCTTCTTCTTCTTCTTCTTCTTCTTCTTCTTCTTCTTCTTCTTCTTCTTCTTCTTATTATTATTATTATTATTATTATTATTATTAGTTCTATAGAGATATTTACACTGCATTTTTTTCTGTGCTAGCTTGCTCCATTCGCTTCTTCTTCTTCTTCTTCTTCTTCTTCTTCTTCTTCTTCTTATTATTATTATTATTATTATTATTATTATTATTATTATTATTATTATTATTAGTTCTATAGAGACATTTACACTGCATCATCATCATCATCATCATCATGAGATAAGCAAAACGTAAAAATGTCAAATAATACTCCTGACAAACACATCCTACCATCTATCTATCTATCTATCTATCTATCTATCTATCTATCTATCTCAGATATTAGACTGTATCTTACACGATCATAAACTACATACTGAAGAGTCGACTACACATTACAGTGACAGGAAATAAACAATATGATCACCTTTTAATGCTGAGAAACCATTCCATTTTTTTAACAGAACACCAAAAACTATTCACTAAATAAGATTATCGGTACTTATTCAATAAACAAGGGATACTTTTTATTAAAAGAACGTTTCTGTCCAAATTTGGCTGATATTTTTTCACCCTCATAATTCATTTGCTTTTTCGTTTATTCAAACAAAGTTTCAGAGATTGAGTTTTTGTACATTTATAGGTGAACATAAATTTTATTTGGGTTTGTCATATTTTTCCACAAAATAACAAACATGAAGTCTCACTGTCGATTCCTCATTGCTGATGATATAGTCCTTTAATATCGTAGTAGATTATTTTTATTGGAGTAAAAATCATGTGCATTATATTTTTCTGTAAAAATAATTTCCAGTGCATTTTTACAAAATCATTTCCTATGCATTTTTATAGTAAAAATCAGTTACGATGCACTTTTATAGTAAAAATCATTTCCAATGCATTTTAAAAGTAGATATAATTTGCAATACATTTTTGTAGTCAAAATAATTTTCGAATGCATTTAAAAAAAAATTATAAATCATTTTTTAGTCAAAAATAATGTTGAATTCATTTTTATTGGAAAAAGCATTTCTAATGTATTTTTCTAATAAAAATCATTGGCCAGTGCATTTTTATAATAAACATTATTTCCGATGTATATCTATAGTAAAAAACATTTTAAATGCATTTTTATAATAAAAATCATTTCTAATTCCTTTTTATAGTAAAAGTGATTTCCGATGCAATTTTATAGTAAATTCATTTCTGATACATTTCTATAGTAAAAACCATTTCCAATGAATTTTTATAGTAAAAATCATTCCTTACGCATTTTTATACTAAAATCATTTCCAATGAATTTTTATTATAATTTTTTTTTCAATGCATTTTTATGATAAAAATCCTTTGTAATGCCTATTTTTTGTAAAAATAATATCTGATTCATTTCTGACGCGGTTTTACTATACAAATCATTTCCGATGAATTTTTATAGTAAAAATGTTTTCCTATGCATTTTTATAGAAAAATCATTTCCAATGCATTTTTATAATAAAAACCCTTTCTTATACATTTTTATCATAAAAATCATTTCCAATGCATTTCTATAACATAATTCATTTCTGAGGCATTTTTTATAGTAAAAATTACTTCCGGTGCATTTTTATAGTAAATCATTTCAAATTTATTTTTATAAAAAAACATTTTCGATGAATTTTTATACTAAAATCATTTCCGATGCATTTTCATAATAAAAATCATTTCCAGTTCCTTTTCATAGTAAAAATCAGTTCCAAAGCATTTTTATAATAAAAATCATTTCCGATGCAATTCTATAATAAAAAAAAAAAATCATTTTCAATGCACTTTTATAATAAAAATCATTTTCAATGTATTTTTATAGCAAAAATCATTTCCAATGAATTTTTATGATAAAATTCATTTCTAATGTTTTATATAGTAAAATTCATTTCCAGTGCATTTTTATAATAAAAATCATTTCCAATGCATTTTTATATTAACAGTCATCTCCAATTCATTTTTACATTACAAATCATATCCAAGGCATTTTTATTGTAAGAATTAGTTCCAATGTATTTTTATAATAAAAATCATTTCCAATGAATTTTTATTGCAAAAATTATTTCAAAAGCATTTTTATAATAAAAATAATTTCTAATGATTTTTTATTATGAAAATTATTCCCTTATTTTAGTGAAAATCATTTCCAATGAATTTTTATAATAAAAATTAACCCCATTTTATTATAATAAAATCAAACGCCAATTCTTATGATAAAAATTAACGCTATTGCCATGTTTAAATTATAAATCTTTTCCTATACATTTTTATAGTAAAAATTTTCTCCACGGCATTTTTATACTGAAAATCATTTCCAATGAATTTTTATAGTAAAAATTATTTCCAATGCATTTTTATAATAAAAACCTTTTCCAATGAATTTTATAGTAAAAATTATTTCCAATGCATTTTTATAATAAAAATCTTTTCCAACGCATTTCCATAAAAAAATTCATTGCTGTGTATTTTTATAATAAAACCGTTTTTATGCATTTTTATAGTAAAAATCATTTCCAATTCATTTTTGTTGTAAAAATATTGTATCAGTCGAAATATTCGTATTTCCAAGACAAGGCGGTGAGTTATATTAGGGTCATTTTTGTTGAATTGTAAATTAGAAGTTCCGAGTATCGGGTTGATCGAATCATGTCAGACTGCAAATGGCTGGAAAACCATCGTGCCGCGAAGCCATGGCTCAGCATATAGGTAGTCTTCGAAAAGGAATTGGTCCTTTCATTGAAATGGCAACTGCTTACTAAAGAAGAACTTTTCTCTGGAACTCCCTTCTTCCAGGCTTGTGTGGATTTCGAATGCTGTCAGGGGCCTCTTGCGAAAGGTGGAACTTTTAGATTTATTTTTTTGTATTTATTTATTTATTTCAAATCCCCACAAAGCTATCACTTTTGTATCCGCATTTTTGCATTTATCAACCAATCGGTAAATTCGAATCATATCTATTTCATTTTTATAATAAAAATCACCCTTAATTCATTTTTATGATAAAAATCATTTCGCATTCCTTTTTATTGTAAAATTCGTTTCCAATTCATTTTAGTTATAAAAATCATTTCGAATTCATTTTTATAAGTAAATATCATTTCCCATTCATTTTAATTATAAAAATCATTTCGAATTAATTTTTATTGTAAAAATCGTTTCCAATTCATTTTAGTTATAAAAATCATTTCGAATTCATTTTTATAAGTAACAATCGTTTCCAATTCATTTTAGTTATAAAAATCATTTCGAATTCATTTTTATTGTAAAAATCATTTCTAATTGTATTTTGACTGGTTATTAACGGAAAAATAATATTGTGAATGTATGGGGATTCAACTGATTTTCATACCAAAAAAAAAAGTGTTAATTTTTGTGCAGTAGAAATAGTCGCGTCTCCCAGACAAGGCGTTAGAATATATTAATCATTTTTAGAGAGTTGTAAGTTTGAAGTTTCGATTATAGGGTAGGTAGGTTCAGCATGGGCTGCTACTACAGCGGTGGGAGGGAGCATGCGTGCCGCTAAGCAATGACTCAGCAGACATGTGCTCTTCCTCAACTGCTGCAGATAGGAATAGGTCCTTCCAGTTGAAGTGGTCACTGCTTACTGAGAAAGAATTTCTCTTTAGTCACCAGGAAACCCATCTTTCCAGGCAGAAGCCTCATGAGAAAAGTGGTACCCGTGAATTTTTTTTTTCTTTCTTTGTTTTAATCCCTACAAAGCTACAAATTTTTATTTGTATTTTTGCATTTATTAACCGACCGAAGGATTCGCGCTTATTTTTTTATTTTTATTTATTTTTTTAATTTCGAGTTCCTTATACTTACTCAAATGCCTTTCGTTTTATTTATTTTGAGATCAACATACTTTTCTTTCAAGAATGCATTTCATTTCAAATCATTTAATTTTTTTCTTGAATTAAACGAATGTTGCTTATATTTAAATTTGCGTTATCAGCAGCAGTTCACTTATTTGTTCTTTAAGATCTAATTACATTTTCTCTCTCTCTCCCTCTCTCTCTCTCATAGTGATACTTCGCAGACGACAATATTTGACTTGTCGTTAAAAGTTTTCCACACACCAAATTTGTCACTTTATTCTAAGCAAACAATTAAAGTATACTTCATTAGTCTGAGAATTAATTTTTTATTTATTGCGGACTTTTTGTCCTCATCTTGGTAGTTTTTTGTGTTGTTTCTTCTTACGTTTCGGCCAAATTTCACCTCTGGCCTTCTTCAGGTGATTTACCGCGACCTCGGATAGGAATGCTGAGTCTTGTAACCGTATCCCCAGTAATTACTGCCTTCCATAGTTGTTGTCTATCGCACCACGTTTTTATCCTCTGGCCGGCTTGGGTAGGAATTGAAACCGCTATCTTCTGACAATGCTCACCTGGAGCCGTAGAGACTCAACGCCTCTATCCGCTGTGCCCGAAGTCCGCAATAAATAAAAAAAATAATTGTCAGATTAAGAAGCCTCATCTCAAAATGATTCCAATTAAAGATAATTATACTTCATTAATATCTACGTTCTAGCTAACATTATCTTTGCTTACAAGAAAAGATTTTGTACTTCTGTTTTTTAGCAAACTTTTCAGTCAAGTTAAAGGAAAAAATCATTCATTTGTAGATTGGATTTTCATTCATTATTTTCATTCATAAATTTCCTTTTCATCCGATACATAGGTATTTACCCAACCCTTCCGCACGAGCAGGAGGTGACACAAGGCCAATATCTAAACACTGTAGAATTCAGAAGTTTTTCTTCTCCTAGATAGGTAGCTATACGGAAAGTTAAGAGCCCAGTCTGCCCTGCTATTTAATAACAATTGAAGGAAGAATAGTTGGATTCATGCCTTTCTCAAGGGTATCAGCACAATGGGAAATGCAAACAACTTCGTATAGAAATTGCCGGGTCCATTTCTTGCGATAAGTATTACACCACGTGTACCGCCATTAAAAAGATAAATGCTATTTTTGAAACTGAAATTCCCTGCGTTTGTTTCATTCCGTATAAACGTGACAAGCAAAATAACTTTTTTTGATAGAGAAAAGGAGTCGAGAACTGGCTTGCTTTACGGGAAAGCAAAGAACTGTAATATTAGGACTGATAAAGTTACCATTTATACAAAATGGCAGTTGAGGTTGTAGAGTTCTGTTGCCTCTTGCTATATTAAAAGGAAGAACAAATGAGTTGATAAAGATATTGATACTTTTCAATTTGGAAGTGTTATTAAGAGCTTGAGACGAAAGAAACCCTTGTGCTGTAAGTCGCAAGAGAAGGTAACAGTGGTAGAGTTGAAAAGGAATAAAGACGCCGAAGTCATAGCAGGAGTTGAGATGCCGTCGTCAGGACAGGAATTAAAATGCTGAAGTCAAAGCAGGAGTTGAAGATATCCAATTTGTTTCGTCGAGGATCCCTTGGTTTAGAATGAAAGATGAATGATGAAAGAATGATTTTCCAAACACCAATGGTCCATAGATTGGGCGTGCTCTCCTGTGGTGAGAGAGGAAAAGGATGGTCTCTCCTGCTGCTAGCAAGTGAGGAAGCGAAGAGAGAGAGAATGTACTCTGTCATGTTGATTGGCTTGTCCTGCTGCTGGCCAGTGGGGAAGCGAGAAGAGAGAATGTACTCTATCGTGTTGACTGGTCTGTCCTGCTGCTTGCAAGACAAGAAGTGAAGAGAGAGAATGTGCGCTGTCATGTTGACTGGCTTGTCCAGCTGCTAGGAGGCGAAGAGAGAGAATATATTCTATCATGTTGGTGGTCTGTCCTGCTGCTAGCAAAGCAGGAAGAGAAGAGAAATTGTGAGAATGGTTAGCGTTGCCTTTTATGTTGCCAGGGGAAAGTGACCCGGACAAAATGCATCGGTCATTCTCATTGGACGAAATATATAAATTCGAACTCCAACGACCAAAGCAATTCCCACTCAAAATGATAATTTGAAATTCTTTCTGCTACAGAACGAACCCGAATTGGACCATCATTCGTAGAATAAAAAACAACCGGTGGAGAGACGAGCGGGGTTTTGGTGTCACTTTCGACACTCACTGAACACGCCTAAACCAAAATAATAGTCCAAAGTGGCAACAACCCTACAAATATTTTAATCTAGTTGATTTGGTTGGGTTTTATGGCATATCAACCATTATAGGTTATTGTTGTGGTCCCGGAAAGGGTCACTAATGAAAATGCGAACACGGATATTAGATAACAGATTATATTTCACAAAAAAGATAGAGTTACATAGAAAAGGTAAGAAGTCTCGTACTGTTCGAATAACACCGATATTGATCTGCCTCTCCGGCAGCGAAATCTCTCAGTACTAATAACGGTGAGAAGAGTCCATTATGGTGAGATGGGTAAGGCTCCCACAACAGTTATTTAATGCCAAATCCTCTTTATAGATATATATTAAATATATATTGTCTGTTTTAGTTGAGTTTCATGGCATTGTAAGTTATTTAATGGCAAATCCTCTTTATACATATATATTAAATATATATTCTTACGTTGGGTTGGGTTTTAAGGCATATTGTTTTATGCCAAATCCTCTTTATATATATATATATATATATATATATATATATATATATATGATTTGGTTTGTTTGGGTTTTATGACATATCAATCATTATAGGATATTTAATACCAAATCTTCTTTATAAATATACATTAAATATATGTTTTGGTTTGGTTGGCTTTTATGACATATCAACCATTGTAACTTATTTAATGCCAAATTCTCTTTATACATATATATTAAATATATATGATTTGGTTGAGTTGGCATCTCAACCGTTGTGGGTTATTTAATGCTAAATCCTCTTTATTCATATCAACAGTTCTATTTCAAACAATTTAGTTTCACATTACTACAAAGTTTAAACATCAAAAACGGTTCTATTTCAAACTATTCAGTTTATCAACAAAGTTAAATGATTCCAATTATTCCAATGTATCCCACTTATTCAATTAAACATCAGTCATTTGTTTGAACACAGTTTAAATGTCAGAAACATTTCTATTTCAAATAATTTAGTTTAGCATAAGTACGTAGTTTAGTTCTATTTGACCCATAGATAGGACCCAATCAGTTGCTGCCACCCAGGGCCTGAGTTGACGTGGAAACGATGCCAATAAAGGGATACTCTGGATTCTCCAAGCTCCAGCATGACTGGAGCCTCTCCATCAGATTGTTTAGTGTAATATCCAGGACACTCGCTGGGAGAGTCTAACCCCTCTGCAGAGATGCAGTCGGTGTATTTTACAGCCCTATCCGACTGGGCCACTTTAATCCCGTGTTGTCCTCCTTAAATACACACTTGTAATAACTAACACAAAACGGTTTCATTTTCTTTATTTAATTGTATATCAACTTTCATGGCTTTTTTCATGCTTCTAGAAGAACAATAATGAAACTATTCAATGTATAGCAGGCGATAGAAGGAATCAAGTGGACTCATATGTTTTCCAAGGGTATTAGTCCAAAAGTGAATGTTATAGCGAGGTTGGAGTTCGGAACTCACTTACTTCGAGGCTGCAGTCTAGAACGTTACCCATTACGCCATGTGGACACTGAGAATGGTACATGACAAACCACCCACCGGAAAAGACTACATTGATACTCTTCATGCATCAGTCTAGTTAACCAGCGATTAACATCCACATTATCATCTATCTATCTATATTTGTCTGTTCATATCTATCTATCTATCTATCTATCTATCTATCTATCTTCGTCTGTTCATATTTATCTATCTATATACCTTCGTCTGTTTTTATCTATCAATCAATCTTCATATGTTCATATCTATCTATCTATCTTCGTCTGTTCATATTTATCTGTCTATCTATATATCTTCATCTGTTTTTATCTATCTATCTATCTATCTATCTATCTATCTATCTATCTATCTATCTAAGTCGGATCCGATAGCAGTTTCACCCCAGTCGGCTGGGGCTGTAGAATATACTGACTGCATCTCTGCAGAGTGGTAAGACTCCCTCTCCAACAAGTAATCAAAATATAACACTAAACAATCTGATGGTAAGGCTCTAGTAATATTGGAGTTTTGGGGAATATGGAATACCCCTTCATTGCCATCGCCCCCTAGTCTACTGGAGCCCGTAGTGGTAGCACCTGATTGGGTCTAATCTATGGGTCAAATAGAACTGTTTGACATTTAAACTGTGTGCAAACAAATGAGTTATGCTAAATTAAATTGTTAGAAATAGAACTGTTTGATAATTTAACTGTGTGTAAACAAATGACTTGAATTGTTAGTGATACATAGCAATACTTACAACCATTTAACTGTGCGCCAAAAAAAAAAAAAATGAGCTCAGGCTCGCTTAAAAACGTTATCTGCAAAATCTGTTTACAAATCACACACACACACACACACACACACACACACACACACACACACACACACACACACACATATATATATATATGTATTTGGTATTAAATAATTTATCGCCCAGTCAGCTGGGGCTGTAGAATACACTGACTGCACCTCTGCAGAGGGGTAAGACTCCCCCAACGAGTGTCCTGGATATGACACTAAACAATCCGATGGTGGGGTTCCAGTGATGCTGGGGCTTTAGGGAATGCGGAGCACCTCTTTATTGCCATTGCTCTCAGTTCTACTTTGGCCCGGAGTGGTAGCACCTGATAGGGCCCTATCTATGGGTTAAATAGAACTAACGGCATACTTATGCTGAACTGAATTGTTTGACTAAACTAAATAGCTTGAAATAGAAATGTTTTAGACAATTAAATCGTACTTACATTTAAACTGCGTGCTTATGCTAAACTGAATTGTTTGAAATGGAACTGTTTTTTTTTTTTGCATTGTAACTGTACTTACACTTAACTGATTTGTTTTATATTGTACTGTTTTGACTGTGTGTAAACAACCTCTGTACTTATACTAAACTTAATTAGTTGAATTAGAACTGCTTGACTAAACTGAACAGCTGGAAATAGAAATATTTTTCACGATTAAACTGTACTTACATTTAAACTGTGTACTTATCTTAAACTGTATGGTTAAAATAGAACTATTTTCATAAACTGTACTCACATTTAAACTGCGTGCTAATACTAAACTGAATTGTTTGCAATTGAACAGTTTTTGACATTTAAATTGTACTTACACTAAACTGAATTGTTTATTATAGAACTGTTTCGGCTTTTAACGGTGTAAACAAAAACTGTACTCACACTAAACATAATTACCTGAATTAGAACTGTTTGACGAAGCTGAATAGTTTGAAATAGAAATGTTTTTGACAATTAAACTGTTACCCTTGCTAAACTGAATTATTTGAAATAGAACTGATTATTTGTATAAAAATGGATTCGGCGTTAAATGACCTACAAAGGTTGATATGCCATAAAACCCAACCAACCAACCAACTTAAATGATTTACAGTGGGTGATATGCCATAAAAACCAACCAAACCAAATCATATACAGGGGGGAACGATCAAATTGTCGTCCTAAAGAAAACAACGCTACAGCTTTATTGAAAACTTTTATTGAAAAAATCAATTCAGGTAACTTGATTATGTAGTAGAGCTGACATCTATTCAATGTAGCTGCCTTCAGCCTCAACCACCGCCTCGATACGGATTCGGAACTGGGAGCATGCCCGTTCCACCAGCGCCGGCGGGAGCTCGGTGAATACTCGACGGATGGCGGCGATCAGGCTGGCTTTGGTGTTGTGGGAGCTCATGTTAGTGATGTTCTCGACGTATGACCAAACGAAGTAGTCCAGCGGGTTCAGGTCGGGGGAGGAGCAAGTGAGAGAAGGATACAAAGTCTTAGCACTCCTTCTGAAGCCAAGCCTGGGTCTCTTTGGACTTGTAGGCCGGCGCTGAGTCCTGTTGCCACAGCCAGGGTCTGTCACCGGCCACCTGATTGCACCAGGGGATCACCACACTCTTCAGCACATCCAGATACACTTTGGCGTTGACTTTCAAGTCGACTTCGAAGATGTGAGGTGGTATGATGTGGCCCTCACTTGAAATCACTCCAAAGACCATAAGCAGAGCCGGAAACTTTGTTTTCATCACCCTTGGCACGTCCCTGTTGTTCGTGGCAATCCAGATTTGCATTTTGAGGGTGCTGGCAATGGTCCAGTTGTCCTAACTTGGATCAGTAGAGAGGATGAGTTGTACAGCGGCTCATCTCAGATCTCAGTCATTGAAAATTGTGTCACTTTCAGACATGATAGAAGGCTCCTATCTCTCTTGGGATTCGTACACAACCGGCCAACTAGTAGATGGTCTGCAACAACAAAAAAAGAAAACCGGTTTTCATTAAACGGAAATGAAATCATGTCGTCTTTTCTAGGGCGACAATTTTATCGTTCCACCCTGTATATTTAATATGTATATTAATATATATATAATCATAAGGATTATTTGGCATTAAATAACCTACAATGGTTGATATGCCATAAAACCAACCAAACCAAATCATATATTTGATATTAATGTATAAAGAGGATTTAGCATTAAATAACCTGCAATGGTTGATATGCCATAAAACCAACCAAACCAAATCATGTATTTGATATTAATGTATAAAGAGGATTTAGCATTAATTAACCTGCTATGGTTGATATACCATAAAATTAAACCAAACTAAACCAAACCAATAACAATCTATCATTAAATCTTTCATCAAAGAGTCCAAGGGAAGTAATTAAAAAGTAGAATGTACGAGTTATTTACCTTTAACTGCTTTCATTAAGCTGCTTCTACGAGGGTAAGTTATTTAAAAAAAATAATTAAGTCAAAGAATTTTTAGGTTTTTACATATTCTGTTTTTAATTTTGACAATTTGTTTTTAAATGATTTTTATGAGGTTTATTTTTTGGGCTTCATTTGTATTTATAAAAAAGATAAAATTCTCCGGACTAATGACAATCATTTTTAAGTGGGGGGGGGTGATCAGAATATATATCACTATTCATATCTATCTATCTATCTATCTATCTATCTATCTTTTTTTTTTATTCATATCTATTTTCGTCATCTGATGGTGAGGCTGCAGTTTTGGAGATCTGGGGAGTGTGAAGTACCCATTCTTTAGCATTACTACCAGTTCCACCCTGACCCAAAATGGTTGTACTCTCAATAGAGTAAATAGATACGAGGTGCATACGATAAGTTTCCAGACTTTTTTCGTATGGGAATTTAAAATTGTCGTAGACTTGAAAATTCAGTATGTTATTGCTGTACATCTTATGAGATGACTGACCAATTTTATGATTTCAGCTTCAAATGAACAGCTACAGCAGCAATTGGAATACACCCTACTAAAGCCTGATTGTCACAGCTGGTGAATTTCAAAAATGCCATCTGACACTTCAGAAGAACGATATGCAATAAAATTGTGTTTTAAACTTGGAAAAAATGCCATAGAAACGTATGGAATGCTTCAGACGGCTTTTCGACCCTCTTGCATGAATCGTGCATCAATTTTTGAGTGGCATAAGAGATTCAAGGAAGGCAGGGAGTCTGTGAGGGATGATGAGAGGTGTGGGAGGAGTAAGGAAGTCAATACACCAAAATTGATTGGCCCAAAGGGTTAGATTCAGGATTACTATGTTGAGGTTTTAAGGGAGTTAAGGAAGAGATTCCTCAGGAAGAGGCCAGCACTCTTCAAATCGGGTCAGTGGCATTTCCACCAGGACAATACACCAGTCCACAACTCTATCCTTGTCACAGACTATTTGACCAAGATGGACATCAAGACAGTTCCTCAGCCTCCCTATAGTCAAGACCTTGCTCCCTGTGACTTTTGGTTATTCCCTAAGCTCAGAGGCTGTCGTTATGAGAGAACTGAAGAGATGAAAGAGGCTGTGACGAAGGTCATTGACATGCTCACTCAAGAGGACTTTCATGGGGTCTTCCAGAAGTTGTTAGAATGGTACAACGAGTGCATTGCAGTCGGAGGAGATTGCGTGGAAGGGGACTAGAGTTTCATGTGTGTACTATCAATAAAAGTGCCCATACGAAAAAGTCTGGAAGCTTATCGTATGCGCCTCGTATATTTAAAAAGTATTCCTATTCGTTAAGAATACTTGATACCATATACTGCTTTTAAATTATTTGTATTAAGAATAGTCACTTGAAGCTATAATTGTTTACTATGGATAATTATTAGTTACTTGAAACCATAAATACGTGTCCTAATAAATAGATATAGTTACTCAAAACATAAAATTGTGCGTAAAATATTTGTATTAGATGTGAATACTTTATATATAAGAGTAAATTATTTGTTTTAAGAATAGTCACTTGACATTATAATTGTTTACAAACGACTATTATTATTAGTTGATTGAAATCATTTAACAGTGTGGAAACAAATGATCATTATTAAATAGAAATAATTACTCGAAACCATATAATTATAAGTATTATATAATCTTATAACTTAACAAATGTTACCGAATAAGAAATAACCAAAATGGTGGTGGGAAATGAAATGGAAATCTTTATAACATTAACAAAATGCAATATTCGCCAGTGGCGTGGAGAAGGTAAATCACTGCTAGTGATTACTACTTTTATCAGCATATATTACCCACATCACATTTGTGTCCAAAGTATTTATGAGGAATGAGACTTACCCATTAATGTTCATACGTATGGTATATAAGAGATCGGAATACTTGAAACCATAAAACTGCATGCTAATTATTTGTATTAGATAGGAATACTTGAAATTATATAACTGTGTGAGAAGGAAAACCTTTTAAAAAACAACTGCACAAAAACTTAAATATAAATGTAAAATGAACGTAATTCCCAAATCTCCGTGAATGGCCCAGTCAGTTGGGGCTGTAGAATACACCGACTGCATCTCTGCAGAGGGGTAAGACCCCCCTCCAACGTGTTGCGCAGTTGGCTGGGGCAGTAGAATACACCACTGCACCTCTTCAGAGGAATAAGACCCCCAAAACGAGTGTCTTGTATATGACACTAAACAATTTGATGGTGAGGTTCCAGTAATGCTGGAGCTTCGGGGAATGCAGAGTATCCCTTTATTGTCTTCGCTCCCAGGTTCATTTTGAGAGGGTCCTATCTATGGGTTAAATAAAACTAAACTGAACTTTTCCTAAATTGAATTGTTTGAAATAGAAATGCTTTGACATTTAGTGAACTGTTTTGACATTTAACTGTTTGTAAACAAAAATTATAGTTATACTAAACAGAATTGGTTGAAATTTAATTCGGTATTAAATGATCCTAAATAGGGTTGATACGCGATATAACCAACCAACCAACCAACCAACCTTACCTCTGGGGAAAAATAAGCCAAGATAGGTTGATTTGCCGTTAAAATCAATCCATTAATCATCTTTAAGTTTTACCATTTTGCTGAGTTCCAAATATTTTTCAGTTTTTTTTCTTCTAAGTTTTTTAAATTTATTTTCTTATTTTCTTTTCTCTGCCATCAACCGGGATCGCGAGGCCGACAATTAAACACATTTTCTTTTTCTGATTAATTATATCTATTAACTATATTAATTATATCTATTATTAATTATATCTATTAACTTATATTATTAATCATATCTATTAACTCCGATTAAGTGATCAGTTTAATCTTTATAAAACTACTGCAATTATTATTTTACTCTTTGTGAGTTTCCCACATCAGCGTTAGCTGATGGTCTTTCACTAGAGTGTGAGTAACAGCAAGTCTCCTCAAATCTCCAGGACTCTTTTCAGTATTCTGGCTGATCTTAACAATGTCTGCATAGTCTCGATTCGTCGTCTGATTTGCAACTCTACAAGACCCCTTTCCAAACCTTTGGGAATCGTTCCGAGTACGCCACTTAAAACTGGTATGACTATTATACTCACGTTCCACAGATTTCTTTGTCCTCTAGCAGGGTTTAAGCACTTGTATCACTTTCGCTTTCTTTTTTTCACTCAGTGGTCGGTCAGAACGGTAGAATCTACCAGTCGGTAAGTTCTCTTTTTTTCTTTTTCTTTTACTTTTTTTTTTTTTTTTGTTAATTACACTGGCTTGCGTTAAAATTATTTCCCCAAAGGTCAAAAGTTTATCAAGTGATATATGATCGCAATTTTACGCTGAGTTAAAAAAAATACCATTCATTGTGTCTGATGATGTCAGGTTTTTAAGATGTGTTTGAAGAATTTACAAGTTGTACACAATAATAACACTTATTCAAAAGCCTGTGGACTTTACTTGTCACAGCTAATCGTGAGTACCTGATGTTTAGTATAGCATAAAATGTTCTATGTGTACCTAACTACAGTGTATCACCCTATTCGCTAACAACAACATAACTACAGGGGGTGAGGCTTTTCTCTCAGCTTAAAATGATTTTAATGCACAGTGTCAAGTGTCAACGACGTACTGAGTGCTGATTTATTTTTTCTCGTTTCAGCTTGACCTTTGTATTCCTGTAAGAATTGATCGCAAGTGTAAGAAAAATACTGACTGGTTCTGTTAAATCTGTTGTAATGTGGTTCTTCCGATCCGACAAGCAAAAATCACTGACTTCGTTAAGAAGGCATATCGTGATTACTTTGGAGTTAAACTAGGGAATCAAGATAAGCCATTTCTTCCTCACATTTGCTATGATACATGCGTGGCGAACTTGATGAAATAGAGAAATGGTAAAAGGAAGAGCATATCATTTACCATTCCAATGGTCTGGAGAAAAGGAAAAGATCACATGACAGACTAATCTAAAAAATAAATCGTAAGAACAAGCACCATGTCCAATACCTCGATGTTTCTCTTGCCATAAGACCGAGCACCGATGGTCCAGACATTCCTGGTCCTGATCCAGATGGTAACATGGAATATAGTTCTGATTCCGAACATAGTGACATGGCTGTTGTTACTGGGGATGAAATGGAGGAATGGTAAAAGGAAGAGTAAGCTAATTCCCATTCCAATGGTTTGGAAAAGATCACATGACGGACTGCTATTTCTGTATGTTGAATCTAAAGGGAATAAATTACAAGAACAAGCAGTATGACCAATACCCTGGTGTTCCTTCTGCAAATCCCTCATGGCATAGACTTTGCTGTTCCTGAGTCAGATGGTAACATCGAATATAGTTCTGATTCCGAACATAGTGACATGGCTGTTGTTGCTGGGGATGACGCATACAAGCCAGAAGAGGACGACCAGCCAATATCTTTGACACAAGCCGAACTCAACAACCTGAAACTAGACCTGAACCTTTTAAAGGAGTCTACTCAGCTGCTGGGTTAACATCTCAAAGTGAAAAACCTGTTGGCATCAGGAACAATGTTTTACTGGGGGTGTCCTCGTGGTGTAATGGTTAAAGCGACGGACCGCGAAATCGTAGTAAGTGAGTTCGAACGCCAGTTGCGCTATTACGTTCACTTTCGGGCAAATACCCTTGGGAAAGGTATAAACCCCCTTATCCTCCCAGCTATGGGTTAAATAGTACCGCTACTATTCTTCTAGGAGAATAGCTTTGGCATTAAATAACCTACAAAGGTTGATATGCCATTAAACAAAGAAACCAAACCAATGTTCTACTGGTATCGAAACCGTGTGTGAGAATTAAGACAGTTTTTCACATTCCAGGATGTCATTATTGGTTTATCGCAATAACTTTGCTGGATTGATCAAATCAATGGGCTTAGAGTATGATGCTACAGAATGGAGACTTTTTATTGACTCATCCAGCAAAAGTCTCAAAGCAGTTCCTCATAATGGGAATGGTTTTTCATCTATCCCTATTGGGCATTCAATACAAATGAAAGAAACTCACCACAGCATGGATCATTTACTGTTTGCTGTAAACAACTTGGAGCAAAATGGTTGATCTGTGGAGATGTGAAAGTGTTTGGACTAGTCCTCGGGCTCCAAGGTGGGTACACAAAGTATCCTTGTTTTCTGTGTCTCTGGGACAGCCGGGCTGACGACTAACATTATGTCAGATAAGAGTGACCGTTGAGACAAGGGTTAAAATCTGGCTCGCATAACGTTCTGTCTCACCCTCTAGTTGAACCGTACAAAATACTGCTTCCACTTATATATATTAAGTTAGGAGTAATGAAAATCTTTGTGAAGGCAATAAACAGGGAAGGCAGTGGTTTTGCTTTCCTCCAAGGGAAGTTCCTACGGATAAGCATGCAGAAACTCAAGGCTGATATATTTGACAGCCCTCAAATAAGAGAACTCATAAAAGAGCCAATGTTTGACGAAGCTCTGAGCGAAACTGAACTGTCCCACTGAAGTCAGTCACTGCAGTCAGTAGTTACAACCTTCCTGGGAAATCACCGAGGTGCAGAATACGAGAAGGAAATTGAAGAGTTACTGAAGAATTTCCGCCAACTCGGAGCACGAATGTCAGTCAGACTGCACTTTCTGCGCTCACACTTTTACTATATTCCCAATAACTGTGGGGATTCGTGTGAAGAGCTGATTGAATGATTTCACTAAGACATTAGCATTATGGAAGAGCGCTATCAAGGCCGGTGAGATGTTAACTTTCTCGCTGACTACTGCTGGTGCATGAAATGGGATTCTGGTGATACCGAGCACAGGGTCCCTGAACAGACCTCTCATCCATAAATAACTTCTTTTTTGTATTTTTCAGTTTACTATAACACATGCGAATATATCATCCCTAAATTTAGCAATATTTGTTTAATACAACAAGAAAATAAATAGTTATAATACTGTTCTATACATTTCAAGTAAGAGCTCGTGTCTTAGAAGGGGGTGTCCTTGTGGTGTAATGGTTAAAGCGATGGACTGCGGAATCGTAGTACGCGAGTTCGTACTCCAGTCACGCTATTACATTCACTTTCGAGCAAATACCCTTGGGAAAGGTATGAACCCCCTTATCCTTCCAGCTAGGGGTTAAATAGTACCACTACTGTTCTTCTTTGGCGTTAGATAACCTAAAAAGAGTTGATATGCCATTAAACAAAGAAACCGAACCGAAACCGTATCTTAGAAATTTTATCTGATTAGAAAAAAATAGTATGATTTTTGGATTCAGCAGAAAAAAAAACGCCTTAAAATCAGTAATTACCTATTTGACCTCGAAAACATCACAGACCAGTTTTATCGCAGGGTATGATCCTCTGGTTGGGATTATGTAATCTGTTTGTGTCAGAAAATCCCAGAGAATTTCATGCATCTCATTTCCAGGACGGATTCTGGTTTGTGCATATACCATTTATTCGTATGGTCAAATTTCAATTTCTTGCACAATTCCCGGTGGATCACCTTCCCCACCCAGTCTTGTCTAGTCCTATACTCCTTTTATGCTAGATTGTTACATTCGCTTATTATGTGATTAATGGTTTCATCTCGATCACCACATAATCTACACTTGATATTCTGTTGCGTATTATTATTATTTTTTTCATTTTGCTTAGGAAAAAAGAAGTCGTTACGGACAACGAAAGCGAAAACGAAAAGTAATTTCTCTTCCTTGTCGGTCCTATCCCCACCACTACCGCTATCTACTACATTAACATTCCAGTTTTTTTACCCCTACTCTCTGTCTCTGTCTGTCTGTCTCTTTCTCGTTTTGCGTTTGTTATTTTTCGGATCAGATGTTGTTATATATATATATATATATATATATATATATACCAGTTTTATATATATATATATATATATAGTTACCAGTTATATATATATATATATAGAGAGAGAGAGAGAGAGAGTGCGATACCAGTTTTTTATATATATATATATATATAGATACCAGTTTTATTTCTTATTTTATATTTGCTTTATTTTGTATGCATTTTATAACATTTTATTGTATACTTTTATTTTTTGATATATATATATTTTTTCTTTTTGTTCACTCATTTTGCCTCGGTCTGTAAACACGCTCATCCTGCCCGCCCCTTACGACGGGCCACAGATGACGACACGCGATTCGGGATATGGCGCCATGACGCCTCCAGCTTTTTTGTGCGGAGAATTTCACGCTATTGCCCCTGTCGTCGCATTTGCTGTCTCTCGTCGCCACCTCCGTCGCCGCCATTTAAACACAAACGTGATGTTACTGTGACAAGAACATAATTATTGTTATTATAGGTTTAATAGTGGCAGCGGTAGGGGATTGGTAACAGTGTCGGCCAAATTGTTTTCGTTACCGAAGTGTTGGCGGTTGTTTGGAGCTTGTGCTTATTTCGTGTTTTATTATGTTGATAATCTCTACCTACGACGACTGGGTGTGTATATTTGGATCCCTGTGGTGTAGTGGTTAACGTGTTGGAATGCGACATCGTGATAAACGAGTTCGAACTCCTGTCGCGCTATTCACGTTCACACTGTTGGGTTGACTGAGGTCGGCAGTGTTAGTTGAGGTCGGACTGGAGTAAGTGCGTAAGGCGTGATGTCTACTTAGCAACTGGACTCTTGTTCGACTAGTACGACAACTACAATTGCACAAGGCTTCTTTCAAGGTGGGTCCAGGCGCAGGGCCGTAGCCCTGAAGCACCCAGAGGCTCCAAAGATGCCTCGGGTCCCGTCGGCATTCCACTAAAAAGGAGCGCCTCGGGCGCCAGGCGATTAAACTAACCCCTCCAAGGAGGGTCAAAGCCTGAGGGGACGGCCCCATGAGGCTCGAGGCATGTCAGTTCAGAAACATGACACACTCGACCAGATCCGTGTCGCTGATACCATAGCCGGCCAAATGTGGCCCCATCTACAGGATCCAGTTTATCGAATCAACCGTACGACATTTGCAACGGTATTTTTCTTCCGTCCCACCATACGGACGAGTGTGGCACAAGGCCTTTTTTAAGGTGGGTCCGGGCGCAGGGCCGTAGCTAGACGCGCCCGGCATTCCCCAAAATGCCGCGGGCCCTGTCAGCATTCCCCTAAAAAGGAGCACCTTACCCGCCAGGTGATAACCCTAACCCCTCCAAGGAGGGTTAAAGCCTGGGAGGACGGGCCCCTGAGGCTTGAGGTATGTCAGTCCAGAGACGTGATATCTCCGACCAGATCCGTGCCGCTGATACCATGGCCGGCTGAAGTATGCCCCATCCACTGGATCCAGCTTATTAAATCAACCGTACGACAATTACAACTGCCATACTTCTATTGATTGCCGCTTATGTATTTTCCACATATGTGCTATATGGCCCTACTTGCATAGTATGTGTATGTGCGTGTAAATATGCATATTCACAAGCTGGATGTGTTACTTCATTGAATCATCCCCGAATAATATCCTTCCACTGTGACAAAGTATCGTAAGGCGAGACATGTCGTCCTCTGAAAGTAAGACAACGGGAACATTGAAAAGCAGTGGTACGATCGGAAATAGAAAAGTCAGGTATGGCTGACCATATATGGAAAAAAAGGGAAGCCATCTACCCTTACGGGATAAAATTAAAATAATGAATTGGTTGGTTGGTTGGTTAGGTTTTATGGCATATCAACCTTTATTGGTCATTTAATGCCAATGGCTTGGTTTGGTTTATGGCATATCAATCATCGTAGGTTATTAATGCCAAAGCCATTTTCCTGCATATAAACTGTGCTTTTTCAAGCAATTCAGTTTAGTATAAGTACACAGTTTCAATGTCAAAAACAGTTCCAATTCAATCAATTCAGTTTTGTATAAGTACACAGTTTAGTTCTATTTGAACAATAGATAGAACCCTATCAGGTGCTACCACTCCGAGCCAGAGTGGACCTGGGAGTGATGGCAATGAAGGGGTAGTCTTCATTCCCTAAAGCTCCAGCATTACTGGAACTTCCCCATCAGATTGTTTAGTGTCATATACAGGACACTCGTTGTGAGGGGCGGCCTTACCCCACTACAGCGATACAGTTGGTGTATTCTACAGCCCCACCTGACTGGGCAAGCGGACTGCTATAGAATTTGGGAGAGTTAAATGAAAATGAAACAAAAGAAGGGAGCAAGTCCCACAGATTTCAGGGAAAGGGTGACATGATCTGAGGCAACCCATCTAGACTGATGGAGGCGATAGAATTAGCTAGGGAAAGACTCTGGGAGAGAATAAGTGGAAGAAAAGGCTAGGGTCTTACGAATTGCCAGAAGGGATGTAAACCAGTAAGAGGTGGAAGATACCCAGGTGTGCAAGAGGATAGGAGACTTTTGGGTCGTGCCCCGAGAACAGGGAAAAGGAAGCTGACACTCCGTAGAAAGCACTGGTCTTCGAAGCATGGATTTTATCTACTCACTACCGGGAGGTATGGATGAATTTATTGGATTTGTGGCTATGGAAGTCACACGTCGAAAAATTGTCCGACAATGTGGGGAAGCCCTTCAGGCGTGAGATGTGGCAAAGCCATGAGATTAAGTGGTGTAGTTATTCCAAAGTAGAGCCGGGGAGACTGAAAGAGGCCCTAGAAGCTGGACAATTGTCAACGTCTAGGAAATATCCCAGGGTCACCCAGCCAGAAGTAGAACGCTGGCTGGCCCCTTTAAGATTAGCAGATGAGGGTTGTTAGATATGTGGGCAGATTGGTTCTTTCTTCACCAACTGTACTCTAACAAAGTTTTGGCGTTGTGGGAAGTCAAGCTCTGAGAAGAGGCGTTGTTCCAGTTGGCCAGGTTGGTCATTTCTCCTTCAACTGTGCCCTGAGAAAGTGTTGCCGTTGTGGCCTGCCGGGTCATGAGAAGAGGTGATGCTTCCGCCCAAGTAAAGACAGCGACGATAGATTATTATTGCCGGTACATATGTCTACTTTAGAGAAGAGTTGTGGGAGGCGGAAAGACCTTGTGTTTTCTCTGCCTACGGAAGAGATAGATAAAGAGGTAGGTAGATAGATAGATAGAGAGAGAGAGAGAGAGAGAGAGAGAGAGAGAGAGAGAGAGAGAGGGAGTGTTCCTCCGTGAGGTAATGGTGGGGAACGAGCCAGTGAAAGCTTTAGTGCATACGGGGGCGTCCGTGTCTCTTATGAAGACGGACGCCGGGGTAATCAAATAAAGATTGGAACTAAATAAGGTCAGATTTAGTGATAGGCCCAGCTGATGGCGGAAAATTGAAGGTAACGGGAATGGTGCAGTTACCGATAAAGATCACGGGTGGGGAGTCCGATGTCGACACAAGTTATATGTGGCTCCTGCTCTGATGAGCGAATTAATTCTAGAGGCGGACTGGTCGTAGCTCCGAGGGAGGTAAACCAGTGAGAGGTGGAGGACACTCAGATGTGAGAGAAGGTCAGGAGATTTATGTTTGATGCACAGAGAATTGGGAGGAGGAAGCTGACCCCTCTCCGTAGAAAGCATTGGTCTTCGAAGCATTGATTTTGGCAGCCCACCCCATGGAGGTATGAATTGATTTGTTGAACTTGTGACAATAGGAGTCACACATCGATTGGGACAGTCCGATCCACTAACACAGATGGTGGGAGCTTTGATGTGGTTTTATGGCACATCAACCATTGTAGCTTATTCATGCCAAATCTATTTTTATGCATATAAACATTTCTATTTCAAGCAATTCAGTTGAATATAAGTATAGTTTTTGGTTTACACACAGTTAAATGCCAAGACAGTTCTATCTAAATTAATTCAGTTTAGCATGAGTACAGAGTTTTAATATCAGAAACAGTTCTATTTCAAACAATTCAGTTTAGCATAAGTACACGGTTTCAATGTCAAAAACAGTTCTATTTCAAATAATTCAGTTTAGCATAAGTACACGGTTTAGTTCTATTTGAGCCATAGATAGGACCCTACCACTCCTGGCCAGAGTGAACATGGGAGTAATGTCAATGAAGGGGTACTCCGCATTCCCCAAAGCTCCAAGGATGGGGCCTCATCATCAGGTTATTTAGTGTCATATCCAGGATATATGTTGGGTCTGGTGTTACACCTCTGCAGAGATCCAGTCGGTGTATTCTATAGCCCCGCCCCCGTCAGCTGACGGGGCTTACGATCGTTAATGTACAATAATTGATTTCTTTAATTCTATTTTTTTGCTTGTTTGTTTGTTTCTTTCTTCTTTCTGAACGTTAATTACCCAATCAATGTCTGATTCTTTTTATCTACGCTGAATAAATTTGTAACTGGATGAATTGTAAACACAAATATTTAACAATTCTGTTGACGAAAGGTGATGTTTAATGTTTAATTAATATTCAATTACTGTTTAATTATTTTTAATCCTTCTTGTAAGAACATAACAATGTTATATGCTTTTCCAAGCAATGTCTATAATAGATCTGATATAAAATATGATAAAATATATAATAGATATAATTTATAATATATAAACTTACCACAGTATTGTCCTTAATAGATGTAATACTTCTCATATCAAAAAAATAAAATCTGCGACTTTCTGGAAAGTATGATATCTGAAAGTATCTCTGGAAAGAAAGGTTGGTTTAGTTTGGCTTGGTTTCATAGCTATTAAATGCTAAATGGTGGTGCCCGTGGAGTAATGGTTATCGTCGTAGAAAATGGACACGGCGACACGAGTTGAAATCCTGGACGAGACTGATTGCATTTCACATAGCACTAATACCCTTGGGAAAGGTATGAATCCAATTATTCTCCCTCCAGCAATGGGTAAATAGTAGGGCAGACTACGTTCTTCAGCCTTGGTGAGGCAACTGGTCTAGGAGAAGGAAAACTCTGAATTCAAACCTGTTAAACTCCGGTTAAAAAATGACCTTGTGTCATATCCTACCCGAGCGGAGGGGTTGGGTAAATAGGATTAAATGCTAAATGGAGGTGCCCGTGGAGTAATGGTTATCGTCGTAGAAAATGGACACGGCGACACGAGTTGAAATCCTGGACGAGACTGATTGCATTTCACATAGCACTAATACCATTGGGAAAGGTATGAATACAATTATTCTCCCTCCAGCAATGGGTAAATAGTAGGGCAGAGTAGGTTCTTCAGCCTTGGCGAGGCAGCTGGTCTAGGAAAAAGAAAACTCTGAATTCAAACCTGTTAAACTCAGCATAAAAATTGACCTTGTGTCATATCCGGCCTGAGCGGAGGGGTTGGTAAATATCATTAAATATATGTTGGTAAATATCATTAAATATATGTTGGGTCGGTGTATTTTATAGCCCCGCCCCCGTCAGCTTTTTATAAGTAAGTAAAGTTGGTGACCTTAATGGAGGGTGACCCAAACACTGCCTTTTCAATAGCAACTATACCAAGATGAAGGAGAGGGCGTTACTCCTTTCCCTGGATTACTCTACTTTATCCTTGAACCATACCTTATAATGCTGAGTATCATTTTTTGAGTCTTTGGTACGACTCGACCAAGGATTGAACCCCGGTTTCCCGGGCTATTGCTGAACTCTCTACTCATTAGGCCAATTATACATACATATTAAATACATGATTTCTCAACACATTTTGGAAATAACATTTTTAAATGACCCAGTGCTCATTCTTTTTCACACAGTTAAATGGTTTCATTTATTTCTATCTAATACGAATAATTCTATTTACTATTAATTATTTGTTTGCACACAGTTAAATGGTTCCAAGTATTGCTATGTATCACCAACAAGAGACTAGTCATTTGTTCATACACAGTTAAAATGATCAAACAGTTCTATTTCAAAGAATTCAATTTAGCATGTCACTTGTTTGCACTCAGTTTAAATGTAAAACAGTTCTATTTGGCCCATAGATAGGACCCTCTCAGGTGCTACTACTCCGAGCCAGACTGGACCTGGCAATGAGACGAACTCGGAATTCCACAAAACTACAGCATTACCGGAGCCTCCTCATCAAACTGATTAGTGTCATATCCAGGACACTCGTTAGGGGTGGTCTTACCCCTCTGCAGAGATGCAGTCGGTGTATTCTGCAGCCCTACCGACTGGGCCACATGTATTCGTAGTATTTTCTTCATTTTTCCTTGCACAGTCGGCTGGGGCTGCAAAATACACCGACTGCATCTCTGCAGAGGGGTAAGACCCCAAACAAGTGTTCTGTATATGACACTAAACGATCTGATTGCAAGGTTCTAGTAATGCTGGAGCTTTGAGGAATGCGGAATACCCCTTCATTGTCATCGCTCCCAGGTCCACTCTGACCCGGAGTGGTAGCATCTGATAGGGTCCTATCTATGAGTCAAATAGAACTAATATTCGTACTTATGCTGAACTGAATTGTTTGAAATAGAACAGTTCTGACATTTATCTGTGTATAAACAAAAAGCTATACTTATACTAAACTGAATTTTTAAAATTAGAACTGTTTGACTAAACTGAATAGCTTGAAATAAAAATGTTTTTGACAATTAAACTGTGTACTTATGCTAAACTGAATTGTTTGAAATCGAACTGATTATTTGTATAAAAAATGGATTTGACATTAAATAACCTACAAAAGGTGGATGTTCTATAAAACCAAAATAACCATCCAATTCATCTTTTTCCAGTGTATAGAATCAAATACTTTGCAGAAATCTAAGAACAATAGTGTTGCCTTGAGACTTTTTGCACATACTCCTTCGATGATTCGGTGGATAGTTAGAATCTATGAAGATGTGGCTCGAATTCACTGAAAACCGTGCAGATTTTCTAAAGAATTTTCTCGATTTCTGGTTTGATATTGTTGAGAAAAAGGACATTATAAACCTTAGCAGCTATAATAGCAAATTTTAAGCCTCTACAGTTCTTTGTATATATATATATATATATATCGCCTTACCCGATCGAATCTGTCGAGTAAAAACTTATTCGGGTGATTAAAGGTTTTCTTCTAGCCACCCAGCCGTCGATCAAAAATCTCAGTGAAACGTCATTCCAAATATAGAAAAAAGAAAACTGATTTTTTTACAACCTTAAAATAAGCAATTGAAAATTTACAAATTACTTAGAATGACCTACAAGGACATTAGTGGATTCTTTGGCCTCGTGCCTAGCGTCTGAAGACCGTAGAAATGTCTAGTTAAAGAAAAGGGAATCGCATTCCCCAAAATTACCACAATCATCAAAAGAAGATTTGACAAATGGAATTTAGAATAACCAGCCCACCCTCTCTTTCTATTTTTCTCTTGGAGTCCAGTCATTATAAACATTTACATAATTAACACTTCTACAGTGGAGCTAAAATGTCTCTGTTGTTCAGATTGAAGAAGCTCACAGATTTTTAGAAATTCATTTTGAAAAAATTATCATTAACTCAATATTTATATTCGCTTCCCTCTTACGAAAAGTAAAAACGTATATTTAAAAGAAAAAAGAAAACGCATACTTCTGTCAACCACGCTCCGAAAAACAAATTACACTGCTAAATAATATTCATATTTTCTTCTCTTATTTTTACGTCCTCTCGACCCTAGTTGACAGATATGTGGGGTTTGGAAATTTATCCTGGCAGGTTCATCTTCCGGGGCAACTAACCCTCAACTCGAGATATTTTGACCACAATCGGTTTAAACGATTAACAGCGCCATCGGAAATTATTTAAAAAATGGAGTCGGTTGAGTGAAATGATTCGGGGGCGTGTAAATTTTTACATACTCTCAATCGCCGGTTAAGTGATTTCTTTTTGAAATCTCAAAGGCTCTCTCTCTCTCTCTCTCTCTTTATATATATATATATATGGGAAATCGACTGGTTTCCAAACTAAAAAGTGTTAATTTCGTGAAAAAATAGGCTCAAGAAGCTGTGATTTTTTTTTTGCATTATTGTATTAATTAACCAATCAGCACTTACCAGCAAATTTTAAAATACATTTCTTAACTAATTACATTCATTGATGAATCATCAGATGTTTTTCATCTAATTTCTAGCCTATATCAATCTTATTAATAAGCAATATTTCCTTCGTAAGTTATACAGAAAAAAAAAAATTCGGTTAATTGTTTTTAGTGACAATTCAACGTTTTTTTGCGTCGAAAATGTATTTAATTCCAACATCGTTTAATTATTTTAAATTGAACTAATATGACATAAATATTTGTACTGCTATTACAGCCTTCGTTTGCAGATGAAAAATTTTAGTTGCAGTGCTATACATTTTAACGGATGAATATATTTTCCCCACTACATTGTGACAGATCTTATACACATAAAAAATTGATCAATTAGATTAACACTAAACAAAACTGCAACATTCCATGTATGAATCTTTAGTTTCTTTTTTTTAAAATATTTATTCACTGATTATGATGTTTTCTTACAAGAAAAGACTTTGCAACTTCTGTTTTTAAACAAACTTTTAATAAAATGTAAAAAAATAAGATTTATTAGTTTTTTGATCGGTATTTTTGTTGAATCATTTACACCTTAGTCTGCAATATACATACATATAGGGTGGAACGATAAAATTATCGCCCTAGAAAAGACGACATGATTCCATTTCCGTTTAATGAAAACCGGTTTTCTTTTTTTGTTGTAGATAATCTAATAGTTGGCCAGTTGTGTACAAATCCCAAGAGCGACAGGAGCCTTCTATCATGTCTGAAAGTGACACAATGTTCAACGACTGAGATCGGAGATGCGCCTCTGTGCAACTCATGCCCCCTACCGATCCAAGTTATGACAACAGGACCATTGCCAGCACCCTCAAAATGCAAATCTGGATAGCCACGAATAACAGGAACGTGCCCAGAGTGATGAAAACAAAGTTCCCGGCTACGGTTATGGTCTTTGGTGTGGTTTCAAGTGAGGGCCACATCATGCCACCTCACATCTTCGAAGTCGGCTTGAAAGTCAATACCAAAGTGTACCTGGATGTGCTGAAGAGTGTGGTGATCCCCTGGTGCAATCAGGTGGCCGGTGGCAGACCCTGGCTGTGGCAGCAGGACTCGGCGCCGGCCCACAAGTCCAAAGAGACCCAGGCTTGGCTTCAGAAGGAGTGCTACGACTTTGTACCCTTCTTTCACTGGCCCCCTCTTCCCCTAACCTGAACCTGCTGGACTACTCCGTTTGGTCATACGTCGAGAACATCATCAACATGACATCCCACAACACCAAAACCAGCCTGATCGCCGCCATCCGCCGAGTATTCACCGAGCTCCCGCCGGCGCTTGTGGAAAAATCATGTTCCCAGTTCCGGATCCGTATCGAGGCGGTGATTGAGGCAGATGGCGGCTACATTGAATAGATGTCAGCTCTATTACATAATCAAGTTACCTGAATTGATTTTTTCAATAAAAGTGTTAAAATAAAGCTGTAGCGTTGTTTTCTTTAGGACGACATTTTTTTCGTTCCACCCTGTATATATGTTGGAAGAAATGAGTTGCATTTGACTGAATGTAAGTAGAAAAGGTAAAACGAAAGAAAAATATGTTTGATGGTTTGTTTATTAGCCAAGACTTTTCGAATTCAATTTTTTTTTAATGCAAATGTGTTTTATCAAAATTATTTTAGTATGAGAAATAATTATGATAGATAAATTTTGAATCAATTTGGAGTCTTCATCAGGGATTGTATATCTTGCTAAATGATCCTATTTACCCAACCCCTCCGCTCGGGTAGGATATGACACAAGGTCAATTTTTAAGCGGAGTTTAACAGGTTTGAATTCAGAGTTTTCCTTCTCCTAGACTAGTTGCCTTACCAAGGCTGAAGAACCTAGTCTTCCCTTCTATTTACCCATAGCTGGAGGGAGAATAATTGGATTAATACTTTACCCAAGGGTATTAGTGCTATGTGAAATGCTATCAGTCTCGTCCAGAATTTGAACTCGTGTCGCCGTGTCCATTTCCTACGACGATAACCATTACACCACGGGCACCTCCTCATATTTTGCTAAATGATAAAACGGATTAATACTGGCTAATATGTTCAAATTGCGTCATGTCATGTGATGGAATTTTTTAAAAAAGTAAATGCCGTTTTGAGAAACGGATTTGCGACATTTTATTGCATTGAACATTTAGAGAGAGGGGAGCGAATATTCAGTCTAAATTTTGTATTTTTTATATATTATTATATATATATATATATTGTCATCCACAGACAGACTGTTTCGTTCTATCAGAACTCAGATAGACACGCAGGACGCTCGAAGCCGGGATCGAAACCCGTCCAAATTTACGTTAGACTAAGCTTCAAACCTGTAGGCCAACCAAGCGGACTACGTTGGCCTAGAGAATTTTAAGGTATTTATTTAGCAACAGCAGTAGCAGCCTTTGTTTACATTTTTTTTTATACCTTATCGGCTACCAGAGTGCTCAATTCTTACGAAGAGCTTTACATTACGCTTGGGGCGGCCGACAATTCCTTCGCCAGAGTGCTCAACCCCCATGGGGGAGCATTCGTTACATATATAAATATATACATAAATGTATATCAAAAATATTTATACAAGTATAGATTAAATATATAAATAAAATATTACACACTCACACATAATATTTTTTAAAGTATCATGAGATTTAATGAGGTGTTAGTTTGTAGATAACACTCCGTTTCTTATAATACGTGAAGTTATTAGATTATTCCATAGAGAGTAACCTAACGCAGAATATTCGGTAGGAAACAGAAGAAATCAATTGATATAGGATACTTAATTGTACGCAATACGAATAGAGAACTAAGTTCCATATATAGGCTATGCAAGAGTCATAATCATTCAATGAAAAAGCAGAAAAGTCCATAGAGCAAAAAGGAGGAAACCAATTACTCTGCTCAGGTCTGGAATATAAAGTAAGAAGGCCCTATGTGTTTGCTGTAGACGAACAAATCATATTTACCCAACCCCTCCGCTCGGGCCGGATATGACACAAGGTGGATTTTTAAGCGGAGTTTAACAGGTTTGAATTCAGAGTTTTCCTTCACCGAGACTAGTTGTCTCACCAAGGCTGAAGAATTCAGTCTGTCCTACTATTTACCCATAGCTGGAGGGAGAATAATTGGATTCATACCTTTCCCAAGGGTATTAGTGCAATGTGAAATGCTATCGGTCTCGTCCAGGATTTCAACTCGTCTCGCCGTGTCCATTTCCTACGACGATAACCATTACACCACGGGCACCTCCTGCTGACGAGCGAATCATCACGTATGTTTAACTCAAAGACCTGTTCGTGAAAGAAGCGGATTCCTCGGTTCACCTTGTCACGTTACCAAAAAGGGCTCGTGACAAGGAAGAGTTCCTCAAACCCTGTGACAGGGGAGACTGCTCCGTTTAATCTCCCAACAATATAAACTAAGTTAATAATTATTAAAATGGATAAAAGTTCATTACTATTCGATATATATATATATATATATATATATATATCGAATAGTAATGAACTTTTATCCAAATATATATATATATATATATATATATATAAAATCAAGTCGTGCTGCTGGCACGGATTTCCCTGATTCTATCTCTCTCTCTCTCTCTCTCTCTCTCTCTCCATTCGTCTCTATCACTCATCGGTTATAGCAGGTCTTCTAGACTACATCCTGTGTTCACACAGAGCTGTTGTAGGTAAGTTCTTGTCGGTCGTCGAACACTAGAGCGTCCATGTGAAGGGGTTACTTATGACTTGCTTCTCCAACAATGCCTCGTATGCCTTGTTCGTCTTACTTGGATAGCTTGAGAGATGGGAGGTAAGTGGCTGAACAGTTGTTGTTTCATGGGGTATTGCTTTCAGGATTCGTTCAGCATAGCTCGTAGCATTCTTGTGCGGTAACTGTCTAGTTTTTTCTCAATACATTTTGTCAGCGTCCATGTGGTGCATCCGTACAATAGTACTGACAAAACCGCTACTTGGAAGAAATCTCGTCTTATTTTATCTGATAGATCAGACTTCTATATGATCGATAACCTATCGATAGAAGTCAATGCCTTCACTTGGCGCAGACTACGTACTTAGAACATCGATAGAAAATGGCTTTACTCTAAAAAAGGCAAAAAGCAGATGATGTCCAAGAGAAACTATCACGGACGTAGAATATTCCGATGACATAGCCTTCAAGACTTTAAATTCATGAAAACTGTTGTTAAAATAGCGATGGATGTTTGATGGAACGTCTGTTTTTATTCATACATACTACATACACAAATGCGTGCATACATACATACATACATACATACATATACACATATACCCACATACGTTCATATATGCATTCATATATACATACATACGATATACATACACAAATATATACATGCATTTATAAATGAACTCATATACATGCATACATATATACATACACACACATGCATTCATTCATACATATGTACATGGACACATACATACATACATTCATACATACATGGACACATACATACATACATTCATACATACATGGACACATACATACATTCATTCATATATCTGTACATGGACACATACATACACGTACATACATAGATACATACATACATACACACACATACCCACATACGCTCATATATGCATTCATATATACGTACATACGATATACATACACACATATATACATGCATTTATAAATGAACTCATATACATGCATACATATATACATACACACACATGCATTCATACATACATATGTGCATTTGTACATCTGTACATAGATACATACATTCATACATACATACACATACCCATGCATATTCATTGCCCAGTTTGCAGGGGCAGTAGAATACACCGACTGTTTCTCTACAGAGGGGTAAGATCCCTCCGACGAGTGTCCTACATATGTCTCATGATGGTGAGGTTCCAGTAATGCTGTAGCATTGGAGAATGCGCAGTACTCCTTCATTACTCCCAGGTCAACTCTGGCCCGGAATCGTAGCACCTGATAGGGTCCTATCTATGGATCAAATAGAACTAAACTATGTACTTATGCTAAACGGAATCGTTTGAAGTAGAACTGTTTTTGACATTGTGTTATATAGTCATTTACAAGTTCGTGCAGCATCACAACGACACAACAACAAAGACAGACGCACGCAGAAAGACGCAGGAATGAAGGACGCATGAAGGAAGACACAGGAAGACTTCTTTAACATCATTTTACCTCTCAATTTATTGCAAGGTTCGAAAGGGTTGTTCAAGGTTTGCATGTGAGAGGGTGCTGGAGACCGAACATAAACTTCATATTTTGACCCCACTGTTATGACCGTCACGTTGTGTCTTTCTTGTTCTCCTGATGTTGGGGTCCATTCCATCGGGGTTTTCCGAGGGACCCCTCGGTCGGGTGTGGCTTTCCCTACCACATCTCGTCTCTAACTCTCTGGGAGTCTGCTGGCAACTGCTTTGGCACCCAACTCAACTCAATTATATAATCATTCAACGCCCACACGATCGCCCACTGGATCTTTGAAATCGAATGTTTAATCGTCATCAAGCGGAAATAACTGTCATGCAGTTCAGAGGTTACTCTCTTCCGGTGCATCACTGTAGTGGCACAATGGGACCATCACCTTGTCCCATATCATAAGCCTTAATCCGCCCACGCGATCTCTTTCGATTAATGGCCATTGGAATGTGTCACTTCCTTCCAGTGTATCACCTTGGAATAGCATTTTTGGGCCGGGGCGAGGGTCAAAATATAACAATTGAAACTATTTACTTATGCTAAACTGTCTTGTTTGAAATAGAACTTTTTTTGATATAGAAATTGTGTACTTATGCTAAACTGAATTGTTTGAAATAGAACTGTTTCTGTATGCTAAACTGAATTGTTTGAAATAGACCTGTTTTTGACATTGAAACTGTATACTTAAATTAAATTGTTTGAAATAGAACTGTCTATTTGTGTAAAAATGGATTTGGTATCAAATAATCTACAATGGTTGATGTGCCATAAAAACCAACCAGACCAAACCTTATATATTTGATATATATGTATAAACAGGATTTGGCATTAAATAACCTACAAGGGTTGATATACCATAAAACCAAACCAAAATAAATCATATATATTCAGATCACACGTGACGTCATAACTTGACTGTGAGAGAGTTGAAGATGAGTTCGAATTCTTGTCGCGCTTTAGGACTTTAGGACTTATCCTCTTGAGAATGCCAAGAACCCTCTTATCCACCTCAACTATAGGTTAAATAGTTCCACTACTCTTCCACAAGTTTAGGTTTGAGAATTAAATAACGTTAGAAAGTTTATATTCCATTAAAAAAGAAAGAAAGAAAGAAAGAAAGAAAGAAAGAAAGAAAGAAAAAATGTTAACATTTTTATTATTGAATTTAAATTATTTGCTTTTATTAAATTTAGATTGTTATTACTTATTTTCATTATTTCTCATTTTATATACTTATCTATCAATCTATAAAACGCAAAGAATTTTTTCGTTTCATTGATTCCTCAGAAAGTATTTTTCGAACGAAGTTCTTGATATTACATTTAACATCATCTTGAAGATAGTTAAAAAAAAAAAACAAGCATGAACACATCATCTATAAAAAAAATACATCCTCAGAATCTAGGTTTTTTCCTATTTATCTATATTTATATATCGTGGGATTTATTCAATATTTTCCCAGTCTATCTATCTATCTATCTATCTATCTACACGCACACACACATATATATATAATTAAAGATTGCTCAATTTCTTTTACTCTTTATTAATGTATAAGTATTTCTTTAAGAATCTTTGCATTTAGACGATGTCTCTAAATAATAATGCTCATTTTTTGCTGGAAGCAATGAACAATTCGTTCGTCAGCCCAGAAAAATAACAGTCAGAATATTACTGCATTTTTTCTGTCGACAAAATGGCGAGCCGTTAACTTGAAGACTGTCGGCTAATAACGTTTCTTCATCTTCGTCCTCTTAGTCTCGTTTTCGTCTTGTTAGCTGAAGGCTTTATTCTATGTTGATTTTATTTTTTATCATTTTATTTTTAATCATTTTATTTTACCATATTTTTTTTGCACGCAGCCGACGGCAAAGTCCTTTTTTTATTTGTTTTTTCTATCTTTTTTGCCTCCATTTTTGTTCCTGGCAGCGGCCAATTCGAAAACGAGGCTGGTGACAGCCAGGCGGGCAACCAAACGCTCGTTTTTCTCTGAATGCTTCGTTCTCTCTTTTCGCAACGCTCGCCATGCCGGCGATGCACCAAGATGTCGGGTTTTGCATGAAGCGACCACACATTTGAGCGGCGCTGCTAATTGAGCGGGGAATTTAGTGCAAGGAATTGCCTCAAAGAAAACAAAAGGTAAAATAAATCATATGTACACGTATTCACCTTTCTCTCTCTCTCTCTCTCTCATAAGTATATAGTATCAGTCAAAAGGTACTCCTTTAACAATTTTTCATAAAAAGATTAACTTTCTTCAAAATCAAAGATACCAGGATTTTTATTTCTAACTGATTATTAAACAATAAAAACGAATCTTATAAGCGATTGTTTATAACCAAACTCTCTCTCTCTCTCTCTCTCTCTCTCTCTCTCTCTCTCTCTCACACACACACACACACACACACACACACACATACACACACACACACACTTATACAGGGTGCAGAAGCAAAATATGGAGTAATTTTTAAAACGTTTTTTTTGTCTGATTAGTCAAATTTTTGACTTCACAGATGACTTAGCGCTTCTTGCAAATATACCGGCTCCAAAAAACTCTTAACAAAAAAAAAAAAAAAAAAAAATAATGTAAATACAAATGAACAATAATTATAATTCCCAAACATCAAGGTATAAAATAACCCTTGTCAGGCTGACATGCCGTTAGAAGCAATCAATGAATCAACAAAAAGTATGTATTTATCATCCCCTCAGCACGAGCAGGATGTAAAATGGTCAATTTTTAAGCAGAGTTTAAAGGGTTTTCCTTCTCCTAGATTGGCTGTCTAAGCAAGACAGAAAAACAAAGACTGTCCTACTATTTACCCATAATAGGGGGAGAATAAAAGGATTCATACCTTTCCCACGTGCATCATCATTTTTTCAACATTGTAAGTTTCTCTGTCCAAAATGCTATTATTGGGTTGGTTGGTGCTAGGGAGGATGTTCAGTTGCGTCCCCACTTATCAAACTTTAACAGTAGCTTTAGTATATCCAATGATACTCTAACATTGAAGAAACGGAAAGAAAGTCAAGATAAGCTCCTTTACGCATATTGAAACATTGAATACGTTCATAATATGCATACAAGTAGTAAAGGGTAAAGAAGAAATACTTCCTACTTTTTTAAACGGAGGTTATTTAATGCCAAATCCTCTTTATATATATATATATATATATATATATATATATGATTTCATTTGGTTTGGTTTTATAGAATATCAACCATTGCAGGTTATTTGATGCTAAATCCTCTTTATACATATATATTGAATAAATATGATTAGGATTGGTTTGGTTTTATGGCATATCAACTATTGTTGGTTATTTAATGCTAAATCCTCTTTATACACATATATATCAGATATATATGATTTGATATTAAATTATTACTGTCACCGGAGTGGAAAGAAAAAATGAGCTCCAGTTCGTATATATGATTTGTAAACACATTTTGTTGATAATATTTTCAAACAAGCCGGAGCCCATTTTTTCTTTCCACTCCGGTAACAGTACCAATTTAATATCAGTCATTTGTGTGCACATGTTTAGATAGATATACATGATATGTAAGAGATTAATTTGTCGGTAATTTAATTTTTAATTGAGTTAGAACTAACTTTTGCACACTAGTATTGCTATTGTTTCTGCACAGTTAAATGGTTTCAATTATTGATATCTAACACTAATAATTCTATTCAATATCAAACATTTGTTTGCATATACATTGATTATGTATATCTTTATTTCTAACTGATTATTAAACAATAAAAACGAATTTTATAAGCAATTGTTTATTACCAAACTCTATCTCTCTCTCTCTCTCTCTCTCTCTCTCTCTCTCTCTCTCTCTTATAAGTATATAGTATGACTCAAAAGGTACTCCTTTACAATTTTTCATAAAAAGATTAACTTTCTTCAAAATCAAAGATACCAGGATTTTTATTTCTTTACTTTGCGAATGGAATAAAATGTTTTGGATACCCAGTCGGTTGGGACAGTAGAATAAACCGACTCCTTCTCTGCAGAGAGTTCAGATCTCCGAACGAGTTGCCCAGTTGGCTGGAGTTGTAGAATAAACCGATTCCTTCTCTGCAGAGGGGTAAGACCCCGCAACGAGTTGCCCAGTTGGCAAATACTGTAGAATACACCGACTCCTTCTCTGCAGAGGGGTAAGACCCCCCCCAACGAGTGTCCTGGATATCACACCAAACAATCTGATGGTGAGGTTCCAGTAATTCTGGAGCTTTGGGGAATGCAGAGTACCCCTTCATTGACATCGCTCCCAGGTCTACCCTGACCCCGGAGTGGTAGCACCTGATGGGGTGCTATCTATGGGTCAAATTGAACTAAACTATGTACTTATGCTGAAGTGAATCATTTGAAATAGGCCGGTTTTTGACATTAACATGTATACTTATGCTAAAGTGAATTGTTTGAAATAGAACTGTTTTCTATGTTTAAACAAAAACTATACTATACTACAGAGCTATGGGTCAAATAGTATCACTACTGTTCTTCTACCAGGATGGCTTTGGCATTAGATTACCCACAAAGGCTCATATGCCATTAAACAAAGAAACCTAACTTAACCTATAATTATACTAAACTGAATTGTTTGAAACTTACGAAAATGACTTAATTCGGCGTTAAATGACCCGAAATGTATTGATACGCCGTAAACAAAACAACCAACCAACCAAATGGGTACGAACAAAAGTGTGGCCTCGAGATTTTGTGCAAGTATTCCATCCATGATTCGACGAATTATCAGAATCGGTGATGTTATGGACCAATTTTTCTGAAAGCCGTTCCGATTTTTGTAAAGAATTCTCTCGACTTCAGTTCGGATACGTTTGAAAAGCAGTGCATGATAAACCTTGGCAGTTACAGCAGTGATTCCGAGGTCACATTTTTTGTGCTTTGTTTATACAGTTTTGCATAATTGAAGAAGTATATCATCAAATTTCTTGGCTTCCATATTTTAGGAGGTATTTCGCCTAGGCCAACAACTTTTCTATTTTTAATTCTTTTCAGTACTGCGTCAAGATTTTTCTCAGTAAACTGTCTAAGTTTGATGTCTCATTGGCAATAAATAATCTTTTAGTGGGTTTATTAGAGATTTTAAGTTTTCCCAGCAGGTTGTTGAAATGTTCTTTCCACTTCTGAAGTCTTTCTTCTTAGCTGGCAGATTTTTTTTTGTTCTCAATGTTTTTTTCTTTTTACTCACTTCATTTACTGTCTATTACGCAAATCGTGATTTCTATCTTCTACCAAATTTCTGATTTTATTGATTTGACCTTTGTTAAGTTTTTTTCGTTGTACATTTTAGTTTGTTTTGTCTGGGCTTTCTTAGGTTTCTGCACATTGGTATTTGTTGGGTTTCTTTTTGTTAGTAAGGATGATTTTTTTTTATCGTATCTCGTTTTTCCCTTCCTGCAATTGACTCCCAGAGAAATCAATAATTTGACTCTTGGTTTGGTTAGTATTCACTCAGTTGCTGCTTCTATATGGGCAGTAACCAGGTTTATATATTTGTTATCCGAAATATGTTTTTCAGATCTCTTCAGAAGAGCATCAAACTTCTCACAGTTACCGCATATTGATTGCTTATATCATGAAGTTTTACCTGTTTGTTCCTTATTTCGGCCTAGACTCAGTTGAGTCTTTGCTGAGGCAATTCTGTAATTGGAAGATTCTTCCTCAAAAGAGGAGTAGGCTTCACTGTTCAAAGCGCTATTCATCCACCTCTTGTTTATCTCTGAATAATATAAAACATAAGTGTAGCGTTCTGTATGTACGTCTGTGTGTCTGTATACATAATATTTAAAAAAGAAAGAAAGAAAGAAAGAAAGAAAGGTCTTGGCTGTTTTTGTTGTAATCTTTGAAGAAAGAAAAAATGAAAGTGTAAAAAGATTGAGCGAAATAAAAAAAAGAAAGAAAGAAAGAAAGAAAGAAAGAAAGGAGAGATCTCTTACGTTTTTTTTTTATTGTAATCTTTAAAGAAAGAAAGAAAGAATGAATGATGTAATTTGTGGCTTGCCACATCGAAAGAGAAAGGAAAAGAAAGCAGACTGACGTCACAACGGAACGGTTTTTCTCATTTTTTTGAGTGTGTCTGCTTGGATATGTATCTTTTAAATCGACATTGACAGCAACAAGTAAGAGAGAGAAAGTAAGAGAATCTCCATTTATAAATGACACAGAAAATTTGATTTTTCAGATAATTCTAAGTTTGTTACATGAAAGTTGTGTTTTTTTTATTATAATAACATACGAGATACTTTTCATTTATTGATTTATTCTTTTTAGATTCTAAAATCTTTTTGATTTGGATTATAAAAATGGCTAAAGGAGCGTTTTCTATCCGTTCACTTTTTGGTGAGTTTCTGTTACTTGGTAAGTAAATTCCTTCTTCTTTCTTGATTTGGATTATAAAAAAGATATTTTATATAAATTCAACCGTCATTATTGACGGGTGTATTCTTGTAAATATATAATCTTGCTATATTTCCCAGCTATTTTGTTAGGTGTAGGTCCAGCGCTTTCTTTTTTTGTTGGAGGGGGGAATTTACTGTTGAGACATACAAGTCTGATCTCAGTTGAAAACTGGGCAAGATATTCACCATTTCTATTTGGTAATTTGTGTAAGGAAAATTTATCAATTTTGTCTTTGCAAATTTAAATATTCAAGTTTCCGCCGATGATCAGAACTTTGTGTTTGGAAATGGGTCGAAAAAGGAAGATGGCTCATTATAGAAGGTGGTTAAGTCCAATTCATTACTAGGACTGGGAAGACAGAGATTGCAATTAGATGTAAACTGAAGGAAAACGAACCGAATAGATGACGGATATAGAAAGGATTTCAACATGAATGATATGCACGCGGAACCACCTTTCTCGTGTGATTACGCAAAGTCAAGAAACGGTTGCTATGACATTAACGGCCGTAAGTAAACGCGTTTATAAATCACAAACTGCACTAAAATGAAGATGAACAAACGTAATGTAATGTCTGCTTTTAGTTGATCTGGTGTATGTATAGATATATATTTGTTATAAATACCCTGTCTGGTGGCAAAAACTGCTTGGTAGCGCCAGTAGTGGCAGTACCGCCTTCAGTTACCGAAACTGTGTTATCACCCTGGTTGGCGGCTGATGAGGTTAGGGTATCGCACGTGCATTTACACGTTGTATGATGAAAATTAGTAAATATCATTCTCGTTTTGATTCTCTCTGCAAGAGAACTGAAAATCATTTCTACATTGATAGCTATGAGGGGAATTTTTCCATTCAGATGCCGATACAAATATTTATCCATTATTGGAATCTTGCTATTTTAGTACGAGTCCGTTATGATAATATTATTATACTTGAGTTGTAGAATACACCGACTGAATCTCTGTAGTGGGTTAAAAGCCCCCCCCCCAGCAAGTGTCCTAGATATGACATTAAACAATTTGATGGTGAGGCTCCAGTAATGCTGGAGCTTGGGGAATGCAGAGTACCGCTTCATTACCGACGCTCCCAGGTCCACTCTGTCCTGAAATTGTAGCACCTGATAGAGTCTTATCAATGGGTTAAATAGAACTATTTGACATTTAAACTGTGTGCAAACAACTGACATACGCTAAATTAAATTGTTTGAAATAGAACTGTTTGAGCAATTAACCGTGTGTAAACAAATAATTAATGGTTGATTGAATTGTTAGTGATACATACAAATCATATATCTAATATAAATGTATAAACCGGATTTGGCATTAAATAACCTAAAATGGTTGATATGCCATAAAAGCCAACTCAAATAAACCATATATATTTAGTATATATGAATAAAGAGGATTTGGCATTAAATAAATTAAATGGTCGATATGCCATGAAAGCCAACCCAACCAAATCATATATATTTAGTATATATGAATAAAGAGGATTTGCCATTAAATAACCTACAATGTTTGATATGCCATAAAAGCCAACCCAACCAAACCATATATATTTAGTATATATGAATAAAGAGGATTTGCCATTAAATAACCTAAAATGGTCGATATGCCATAAAAGACAACCCAACCAAATCATATATATTTAGTATATATGAATAAAGAGGATTTGCCATTAAATAACCTAAAATGGTCGATATGCCATAAAAGCCAACCCAACCAAATCTTATATATTTTGTATATATGAATAAAGAGGATTTGGCATTAATAAACCTACAATGTTTGATATGCCATAAAAGTCAACGCAACCATTATTCTTGTGTGCACATGATGTCTATATTCTGCTCAGCTGTGGGTGTTGTAAGGTCATATAGCAGGTTTCTTTGTTTTAAAGTTGAAAGGTCAACATGTTGAGAATACTTTGGCACCAGTGTAAGTTTGGTCACTTATTTATTTAGTTAGGCTCGAAATTTGCCAAAATAGTTCATGATTTATCAATGAATCGACTTGGCTAAGAAACTTTATATTTTTTATTGTCTTAGAGGGAAAAGATTTCTAAAATCATTTTGGGTTTGATTCTTCAAATATTTTGAGGCATGTCAAATATTGTCGCCTGAAAAACATCTCAAAATTTAAAAAAACTACCGCGAATTCGCCGGTTGGTTAATCAATACAAAAATACAGATACAAAAATTACAACTTTTTGAGCTGAGTTTTTTTACACAAAAATTGACACTTTTAGATTGAAAATTAGTTTAGTCCCCATATATATATCATCATCATCATCATCATCATCATCATGTCGTGTCGCCTGCACGGATATCCCTGACCCTCTCTCGCCACTTTTCCCTATCGTTCATCGCCTCCGGCAGGTCTTCTGGACTACATCCCGTATCTTCACATAGCTGTTGTATGTATGTTCGAGGTAGGCGTTCAGCTTTTGCTCGGCCATAAGTGGGGGTCCATCGGAGTACACCACTTATGCTCCTCCAGCTGTGTCCTGTGTGCCTGGTTCGTCTAATTTAGATAATTTTCGCAATGGTAGGCAGTTGGCCGTATTGTTGGTGCTTTGTGGGGTGTTGCCGCCAGGACTTGTTTAATATAGCTCGCAACATCCTTGTGTAGTTGCCGTCTAGCTTCTTTTCGAGCCGTTTTGTTAGCGTCCTGGTGGTGCATCCATACAGCAGTATCGACACGACCGCTGCCTGGAAGAAACTGCGTATCATTTTATCGGTCAGGTCTGATTTCCATATGACCGATAGCTTATCGATCGACACACACACACACACACACACACACACACACACACACACACACACACACACACACACACACACACACACACACACACACACACATATTTATATATATAATTTGAAAACGAATAGATTGTATGTAATATTATTTCTAAACTAGAAGCCTACTCATAATAAGAGTTACTCTCGAACGAATTGGTATCTGGTAAAGTATAAATGTAAAAAAAAAAACAAAAGCTACTACTTAATGCTTTATAATTCCCGAGCTGACGTGGTTCGCTTGTTGGCCGAGCGATATGATACTAAGTCTAACGTAAAGTTGGGCGGGTTTCGATCCCAGCTTCAAGCGTCCTACGTGTCTAGCCCCACTGAAGAGTTGTGATACAACGAAACAGTCTGTCTGTGGATGACAATATATATATATATATATATATATATATATATATATATATATATATATATATATATATATAAATGCCAACAGAGTTAGAAAAATCTACCTAGATTTCACCTAAATGGATCATCCGAATGATGCTAAGGAAGGGTTGGACTAAAACTACATTTTATTGATTAAAAAAAAAACAGTTAGAAAGAATAAAATTAGCATAATATATAAATAAATAAATGTACCGAATAAATAAGATAAAATTAAATTGTGACTTATCTATCGAGTAGACATTTTTTCTTGTGTCTACAAACATTAAGTATTTCCGACCTTTGATTAAGTAATTCATTGTGATTATTGTAGGAAGCTATAGCAAGTTTCTCCTCCATAAATAAATTACAGTATTAATGCAAATTTTATTTTTTCAAGCTGTTTTTTAAACGAAAATTACTACTTAATGCCTTATAATTCCCGAGCTGACGTGGTTCGCTTGTTGGCAGAGCGGTATGATACTAAGTCTAACGTAAAGTTGGGCGGGTTTCGATCCCAGCTTCAAGCATCCTACATGTCTAGGCACACTGAAGAGTTGTGATACAACGAGACAGTCTGTTTGTGGGTGACAATATATTTATATGTATAATTTTCTTAAAAGAAGATAATCGTGACAGATTTGACAAATGATTTCAATACAACACTGTTATTATGAATATAAAAAAATCGTAGTTTTAAATGTGTCCTGGATGTCAAAGAAATAAAACAAAAGCCAACATCCACATTTCACATGTACTCGACAACGGACCTTTCAAGCGTTACGGTCAGAGACACGGTCGTCTGGTTCACACGGTGAAAAAAACAAAAAAACAAAACAAAACCAAACAACAAAGCAGTTAACAATTATTCATAGTCCATCTTGTCCTGACACTAACTCCCGACAGATAAGAAGATTCTTTATCAGACATTTAGGCCCTACCGGTGACTGTATCACCTCAGGGAGAGTAAGTCGATCAAAAAAAAAAAAAAAAAAAGGAAAAGAAAAACGCAAGCAAATTTCTTAACTGCAATCGGTAAAGAGAATACGGCTCTGGGCAGTACGAAGTTGCTATTATTACAAAGATTACTCTCACCACGAGAGCTTGTACTTATTATGGTCCTATTTAGGGGTCAAACACCTGTTTCAGATATTTTTTTAGAATGATTTTGATGGATTTTTTGGTTTAATCAAATATCAACTCTCGTGATAATTTTATACCTAAACTATCTTTGTAGAATAACAGTCATAGTACTATTTAATCCATAGCTTGGATGGAGGGAGATAAGGGGGTTCATTACTTTCCCAAAGGTATTAGTCCAAAAGTGAATGTGATAGCGTGACTGGAGTTTGAACTCGATAACGTAGGGACCGTCGTGTAGCGCGTTAGCCATTACGCCACGAGTAATTTCCACAAAATGATTTCGAACCACATTATTAGATTGGCTCATAAAACATTGATATTTCAATTTCAATACAGTATGAAGATAGGTCCAATTCTAGTAGGCAGAGTGTTCGCCAACTGCCCTGGAGACCGGCATTCAATCTCAGGTCGAGTAATACTAAAAAAATAGCACTTGATACCTACTCGCTTAACACTCAGCATTGTAAGATACGTATCAAGGGTAAGGTTGAACAATCCTCGGGGTAGTAGCTGTTAAAATGGGAGACTTCGGATCGCCTTCAATGGGTATTTCAAACAACAAACTGGCGAAACCTCACACGAGAGTTCCTCGTCATGGCTACTTAAGAGAAGCATTAAGAGAGAAACTGAATCTCTTCGAAAAGCAGCTCAAAACAACGCCATAAGAAGCAACTATGTTAAAACAAAAATAGATGATACGCAGCAGAATAGCAAATGTAGATAATGTGGTGATAGAGGCTGCTTTGGGTTCTTTTGTTTAATGGCATATCAATCGTTGCAGGTTATTTATTGCCAGGGTCATTCTTCTAGAAGAACAGTTGTGGTACTACTTAACCCATAGCCTTTAGGATAAGGGGGTTCATGCCTTTCCCAAGAGTATTCGCCCGAAAGTTATCCCAACCAGAAGATAAGGCCGACAGATAATTAGCAAAAAGAAAAGAAAAATAGAACCTGCCGTATAGTTGACTTTGCCATCCCATTGGACCCTAGAATGAAAACCAAAGAAAACGAAAAGAGAGACAAGTACTTGGATCTTGCCAGAGAACTAAAAATGCTGAGGAACATGAGAGTAGCGGTGAAACCAATTGTTATTGGCGCACTTGGAATGATCCCCAAAGGCTTGGAAAAGAGTCTGGAATAGTTGGAAATCAGAGGACGAATGGAGACCATCTAAACTACAGCATTGTTGATGTTATATAAACGGGCAACCGTACTCGAGGGTGACTTAAAGGCTCTCTTTTCAATAGCTATTATACCGAGGTGTAGAAGAAGGCGTTACTCTTTTCCCTGGATCGCTCTACTTTACCCTTGATTCTTACCATTAAAATGCTGAGTGTAAAGCAAGGCGGCATCAAGTACCATTTTTTGAGTCTTAGGTATGACTCGACCTGGGATTGAACCCCCGTCTGGCAGACCATTGGTGGACACTCTACTCATTAGACCAATGGGCCGGTGTGATGTTATATTCTCATTTCAAATAATTCAGTTTAGCATTAGTACACTGTTTAAAAGTAAAAAACAGTTCCATTTCAAGCAATTCAGTTTAGTATAAGTACATTGTTTAGTTCTATCTAACCTATGGATAGGATCCTATCAGGTGCTACCGCTCCGAGACAGAGTGGACCTGGGATTGATGACAATAAAAGAGTACTCCGCATTCCCCAAAGCTCCAAAATTACTGGAGCCTCACCATTAAATTGTTTGATATCATATCCAGGACACCCGTTGGTGGTGGGGATCTTAACCCTCTGCAGAGAAGCAGTTGATGTATTCAATAATCCCCCCCCAGTTGATTGGGATTCCATTAGATTTGGAGTAAAACGCTATGTAGAATACGATGATATTAATTAGATGTTCTTTTTTTTCCAAACAGGGAGGAATACTGCAATGTCCAAAAGACGAGTAAAATAAGTAAACAAATTAATAAATAGATAAAAGATCGAAGACCAGGAATGAACAATGTTGATTGGAGCAAACCAGTGCTGTGTGTCGCCGTTGGCCAATCGTCGTTGGCAAAAGCAAATTATATTTGACAAGATGGCGCCCGCTTTCTGAACACCAGTCACTTCACCCTTGGCAGATAACGTCTGTGCGCCACCCGCAAATGTAAAATATTGAGAACGATATACTGATTTTAAACAGAGAGAGAGAGAGAGAGAGAGAGAGAGAGAGAGAGAGAGAGAGAGAGAGAGAGAGCTTGGGTATGAGTGTATTTGTGACAGAGCGTATATGGGAGAAAGAGAGTGAGAGACAGAGAGAGCATGGGAGAGAGAGAGAGAGAAAGAGAGAGAGAGTGTGTGTGTATGTGAGGGAAAGTGCGTGTTTGTAACAGAGAGTATTTGAGAGAAAAGGAATGCGAAAGAGAGGGAGGAAGAGTGCTTGTGTAAATGAGAGTGTGTGAGAGAAAGACAGGATATGTGTCTGTGCAAAGGAGAGTATGTGTGTTTTAAAAGGATAGAGAGAGTGAAAGAAAGAGAGACAGCGTGAGAGTGTGTTTGTGACAGAGAGTGTGAGAGAAAAAGGGAGAGAAAGAGTGAGAATGCTTGGGTGAGAGAGAGAGAGAGAGAGAGAGAGAGAGAGAGAGGGAGAAAGGGCGAGAAAGTGGAAGAGAGAGTGTATGAGAGAGTGTATGTGTGACAGAGTTTGTGTGTGTTTGTGACAGAGAGTATATGAGAGAAAAGGAGAAAAAGAGTGAGAGTGCTTGGGTGAGAGAGAGAGAGAAAGAGAAAGTTAGAAAGTGCAAGAGAGACTGTATGAGAAAGAGAGAAAGAAAGAAAGAAAGAGAGAGAGAGTGTGTATGACAGACTGTGTGTGTGCTTGTGACAGAGAGTATATGAGGGAAAGGGAGTGATAAATATATATATATAGAAAGAGAGAGAGCGTGTATGTCAGAGACAGAGAGTATGTGTATATGAGAAAGAGAAGGAGATAGTGAGAAAGTGTGAGAGAGAGAGTGTATGTGTGTGTGTGTGTGTGTGTGAGAGAGAGAGAGTGTGTGTGTATGTGTGAGAGAGAGAGAGTGTGTGTGTGTATGTGTGACAGTATATAAGAAAAAATGAGAGAGGGAGAGTGTGTATGTATGTGTGTGTGTGAGAGAGAGAGAGAGTGAGAGAAGGAGAGAGACTGTGTGTGGTTGGGTGAGTGAAAGTGCGCATGAGAGAAAGAAAATATGTGTGTGTATAAAAGAGTGTGTGTGTGTGTGTGTGTGAGAGAGAGAGAGAGAGAGAGAGTGTTTGTGTGTGTGAGAGTGAGTGTGTGTAAGAGAGAGTGTACATGCGTGCATGAAACTGAATGTGTGTGTATGCACACGTGTGTATGTGTGCATGTCTTTGGAGGGAGAGGATATATGTATATATAGACTGAGAAATGCTTGAATGCACTCTCACACGTATTGACAGAGCGCCCAAGACTTACTCAAGCGCGCAAACACAAGTGCGTACCTTCATGCATTTTACTAGGGTGAGTTAAAACTTTTGGTAATGCAAAGAAAAATTCGGCAGCTTCAGATGTTTTTGCCAAAATCGTGAAGATTTACATTAGATTTCGAGATATCGAACCCACCTGATACTCACAGAGTGCTACTCTATGGCTTCGTGTACGGCATCGGAGGTTCTTGCAGCCCGAGTGAAATTTCATAAACCATCTGGTTATTGAACGATGATCAACTGAACCTTCATCTTACGATTTTGGCTTATGGAACCCGGTTAGTACTCTCTGAGTGCTACTCTGTAACTTGGAGAAAGGCCTCAGGTTCTTGTAGCCGAGTCAAATTTCATAAACCATTTTGCTTACTGTAATGTGATCAACTGAACCTTCTCCTTTCGACTGAGCTATTGAACCTGCCTGTTACTCTCTGGGTGTTACTCTATGGCTTGGAGTACAGTCTTAGTGGTTCTTGCAGCCGAGTCAAATTTCATAAACCATTTTGCTTACTGTAATGTGATCAACTGAACCTTCACCTTTCGACTGAGATATTGAACCTGCCTGTTACTCTCTGGGTGTTACTCTATGGTTTGGAGTACAGTGTCAGAGGTTCTTGCAGCCGAGTCAAATTTCATAAACCATTTTGCTTACTGTAATGTGATCAACTGAACCTTCTCCTTTCGACTGAGATATTGAACCTGCCTGTTACTCTCTGGGTGTTACTCTATGGCTTGGAGTACAGTCTCAGAGGTTCTTGCAGCCGAGTCAAATTTCATAAACCATTTTGCTTATTGTAATGTCATCAACTGAACCTTCACCTTTCGACTGAGGTATTGAACCTGCCTGTTACTCTCTGGGTGTTACTCTATGGCTTGGAGTACAGTCTCAGAGGTTCTTGCAGCCGAGTCAAATTTCATAAACCATTTTGCTTACTGTAATGTGATCAATTGAACCTTCACCTTTCGACTTTGAGATATCGACCCTGCCTGTTACTCTCTGGGTGTTACTCTATGGCTTGGAGTACAGTCACAGTGGTTCTTGCAGCCGAGTCAAATTTCATAAACCATTTTGCTTATTGTAATGTGATCAACTGAACCTTCACCTTTCGACTTTGAGATATCGAACCCACCAGTTAATTTCGGCGTGTTACTCTATGGTTTGGAGGGTGTTTAATACCAAATCAATTTTTATTTAAATAATTAGTTCTATTTCAAACAATTCACTTTAGCATAGGAAGACAACTTAATTGTCTCTCTCTCTCTCTCTCTCTCTCTCTCTCTCTTTATTGGTGTGTCTCTCTTATTCTTTTTTTTCTTCTATTTTACAACTTCTGTTTCCTTCTCTCACTTTCTCTCACGAAACCTTCTTCACTACTTAACCACCAGCGAAGGTTCATCTCTCTCTCTCTCTCTCTCTCTCTCTCTCTATCTATCTATCTATATATATATATATATATCACATTTGTTTTTTCGCTAAATTTTTTCCTTTAACCCATCGGATTTTAGCGAAAACTAAAAATCAGATTCTACATTTTTTGGCGAATACATGTAATCAGACTGAAAAAAAATCCGCAAAGAAGAAGTTTAGAAAAAAACCCAATATTTTAGAATTGAGGGGGGATCACTTCGTTATATATTTTTAACGTAAAATGATCACCGACTTCCGGACCAGCAAGCTTCACTGACGACCAGAAATAGCGGTAAATGTATGTTTTATTTCCTTTGTTTTCTGCTGAAACATGGGCGCTTTTTTTATTTTAAGTTTTTCATCACTTAAACCCCACCCAAATTTTTTTATTTAACACACATTTTTTTTTATTTTATTGTGAAAAAAACCCCTCCCCCAATAAGCTTAATTAACATCTGCACCCTCTCCATCTGATTTCCCTACAAAAAAAAAAAAAATATTGGTTACACGTCCCTTTTTTCCCCGCTATTTCTGATCGTCAGTAAATGGGTGATCATTTTACGTTAAAATTGTAACAAATTGATCCCTCCTTTAAATTCTAAAATATTGTTTTGTTTTTTTCTTCAAAATTTCTTCTTTGCGGATATTTTTTCGGACTGTTTACATGTATTCGCCAAAAAAAAAAAAAAAAGTAGAATTTGATTTTTAGTTTTCGTTAAAATAGGATGGGTTAAAAGGTAAAAATTTACCGTTTTTTCTTTTTTTTTTTTCCTTTTATTTTACAGTTTGTTTCTTTCTCCCACTTTCTCTCGAGAAACTTTCTTCGCTACTGAACAACCAGCGAAGGTTCATCTCTCTCTCTCTCTCTCTCTCTCTCTCTCTCTTTCTCAAAAGGCCCCATATGAATAGCATCAAGCAGAATGATCCAAACAATCGACTGAGAATGTTTTACAAAGTAAATTACCCCAACTCCCTATCCATGTGTCTCTTAGCAAAGGAGATCTACCCAGTGGGAGGTATGGCAAATTAGTTGAGGGTACTGATTAGAGGGTAGTACCCGTGAAAAGCCGCCCACCGTTTAATGCAGACAACTATCCCCTTCTCACGTTTCAGGGTATTAGGCTCAAGCACAAAGACCAGTTGAGGTCAATTTTACGACCAGTCATAAGCCAAGGATTGAATAAATAGTTTAGAATTGGGTGCGGTTTGTGGGAAGTGTGGGCGTTGCAGTAATGGCGGAAAAATCCTGGTTTCGTGATAAAGGAATTGCTAAGGTCCCCTTTCTAATCGGAACGCAGCAAAAGCTTTAAACACGTAGTCAAATATAACCGGCTTACTGTGTGTCAGACGCTGGATTTCTGGACGGTATTGACGCCTGGTACCATTGCACCTTGCAAGGGACACGGGTCTTTGATTGTTAGCGTCAACAATAGTTTCATTCTCTCTCTCTTTATCTCTCCTTCTCTCACAATCTATCTCTCCTTCTCTCTTTTTCTCAACCTATATATATATATATATATATATACCCTCTCTCTCTATCATTCTCTTTCTCACTCTCAATCTATTTATCTACTTCTCTCTCTCTCTCTCTCTCATGCAGACATAGTCTCTTTCTTCCTCTTTCACCCACACTTAATCTCTCTCACACCCCTTTTCTCCCTCATACACGCTTACTCTTTTTTCCTTCTTTCTCTCTGTCTCTCTTTCATGCACATATACTCTCTTTCTCTCATATTGACATAAACACACCCTCTTTCTCTCTTTTATACTCATTTTGTCTCTCTCTCTTTCTCTTGCACCGCGTACTCTTTTTTCCTCTTTCGTGCTCTTTCTCTCTTTCTTTCCCCCTCTCCCATGCACAAATACTCCTATTCCCTCTCTTTCTCGCACACGTACTCTTTCTCTGACTTTATCTCTCATACACACATACTCTCTTTCTCTCTCTCTCTCTCTCTCTATCTTTCCCTCTCTTTCTCACTCTCTCATACGCACATACTCTCTTCCTCTCTCTCATGCACTTTTCCTCTTTCTCTCATCCACACATATTCTCTTCCTCCTTCCTTTTCTCTCTCTCTCTCATATTCTTTTCCTTTTTCCTTCTCATGTTAGCATACTCTTTTTCTCGGTCCTTCTCTCTCTCTCTGTCTGTTTATCTATCTATCTATCTATCTCTTTTTCTCATGCACACATACTCTCTTTCTCACTCTCATATTCTCTCTCTCACTCTCATTCACACATAATCCCTTTCTCCGTCTTTCTCTCTCTCTCTCACATGCACTCCCTCTCTCTTTCTATCTCATACTCCCTTTTTCTTTCTCACATACTCTCTTTCTCACTCTCATGCTCACATACTGTCTTTCTCTCAAATAAGTACATAAGTAAAGTTAGCGACCTTAGTCGCAGGTGACCCGAAGGTTCCCTTTTCAATAGCTACTACACTGAGGTATAGGGGAGGGTGCAATTCCTTTCCCTGGATTGCTCCACTTAAACCTTGATCCTTACCTTATAATTCTGAGTGTTAAGCGAGGTGGCATTAAGTACCATTTTTTGAGTCTTTGGTATGACTCGACCTGGGATTGAACCCCGTTCTCCCGAACCATTGGTGAACTCTCTATTTATTAGGCCAATGGCCTCGTCTTTGTGGTGCAGTCTGTAGGCTCGTTCTCTCATATAGTCTGTTACAAACACACATACTCACTCTCTATTTCTCTCGCTCTCTCTCATACTCTCTCTCTCTCTCTCTCTCTCATGCACACTTTCTCACCCATATTGTCGGTAACGGGGAAAGTTTATTTAGAATGAACTGCCGGCAAAAAAAAAAAATGGTTAAAGCAATGTTTAACAAAAATTATATAGAAATATCGTATTTTTATAGATAATGTATTTACCCAACCCCTCTGCACGAGCAGGATATGGCACAAGGTTAATTTTTAAACGGAGGTTAACAGGTTTGAATTCAGAGTTTTCCTTCTCCTAGACTGGTTACCTAACCAAAGTTAAAAAGCTCAGTATGCCCTACTATTTATCCATAACTGAAGGGAGAACTATTGGATTCATACCTTTTGCAAGAGTATTAGCTCTATGTGAAATATAAACAGCCCTGTCCAGTATTTGAACTCGGATCACCCTGTCTATTTCCAATGACGCTAACCATTACACCTCGGGTACCTCCACATATTCTGCTTATATCATATCTTCTGAACGCTAAAGCCTAGTCGGCGGGATGTAGAATACGCTGTTTCCCCTGCAGGGGGCTAAGCCTGCACCCCCTAAAAAAGCGAGTCCTGAGAATGACATTAAACTAAATCTAATGATGATCCGCTGTTCTAAAGATCTAGGAAAGTGTACGGTATATATTCATTATGATTACTCCCAGGTCCATTCTGACTTAGCGTGGAAGTATCTGTTAGGTTTGATTTGGTTTGTTTTTATGGCATATCAACCATCGCAGGTTATTTAATTTCTGTTTTTATACATATAAACAGTTCTATCTCAAACAATTCAGTTTAGTATATGTACAGTTTCAATATCAAAAACAGTTCTATTTCAGACAATTTTACCATAAGTACATAGTTAAGTTCTATTCAACCTATAGACAAAACCCTATTAAGTGCTACCACTCCGGGTCAGAGTGTACCTGGGAGCAATGGCAATGAAGGGGTGCTCCATTTTCCCCAGAGCTCCCGCATTCCTGGAGCCTCACCATCAGATTGTTTAATGTCATATCTAGGACACTCGTTGGGGGAGTCTTACCCTTCTGCAGTGAATCAATCGGTGTATTCTACAGCCCCAGCCGACTGGGCCATACACATTAGGGTGCAATCTGTAGGTCAAATAGATCTATTCAAAGATTGTTTGAATAGGAAAGGGTGTTAAAAATTGTTTGAATAGGAAAGGGTGTTAAAAAATTCTTAGGTAACAACTATTCAAAAATGTAATTATGAATATTCAGTGAATGCGATTCCCTTACCGATTTGGTGTAATATAATTTGGTGTAAGCTATTGAAAAGGGAGCCTTTGGGTTACCCTCGACTAAGGCTGCCAACTTATATGGTTTAACCGAGCCACTGGCCTAATGAGTAGAGAGTTCGCCAATAGTCCCGGAGACTGGAGTTCAATCCCAGGTCGAGTCATACCCAAAGACTCGAAAATTGGTACTTGATGCCGCTTTACTTACCTCTCAGCATTATAAGGTACAGATCAATGGTAAGTGGAGCAATCGAAGGACAAGAATAGCACCCTTCCCTTTATCTCGGTGTAGTAGCAATTGAAAAGGGAGCCTTTAGGTCACCCTCGACTAAGGTCGCCAACTTTACTTATTTTATATGATTTCAAATAATTATTTCTATCTAACAATAGCGCTTTTGCACACAGTTATATGGTTTCATGTAATTATTTCTATCTGATAATAGCCTTTTTTGCACACAGTTATATGGTTTCAAGTAACCAATAATAATCCTTTGTAAACAATTATAGAGGGTGCGGAAGCAAAATATGGAATAATTTTTAAAACGTACTTTTTAGTCTGCCGAATCAAATTTTTGAAAAAAAAAAATGCGATAAATCTCAATTTTGATGATTAGTTCTATTATTCAAACACTTTTCCATTAAAATTCATCCCAGTATGAGTGAGCAAGAAAAAGAAACGACAAAAACCAACAAACTATGTTTTGCTTAACACCGAGACTAAGTCAAAAAAGTTTCCAAAATAATTGGAGTTTCTTTATGGCCTCCATCAAGCCCAGACCTTAACCTCCTTAATTACGCTATATGGGGCCATTCACAAAACAAAACAAATGCAACTTCCCATCCAATTATTGGTTTGTTGAAGACTGCTATTGGGGAGGAATGGAATGCCTGAAAAATTTATTTTGAAGGTAAGCTAATTGTTTCGAAAGCATGTTGATACAATAATTGGGGAAAAAAGAATGACGACCATATTGAGTAAATTTACTGTTGTGTGTCTGTTACCATATTTTATTGTGTATTTTTTAAATCTTAAAATTTTTTCAATTGAAATTAATCTCATTTTATAATACAGTCGTTTATTATTATACTATAATATTCATAATTTTGCGTCCGCACCCTGTACTGTTTTGTATCTCTCTTCTTATTTTGTTAAAAATGGTACTTGATAACACTCAGCAATATAATGTACGTATCAAGGGTAAAATGGAGCTATCCAAGGAAAGGAGTAGCGCCCTCCCCAACACCTTGGTGTTGTAGCTATTGAAAAGGGAGCCTTCTGGTCACCCTCGACTACGGTCGCCAACTTACTTTTTATATGACCCATAGATGGGTCCCTAACGAGTACTACCACACCGGGTCAGAGAGGTGGTGGGAGTAACGGCAATGAAGGAGTAACTCCACATTCCCAAGGGTTTCAAAACTGAAGCCACACAACCGTGCTGTCCTTAAGGCACAGACATGAACGGACCGAGATAGATGGATATGAATAGACGAAGATAGATAGATAAACAGAATGATAGATAGATAGAGAGAGAGAGAGAGAGCTTGTGAGAGAGATGAAGAATGAAAGAGGGAAATGAAGATATATATGTTGTTAAATATTTTACTCTCTGAATTTTCACACCAGTAACAGCAGCTGGACTTCAGTGGAATCCAAGAGACGGTAAGTCTCTTCAGTTCTTCTGACATCTTCTCAACAGTGCTGTGGTCTGGACGCTCTAAGTTCTTTGGATTTCCGGTTTCTTCAGTCTCTTTGTTTGGCTCTTCGCAATAGTTTCAAGAGTTTCAACAACGATTCATATGATTGAACTTCGCATTCTGTCTCTTTTTATTTACCCAGTTTTTTTTTTTTATTTGTGCAGCTATTAAAAGAGATTCAGTTTTTCTTTTGAGGCTTCCTCTTCTTAGCTATATCCACTTCAGCACATCTACTTCCTTAATTTTTCGCTTGAAGTAACCATACAGTTGTTTTCCTTCCCATGTTTGTTTTCTAGATTTTTTGTTTTACTATTTGTTATGGATATTGGAATAATGGTTAGAGTGTTCGCCAATGGCCCGGGAGACCCGGGTTCAATCCCAAGTCGAGTCATACCAAAGACTCTAAAAATGGTACTTGATGCTACCTTGCTTAACACTCAGCATTATAAGGTAAGAGTAAAGTGTAGCAATCCAGGGAAAGGAGTAGCGCCCTCCCCTACACCTTGGTGTAGAGGCTATCGAAAAGGGAGCCTTCGGGTCACCCACGACTACGGTCGCCAACTTTACTTACTTATTTTTTATGGTATCAACCTACATAGAAATGGGCAATTCCTCCTCAATATATACCGACACAACTTTACACTTGGGAAGACAGCCTCCAAGCAGAGTGGAGCGTATGCTCTACTCTCTTGGAGGCGCTGGATTGGGACGCACTTCGGTTGGCAGCGCATTGTCGGCACACGGATCTGATCGGGTGTGTCCTGGTTCCAGTGGCAGTCGGTCGAGGTGTGACTTGACCGGCATCCTCGAGCGTCAGGGAGCCGTCCCTCAGGTTCTAACCCTTCGTGGAAGGGCTTGTTCATCGCCTGATGCCTGAGGTGCCCCTTTATGAAGGGAATGCCCGAAGCATTTTTGGGAATGCCGGGCGTGTCTGGGCTACGGCCCTGCGTCTGGACCCACCTAAAAAAGGTCATGTGCGATACTCGTCCGGTTGGTGGGACGGAAGACAAATAGTGACAGCCTCCAAGCAGAGGGGGGGGGCGTATGTACTACTCTCTGGGAGATACTGGGCTGGGACGCACTTCGGTCGGCCGCGTTTTGTCGGTGCGCAGATTTTGTCGGATGTGTTCTGGCTCGGCTGTCAGTCGATGGAGGTACACCTTGACCGGCATCCACGAGCCCCTGGGAGCTGTCTCCCAGGCTGTAACCTTCCTGGGAGGGACAAGGTTTATCGCTTGGCGTCTGAGGTAACCCTTTTTAGGGGAATGCTGACGGGGTCCGAGGCATTTTTGGAGCCCCCGGGCGTGTCTGGGCTACGGACCATTTACCGGACTAACCTAAAAGAAGGCCTAGTGCCACACTCGTCCGGTTAGTGGGACGTGTGACAAATAACGATAACCTCCAAGCTGCCTGAAAGTACCGGAAGGAGATTTTTAACTGTTATATAACACCTGTATTCTGTATATTTGTTCTGTTATTGTAATATATTTTTTCGGCCTACTTCTCTTGTCTGTGTGTCTTCATTTTGACCTCGAAACACCACAACAAAATTTGTTCTTAAGTTATTTCTGTTAATATTGATACTACTAGCAGCACTATTCAATGTTTCTTTACTCTTATATATATGTATATATACTCCTCTTAGCGGAGTCAGATCCATTCTTGCCTGGAGTGGTAGCACCTGATAGGGCTCTATCTATGGGTTAAATAGAACTAACAGCATACTTATGCTAAACTGAATTGTTTGATTAAACTGAATAGCTTGAAATAGAAAAGTTTTTGACAATTAAACCGTACTTACATTTAAACTGCGTGCTAATGCTTAACTGAATTATTTGAAATAGAACTGTTTTTCGATATTAAAACTGTATTTACACTTAACTGAATTATTATATATAACGGCTTGAATAGTTTGAAATAGAAATGTTTTGACAATTAAACTGTGTACTCATGCTAAACTGAATTGTTTTAAATGGAACAGAATATTTACATAAAAATGGATTTGGCGTTAAATAACCTACAAAGGTTGATATGCCATAAAACCCAACAAACCAAACCAAATCTTAGCAGAGTTGAGCACTCGAGTGATGAGTTGCCGCCTACAACATACGCGTAAATGCAAAACTCTTCTTATGAATTGAGCACTCCGGTAACCGATCGCGTATATGTGAATATATACCAAAAAAATCCCCTCGCGTACACTGAGACTGACGATAGTTCAGGGGTGACATATCCGACTTGTGAAAAGTCAGTCAGGCTTCGATCTCAGCTTGAATCATTTAGCGTGTCTAGCCACACTGAAGAGTTGTAATTCAACGAAGCAGTCTGTCTGTGGATGACTATATATATATTGTCAGTCACAAGGTATATATATATATATATATATATATATATGTACAGTTGCGTCTATTATTATTATTATTTGAGAGTTCTTCACATCAGCGTTTGCTGATCGTTTTCTACTGGAATCTGAGTGACAGCAAGTCTCCTCAAGTCTCCAGCATTTAATTGGTATCACCGTTATTTTCATGTTCCCGGAACGGCAAAGTCCACGATTCGGCATGTTATCTTTTTTTGTTGACTATCACTAGCTGAGATTACATGATCCGGTTGTGTCTCAAAACCCCAGAGAACTTTGTGCGTCTCATTCTCTAGGACGGATTCTGGGTTGTGCATATACCATTTGTTCGCATGATCAAATTTAAACTTCTTGCACAGTTACCTGTGAATCACCTTATATTATTATTATTATCATTATTATTTTACTTCTCGCGAGTTTCTCATACCAGCGTTCGCTGATGGTCTTTCACTGGAGTCTGAATGACAGCAAATCTCCAGGACTCTCCACAGTGTTCTGAATCGAGACAATCCACACTACATGGATGGTCTTGATTCGTCCTCTGATTTCCAGTTCTTCCCATTTTGCGCAGTCGCTTGGGGTTGTAGAATACACCGACTGCATCTCTGCAGAGGGGTAAAAAAAAACCCACCAAGATATGACACTAAAAAGTCTGATGGTGAGGCTCTAGTAATGCTGCACCTTTGAGGGATGGGGAGTATCCCTTCATTGCCATTGCTTCCAGATCCACTCTAACCCAGAGTGGTAGCACCTGATAGGTCAAATATGGGTCAAATAGAACTAAACTGCGTATTTATACAAAACTGATTTGCTTGAAATAGAATTGTTTTGACATTTAAACTCGTATTTATGCTAAACTTAGTTTGAAATGGAACTTTTTTTGTATGCTACAATGAATTATTTGAAATAAAACTGTTTTTGACATTGAAAGTATACTTATGCTCAACTGAACTGTTTAAAATAAAGCTGTTTTGACATTTAACTGTGTGTAAGCAAATAATTATACTAAACTGAGTTGTTTGAATTAGAACTGTTTGACTAAACTGAATAGCTTGAAATAGAAATGTTTTTGACAGTTAAACTGTGTACTTCTGCTAAACTGAATTGTTTGAAATTGACCTGTTTATTTGTATAAAAATGGATTTAGTATTAAATAACCTGCAAATGTGGATATGCCATAAAACAAACAAACAAAAAATTCGTCCAGTTCCCTTTCTAGATCCTTGGGGACCTTCCAAGTGTGCCAATTACATTTGGTATCACTGTTACTCTCATGTTCCACAATTATTTTAAGTTCTCCTGCAATGTCCTACTACTATTTGTGAGTTTCTCACTCCTGCTTTTTCTGGTGATTTTTCACGGGAGTTTTTTCATGTCTCCAGGACGTATTTAATTATCCTTGCTGATTTTTAGCAGTACTGTGGTCTAGAGGGGTTCAGTTCTTCCTCTAACCTCAATTTCGAGTCTCCTTTCCAGGTGCTTGGCGATTGTTCCAAATATCCCGACTGTGATTAGTATCCTTGTCACTTTTATGCTTCTTAGCTTTCTCAGCTTTCTAACAAAGTCCGAGTATTTGTCTAGTTTTTCGCCTTCTTTCACTCTGCAGTCTCCTGTGATATCAAAGTTCATTATATGACAGGTTCTTTATTTCTTGGTAATTGAAAGTAAGTCTGGTCTTCAAGCCAGTATTGAGTGATCTGTTTGTATCTAAAAGTCTTAGAGAATTTATTCTTCTAATTTTCTGGTTTGTTCAGACATTTATTTGTTAATATAGGTAAATTTCTCTTGCACACGTTCCTGCGGATCGTCTTCTCTACTTATTTGTGCTTTGTCTTATATTCCTTTTATGTCTGTTTTCTGCATTTGCTTAATATGTAATAAACCATTTCATTACTGTCACGATGTAACCAAATCTAAACAAATGTTTCGTCTCTGCAGAGCAAATTAACCTCTCTTAATGGGATACGGAGGATTTGATTCATGCCTTTACTAGAGATAGCGCAAAATTCAATCTCTGGTCGTGAGCTGGATTTAAATTTAGCTTGCAGATTCTAATATCATACTTAAATTTATCTGAAAGAAAATGATTGGACAAAAATCAAGGAGCTCGAAAGATAGAGTAATGAAAATTACATTTACTAAAAGGTAAAAATATAACATTTTAGGATTTATAATCATTCAGTCTCAACGATGATCGAAAAATGTCAAATGCCGAATGGAAGATATAGAGATTCTAAGTTATTGGCTCCTTTGTCGCAAAGACCAGAACAGATTCTTCCCGACTGATACTGGAACTCTGTTGACATTTTTGGGTTTTCGGATTGTTTTCGGAGGTCCAAAAGGTAACTCGCTACCTTACGATCTTCTCTTGTGCTATGAGCTTTAAAGTTTCTGGACTAACTTGAAAATCTGACTGCTTTTTGGAAATGTATTGAAACTGAACTTCCCTCTATATCTTGCTTGAACGATCTAGAAAGACTAAAGCTTCTTAATATGTCTTCGTACAAACGATCTTCTGCTCCATCGTCCAAGTGATGATTTCGCTATATTTGGTTAAATATATCAAAATGTTTACTATTTCCCAGCTATAACATGAAAAGAAAATGAGAATAAAGTCAAGAGAAAAGATCTGAGAGTCCACTTCTTTGTTTTAACAGTTGTGAAACACCTTGTACGCTTGCGCGTAAGTAAGTGAAATACCTTCAAAGTAACCGCGTTCACGTAGTTAATAGGAAAGACTGTACCTTTCAAAAAGGAAAGTAATCAGCATTTGTTTGAGTAATTTGAGCTGAAAGAGGTTACTGAGTGCTGTAGTTGATCCATTTGATCGAGATTACCCACTTATCTCGGCACGACAATGGCTTTGATTAGAAAGACTTAGAAAAAGAAACCCTCAAAAACAATCATAGTCAAAAACAATAAAAATATACTAATATTGAGACTGAATCGTTTTAATATTCATTAAATATTCAAATGAAGTCGTCGGCAACATAAAAGAGTGCTGACGTTAAGACGCTTTTGCTGTCCTAGGTATGACACTAAACTGCTATTGGTGGTGAGGCTCCAGTTCCAGAGCACAGGGAGTGTGAAATCAGCCCTTTGTTGCCATTACATACTTGTCCACTCTGATGTCAGTCAGAGCTCTATTTATGGATTAAATAGATCTGTTTGAGATGTTGTTTAAAAATGACTTTGATCTACATCCATATATTGGCTCTTAAAATATTTAAACGAAGTATGAATTATTTGCCTGTTTAAAATGATTAATAGCAATAATTACTTGAAACTATAAAATTGCTTCCAATAAGTGTGAAGAATGATAATAATGATAATAATAGTAATAACAATAACAAGAAGACCAGCAACAAAACAACCACAACACAGCAAACAATAACAACAAATGTATGGACATTTTAAGGGACAAACTAACGAAATTGCTCATGAGAAAACCTACACATGGTTATGAAAAGGAAAGCCTCCAAAGAAAAACTGAATCTCTTCAAAATTGCTACACAAAACAACGTCTAAAGGACAAAATATGTTAAAGCGGAAATGGATAAGACGCAACAAAATAGCAAATGTGAATTACGTAGAGGAAAATATGAAACGGCTAATAAGTGGATGCAGTGATGTGTAGCCATATAAAGAAAAGACATAACGAAGGAACGATAAGACCGTAACACAGTCTTTACACACACACACACACACACACATATATATTATTAGATGTTTTTAAATAGAGGAATTATATTGAGGATTGAATTACCATGACCAGAAAATCCGGTGAACACTTGCATGTGACATACGGAAACACTGGACTGCTGTTTCGACCTTATTAGGTCTCATCAGCAGTGCATACCGTGATCTCCCCCAATGGAGATCGAACCAGGGCTACGTCTTCCAAGAAGGATTGGAAATACGCATCCGCGTAATTATTATAACCTCAAGGTTGCCCTTCCTCCTGGGAATTATTATAACCTCAAGGTTGCCGTTACTCATGGGAAGACGTGGTCCTGGAGGTGACCGTGTCCTTTGTAAAGAGTACAGCTGTTACTTGCAAGACACATTTAAGTTAATTAGTCACGCAATTACCATGACTAGTTGATTTGGTGTCGCTTGTGTGAGACGTGGGTTGATGGTTCAGTGGTAGAGTTTCGATTCTGTGGTCGCTGGTTCGATCTCCAGTGGGAGAGAGATCACGGTATACACTGTTGATGAGACCTGATCAGGTCGAAACAGCTGTCCAATGTTTCCGTATGTCGCCTGCAAATGTTCACCGGATTTTCTGGTCATGGTAATTCAATTCACAATCTTTTTATTACTTCTCGAAAGGTCCAAAATTCTGTAAGTATAAGAGAGACAGCGAGACAGAGACAAAAGACACGAATACAGACTGACGGATGGACCTTTTCTTAACCTACGTTGTCATTCCATATTCAGGTCCTTACGTCTTTGCTTCCTAGGCAAGAGGTTCTCAACCAGGGTACGCTATGCCCGCTGCCTACCCTGAACTTAGTTCAGCTGACCTTAATTCTTGTGACTCAGAGACACTGTGTGACTGGCCTTGACTCTGTGACTGATATATACTCATATGTATATATAATTTCATAAAGCCTACGCATTCTTCAGGCCCGTGACTCACGTGATCTGCTACCGTATATCAACCCACGCGAGCTGTCTTCCAGTTTACACGGCTGGAACATCCTGTCTCAGATGTCCCTGACTCATGGCTCTGTCAAAGGTCAATATGCAACAACAGCAGCAAACTATCACAAAAGGACTACAAGACCAGACACGACTGGGTGGGAAAAGTGATCTACTTGAAATTGTGCAAGGGACTGAAATTTTACTATTTTACGAAATGATAAATTTATAAACCAGAACTCGTCTAGAAAGTGAGACGCATAAAATTCTCTAGGATTTTGAGATAAAAACGGATCACCTAATCCCAGTCTGTATTTTTAGTGATGATAAACAAAAAAGAGAGAACTTGCTGAATTGTGGATTTTATTATCCCAGTGCGGAAATCAAAGAAAGCGAAAAGAGCGACAAATACTTGGATTTTGTCAGAGAATTGAAAAAACTGTGGAATGTGAAGATTAAGGTAATACCAATAATAATTAGTACACTCGGAACGGAAATCAGTGCGAGAATCGAAACCATCCAAACTACAGCATTAGTAAATCGGGCAGAATGCTAAGAAAAAAGTTCTGGAAACTAGAAGAGACTCGCTTTACTCAGACTCCAATACCAACAGCTAACAGTGAGGTGAGAAAATTCCAAAGAGTAAAATAATAATAATAATAGGCATGACTGGGTGGGAATGATGATCCTCTGGGAATTATGCAAGAGATTAAAATTCTGCCATGCTAACAAACAGTATATGCTCAAACCGGAATCCGTCCAAGAGAATTACAAACATGGATTTCCTTGGGATTTTAAGAAGAAATTTTTGAATAACGTGGATCAACGACAGTTACCATTTTGATACACAGCAATATATATATATATATGTGTGTGTGTGTGTGTGTATGTGTGTGTGTGTATTTCGAAAATACTTTTGATACACCCCATACATATATATTCATATTGGGGTGTATCAAAAATATTTTTATTTGTAATCAATTGAATTCTCGATGAATCGAAATTTCTTTGGGTTTTTAAAACTTATGTAATGTTCTATATGTGGTTACTTTCAATGATGCGAGTTATTCAAAAGGTTTTCTTGCGCTGGTCTTTAAACCATTTAAGGCCTTGGTGATGACAGCTGCCATGATACGAACACCCTGGAAAGCAGACTGCTATGGGCGCAGATTGATCTCATTGAACTAAATACAGTTCTCGTGTTTCCATTGCGGAAGGAATTGGCAAATTCTAGAAACTGATAGGTTTTTTGTTTCTTTTCTTATTTTTGTCTCTTTTTTTCTTTTTCAAGAGGTGAAGAAATATGAAAATATGACTCATAAGAATGGCGAAGGTAAACAGCATATTTTCCACTTGTTTACTGCCAGTCAAGATGCCACAGGAAGTTCAAAACGGTGCGGTGCGCATGCGTTTAGAGCAAACATGCTTGAAGAAATCGTCTGAGTATTCTTACGAGACGACTTTTATTTATTTACTTTTTACGTGTTTTTTCTTTTCTTATATATATATATATATATATATATATATATATATATATATATATATATATGTGTGTGTGTGTGTGTGTGTGTGTGTGTGTGTGTTTGTGTGTGTACATATGTATATTTTTATATATTCGTTTTTTTGTTTTACTTTCTTTCTTTCTTCATTGTCACTTCTTCCTTTTTTTTCTGGTGAAGAAAATATTTTTATCCAGAAACACCTTTCCATTCATAATTTAAGACGACGTTTTAAAATAATTTTTTTTATTTTGCTAAATAACTCGTCGAAGGTAATCATTTTTTTCATTAAAAGGGTTAACTAATTTGGGCATTTTGATTTAAGAATAGTTTGTTGCTTAAAAAGGGGTGTAAATAATTATAGCTTCAAGTGACCACTTTTAATATAATTATGGCCCAGTTGGCTGGGCCTGTAGAATAAACCGACTGCATCTCTACAGAGGGGTAAGACACCCCCCACAAACGAGTGTCCAGATAATGACACAAAAATCTGATGGTGAAGCTACAGTAATGTTGGAGTTTTGGGGAAAGCAAAGTGGCTCTTCATTGCCATCGCTCCCAGGTCCACACTGACCTGGAGTGGTAGCACCTGATAGGGCTCTATCTATGGGTTAAATAGAACTAAACTGTGTACTTATGCTAAACTGACTTGTTTGAAATATAAACTGTTTTGACATTTAAAATGTATACTTATGCTAAACCGAACTGCTTTTACATTTAACGGTGTGTAAATAAATGACAGTTTAATTGAATTGTTTGTAATAATAGATAGGAATACTTGGAGTCATTTCACTTTGTTGACTAAACTGAATAGCTTGAAATAGTTTAATTGTCAAAAACATTTCTATGTACTTATTCTAAACTGAATAGTTTGAAATAGAACTGTTTATATGTATAAAAATAGATTTGGCATTAAATAACCTACAAAGGTTTATATGCCATAAAACAAAACTAATTTACACAAAGTTATATGGTTTCAAGTATTCCTATCAAATGCTAATAATTATATGCACAATTTTATTGTGACAAGGGCTCCATTCTAACACAACTAATTCATACATAATTATATAGTTTCAAGTATTTTCATCTAATATTAATAATATATGCACGATTATATGGTTTCAAGTATTCTCATCCCGTACAAATAATTTATAGACAATTACATAATTGATAAAGGTAAGTATTCCTATTTCATGATTATAATTTGTTTGTACACAGTTATATGGTTTAAAATATTCTTATCCAAGGATATTAATTTTCAAGCAGATCTATTTGATTCATTGATGAGACTCTAAAAGTTACAACCACTGCAGTTCAGAGTGATGTAATCAAGGGATAACCACACTAACATTAAACATTTTATTTGTAATAATAATAATGATAATAATAAAACAAATAAGAGCAAAATAAATATAAGACTAGATCTGACTGGGCGGGGAAGGTGATCCATTGGGAATTGTGCAAGAAATTGAAATTTGACCTTACGAGCAAATGGCATTGTAGTGGATTGAAAAAAGGAAAATAAAATAAAGTAAATTCAGGGAGTGTAGAAGTCGCCTGAGGCCCCTGCCAGGAAGTTAGAACTGCGCATGCCTGAAACAGACATAAAAGTACGATAAAGAAACTTGGTTTCATTTACAAGTGACCGGTTGTATTGGAAAGACCAATTTTTTCCTGCTGCTGTCCGCTTAGTAACACGCTGGCTCACCTTTTTCATCTGTAGTATCCGCCTCTGCTAACAGCAGCCTATATTAAAAGCACCAAATAGACTTATCATCTACAACTAAAAACACCGAATTTGGACGTATCAACCCCGTAATAGTAAGAAATTCCACACCATAGAGTAGCAGTGTGAAAACCCAAAAATAATGTTGAAATTCAAAAGGTATCTCCTATCTTCATCTCCTTCCTTTTTTTCCTTTGCAGCCTTTACAGACATAAACAAATTAAGATGGAGTAATAAGAAAACCAACGGAGACTGATATCTAAACTCCAAAACCCAAATGACCAACAACAAATCTTCATAACCCCTACAGAATAAGCACAAACCGGAATCTGTCCTTGAAAATGAGACGAGCAAAATTCTTTGGGGTTTTGAGATACAAGCAGATCCCTTAATCTCGGCCAGAAGACCAAACCTAGTGATAATTAAAAAGAAAAAGAAATAGAGACCCTACCGACTAGTAGACTTTACCCTCCCGACGGACCAGTGAGTGAAAATCAGGAAAAGCGAAAAAAGAGACAAGTACTTATACCTTGACAGAGAACGGAAAATCTATCGAACATGAAATTAACGATTATACCAATTATAATTGGTGCACTTGGAAAAATCCCCAAAGGCACAGAAAGGGGGTCGGAGGGATTAGAAATTAGAGGATGAACCAAGATTATCCAAACTACAGCATTGTGGCGGTTAGCCAGAATACTTGACTTTAGGACCTGAGAAGACTTGCTGTCACTCAAACTCCAGTGGGTGTCCTCGTGGTGTAATGGTTAACTACGATGGACTGCGGAATCGTAGTAAGCAAGTTCGTACTGCAGTCGCGCTATTACGTTCACTTTCAGGCAAATACCCTTGGGAAAGGTATAAACCCACTTATCCTCCCAGCTATGGGTTAAATAGTACCACTACTGTTCTTCTTAGAGAATGGCTTTGGCATTAAATAACCTACAAAGAGTTGATATGCCATTAAACAAAGAAACCAAACCAAAACATCAAACTCTAGTGAAAAACACTCAAGGATTAATAAATAAACAAACAATAAAAGTATAAAACCAGGATATAGGAATGGAAGTTGATGTTGAAAAATGTGCCTTACTGATAATTGTTAATGGAAAGTAGGAACATAGAAACAAATTGGAGTAGAATTGCCAAACCAGGCAGGTATCAGAATTCTTGGAGGGAAGGAAATTACAAGAACTTGGAAATACCGGAAGCAGAGACTTTCAAACATAAATGAAAGAAAAGATAAGAAAAGAGTATTTCAGAAGAGTAATTGGCCCAGCGGTTAGAGTGTTCGCCAATGGCCCGGGAGACCTGGGTTCAATCCAAGGTCGAGTCATACCAAAGACTTTAAAAATGGAACTTGATACCACCTTGCTTAACACTCAGCATTATAAGGTACGGTTCAAGGGTAAAGTGGAGCAATCCAGGGAATGGAGTAGCGCCCTCCCCTACACCTTGGTGTAGTAGCTATCGAAAAGGGAGCCTTCGGGTCACCCTCGACTATGGTCGCTAACCTTTATTTCAGAAGAACAAGAAAACATTTCGAAATGGGTCTGTGTAACAGAAATCTCGTCAAAGGAATAAACTCCTGGACAGTTCCTGTTGTTAAAGAATTTGGACCATTCTTGAAATAAACAAGGGAGAAACTCAAATAAATTGACCAGAGGACCAAAAAATTGGTGACTATGTCATCATCATCATCTCGCGTCGCTAGCACGGATATCCATATCTTTCGTCATTCATCTCTTCAGTCCCTCGTTTCCGGCAGGTCTTTTAGACGACATCCTGAGTCCGTACAGAGCCGTTATAGATGAGTTCTAGCTGGTCATCAAACACCTGCATGTCCGTGTTAAGGGGTTCATAGGAGAACGTCATTTATGAGTTCGTCCTTACTTCTCCAGCAGTGACCTGCATGTCTTGTTCGACTCATTTTGATGGTTTTAGAGATGAAAGGTAGGTGGCTGTACAGCTTCTGTTTTGTGGGATGTGGCTTCCAGGATTTGTTCACGATAACTCGTAGTATTCTTGCGCAATTTCCGTCTAACTTTATTTCTCTAAAGCCAGCGTCCATGTGGTGCATCCATATAATAGTATTGACACGCCCGCTGTTTGGAAAAATTGCGTTTGATTTTAGCGGATAGGCCTGACTTCCATATGATCGATAGTCTATCGATAGCTGTCGATGCCTTTGCTAGTCGCGTATTGATATCATTTTCCAGTGATGAGATGCTGCTCCCGAGATAAGCGAATCCAGACAGACTCTATAAGTCCAGAAAAGGACGAAGATGTTTCGCCAGTATTGAAGATCGCGTTGATGCATCAAAAAGAGCAAAGAAAGACTAACCACAGCAGTCAAGAACTGCATTTGGCAACATCTTAGACTCAAGACTAAATTTCGCTATAAGATTCATGACTCCTCATCAGACGGTACACGTCCACTAAGAACACCGGCTAACTGCTTACTCTACATATGCACCCACGGCAATAGAAACATATGAACAAACAGAAAAATAATAAAAACTAGGAAACAGAAATCGGAAGAAGAAAAACAACAAAAACTGGAAAACAGAAATGGGATGAAAAGCAACAAAAATTTGAAAACAAAAATGGAAGAAAAACAGCAAAAACTGGAAAACAGAAATGGAAAAAAAAACCCCAAGAAAAACTAGATAACAGAAATGGGAAGAAAAACAACAAAAATTAGAAAACAAAAATTGGAAGAAGAAAAACAACAAAAACTAAAAAACAGAAATAGGAAGAAAACAACTGTATGGATACCTCAAGAGCAAACTGGGAAGCATGTACTCGAAAAGACTTAAACATGCCTAAGAAAAGGACACCTCAAAAGGGAAACTGAATCTGTTCTAAGAGCTGCGCGAAATAATGCCATTAGGACCAATTATATAAAAGTGAACATTGATAATTCACAACACAATAGCAAGCGTAGGTTATGTGGAGAAAGAGATGAAAGAGTTAATCGCGTAAGTCAGGAATACAGCAGGCTAAGATTATATAAACTAGATATGACTGGGTGGGAAGTGTGATCTACTGGTAATTGTGCAAGAAATTAAAATTTTACCATATTATCAAATGATATATACACAAACCAGAATCCACCCAAAAGAATTAGAAGCATAAAATTCTTTGAGATTTTGAGATAGAAACACAACAGTCCTGGTCAGAAGACTAGACCTAGGGGTAATTCCCAAAGTGAAATAAAAGAATGCAAAAAGATAGACAAATATTAAGATCTGGCCGGAGAACAAAAAATAAACAAAAGACAAATAAACAAAACAAAAACTGTTGATTATGAGAGTGACGGTGATACCGATTTTAGTTTGTGCTAAACTTTGTGCAGTTCCAAAAGGATTGGGGGGAAAAAAAAATAGAGGAATGGAATTCAGTGAAAGAACCGAGACCATACAGACCACAGCATTGTTAAGATTGGCCAGAATACTGAGAAGAGTTCTGGAGCCTTGAGAAGACTTCCTGCTACTCAAACTCCAGTGAATGACTTCAAGTTAATACTGGAGTGAAAAAAATTGCAAGTAAAATATGAATAATTATAAAAACTACCAACAAAATTATGCAATTAAAAAATATTTAAAAATGATTCATTTTCATTTTTTTAATGATAACGATAATAATTGATTGTACAAGAGATTAAAATTTGACTAAACTAACAAATAGTATATTCACAAACCAAAATCCATCTCAGAGGTTGGTTGGTTAGTTGGTTGTTTTACAGCGTATCAACCCTTTTCGGGTCATTTAATGTCGAATTAAGTCAGTTTGATAAGAGTTTCAAACAAATCAGTTTAGTAAATGATTTGAGAGAAACGACTGTTCCCAAATAGTAAGACATTCCACGTCACGGAGTAGCCGTGTGAAAACTCCAAAATAATGTTGAAATTCAAAAGGTATTTCCTATCTTCATCTTCCTTTTTTTCCTTTGCAGCCTTTACAGACAAGAGGATATAAACGAATTAAGATGGAGTAATAAGAAAACCAACGGAGACTGATATCTAAACCCCAGACCCCAAAACCCAAACAACCATTTTTTGTTCACATACTTGAATGTCAAAACAGTTCTACTTCAAATAGTTCGTTTTAGCATACAAAAAAGTTCTATTTCAAACAATTCAGTTTAGCATAAGTACACAGCTTAGTTCTATTTAAAAATAATTCTATTTCAAACAATTCTGTTTTGCATAAGTACACTGTTTAGTTCTATTTAAAAACAGTTCTATTTCAAGGAATTCATTTCAGCATAAGTACACAGTTAGTTTCTTTTAAAAGCAGTTCTATTTCAAGCAATTCTGTTTAGCATAAGTACACTGTTTAGTTCTTTTAAAAAGCAGTTCTATTTCAAACAATTTAGTTTTTTCTTTTTATTATTCTCCTTGCCCAGTCGCCTGGGGCTGCAGAATACACCAACTGCTTCTCTGCTGAGAGGCAAGACCCCTCCACAACGAGTGTCCTGGATATCACACAAAACAATCTGCTGGTGAAGTTCCAGTAATGCTGGAGCTTTGGGGAATGCGGAGTACCCTTCATTGCTATCGCTCCTAGGTTCACTCTGGCCCGGAGTGGTAGCACCTGATAGGGTTCTATCTATGGGTCAATGTACTATCTATGTATTTATGAAATAGGACTGCTTTGACATTTAAAACTACGTACTTATGCTAAACTGAATTGTTTGAAATGAAACTGCTTTGTCAAGTAAACTGTGTACTTATGTTAAACTGAATTGTTTGAAATAGAACTGTTTTGACATGTGAACTGTTTACTTATGTTAAACTGAATTGTTTGCATTAGAACTGTTTGACTAAACTGAACAGCTTGAAATAAATGTTTTTGACAGTTAAACTGTGTACTTATGCTAAATTGATTTGTTTAAAATAGACCTGCTTTGACATTTAACCCTGTATAAAAAGATTTATACTTATACTAATCTGAATTGGTTGAATTAGAACCATTTGACTAAACTGAATAGCTTGAAATAGAAATGTTTTTGACATTAAACTGTGTACTCATATGTGCTGCAAAGAGATACATTAGCCCCATACCTGTTTATTATCTGTCTAGACTATGTGCTTAGAACGTCTGTAGATTTAATGAAAGAAAACGGTTTCATGCCTGCAAAGGAAAGAAGCAGAAGATACCCTGCACAAAAATTACGGACACGGACTATGCTAATGACATAGCGCTTCTAGCAAATACACCCACCTAAGCCGAATCCCGGCTATATAGTCTGGAGCGAGCGGCAGGTGGCATAGGCCTCCATGTCAACGCAGACGAAACAGAATACATGTGCTTTAATCAAAGAAGCGACATCTTCACATTAAAGGGTGGGCCTCTGAAATAAGTGGACAAGTTCACCTACCTCGGAAGAAGCGTCTCATCAACCGAGAATGACATCAATAGGCGTCTAGCAAAGGCATGGACAGCTAACGATAGTCTATCGGTCATATAGAAGTCAGACCAGACCGATTAAATAAAACGCACTTTTTTTCCAGCCAGCGATCGTTTCGATACTGCTATATGGATGCACCACATGAGCGCTAACTAAATGTATGGAGAAAAAGCTTAACAGCAATTACACAAGAATCCTGTGAACTGTATTGAACAAGTCCTGGGAGCAACACCCAACAAAACAGCTGCTGTACGGCCAAATACCCCCGAGCAAAGTTTGGATGACCAGCTAGAACTTATATACAACAGCTCTGTACCGATACAGGAAGAAATCTGGAAGACCTTCTGGGAGCGATGGACGATAGAGACGGGTATCACGAGAGGGTCAGGGAAATCTGTGCTGGTAGTGTGACATGATGATGACTCTTGCTAAACTGAATTGCTTGAAATAGAACTGATTATTTGTATAAAATTGATTTGGCATTAAATAACCTACAAAAGTTGATATACCATAAAACCCAACCAACCATTTCGTATCACCTGCATGGGGGCAAGACCCCCTAAAAAAGGAGTGTCCTAATTATGACATTAAACTGCATCTAACGTTGCAGTTCCAGTATTGAAACTCCTGTAGGTGTTGGGTACCCTCTATTGCCATTATATCTAGGTCGAAGGGGTAGTAACTTTTAGGGTCCCATCTATGGGTCAAATAGATCTGTTTAAAAATGATTTGTATAAGACAGGATAACTTGATACCATATAACTGGAGTCAAATTATCCATATCAAGAATAATCATTTGAAGCTATAATTGTTTACCTAGGATTACTTACTTGAAACTATATAATTGCTTGATTGACGTTTGATATATTGGTAGGTTGATTGGTTGTTTTGTTTTACGGTGTATCAACCCTTTTCGGGTCATTTAACACCGAATTATAAGTTTAATATAAGTACAGTTTTTTGTTTTTTGTTTAAACAGAGTTAAATGTCAAAAACAGTTCTATTTCAAACAATTCAGTTTAGCATAAGAACACAGTTTAAACGCCGAAAACGGTTCTCTTTCAATCAATTCAGTTTAGCATAAGTACAAATTTAAGTTCTACTTGAATCAAAGATAGGAGCCTATCAGATGCTACCGCTCCGGGCCAGAGTTGACCAGGGAGCAATGGCAAGGAAGGGGTACTCTGCATTCCCCAAAGCTGCAGGATTCCTGGAACCTAACCCTCAGAATATTCAGTATCATATCCAGGAACCTCGTTTGGGAGGGGACTTACCAGCTCTGCAGAGATGCAGTTGATGTATTCTACAACCCCAGCCGACTTGACCAAATGATCGTTGAAGATGGCGGTCTTACCCACTCAGGCAGAGATGTAATCGGTGTCATTTACAGCCCCAGCTGACTGGGTCGAACACTCGTTGAAGTGGGTGGGTCTTACTCCATCAGACAGAGATTCAGTCGGTGTATTCTGCAGCCCCGAGTCAAATTATCTGAATTTAAAACAATGTATTTGAAGTTATAATTGTTTACTCAGGAATACTGGAAATTATATAATAGCTTCAGAATCATTAGTGTTTGATAGGAATACTTGAAACAATATAACTGTGCAAACAAAGTATTATTAAATAAAAATAGCTACTTTAAACCATATAATTAGGAATTAGGAATATGAAGTCACCTTTTCATTGCTATTACTCCCATTCTACTCTGACTCGGAGTGGAATACCCGTTAGGATTCCATCTATGGGTCAAATAAATCTGTTTGAAAATTATTAGTATTGGGTAGGAATACTCTAAACCATCTAAATATATTTAAGCAAGTGTAGGGGAGGGCGCTACTCCTTTCCCTGGATTGCTTCACTTTACTCTTGATACGTACCTTATATTGCTGAGTGTTAAGCAAAGAGGTATCAAGTACCATTTTTAAAATCTTTGGTATGACGCGACATGGGATTGAACCCAGGTCTCCCGGTCCATTGGCGAACACTCTACCCACTTGACCAATGTACGAATGCTAAACTGAATTGTTTGAAATAGTACTGTTTTTGTATGCTAAACTGAATTGTTTTAAATCGAACTTTTTTTACCTTGAAACTGTGTTTTTATGCTAAACTGAATTGTTTGAAATAGAACTGTTTATATTTATAAAAATGGATTTGGGATTAAATAACCTATAATGGTTGATGTGCCATAAAACCAAATATAACCAAACCAAATGCATAAAACTATTTAACTGTATGGAAATTATTTGAATAAAGAATGATTACTTGATGCTATAAGTGTTTCCAAAAGATTATGACGAGTGAGAATCAAAAAGTGTAAGAATAATTACCGACACAGTCACATATTCCATATATTTAAATAAACCGGGTCCTCTGTGGATCACATCCCTACTACTCAAAATAGTCACCGTTTCTCACAATAGCAATGTTCCACTTTCGAAAAAGAGCATGTATCCCAGCCATGTAAAATGCTGTTGCCTGTTCTTTGAGCTACTTGATCACAGGAATTTTCACTGTCTCATCACTGGCATAATGTTTGTCTCTTAAACTCTCTTTCCTGGGGCCGAAGAGATGATAGTCTGAAAGTGCTAAATCTAGTGAGTATGGAGGACTTGGTAAAATTGTCCAACCGAATGAGGCGATTATCACTCTTGTCCCAATACTTGTGTGTGGTCAAGCATTGTCATGAAGAAGGAGGACCTTATCGATTGATAAGATTTAGCGCCTTCAAACGATCATATCTTTGACCCAAAGAAAGAGGGTTTAAGAGGCAAACATTATGCCAGTGACGAGAAAGTGAAAACTGCAGTGATGAAGTGGCTCAAAGAACAGTCAACTGAATTTTATGAAGCAGGGATACATGCTCTCATTTGAAGGTGGAACAATGCAATTTAGAGAAACGGTGACTATGTTGAGAAGTAGGGATGTGATCTACAGAGAACCATCTTCATCTTGGTGTATGATACACGAGACAGTGTCGGTAATTATCCTGGTACTAGGAAAAAGCATTACTTTTTTTTTACTCATCCTCGTATTATGTGTCACTTGAAACCATATAATTCTTTGCAAATTATTGGTTTGGTTGGGTTTCATGGCATATCAACCCTTTTTTTTTAAATGCCAAATCCTCTTTATTCATATATATTAAATATATACAAGGAGCACACAATAAGTTTCCAGACTTTTTTCGTATGTGCACTTTTATTAATAGTATACACATGAAACTCTAGTCCCCTTCGAAGTAATCTCCTCCGAATGCAATGCACTTGTTGTACCGTTCCAACAACTTCTGGAAGGCCCCATGGAAGTCCTCCTGTGTGAGCGTGTCAATGAGCTTCGTCACAGCCTCTTTCATCTCCTCAATTGTCTCATAACGACAGCCTCTAAGTTTTTCCTTAAGCTTAGGGAATAACCAAGAGTCACAGGGAGCAAGGTCTGGACTATAGGGAGGGTGAGGAACAGTCCATTTTGGTCAAATAGTCTGTGACAAACATGGAGTTGTGGACTGGTGCATTGTCCTGGTGGAAATGCCACTGACCGACGGAATCTCTTTCTGAACTCCCTTAAAACCTCAACATAGTATTCCTTGTCTGTCCAGTGGGAACACAGTGCATGTAGATCATGCCAGTGCTGTCAAAAAAAGCGATCATCAAAAGTTTGTGGATGGATTTGCTTTGTCTGGCCTTCTTGGGTCTGGGAGAGCCCGCATGCTTCCCCCGGGAACTCTGTATCTTGGTCTCTGTCTCATAGCAGTAGATCCAGCTTTCATCGTGGGTCACCAGAGCATCAAGAACTGCGGGATCTGAATTAATCGGCTCGACCATCTCCCTGCTATCATGACAACATCTTTCTTTCTGATCTTCTGTTCTGCATCTTCAGTTTCTCGTGAATAATTGTGTGTACAGTTCCCACACTGAAATCAAACTGTGCACTTATTGTTTCTATAAACACACGACGGTCCTTATCCATTAAATTCTTTATTTGACCAATCAACTCAAGTGTTCTGACTTCCTTACTCCTCCCACACCTCTCATCGTCCCTCACAGACTCCCTACCTTCCTTGAATCTTTTATGCCACTCAAAAAGTGATGCTCGATTCATGCAAGATGCTTCAAAAGCAGTCTGAAGCATTCCATACGTTTCTCTGGCATTTTTTCCAAGTTTAAGACACAATTTTATTGCATATCGTTCTTCTAAAGTGTCCTCACATCCAGATAGCATTTTTGTAATTCACCAGCTGTGACAATCATGTTTTAGTAGGGTGTATTCCAATTGCTGCTGTAGCTGTTGATTTGAACCTGAAATCATAAAAATTGGTCAGTCATCTCATAAGATGTATAGCAAAAATATACTGAATTTTCAAGAGTCTACGACAATTTTAAATTCCTGTACAAAAAAGTCTGGAAACTTATTGAAGGTAGATTGTATTTGGTTTGGTTGGGTTTATAGCATTTTGTTGGTTATTAAATGCCAAATCCACTATATATATATATATATATATATATATATATATATATATATATATATATGATTTGGTTTGGTTTTATGGCATATCAACTATTGTAGGTTATTTAATGCCAAATCCTCTTTATACATATATATTAAATATATGTGATTTGGTTTGGGTGGGTTTTATGACATATCAACCCTTGGAGGTTGTTTAATGCCAAATCCTCTTTATACATGTATATCAAATATATACGATTTGGTTAGGTTTAGTTGTTGACATATCAACCATTGTAGGGCATTTGATGCTTAATTCTGTTATACATATTAAACATATGTTTTTTAAATATATTTTGTTCATAACATTTTAAATTAGCCAAAACTCTCTTCGCACAGAGTTACATGGTTTCAAGTATTAACCATCAGGATTTAACAATCATCTGTTTGCACATATCTAAATAGATATACATAATATGTAAGAGATTAGTTTGTCGGTAATTTCATTTTCAAAGGAGTTAGAATTAATTTATTGCTTTTATTTCTACATAGCAATAATTGAAACAATTTATTCAATAATAATTACTAGTTTGCACTCAGAGAAGTGGTTGCAAGTATTGCTATTTAACACTATTTAACACTTTTCAATATTGCTCATTCCTTTGCATACAGTTAAATGCTTCCAAGTATTGCTACGTTTAAGAATTTAATTCAACATCAGTCATTTATTTACACACAGTTAAATGATCATGTAGTTCTATTTCAAACAGTTAAGTTTAGCATCAGTCATTTGTTTGCACACTGTTTAAATGTCAAACAGTTCTATTTGACCCATAGATAGAAAATTGCACTCATAGTACATTCATATTTAAATTTTTTTATGCAGTTGTGTCTGAGGTATTTTTCACATATGTTTGGTTTGGTTTGGTTTGGTTTAATAGCTTTTCAACCGTTATAGGTTATTTAATAATAAACCCGGTTTATTCATATATATTAGATATATACATGATTTGTAAACATAAGTCAACAAAGTTTAATGATTCCAAGTTCACTAACAATTCCATTAAGAATCAAACTTTCGTTTACACACAATTAAACGATCAAAAAGTTCTATTTCAAACAATACAATTTAGCATAGGTCAAAATTAAATGGTTCCAAGTATTGCTATGTATCACTAACAATGCAATTAAGCTTCAGTCACTTATGTGCACCTAGTTAGATATTCAAACAGTTCTATTTCTAACAATTCAATTTAGCATAAGTCATTAATTTCTACACAGTTAAAAAGTCAAAAACTTCTATCTAACCAATCTCTCTGGTGCTACCATTCCGGGCCAGAGTAGAAGCGATGGCATTACTGGAATCTCACCATCAGATTGTTTAGTGTCATATACGGGACACTCGTTGGGGAGTCTTACTCCTCTCCAGAGATGCATTCGGTGTATTCTACAGCCCCAGCCGACGGAGCTAGAATTATTAGTGATAGATTTAGTTTCTTTGTTTAATAGCATATCAATATTCATTGGTGGTTTAATGCAAAAGCGGTCATTGTAGAAGAACAGTAGTAGTTGTATTTAACCCACTGCTGGAAGGATGAGGGGTTAATCTATTTTGCCAAGGGTAATTGTTTGAAAGCGAACATAATAGCGTGACTGGAGTTCGAACTCTCTACAATTTCAACGTGTGTACGTGTGTGTGCACGCGTGTGTGTGTGTGTGCGCGTGTGTATGTGTGTGTGTGTGTGTGTGTGTGTGTGAGAGAGAGAGAGAGAGAGAGAGAGAGAGAGAGAGAGAGAGAGAGAGAGATATTCTTTTGCGTACCAATTAATTTATAATTGCGGGAAATACGTTCGGCGTAACCTGTAATTTCTGCGCATTATCCCGAGATTTTCTTTCATTCCTTATCTTTTCGACTTTTTATTATCTGTCTGGCTACCTATCTGTCAGTCTGTCTTTCTTTAGTCGTAGGACTGTGATATGATGCGTACAGGTGTGATCCCACCCGTATCTAAAATCATATCTTTACACAGCCTTATATGAATGCCGTTATCTTAAACTCTTTCTCAGGTTGGGGAACTGTCGCCAGCCGTCAACTCACGACACTCGTCAATTTGTTGAAGCTATCTTGGCTAAACTAACGGTGACGTACTGTGTGGTTTGTTTGTTTAGAGGTCGACGACTAAGCAAATCCCACTCTCGAATGCACTCGGTTTTTTTTATTTGAGGTTGGGAAACAGACAGTTTTTGGCGTCGAATTAAATCTAAAGCATGATTTATAAATGGTGGCACTCTGGATTAGGAGTGGATACAAAAAATAATTACCTTTCCTCTTTATATATAAAGAAACATAATCTTTCTCTCTCTTTCTCTCTCTCTCTCTCTCTATATATATATATATATATTGGGTATTTATCTATATATGTATATACATTTGTAGGAATAGAAATGTGTATAAATAAGTATATATTTATTTTATGTACATATTTTACGAACACACACACACATATATATATATATATATATATATTATCATCATCCTCATCATGTCACGCTGGTAGCACGGATATCCCTGACCCTCTCTCGCCACTCCTCCCTATCGTTCATCGCCCCAGGCAGGTCTTCAGGACAACATCCTGTATCCTCACATAGCGGCTGAATGTATGTTCGTGCTGGTCGTCCTGCTTTTGCACGGCCATGTGTGGGGGTCCATAAGAGTACATCTCTTATGAGTTCGTCCCTGCTTCTCCAGCAGTGTCCTGCATGTCTGGCTCGTCTAACTTGAATAGTTTTCGTGATAGGAGGCAGGTGGCCGTACAGTTGGTGTCTTGTGGGGTGTTGCCGCCAGGACTTGTTCAAGATTGCACGCGGCATTCTTGTGTAATTGCCGTCTAGCTTCTTCTCTAGCCGTTTTGTTAGCGTCCAAGTAGTGCACCCGTACAGCAGTATCGATGTGACCGCTGCCTGGAAGAAACTGCATTTCATTTTATCGGTTAGGTCTGATTTCCATATAATCGATAGCCTATTGATAGCTGTCTATGCTTTCGTCAACCTCGTGTCGATGTCCTTTTCGGTTGATTCGACGCTGCTTCCTAGGTAAGTGAATTTGTCTACTTATTTAAGAGGGGTTCCGTCTAGAGTGGAGATGTCCCCCGTTTGATTATAGCAGATATATTCCGTTTTGTGTGCATTAACATAGAGGCCTATGCCTGCGGCTGATCGTTCCAAACTATGCAGTAGTATTTCGGCTTGGTCGGGTGTATTTGCCAGTATCACTATGTCATCGGCGTAGTCGGCGTCGGTAATTGTTTTTGCGGGGTACCTTCTTCTTTTTTTCTTCGTCAGCTCGAAGCCATTCTCTCTGATTTTGTCAATCGATGTTCTAAGTACGTAGACAAATGATAAAGAGGTACGGAGCTAGCGTGTCCTCTTGTAGTACTCCTGCTACAATGTCGAAGTATTCTGTGTCTCCATCTGGTGATTGTACTTTTACTTTAGTGTTTCTATAGAGAATCGTTATTGCTGCTACGGTTTCTTTAGGTATGCCGTACGCTAGTAGGATTTGTTCCATCTTTCCTCTGTGAATGGAATCGAAGGCCTTGGTAAAGTCGACAAATATTAATGTCGCTTGTAGTTTTTTTGCCCGTACACCTTCAAGGATTCTACGGATGGTTAATATTTGTGAGGTCGTGGATCTATTTCTTCGGAAGCCATTTTGGTTTTTCCTAAGTATGTTGTCGATTTTGGGTTCTATTCGGTTTCGTAGTAGGGCATTGTAGATTTTGGCTGCTATGGATGTAAGTGTTATGCCTCGTTAGTTTTTGGCTAATCCGAGGTCCCCTTTTTAGGGAAGGGGAGTATGCATCCCTTCATCCATCTATCTATCGGATTTTGATTGTATACTGCGTTGCAGTGTTGGAGCAGTATGTCGTCGAATTGTCTGGTCTTCCATACTTCTGGCGGAATCTCGTCCAGCCCTGCAGCTTTCCTATTTTTAATTTTTCTGAGAACCGAGTCGAGTTCTTCTTGTGTGAACGGTCCTAGTTTAATGTGTAATTGTTTACTAATTATTCTGGTGATTGGTTCATGTGTTATTTTCGGTGGGTTTCCTAGTAGGTAATATGTATTATATATTGTATATATGTTGTAGCTTTTGAAAAAGGAGCCTTCTGGTCGCCCTCGATTACGTTCGCCAACTTTACTTTACTTTATATATAACAATGTTGGTTGTCACTATCTTCCATGCTATTAAATATATGTAGAAACTTATATATATTTACTATAATATATATATACTTATATACATTTTTTATATACATATTATACATAGTATATATACGTCTCTCTTTCTCTCTCTCTCTCTCTCTCTCTCTCTCTCTACGTATATATATATACGAGTATGTTTACTAGTATAGATATGCATGTTTGAATGTGGAGTTATGTATTAATTTATGTATGAAAAATTACATACAAGCCAAAAATGTTTAATAGTATTTTTATTCTCTCTCTCTCTCTCTCTCTCTCTCTCTATATATATATATATATATATATATGGAAGGAAGTATGATATGAAAACTACAGTTTGGTTTAAAATTTATTCATTTCTGGTTTTTATCTCATCACTTCTTAATTATAGGGTGTCTCAAAATTGATGCAACCCATTAATATAATAATGATTTATTACGCAGATAAGCGCAATGACGCTTATTTGAAACATGTCCTATAAAAAATGCATCCATTGAGTTTAAGACATCAAATCAATGTTTTTTTATTATCAATTTTAATTATCATTATCCAGGATAATCTATCATTTTTTGAGTTTCTTGTTTCAGTAATACATCATTATGATATCAATGGGTTGCATCTATTTTGAGACAGTTTTGAATGATTTTATCTCCAAATAAGTAGAGGGGGTGTCCTCGTGGTGTAATGGTTAAAGCGATGGACTGCGGAATCGTAGTAAGCGAGTTCGTACTCCAGTCGCACTATTACGTTCACTTTCGGACAAATACCCTTGGGAAAGGTATGAACCCCCTTATCCTCCCTGCTATTGGTTTAATAGTACCACTACTGTTCTTCTAGGAGAATAGCTTTGGCATTAAATAACCAACAAAGGTTGATATGTCATTAAACAAAGAAACCAAATCAAACCATCCAAATAAGTAGTGACGCAAAATATTTTTCTTCTCTTGCCGAAGGCATTGTGATCGAGGATTAATAGTTGTTATATTATACTATTCATAAATCTAAAACAAAAAAAGGACACAAGATTATTATTAATAGAGTTATTAACTGTTACATGGGTCCCATATATATTAAGACACCCTATATAACCATGTATATTGAGACACCCTATGTAACCATATATATTAAGACACCCTATATAACCATGTATATTGAGACACCCTATGTAACCATATATATTAAGACACCCTATATAACCATGTATATTGAGACACCCTCTATATCATTATCATGAAGTTCTGTTGATAGCATAAGATCCTTTGACACTCTCTTGCTACTCGTCCCTCATCAGCCATCACTTCTGGCAACTCCTCTAGGCTGCATCCAGTGTCTGCGAAGAACGGATATATGTAGATCTTTGCAGGTCAGCGAACATTTGCGTGTCCATTTGTAGGAGTTCATAATAGAACGTTGCTTGTGCGTCAAGAATTTCTTGTTAGTTTTTCATGTTTCATGAGATAATTGGCCATCTGCTGTATTGAGGGTGCTGCTTCCGGAAATTGTTTAAAACAGCTCGTAGAATTCTTGTGTAGAATCCCCATCTAGCTTTTTCTTCCATGCATTTTATTAGAATCGAGTGAGCGCATCCATACATTATTACCTATTCGACTACTGCTTGGAAGAAATCTCATTTACTTCTATCAAGGTGATCACATTTCCAAATGATCGAAAATCTGTCAATAGCTTTCAACGCTCTCGTTATACGTATGTTCGTATCGCTTTATAATCTATTACTGAGACATGCGCAATAATTTGGTTTGGTTGGGTTTTATGGCATATCAACCCTTGTATGTTACCTAATACCAAATCCTCTTTATACAAATATATTAAACATATGTAATTTGTACTTGTCTTTAATTGGAATCATTTTGAGATGAGGCTTCTTAATCTGAGAATTAATCTTTATTTATAGCGGACTTTTTGTCTTCATCTTGGTAGTTTTTGTGTTGTTTCTTCTTTCACTACGTTTCGGCCAAATTTCACCTTTGGCCTTCTTCAGGTGATTTACTGCGACCTCGTGGTGCGATAGACAACAACTATGGAAGGCAGTAATTACTGGGGATTACAAGACTCAGCATTCCTATCCGAGGTCGCGGTAAATCACCTGAAGAAGGCCAGAGGTGAAATTTGGCCGAAACGTAGTGAAAGAAGAAACAGCACAAAAAACTACCAAGATGAGGACAAAAAGTCCGCAATAAATAAAAATTAATTCTCAGATGTAATTTGATTTGGTTGGGTTTTATGGCTCATAAACCATTGTAGGTTATTCAATGCCAAATCCTCTTTATACATATATATTAAATATACACGATCAGATTTTGTTGTATTTTATGGCATATCAACTATTGTTGGTTATTAGATGCCAAATCTATTTTCAAACATATAAACAGTTCTATTTCAAACAATTCAGTTCAGTATAAGAACAATTTTTTACATACAGTTAAATGTTAAAACAGTTCTATTTCAAACAATTCCGTTTAGCACAAGTACACAGTTTCAGTGACAAAAACAGTTCTTTTTCCAACTATTCAGTTTAGTAAACAAAACAGTTTCATTTAAAACAATTCAGTTTAGCATAAGTACGCAGTATTTATCTCAAAAACTGTTCTATTTCAAACAATTCAGTTTAAGTACACAGTTTTGTCCTATTTGATTCATAGATAGGACCATATCACGTGTCCCCACTCTGGGCTAGAGTGGACCTGGGAGTGATGGCATCGAAGGCGTACTCCGTATTCCCCAAAGCTCCGGTATTACTGGAACCTCACCATCAGACTGTTTAGTGTAATACCCAGATCACTCGTTAAGGGGGGGGGTTACCCCTCTGCAGATAAGCAGTTGGTGTATTCTACAGCCTTAGCCGACTGGACAAGACAAGTTCAATGGTGGTCATTAGGAAAACGTCCAGTAAAGAATACATCCTTTGAGTAACAGACATCAAATCTATGTTGTTTTATTTAATTGTTATTTATCAGCTTCCAGGACATGTAATCTTTTTTTGAGTTACTTGTCTCAGAATTCAGTTATTATCATGTTAATGGGTTGCATCTATTTTGAGATAGTTTTGAAGGATTTTGTCTCCAAATAAGTAATGTCACAAAATACTTTTTCCTATCTTGTCCAAGGCATTATGATCGAGGATTAATATTTGATATAGTATACTATTTTCAAATCTGAAACAAAAAAAGAACACAATAATATCATTAGTAGAGTTATTAGCAGTTACATGGGTCCCATGTATATTGAAATACTCTACTCTAAATTTCCTGATTTTGTGTCTGTACATTTAAGTCATTCATTGAATAATCCCTAAGAAAACTCTTTACGCAGATTGGGCTATTTCAATGGTATAATGGTTATCTATTTAGGCAAGTAGACCATTGTTAGTGAGTTTGATTCTCATTGGATGCGCCATAAACCTAGCCTTGTGCCAAACTAAGCTCGTGTTATTAACTTATTACAGTTTTTAGGATGTCTTTCTCTCTAGTGACATTCTCGTTTTAATAAACTATACTTAATGCATTCTTTTTTAGTTTTTATTTTATAATTAAAAAATGTGTTTCCATGTTTACCTTCCGAAATTATAACATCAACACTATTTTCTGATATATATTGGCTCAAACCTCTCACACGATGCGACACAGGGTCAGTTTTTTAAGCGGAGTTTAATAGATTCAAATTCAGAGAATTTCCTGCTTCTCGATTGGTTAAAACGCCCAATCTGTTCACATATTTACCCATAATTGAAGGAAGAATCATTGGATGCATACCTTCTCAACCTTTTGGCCAGGCCGATCGCTAACCCGGTATTCGTCCCCTGTAGTTGGAATCATGAAGTGCACTGTACTTGGCCTTCGGGCAAAGAGAATCTATCACCAGCATTGACTAGTAGCGCATGAGTCCCTACTCGTGCAAAATTCTGCCTGCTGGAAGTTACGGATAAATACCACCTTCTCCAAGGTTTATTTTGGTTTGGTTTATGGCATATCAACTATTGGGGGTTATTTAAAACCAAATCCTATATATATATATATATAAACACATTTTGTAGATAACATTCTTAAACGAGCCTGAGCTTTTTTTTTCATAGGGTAAACGTTTTCAAGTATTGCTACATAACAGTTACAATTTAAAATCAGTCATTTGATTGTGCGCATAGTTTGTCCTATTTGACCCGTAAATTGGACCTAATATCAAGTGCTTCCATTTTGGGTCAGAGTGGACCTAGGATCAATGGCCATGAAGGGGCCCTCCACATTACCCTTATCCCCACGGTTGGAGCCTTGCTATCAGATGGTTAAATGTTATATACAGGACGTTGGGTTTGGGGTCTTACCCCTCTGCAGATATGCAGTCGGTGTATTCTACAGCCCCAACCGACTTCCCCAAGGGTATTAGCGCTATGTGAAATTCAAACAGCCTCGTCCAGGTTTAGAACGCGGGTTACTGTGTCCATTGCACATTATTTACTGATTGCAGCCCCACCAGTTCAAGTTGTCTTTTTTTATTCATCAAATCTTTGGGATGGGCGTATCCTTTACATGATCTACGTTTGGAATGGTAATAACATGGAGACCCGTTTCCCGCCAGTCTGGAATCAGGATCAAAGAATGTTACCTTCTACTTCAACATAATTTCCGCTGTTTCGTCTTTTTTTATTTATTTATTTTCTTTGGTTTTCATGAATTCAGCCAACAAGTTTTTTTCTTTTGCTAGTAAAATAATTTGGTTATTTTGCAAAGGATTCTCCTTTCATTTTTAGAATATCTTTCTTTCTTTCTTTCTTTCTTTTGTTTGTTTATTTGTTTTTTTCTTTCATTTCTTTCTTTCTGTTTCTATCTTTCTTTTTGAATCTTCTGCTCATCTCTTTCGTTCCTTTTGTCACTTTCTATTTTTCTTTAGCTTATCTCTTTCCTTCTTTGTCTTTCTTTCTTTTTTTCTTTCTTTTTGAATTTCTAGATTATCTCTTTCCTTCTTTCTTTCTTTCTTTCTTTCTTTTTAAATTTTGCGTTTATCTCTTTCCTTCATTTTCTTTCTTTCTTTGTTTTTCCTTTGTTTTTTCTTTCCTTCTTTCCTTTTCTCTTTCTTTCTTTCTGAATTTTGTGTTCACCTCCTTCTTTCTTTCTTTCTTTCTTCTCGCTCTTTCTCTCTCATACGTTTCCTTTCTTTCTTTCTTTCCTCCCTTCTTTCTACTCTCTCCGTCCTTTTTCCTCAAGCTTTTCTTTCTTTGTTTTTTTTCTTCTTTTTCTCATACTTTTACGTTTCCTTATCATACTTTTCTTTCTTTCTTTCTTTCTTTCTTTCTTTCTTTCTTTCTTTCTTTCTTTCTTAAGAGTGTGTGTTTGTACATGTGTGTGTGTAACCGAGATATATGTAAGTGTTTATATGTCTGTGTATACGTGTGTGTTTGAATATATAAATATATATACAAATTCGAGCATTTGGGATTGTGTGTATGTCCATGTGCTTGTGTGTTAGTGTGCGTCCTTTCGAGTGTAGGTGTGTGTGTCCGTGATTGTCTCTTTTTGTGTGCGTGAGTGTGTATGAGTGCGTGTGTATGGCCAGATTCGTCACGTTTGTTAACCTACAACGAGTGCTTTGGCCTAACTCACTAGAGATCAGAGGGCCGTTTCATCGACTCTTTGTCTGCTTTTTGTTTTAATTATTTACTCTTCTCCCTTTCCTTCCCTCGAAATTTACCTCGTTTTCAAAATTCGACTCTCCATATCACATTAGACGTGGAGGCCAATGCCTCCTGCTGCCTGCTCCACGCAATGTAACTGGGATTCGGCTCGGGTCGGTGCATTTTCAAGAAACGCTATATCATCTGCATAATCTGTGTCATACTTTCAGTGGGGTATCGTCTGTTTCTTGCCTTTTTTGTAGTGTAAAGCTAAAGTACTAATCGAAGTGGATCATAAATAGATATGGTGCTAATATGTCCCTATGCAGAACTCCAGGAACAATATCGAAAAATTTAGGTCACCATCCGTTGAGCAAACCTTGACTTGATGTTTCTATAGAGAATCACTAACAGATGTAACAGTATCTTTGGGGAGACCATAAGCTAGAAGTATTTGCTTCATCTTCCCTCTGTGAACGGAATTAAATGCATTGGAGAAATCTACAAATAATAGTGTTGCCTCAAGATTTTTTGCACGAACTCCTATGATTCGAAAAATGGTTAGAATCTCTGATGTTGGAGATCGATTTCTCCGAAAACCGTTCTGGTTTTTCCTAAGAATTTCGATTTTAGGTCCGATGCAGAGCATTATAAAACTTAGTCGCTATATATGTAAGAGTTATACCTCTGTATTCTTGTGATATCGAAGTCATCTATCTTAGAAAAGGTGGATGGAACCTTCTGTCCAACTCTCTATTGTATTTTATTTATATAAGGCGTTGCAAAATCGAAGAAGTAAATTATGACATTTCTTTTCTTCCATATTTCTGGAGGCATTTTGTCGAAGCCGGCAGCTTTTCTGATTTTAATTTTTGTCAGTACTACGTTGAGTTCTTCTTGAGTCAACTGTCCTTGTTTGATGTCTAGTTGATTATCAATAATTTCTATGATAGGTTTATCAGTGACATTACGGGAGTTTCCAAGCGGACTCTTAAAATGTTCTTTCCACTTTTGTATTCGTTATTCTTTGCTAGCAGATTTCAGTTTTGCTCTGAAGATTGGCTGGTTGATTGAGTTCTATGGCATATCAAACTTTGCAGAATTATTGGAAATAGAACTGTTTTGACATTTAACTGTGTTTATGCTAAACTGAATTGTTTGAAACGTTTATCAAAATGACTTAATTCGGCGTTAAATGACTCGAAAAGAGTTGGTACGCCGTAAAACAAAACACCCAACCAATCAACCAACCAACAAGATGTAAAAAAAAAATAAATGGAAACGTGGTCACTTTTTCATTCATTCACACACACACACACACACACACACACACACACACACACACACACACACACTATATATATATATATATATATATATATATATATATATATATAAATGAAAAATCTTTTAAAATTACTCATATTTTTTTTGCAATATTTATTTCAGCAGATCATATATTTTTTTAAATGTTAGATCTGCATCTTCAGACAAAAAAACATTTTCTATCCGAAGATGCAGATCTAACATTTTAAAGATATTTATTTCAGCAGACCCTATATTTTTAAAGTGTTAGATTTGCATCTTTTGACAGATTTTTTTTGTATAAACATACAGATCTAACATTTAAAAAATATAGGATCTTTTGAAATAAATTTTATTACAATAAGATATAAGTAATTTTTAAAGTTTTTTCTTTTATATGGAATTATTTGCTTTGTATTTTAATCTATTATTATTTTACATTGAGCTGTCTTTTGGATTTCGAATTACAGAATAATCCAAATAAAATCAATTTATTGTGATGTAAAGCCAACGTTAAACGTTTCGGTTTTAAAAACCTTCATCAGGGCTTTGATATCATGGGAATTGTTCACCCAGCGATGGATGCTTGTCGGATCAAATAAAATGTACAAGATACAAACGTGCATATCACGTTCTTAATTTAAAAGTAGTAAGTACGTGTTTGACACGTAGAATTATATTTGGAAATGTTGGATTTTCTAAGAGACAAGAAAAATTCTCTCGTGTGTGTGTGTGTATATATATATATGTAGGTATATATGTATGTGTGGGTTTATATGCATTTGTGGGTATATATAAATCTCTCTCTCTATATATATATATATGTATGTGTGTGTATATATGTGTGTGTGTGTATATATATAAATCTATATATATATGTGTGTATATATATGTGTGCGTGTGTGCGTGTGTGTGTTCTATATATATTTGTGTGTGTGTATTTGTGTATATATATACATACGTGTATGTGTATAGGTATATATAAATCTCTCTCTCTATATGTGTGTGTGCATATATGTGTGTGTGTATATATATATATACGTGCATGTGTATACGTGTGGGTATATATAAATCTATCTATATATATGTGTGTGTGCGTGTCTTTGTGTGTTTTCTATATATATGTGTGTGTGTATGTGTGTGTATATATACATATGTGTGTGGGTATATATAAATCTCTCTCTATATATATATATATATATATACATATGCGTGCGTGCGTGCGTGTATGTGTGTGTATATATATCTGTGTGTATCTGATATATGTGTGAGGGTATATCAATCTCTATTTACATATTTGTATATATATATATATATATATATATATATATATATATGTATATATATATATATATATATGTATATGTGTGTGTGTGTGTGTGTGTGTGTGTGTTCATGTGTGTGTTGATGTGTGTGCGTGTATTTTCTATATGTACATGTGTGCTGGTTGGTTGGTTGTTTTGTTTTACGGTGTATCAACCCTTTTCGGATCATTTAACACCGAATTAAGTCATTTTGGTTTGGTTGGGTTTTATGGCAAATCAACCATTGTAGGTTATTTGATGCCAAATCCATTTTTATACTTCTGAACAGTTCAAACGATTCAGTTTAGCATAAGCACACGGTTTAAATGTCAAAAACATTTCTATTTCAAGTAATTTAACTTAGCTTACTGTTTAGCACCATTTGCCCCATAAATAGGACCCTATCAGATGCTACCACTCCGGACCAAAGTGGACCTGGGAGTAATGGAGATAAAAAGAGGTATTTCCGTATCCCTGGAGCCATACCATCAGTTTGTTTACTGTAATACACAAGACATTCGTTGGTGTGAGGTCTTACCTCTCTACAGAGATGCAGTCAGTGTATTCAAGCCAACTTGGCCAATATTTGTGTGTGTGTGTGTGCATATATATATATATATGTGTGTGTGTGTGTGTGTGTGTGTGTATCTATTCATATATGTGTGTGTGTTTGTGTGAGACCCAATATCAGATAAAATTAACTTGTATATATAAATATATGGATATTTATATATATATGGAGGAAGGAGAGAAGAGATAATCGGCGAGATTGGAGAAATAAAAGAACAAGTGAGAAATGTAAAGAAGAACGCAAAGAAAAAAAGAACAGTTAGAATGGAGAGAGAGAGAGAGAGAGAGAGAGAGAGAGAGAGAGAGAGAGAGAGAGAGAGAGAGGTGGGTGTTGGAGTAACATGCGAAAAAGATAAACAGTAAAAGTGAGAGTGAGAGAGAGAGAGATGAGCAACATGGAGAAAGAAAAAGAACACCAAGAGAGAGAGAGAGAGAGAGAGAGAGAGAGAGAGAGAGAGAGAGAGAGAGAGAGAGAAACGGAAAAAAAGATAAGCAGTAAAGATGTGGGGGTAGAGAGAGAGGAGCGACATGGAGAAAGAAAAAGAAAAACACTAAGATAGTCGAAGAGAGAGAGAGAGAGAGAGAGAGAGAGAAAGAAAGAGAGAGAGAGATGTTGGAGTAACATGCGAAAAAGATAAACAGTAAAATTTGGAGAGAGAGAGAGAGAGAGAGAGAGAGGAGCATCATGGAGTAAGAAAAGAACACTAAGAGAGTGGGAGGGAGAGAGAGAGAGAGAGAGAGAGAGAGAGAGAGAGAGAGAGAGAAGTAACAGAAAAAAGACAAACAGTAAAATTTGGGGAGAGTGAGAGAGAGGATCAACATGGACAAAGAAAAAGAACACTAAGAGAGAGAGAGAGAGGAGAGAGAGAAGTAACATGGAAAAAATGTAAGCAGTAAAATTCGGTGGGGAGAGAGAGAGGAAAACATGGAGAAAGAGAAAGAAGAACACAGAGAGAGAGAGAGAGAGAGAGAGAGAGAGAGAGAGAGAGAGAAAGGAGAGAGTCAGGAAGATGAGAGTGGCTGACAGGGGAAGGTGAGAAGGAAGTGGGGAGGAAAAGAGTAATGAAAACAAGAGAGAGAGAGTGGGGGCTAAAAGAAAGAGGAGAGAAAAAGGTGTGAAAAAAAGCAAAATGAAGGACGTAAGAGTCGGGCAGTGGGTGTATTGGGGCTTGGTGGGGTGGTCGAGAAACGCGGAAATTACAGAGAGATAGAAAAAGAGAAATTTAGGTGAGGTGTTGTTAAGCTCGAATTGATTTGCGACAACTTGACGATATCGCACAATAACACACACACACACACACACACATACATATATATATATATATATATCGGAACGAATTAGTAAGTTTGGTTGTGGTAGGGCAAGGAGAAAGTTCTCCGGTCGGATGTCGACATCTCGTGGCTCTCAATGGAAAACATCATATAAATATAATGTGCTTCTCACACGCAGGCCATAAAATGTAATTGTACACAAGGTTTAATAATGATAAATAAAAAAGATCTAAAAAAAATAACGACCTCAATGAATTTCATTGAATAAATGATAATACCTAGATATCATTGGTATGTAGAACGCTCGAGGAAGCAAAATCGTTGACCGATGCGATTTTATATTAAGAAGTCAACGAAGTAGAAACTTGACGTAAATGTCTCTTGAAAGATGACCCTAATTGGAACCTCAAATACTCAATATGAAACTCGCACCTAAACTACCGAGGGCAATAGAAATATGCAGAAGGATTATACTCCCACCCCCAGCAACGAATGTCCTGGATACGACACGAATCAATCTGATTGTGAGGCTTCAGTACAGCTGGGGCTTTGGGAAATGCTGAGTACTCCTTCAATGCCATTGCTTCCAGGTCCACTCTGACCCGGAGTGGTAGTAACAGATAGGGCCCTATAAATGCGTTAAAATAGATCTGATGAGATTTAAACTGTATGCAAACAAACGACTTTAGCTAAATTGAATCATCAGAAATAGAACTATTTGATCATTTAACCGTGTGTAAACAAATGACTGATGTTTAATTGAGATGTTAGTGACACAAAGCAATAATTGGAACCATTCAGCCGTGTACAAATGAATACATAGTTGGTTGGTTGGGTTTCATGGCATATCAGCCTTTGTAGGTGCCCGTGGTGTCATGGTTATCGTCGCAGGATATGGACACGGCGACACGAGTTCAAATCCTGGACCTGACTGATTGCATTTCACACAGCACTAATACCCTTGGGAAAGGTATGAATCCAAATATTCTCCCTCCACCTATGGGTAAATAGTAGGGCAGATTAGGTTCTTCAGCCTTGGTGAGGCAACTAGTCTAGGAGAAGGAAAACTCTGAATTCAAACCTGTTTAACTCCGCTTAAAATTGACCTTGTGTCATATACTGCCCGAGCGGAGGGGTTGGTAAATATGATATCAGCCTTTGTAGGTTATTTCATACCAAATCCACATATATATACGTATCTATATCTATCTATCTGTATATATATATATATATATATATATATATATATATATGTGTGTGTGTGTGTGTGTGTGTGTGTGTATGTATACATGTATATTGGTCTGTGTGTGTCTATTTTACCTCCCTATCAATCTATCTATCTTGCCACCCACAGGTAGACAGTTTCGACGTATGACAACTAATTCGTGTGGCTAGACAAACGAGATGCTTCAAGCTGGTATCGAAACCCGGTTAACTTTACACCAGCCTGATAACATAATCTCATATATATATATATATATATATATATATATATATATATATATATATACTTTACTCCCCTCGCTCTATTTATCTTTTATTCTCACTCTCTCTCTCTTTCTCTCTCTCTCTCTATATATATATTTCTCATTCGCTTTTTCATATTCTTTTTTCTTCCTCTCTTTCATAATAATTTTCTATATTCCAGTTTTCTCCTTTTATTTTTCCATTTGCTTCCTTTTGTTTGTTGGGTCAAATGATTTTTAATGAATTTAGTCGACTGATGCTCCTGTGTTCTCAACTACCGATGTTCACTCTATATTCAAATATTCACATAATTTATGAAATAAACTATTATAACTGTATAATAATAATAATGATCGAATGACAATATCTACAATAATAGCATAGCGATATCTATAACGATTATATAATAAGCATAATTGTACAGGGTGCGACAGAAATACCTCCTACCTTTTAAAGTGTCATCTATATGGCACAAGGGATCTTAGTTGAGTGGCAATAGTAGCTCAATCTAGCTAATTTTTAACCATCATTTTTGAATAAATTTGTGGCTTCGACTGATGCACGCTGTGTGTTTGCTGTCTAAATATTTTTAAACACGAGTGAATCCATGATTGCTACAAAAGGAGCTTTCCAAGTTTAGAACAGGAAAGACGCGACAACCATCTTGTGTCAAGGCCCAGAATAAATGCAAATGGCCGCCTCTTTCCTCTCTTTATATATAGATCTGTCCAGGGGCAGATCACTCTGTTCTGCCTCTACATGCCTCTCCCCCTGTGACCACGCTACGAATTGCCGAGATCATTTTTGCCCGTATGCGCCCGAGTATTCACGGGATTGTTTATGCATTTTTGAGGATAAAGTTCTTGGCGCGAGGGTTGTCTTGACAGAAGGGTTTCAACCAGGTGTAGGTATGTAAGTAAATGAAGTTGGCGACCGTAGTCGAACACGACCTGAAGGCTCCCTTTACAACAGCTATTACACTGAGGTGTAGGGGAGGGCGCTACTCCTTTCCCTGGATTGCTCCATTTTACCTTGATACGTACTTTATATTGCTGAGTGTTAAACAAGGAGGTATCAAGTACCATTTTCAAAGTCTTTGGTAGGACGCGACCTGGGATTGAACCCAGGTCTCCCGGACCATTAGCAAACACTCTACCCACTAACTGCCAATATATATTCAACTGCTAAAATATAGAAAGCTAAGTGGCTCGGAACTAGGTATTCGGTGGACATGTGCAGTTGGAACACCGTCTGAGGAGGTGTCTTGTTGGACGTAGATGTTATTTAACAAATTGATACCCCCCCCTAAAAATGATTTCGACAACCTTTCTCAAAAACTTTCTTTATAATCTGAAAATTTTCTTTTTAATCGTTGTTGCAAAACGATCTATAACAATTTTTTTTTTGTTGGTTGGTTTCTTTGTTTAATGGCATATCAAACTTTGTAGTTTATTTAATGCCAAAGCTATTTTCCTAGAAGAACAGTAGTGGTACTATTTAACCCATAGCTGGGAGGGGGGTCATACCTTTCCCAAGGGTATTTGCCCGAAAGTGAACGTAATAGCGCGACTGGAGTTCGAACTCGCTTACTACGATCCCGCAGTCCAGCGCTTTAACCATTACACCACGAGGACACCCCCATTTTTTTTTTGTTTTTAGCGGTCGTGGAAGTGGGGATTTCAAATGATGCAAGTTCGCAAATCAATAATTAAATCGAAAAAATATAAATGGGAAGAGAAACAAAAACATTGCTACTTCAGAAGATACACTAGAAATTGTGCACGAGAAGATATAGCCATGGCTACACAGAGGACACCTCAAGAAAAAAACAAACTCAACCACTTTTTATGGTAACCCCCAATAACACCATAAGAACTAAATATGGAAAATCTAAACTGCTGAGAGAGGGGCACCTCGGGTAGTGTAATGGTTAGCAAGCTTGACTAGCAAACCTGCAAGAGTGAGTTCGAGTCTCATTGGGTGCCCCATTCATTCGGCCTTGTGCCACATCGAAGCAAAGAGCTTCGTAAATTACAACTGCTGAGAGAGAGAGAGAGAGAGAGAGAGAGAGAGAGGAGGGGAGGAAATATGAAGCAGTTACCCACATAAATGAATATATCAAAATATCACAGGAGACAAACGCAGGCACCACTGACTGGGTGGAGAGGATAATCCACAGGAAATTGTACAAGTGACTAAATTTTGATAATAAAAACAAATGGTATACGCACAAATCGGAATCTTACCTGGAAAATGAGACGCACAAATTCTCTAGGATTTTGAATGGTTTGGTTTGGTTGGGTTTTATGGCATATCAACCATTGTAGGTTAGTTAATGCCAAATCCTCTTAATACATATGTATCAAATGTATGTGATTTGTAAATACATTTTGTTAATAACGTTTTTAAATGAGCCTAAGCTCATTCTTTTGCACACAGTTTAATTGTTCTAAGTTTTACTAAGTATGACTGACAATTGAATTAAACATCAGTGATTTGTTTACAAAACAGTTAAATGATCAAACAGTTCTATTTCTGGAGCCTCAATATTGGATTGATTAGTATCATATCTAGGACACTTCTTCTGGAGTTGGGGGTCTTACCCCTTTTCAGAGATGCAGTCGGTGTATTTTACGGCCCCAGCCAACTGGGCTTTGGATTTTGAGATAAAAATGGATAATCAAAACAGAAGACAAGATCTAGTTTTAATTAACAAAGAGAAACGAATAGGCTTTGCCGTTACAGCGGAAAATCGGATAAAAATACAGGAAATAAAGAAAACATTGCGTAAGTAGTTGGATCTTTACAGAGAACTGAAAAGAATTACAAGCCTTAAAACTACCAAGGAGGGATATAATAATAATAATAATAATAATAATAATAATAATAATAATAATAATAATAATAATAATAATTGTGTTTGGTGCGTTAGGCACAATAACTAAAGGATTATTAAAAGGCCTGGAGGACTTGGAGGTTGGCGGATGGGTAGAGACTACCCAAATGACAGCATTGGTGAGAACGGCCAGAATCCTGAGACGAGTCCTGGAGACTTGAGGAGACTTGCTGTCACTCAAACTCCATTGAAAAACCATCAGCTAACACTGATGTGAAAAACTCTAAAGGAGTTAGATAATAATAATAATAATAATAATAATGATCGTGTTTTCTCGCCAGCGTTAACTGAGCTTTTCACTGTAGTCTTAGAGACTCAAGTCTCCAGGACTCTTCTCAGTATTCTGGCCGATCTCAATAATGCAGTAGTTTGGATGGTCTCTACTCGTCCTCATATTTCCAAGTCTTCCAGTCCTTTTATCAATCCTTTGGTGACTGTACCAAGAATACCAATTTCATTTGGTGTAGTCGTCACTTTAATCCCACAACAGAAACGATTGATTCCATATTAACAAGAAGGTGATCCACTGGGAATTGTGCAAGAAATTCAAATTGGACCATCCTGCCAAATGGTATATACAAAAACCAGAATTCGTCCAGGAGAATGAAATATACAAAATTCTCATGGATTTTGAGATACTAGCAAATCCCCAAATTCCAGCCAGATGACAAGACCTAGTGATAATTGACAAAAAGTAAGAGAACCAACAAAATAGTTCCAGCTGACGACAGAGTAAAAATCAAAGAAAACGAAAAAAGATACATAAATTATGATCTTGCCAAAGAACTAAAAAAAAGCAATGGAGCATGAAGGTGACGGTGATACCAATGGTAACTGGCGCACTTAGAACGATCCCCAGATGCTTAGTAAGAGGGCTAGAGGAGTTAGAAATCAGAGTATGAGCTGTGACCATCCAAACTACAGTAGTTTTTATATATACTTTTTCATCAACAATAATGGGTTCCCTAACTATATTGTTGATGAACAAATTAAACATTGGGTCCTTCAGGAGTTCTCTTATTTGAGAGCCGTCAAATATACCAACTTTAAATTTCTCCATTCTTATCCGTAGGAACTTCTCATGGAGGAAAGCAAACCCGCTGCCTTCCCTCTCCATTGCCTTCTCAAAGTTCTTCAGTACTCCTAACTTAATATGTAAGGGTGGAAACAGTATTTTTAAGTTCAACGAGAGGGTGAGACTGAACGTTATGCGAGCCAGGTTTTAACCCTTATCTTAACGGAAATTCTTGTCTGACATAAAGTTAGTCGGTTTGGTTTCTTTGTTTAATGGCATATCAACTCTTTTTACGTTATTTAATGCCAAATCCATTCTCCTAGAAGAACAGTAGTGGTACTATTTAACCAATAGCTGGGAGGATAAGGGGGTTCATACCTTTCCCAAGGGTATTTTCCCGAAAGTGAACGTAATAGCGCGACTGGAGTACGAACTCGCGTACTACGATTCCGCAGTCCATCGCTTTAACCATTACACCACGAGGACACCCCCATAAAGTTAGTCGTCAGCGCGGCTGTCCCAGGGACATAGAAAAAAAAACAAGGATGCATTATGTACCCACCTTGGAGCCAGTGGACCAGTCCAACCACCTTAAGATTTCCTCAGATTAACCATTTGTGCTCCTAGATGTTAATTGCAGACAGTAAATGATCCATGCTATAGTGAGTTTCTTTCATTTGTATTGAATGCCCAATAGGGATCGATGAAAAACTATTCCCATTGATTTGATCAATCCAACAAAGTTGTTGCGATAAACCAATGATGACATCCTGGAATGTGAAAAACTGTCTTAATTCTCACACACGGTTTCGATACCAGTAGAACATTGGTTTGGTTTCTTTGTTTAATGACATATCAACCTTTGTAGGTTATTTAATGCCAAAGCTATTCTCCTAGAAGAACAGTAGTGGTACTATTTAACCCATAGCTGGGAGCATAAGGGGGTAATACCTTTCCCAAGTGTATTTACTCGAAAGTGAACATAATAGCGCGAGTGGAGTTTGAACTCACTTACAACGATTCCGCAGTCCGTCGCTTTAACCATTACACCACGAGGATACCCCCAGTAAAATATTGTTCCTCGTGCGAACAGGTGTTTCACTTTGAGATGTTAACGCAGCAGCTGAGCAGAATCCTTAAAAGGTTCAGGTCTCGTTTCAAGTCGTTGAGTTCTGCTTGTGTCAAGTATATTGGCTAGTCGTCCTCTTCCGGCTTGTATGCCTCATCTCCAACAATAATAGCCATGTCACTATGTTTGGAATCAGAACTATATTCGATGTTACCATCTGGCTCAGGAACAGCAAAGTCTATACCATGAGGGATTTGCAGAAGGAACACCAGAATATTGGTCATGGTGTTTGTTCTTGTAATTTATTCCATTTAGATTCAACATACAGAAATAGCAGTTCGTTATGTTGTATCGCCATGAACAACTATACATACACATATGCATGCAGCAACATACTCAACTCAATAAAGACGAGCGGACACAGTTCTTTAGAAAAATATATCTCTCACTTCATTTGAAAGGGTTCGAAAGGGTTACGAAAGGTTTTACTGTGTGAGAGGTGAGTTGGAGACTGAACAGAACTGCAACATATTGACCCCCACTCTTCTGGCTATAACAGTATTTCTTTCCTGTTCTCCTGGGCTGCTCAATCGGGGGCCTGGGGGCCCAGCCTCTGCAGGGACATGGTTCTCATTCCAGCATCTTCTCTCCAACTGATCTGAACTTCCTGTCGCCAGGGTTATATAATAATTTTACGTTCATCTACTTCCTGCGAGCGTCACAATTCGCACTCAATTCAATCCCTCGACAGTTAAGGTAGCCTCTGATCTCCTGATATCTTCGACCGGATACACCTGTTATTTACACTGGTGCATTTCTTCTTTTGACAGCTTGGCCGGGGTCAATATGTAACAATGTGATCTTTTCTTTTCCTTAGGACCATTGGAATGGGAAATAGCATACTTTTCCTTTTACCATTTCTCCATTTCCTCAAGTTCTCCACACATGTTTCACAGCAAACGTGGGGAGCAAATGCCTTATCTTGATTCCCTAGTTTAACTCCAAAGTAATCACGATATTCCTTCTTCACGAAGTCAGTGATTTTTGCTTGTCGGACAGGAAGAACCACATTACCGCAGATTTAACAGAACCAGACAGTATTTTTCTTACACTTGCGATCAATTCTAACAGGAATAAAAATGTCAAGCTGAAAAGAGAAAAAGTAAATCAGCACTCACCTCGTTACTGACACTTGACACAGTGCATTAAAATCATCTTAAGCTGAGAGAGAAGCCCCACCCACTGTAGTTATGTTGTTGTTAGCGAATAGGGTGGTACACTGTAGTTAGGTACACATACAGCATTTTATGTTGTACGAAACATCAGGTACTCACGATCAACTGTGACAAGTAGAGTCCACAAGCTTTTGAATAAGAGTTATTATTGTGTATAACTTGTGAATTATTCAAGCACATCTTAAAAACCAGACCTGATCAAACACAATGAATAGCATTTTTGAATTCAGCATAAAATTGCGATCATATATCTCTTGATAAACCTTTGACACTTGGAAAAAATTAATGCAAGCCAGTGTTATACGTATTTTTATTATTATAGTAATTATAATAAATTATTATAGATATAATTTTAAAATCTTTAAAGATATCATAATGTAATTATTAAAATTATCATTATACAAAAATTAAAGTTATCATCAAGCGATTATTATAGTTATCATAAAGATGTTTTAAGTATTATTACACAGTTAGGATATGCTATTATGCAGTTATTATAGATATTATAATACAATTATTATTGATATTCTAATACAGATATTTTTTATCATAATAGAGTTTGTCTCATAAATGATGTGAATATTTGAATATAGATTGACACTTATTTTTATAATGCTAGTATCAGTTATTGAGACTACAGGGGCATCAGTCGGCTAAATTCATTTAAAATTATTGGAGTAAAGAAATAAAAGAATAGAAATGGGAAAATGGGAGAAAACGTGAGTATAGAAAATTATAGGGAAAAGAAAAAAGAAAATGAAAAAAGTAAATATGAAAAAGAGATACAAAGTTTTTGAGAGATAGAGAGAGAGAGAGAGAGAGAAAACTGGAGGAGGAAATATATATATAATGTTTATTACTATTCTATAATCCTGATTATGTAAAAAAAAAACAAAAAAAAAAACAGATTGTATAATTTGCAAATAAAAGAATATTACACAAACTGGTATCCGTGAAAAAAAATTCCATAAAAAAAGAAAAGATAAAAACATACGTACTACTAGAAAATAATCAACCAATAACGCATGCCTAGCCAAAAGAAAAAAACACGGACAGAATTCTTTAACCTAAGCGTTATCATCATCATCATCATCATGTCGTACCGCTAGCACGGATATCCCTGACCCTCTCTCGCCACTTCTCCCAATCGTTCATCGCCTCTGGCAGGTCTTCAGGGCTACATCCCGTATCCTTACATTGCTGCTGTATGTATGTTCGAGCTGGTCGTCCTGCTTTTGCTTGGCCATATGCGGGGGTCCATAGGAGTATATCACTTATGAGCTCGTCCTTGCTTCTCCAGCAGTGTCCTGCATATCTGGTTCGTCTAACTTGGATAGTTTTCGTGATGGGAAGCAGGTGGCCGTATAGTTGATGCTTTGTGGAATGTTGCCGCCAGGACTTGTTCAATATTGCTCGCAACATTCTTGTGTAATTGCCGTCTAGCTTCTTCTCCAGCCGTTTAGTTAGCGTCCAAGTAGTGCATCCATATAGCAGTATCGATACGACTGCTGCCTGGAAGAAACTGCGTTTCATTTTATCGGTCATGTCTGATTTCCATATGATCGAAAACCTATCGATAACTGTCCATGCTTTCGTTAGTCGTGTGTCGATGTCTTTTTCGGTTGATGAGACGCTGCTTCCTAGGTGGGGGAATTTGTCTACCAGTTTCAGAGAGGTTGCGTTCAAGTGTGGAAATGTCGCTTGTTTGATTATAGCACATATATTCAGTTTTGTGTGCATTTACAGTCTAGCAATATATGAATGTCAGAAAAAAATCTACCTCAGTTTCACCTAAACAGATCATCAGGACGATTTTGACTAAAGTAGGGTTGGACCAAAACTACATTATATTTATTTAAAAAAAAACAGCTTGAAAGAATAAAATTTGCATAAATACTGTAATTTATTTATGGAGGAGAAACTTGCTATAGCTTCCTACAATAATCACAATGAATTACTTAATCAAAGGTCGGAAATACTTAATGTTTGTAGACATAAAAAAAATGTCTACTCGATAGATAAGTCACAATTTAATTTTATCTTATTTATTCGGTACATTTATTTATTTATATATTATGCTAATTTTATTCTTTTTAACTGTTTTTTTTTAAATCGATAAAATGTAGTTTTGGTCCAACTCTTCCTTAGTCAGCATCATTCTGATGATCTGTTTAGGTGAAATCTAGGTAGATTTTTCCGACTCTGTAGGCATTTATATATATATATATATATATATATATATATACATATATATATTGTCACCCACAAACAGACTGTCTCGTTGTATCACAACTCTTCAGTGTGCCTAGACATGTAGGATGCTTGAAGCTGGGATCGAAACCCGCCCTACTTTACGTTAGACTTAGTATCATACCGCTCTGCCAACAAGCTAACCACCTCAGCTCGGGAATTATAAGGCATTAAGTAGTAATTTTCGTTTAAAAACAGCTTGAAAGAATAAAATTTGCATTAATACTGTAATTTATTTATGGAGGAGAAACTTGCTATAGCTTCCTACAATAATCACAATGAATTACTTAATCAAAGGTCGGAAATACTTAATGTTTGTAGACACAAGAAAAAATGTCTACTCGATAGATAAGTCACAATTTAATTTTATCTTATTTATTCGTTACATTTATTTATTTATACATTATGCTAATTTTATTCTTTTTAACTGTTTTTTTTTTAAATCGATAAAATGTAGTTTTGGTCCAACCCTTCCTTAGTTTGAATCATTCGGATGATCTGTTTAGGTGAAACCTAGGTAGATTTTTCTGTTGTATTCTCTAGCGAAAGAAGTAATCGTGTTGCCATTAGCGTTTATTGCAAGTCTTTTCATATATGAATTGAGGTCTCGGTAGCCGTTAAACGGATGTATGTAAACAATAGTAATTGTGATTCATAACCATTTAAAATTTACTTCGCTGCTGCTGGCTCCTCGTGGCTGAAGGGTTAGAGGTTTGGATTGGCGTTTGAGTCAACCGGGTTTCGATCCCAGCTACGGGAAGCTAATTTGTTTAGCCACACTGATGAGCTCTGATAGAACGAAACAGATCTGTCAGTGGATGACTATATATATATATATATTGTCATCCTCAGACAGACTGTCTCGTTGTATCACAACTCTTCGGTGTGGCTAGATACGTAGGACTCCTGAAGCTGGGATCGAAACCTGCCCAACTTTACGTTAGACATTGTATCATACCGCTCAGCCAACAAGCGAACCACGTCAGCTTGGGGATTATAAGGCATTAAGTAGTAGCTTTCGTTTGTTTACATTTTTGCCTCACCGGATACCAAAGTGCACAATTCATTCGAAGATCTTTGCATGAGTTGTGATATAACAAAACAGTTTGTCTGCAAATGAATGTATATATATATTCATTCGCAGACATACTGTTTCGTTGTATTACAACTCATTAGTGTGGCTAGATACGCGAGATGCTTCAATCTCAGATCAGAACCCAGCTGACTTTATGTCAGTTGGATATCTTATATATATCTATATATATATATATATAAAGAGAGAGAGAGAGAGAGAGAGAGAGAGAGAGAGAGAGAGAGAGAGAGAGAGAGAGAGAGAAATTAGATAGTGAAATCAACAAAGTCCTTGTGACGTAGTGGCTAATGTGCTGGTCTGTAACATCGTAGAAAGCAATTTCAAATTTTAGTCGCGCGATTATATTCACTTTCAGACTTATACTCAAAAGAAAACGTTTAAACTCCCTTATCAGCACCACTAATTACCCATCAATTATGTATTAAATAGTACTACTAGCGTTTTTTTTTACAATCATGGATTTGGCAGTAAGTAATCCACGAAGGTTGATATACTATTAAACCAAAAAAGCTAGAAAAACCCACCAAGTCATTAACTGTAGGAAACAATCACAGATGTATTCTAAACTTGGCGACCTTAGTCGAGGGTAACCCGAAGGCACCCTTTTCAATAGCTACCACATCGAGATGTAGGAGAGGGCACTATTCCATTCCCTAGATTGCTCCACTTTATCCTTGATCCTTACCTTATACCTGGTGAGTGTTAAGCAAGGCAGCATCAAGTACCATTTTTTTAGTCTTTGGTATGACTCGACCTAAGATTGAACTCTGGTCTCCCGGACCATCGGTGAATACTCTTCTCATTAGACCAATGGCCCGGAGATAATTTGATATAAAACAAGGTAACATATTTACAGATATCTTAGGGTACCTAAGATGGTGTAATGGTCAACAAGCTAGATTAGCAAACCTACACGAGTGAGTTTGAGTCTCATAGGGTGCCCCATTCACATGGCCTTGTGCCACATCTAAGCAAAAAGCTTAGTAAATTGTTACTACTATTTACAGATATTTGTTAAAGATATCGTTTAATGGTACATCTTACTATTCCACCGGAGTTTTTTTTTATTATAATGTAGTAAAACCAATTGGCGCGACTGATATATATTATCGGTCTGACGTAAAGTTAGGCGGGTTTTGATTCCAGCTTGAAGCGTTTCGCGTGTCTAGCCACACTGAAGATTTGTCATACAACGAAACAATCTGTTGATGACAATAAATATGCCCCCCCACCACCACCACGGAAGGGTTAAGCACTTTAGTGAAGGATTTAACGTTTACCACTCACCTAATGCAAAGCTGTTCTAACGAATTGAGTACTTCGGTATCCGATAGCGTAAAATGTAAGCAAACGAAAGTTGATACATATCCGTTAAATTCCTGAGCTGCCATCTCAATCACCTGCTAGCAGCGGTCTGACGTAAAGTTACGCTGGTTTCGATCCCAGCTTGAAGCGTCTCGCGTGTCTAACCACACTGACGAGTTGTAATATAACGAAACAGCCTGTCTGTTGATGACTTTATATATATATATATATATATATATACTGGAAATCAACTGATTTCTCACTACATTCAGCTGGGGCTCTAGAATAAACTGATTACATCTCTGCTGAGAGATAAGACAACAAGTGTCCTGCATATGATATTGAATAATCTGATGGCAAGGCTCTAACCCTAGAGCTTTAGAGAATATGGAGGACCCCTTCAGTGTTTTGAACCGGAGGGATAACACTTGAAAGGTCCTATATATGGGTCAAATAAAACTTTGACATTTAAACTGAGTACAAACAAATGACTTACATTAAATTGAATTGTTAGGAATAGAGCTGTCTGATCATTTAAAAATGACTGATATTTAACTAATTTGTTAGTAATACATTGCAGTACTTGGAACAATATATCTGTGAACTAAAGAATGAGTAATGGTGGATGGAATTATTGATGTTGAGTAGCAATACTTGAAACTTTTTAACAGTGTGCCGAAATTGAAATGTTAGTGTTAAACTACTTAACGGGGTGAAAATGAAAATATTTGAAACCGTTTAAATCAATGCAAAAAATGATTATAACTAAACAGAACTATCCGTATTAAAATATTTGGTACCATTTAACAATGTGCAAACAATAACAATACTTGTGTGTAAACAAATTAGCTCTGACACATTTAAAAATAAGATTACTTACAAACTACTGACTTACATATCAAATGTATAACCATTTAACTGTGTGCAAACAAATGCGTTCAGGCTCGTTTAAAAATGTTATCTACAAACTATGCATTTACAAATCAATTATAATATGTATAAAGAAGATTTTTATGATTTCAAGTTCAAAGGAACAGCTACAGCAGCAATTGGAATACACCATACTAAAGCCTGATTGTCACAGCTGATGAATTTCAGAAATGCAATCTGGACGTTAGGACACTTAGGAAGAACGATATGCAATAAAATTGTGATCTAAACTTGGAAAAAAAAATGCCACAGAAACGCATGGAATACTCCAGACTGGTTTTGGAGCATCTTGCATGAATCGAGCATCAGTTTTTGAGTGGCATAAGAGATTCAAGGAAGCCAGGGAGTCTGTGAGGGATGATGAGAGGTGTGGGAGGAGTAAGGAAGTCAATACACCACAGTTGATTGGCCAAAAGGTTAGGGTTACTATGTTGAGGTTTTAAGGGAGTTCAGCAAGAGATTCCGTCGGAAGAGGTCAGCAATATTCAAATCGGGTCACTGGCATTTCCACCAGGACAATGCACCTGTCCACAACTCTATCCTTGTCACAGACTATTTGACCAAGATGGGTATCAAGACAGTTCCTCAGACCTTGCTTCCTGTGACTTTTGATTATTCCCTAAGCTGTCGTTATGAGACAGTTGAGGAGATGAAAGAGGCTGTGACGAAAGTCATTGACACGCTCACACAAGAGGACTTCCATGGGGCCTTCCAGAAGTTGTTAGAACGGTAAAACAAGTGCATTGCATCCGGAGGCGATTGCTTGGAAGGGGACAAGAGTTTCATGTGCGTACTATCAATAAAAGTGCCCATACGAAAAAAGTCTGAAAACTTATTTAATGATCCTCGTATAAATATAAAGAGGATTTGGCATTAAATACCCTACAAAAGTTCATATGCCATAAACCCAACCCAACCAAATATATATACAATTATTGATATGCCATAAAACCAAACCAAAACAAATCATATAAATCTAATATATATGAAGAGGATCTTGCATCAACTAGCCTACAGTGGTTTATATACCTTAAAACCCAACCAAACTAAATCATATATATTTAATATATATGTATAAAGAGGATTTGGCATTAAAAAACGTACAAGGGTTGATATTCCTTAAACCCAACCAATTCACACACACATATATATATATATATATATATATATACTCCTACCCGTTAGATTTCCTCCTTAGATAATATATATATATATATATATATATATATATATATATATATATATATATATATATATATATAAAGAGGATTTGGCATTAAATAACCAACAATTGTTGATATGCCATAAAAGCCAAGCCAACCAAATCATATATATTTGATAAATATGTATAAAGAGGATTTGTCATTGAATAATTTATAATGATTGATATGCCATGAAATCCAAGCAAATCAAGTCAATTGATTTTTATATGAAAAAAATGGTAATTTTTGTGCCAAAATTGAAGAACCTGTAATTTTTGTATTTGTATTTTTGCATCAGTCAACCATTCGGCGCATTCGCGCTAGTTTTTATATTTCGAGATACTTCGCGGACGACAATCTTTGATTTATCGCGAAAATTTTGAAGGATGAAAACCCAAAGTAAATTTAGAAATCTCTTCCCTCCAAAGATATTAAAAATACAATTTCGTAACCAATTTGATTCATAGGTAAATCATTTACGTTTTTGGCTTATTTCTAGCCAAGCTCGACTGTACGAATAAGCGAAGAAATAAATATTTCTTCAGTAAGTATGGAATTATTTATATTTACTCAACTAACAGTGAGTGATGAACTTTTACCTGCTCAAATGTCTTTCGTTTTATTTCTTTTGAGTGAAGATGTACATACTTTTCTTTCAAGAATGCATTTCATTTCAATTTTCTTAATTTTTCTTAAATTAAACGATTGTTGTTTATATTTAAATCTGTGTTATCAGCAGCAGTTCACTTGCATTTTTCTCTTAGACTTTACAGACGACAATATTTAACTTGTCGTGAAACATTTTCGCCACACCAAATTTTCTACATGCCAAATTTGTCTCTTTATTCTAAGCTGACAATCAATGCTTAGACTTCATTAATATCTACACTCTACAGGAAAATATTTGGAACTTTGATTTTTCAACAAACTTTTCAGTCAGGTTAAAGAAATGAAAATGATAAATTCATTGATCAGATAATATTCTAATTCATTCATTTTCTTCTTTATCCACTTCATATATATATATATATATATATATATATATATATATATATATATATATATATTGATAACACCAAACTAGTTATCAGTAATAAAGCACTCAATATCCTAGATGTAGACCAAATATCAATTTATTAAAAGACACAAAACAAATAAACAAATATCCAAGTATCAATAGAATTTCACGAGCGAATAACCATTAAATTGGTAACAAACAAAACAGCAAAAATTATATATATATATTATCATTATCATCATGTCGTACTGCAGGCACGGATATCCCTGACCCTCTCTCGCCACTTCTCCCTATCGTTCATCGCGTCTGGTAGGTCTTCAGGGTCACATCCCGTATCCTCACATAGCTGCTGAATGTATTTTCGAGCTGGTCGTCCTGCTTTTGCCCGGCCATATGTGGGGGTCCATAGGAGTATATATATATATATATATATATATACATTCTTTATTTCTTCACATGTGTTCATTATATTTCGTTTTTTTTTTGGCCTCCATGTCAATGCACACAAAACTGAATATATGTGTTACAACCAAACGGGCAACATTGCCACACTAGACGGAGCCTCTCTGAAACTGGTAGACAAATTCACCTACCTAGGAAGTAGCGTCTCATCAACCGAAAAAGACATCGACACACGACTGACGAAGGCATGGACAGCTATCGATAGGCTCTCGATCATATGGAAGTCGGACCTAACCGATAAAATGAAACGCAGTTTCTTCCAGGCAGCGGTTGTGTCGATACTGCTATATGGATGCACCACATGGACGCTAACTAAGCGGCTGGAGAGGAAACTAGACGGAAATTACACAAGAATGTTGAGAGCAGTATTGAACAAGTCCTGGCGACAACACCCCACGAGACACCAACTATACGGACACTTGCCCCCCATCACGAAAACTATACAAGTTAGACGAACCAGACATGCGGGACACTGCTGGAGAAGCAAGGACGAGCTCATAAGCGATGTACTCCTGTGAAACCCCCACATATGCATGTGCAAAAGCAAGACGACCAGCACGAACTTACGTATAGCAACTATGTGAGGACACAGGATGTAACCCTGAAAACCTGCCGGAGGCGATGAATGATAGGGAGAAGTGGCGAGATAGGGTTAAGGATATGATGATGATGATATAAGCTCTTGTTAATTTGCACTACCATTACGGTTGGAGAATAATACTATCAGTCGGAACTAGGATAGCAAGAACCAATCAAATTTGGCATCTTACGCAGAGCTTTATCAGGCATTATGGTCAATTGGAGATGCCCGTGGTGTAATTGTTATCGTCGTTGGAAATGGACGCGGCGACTCGAGTTCAAATCCTGGACGAGACTGATTGCATTTCACATAGCACTAATACCCTTGGGAAAGGTATGAATCCAATTATTCTCCCTCCAGCTATGGGTAAATAGTAGGACAGACTAGGTTCTTCAGCATTGGTGAGGCAACTAGTCTAGGAGAAGGAAAACTCTGAATTCAGACCTGTCAAACTCCGCTTAAAAATTGACCTTGTTTCATATCCTGCCCGAGCGGAGAGGTTGGGTAAATAGGATCAGGCATTATAGTCAAAGTAATTATGTCTTTGTCTAGGACCTTTAAATGCAAACCTGTGCACGGATTTTGCAAAATGTTTTTTACACTATTAATTTATTTCAACATTCATCTCAAGCAAACACCATCTATCCATTGTATTTCAATGCTTCTGTGCACCCTATATTCGTGTCCTCGTGGTGTAATGGTTAAAGTGATGGACTGCAGATTCGTTATAAGCGAGTTCGTACACCAGTCGCACTATTACGTTCACTTTCGGGCAAACACCCTTGGGAAAGGTATGAAACCCCTTATCCTCCCAGCTATGGGTTAAATAGTGCCACAGCTGTTTTTCTATGAGAGTGGCTTTAAATAACATACAAGAGTTGATATGCCATTAAACAAAGAAACCAAACCAAACTTTATCTTCATAGTAAAATTTAAAATAGTATGTCTGCAATATATTTTGTTCAGATTTCGTAAAATAAAATAAGGGAGTCGACCAAGATAAAAAAAAAGTATTTCCCCAAATATATTTTAGGAAAGACCTATTTTAAGCATAAATACATGGAAAGGTGAATAAGTATCGAAATTTTCATAAAAATTTGACTCAAATTTTATTTTTCATGGAATTAATAAAAAAAACACTGTTTTGCATAAGTACACAATTTACATGTCATAACAGCCCTATTTCAAGCAATTCAGTTTACCATAAGAACGCAGTTCAAATATCAAAACAGTTCTATTTCAAGTAATTCAGTTTAGCATAAGTTCGCATTTTAGTTCTATTTTACCCATAGATAGGGGCATATCAGGTACTACCACTCGAAGCTAGAGTGGACTTGGGAGCGATGGCAATGAAGGGGTACTCCACATTCCCCAAAGATCCAGCATTATTGGAACCTTCACCATCAGATTGCTTAGTGTCACATACAGGACACTTGTTGGGGAGGGGTTACCCCTCTGCAGAGGTGCAGCCGACTGGGCAAAGATGGTGTTCGTTTTAGATGCACATTAAAATAAATTAATAGTGTAAAAAATATTTTGCAAAATCTGTGTGATTTACATGGTTGGAGTGTTTGCTAGTGGTCCAGGAGGCCGGAGTTCAATCTCAAGTCGAATAATGTCAAAAACTCAAAAAATAATACTTGCTGCCTCCTTGCTTAACATGGTATTATAAGGTACGGATCAAGAGTAAGTGGAGCAATTTCGGGAAAAGAGTATCGCCCATCCCTATACCTCGGTGTAGTAGCTATTGAAATGGGAACCTTCCGGTCACACTTGACTACGTTTGACCAACTAACTAACTAACTAACTAACTAACTAACTAACTATATATATATATATATATATATATATATATATTAAAATGAATAGGTCCAAGAAGAGATTTATGTTTTTTTATTATTTACTTTGTTCTTTCTCACACGTGTTTTTAACTTCTTGGTTTCTTCATGTAATGATTGATAATTTCATATACGGCCCCCATCTTAAAACGGCTTTGTACCACACTCTGACACGGTGAAATGTCAGACAAATCCCCTCTCCTTTTTTAACTTTTTCTTTTTTCTTTTTCCTTTTCTTCTTTTTCTTTTTCCAAGTGTATGTTCCAAGATACACACACACACACACACACACACACACATATATATATATATATATATATATATATATATATATATATATTAGCAGAACTGCTGTTATGATGTTTGTTTAGTTTGGTTTATTTCTTTAAAGGCATATCAACTCCGTACGGGTTACTTGATTCGATGGTAAATGTTTGATTACAATCATATTTTTCAACGTTATCTTGCTACAGATTTTTCAATAGTTGTCGTTTAATGAATTCTTATAATAATTTGTTTGCACGCATTTATATGAAACCCAGTCGGCGGGACTGTAGAATACACTGACTGCATCTCTGAAGTTAGGTAAGACCCCACCCAAAGAATATCCTGTATATGACACTATACAATCTGATGGTGAGGCTCCAGTAATGCTTTGGGGAATGCAGAGTATCCCTTAATTTCCATCACTCCCAGGTCCACTCTGGCCCGGAAAGGGTCCTATCTATGGATCAAATAGAACTGGTTGGTATTTCAACTGAGTGCAAACAAATGATTTATGCTAAATTGAATTGTTACAAATAGTGTTGTATAGACACATACATATACACGTATCCATATACATGGGAACATAATCAACTGACAATGACGACTTCAATAACGAACGAATACACTTCTTTATAAAAATATAAATCTCTCACACTTTATTTTCGAAAGGGTGATGTTTGTTGTGTGTGAGAAATGAGTGGAGGTAAAAACGGACTGCAATATTGACCCAAGTTCTTCCTCGACCATAGCAGCACTTCTTTCGCATCTTGGCTTGGGTTGCTCAACCGTGGGTCACTGAGGGCCCAAAGCCCTCCGCCTGCAAGCTGGTTCTCACTTCGGCATCCTGTTTCCAACTGACTCAAACCGTCCGGGCTCCTGGTTAAATCATTTTCTAACGGCCACCTGCTTCCACTGTTCTTCCGCTTATTTACACAGGTGCCTCTCTTGATTGACGGCTCGGTCGGAGGTGAATATATAACAATCATCCCATTCTTATTTTTCAAAATTCCACATGTGGACATTTTCTTCACGTCCCTCTCCACCCCCCTCACACACACATTTTACAAATAATTCTCAAAGACAACAACAGCAAAAATACAAAAAGAAATTACATGAACATCAGCAAAATACAAAAATCTTAATTAGAAGGTGACATTCTCACTATGTAACACTTGCTTAGGCTATCCTGACATGCAGGCATCAAAGTACAATACAGATGCATCTTTCATCCTCCCAAACACAATAGGGCCCTCTGCAATTCCTTGAAGAATCTCAAAACCGTAAAAGGACCATACTCTGGTCCCAGATCCTGATCACAAACCTAGTGACCCTGGTCATTCCAGCAATACATTTCACCTGGATTCCTTATGACCACGCTCCAGTCCTTCGCTCAACAGGTTCCTACCTGGAGTAACTGGAGAATTCCACCAACTAAAAAACAATATCTTCAAGGCTCGAAACATTCCTCATAAATCGACAAAAATCTTGGCCCAAAACAATGCATCCCAATTTTAAAAAATAACAATACATCCAAATGTATCACAATCTGACACGGATGCAGTTAACCACCTAAAATAGACCACGCAGAATATTCATTAGCAATGTGTTACTCATTCTTTTCATTATTAAGTTTCTGTTACCGTGCCTATTGGTCTGTAAACCCTTGAGGAACATGCTTTACCTGATCATACCCTCGTCGGGTTGCTTTTCAATTTAATCAGGAACTCTCGTGGCCACCAAGATATAGGCACCTCACCTTTTCCAGATTCGTTTTACTTCGCCAAATCACGCACGAACCCAAAACATCATCGGGACTGAAAGACTCAGACATCATCCACAAAATATTGGAGCAGGCCACGACTTTCTTTCCTTTATTCCATCAACTTGGAACTCCAATCTGAAAATACTGGCTACCACAAGCCTTCAACAAATCCATGGGACGGTGAATTCCTCTATAGAATTCCTTCTAACCGTATGCCCAAAACAATCTGTAACACAACTTGGATGAATCTCTGTCCTAATCTCGAGTCAGCCCATGATTAGCTCGAAAACAGAAACTTAAAAAAAAAGTATTTCCTATTCCACGAAAACCCAATAATCCCCCCAAAATTAGAATCAACATCATTTTAAAATCTTCATAAACTTAATATCAAATCCCCTGTTAATAGTTTTCATCAAATTTCATAATATGAAACAGAAAAAAATTTTTTAATGTTGCCTTTAAACTCAAACAAAGTCTTTTTTTTAAACTAATTTTTCAACCATTCAGAAGCAGTCAAAACAATAATATGTCCACAATTAAAGTTCACAAAGTTTAAACAAATGTTCGGCTTTTCTTTTGTTCAATCTATGCAGTGTCTATTTTTCCAAAAGATGTTCGTTTTTTTTTTCTTTCTTCATGCTGTGTTCAACAGTGTTCAAGTTTCTTTTCTTCTTTTCTTTTTTTTTTGTCTTTTTCAATTGTCCTCTCGTTCTTTTTTTTTTAATTAATAAATTGCTCATTCACTATTTTTTAAAACCTTATATCTGCTTCTCTCTGTATTTACCTTAATATAATAACTATAGGTTCATGCCTCCCCATTTATTCAATTTCTAACAAGTATTTCCATAAAACAAGCATGGTTCGTTAATCAAACTTTTTCAGTAATATTCTTTCTTCTTTCAGCAAGTATCTCTACAAAAGCATGACTCGTATCCAGCCATCATTTCTTCATTTTTACTTGTTCTGAACACGACAACACAATACTAGTTTCTTGCTTACTTCCAAAGATGAGTCAAAACATCCCGGGGTGTCTTTCCCAAGCAACCCAACCCCCCTCCACTGTCTTTTTCAATAGTTAACAGGGTACTTTATTTATTCATCCATTTGGTCAACCATATTTCTCCCCCAAGAACAATTCAAAACCGAGTCCACAAATTTTTCGGTACATACAACGAGATACCCAAGATTCTGTACATATCATATTTACCAACCCCTCCGCTCGGGCAGGATATGACACAAGGTAAATTTTTTAGGCGGAGTTTAACAGGTTTGAATTCAGAGTTTTCCTTCTCCTAGACTAGTTGCCTCACCAAGGCTGAAGAACCTAGTCTGTCCTACTATTTACCCATAGCTGGAGGGAGAATAATTGGATTCATACCTTTCCCAAGGGTATTAGTGCTATGTGAAATGCAATCAATCTCGTCCAGGGTTTGAACTCGATTCTGTACATATACTCCCTACTCTCTTATCCCGTTTCAAATTTCAAACCCCATTCCAGGGGGACCTTCACAACTCAGTCTGGCCACTAATCAGTCAGTACTTCAATAAAATTTCAAACCCATTCTTAGGGGAATTCACACTCAGTGCCACAAGATCCTCAACCCCTCTCTAGGGGAATACCTTCACAAAATCTGGTATGCTTCTATCAGTACCCAAGATATCGATCCAATTTTAGGGAGGCTTCATAGAAAACTTCCCATTTCCACAACTTTTCAAAAAATCGAATGCGTCCCACTGCCTTAACTACGGATCCAAAGGTATATGAGCATTCTCCAGACAACATCAATGATGCCTCGAAATCCTTCCAAATCTCGGATTAAAATCCTAATTTCAAATTACTATGCGTTAGGACAGCATTCATAAGTTACTACAAAATTTCATTCACAAAAATTTAGTTTACTATCAAATTCAATAATAAAAATTAAAACTCAAAATCCGAGTGGATCATTTAACATAGAGACAATATATCTGTCCACGGTTCCATCTTTCTCTTTCCCTTTCTTTCTCTCTCCCTTAATCCCTTTTAAAATTACATATAGTAGTTTTCCTCATTTTTCTATGCTTTATATGTAGGGCTCAATCAGTTTTTTTTCTAAAATTATTTTCAATGTATCATTTAGAAAGGCCGAATAACATTAGTATATTTGAGAGAGAGAGCAATTGCAACGAATGAGCTATCTACTCACAGTCTTTGAAGTGTTTCTCTTTTTTTTCATCTTTTCTGTTTTTCGTTGTTGGTCTGTCATGGTTTTCTTCTTTCTGCCAGTCTGTTGCATTTTTTCTTTGTTCTTTTCCTCTATCTCTCCATTTTTCTTCTTTCTTTTCGTGTCTCGTTCGTTCTGTTTCGCCATGATGTGTCGAATTCTGTTTCAGATTTTCTCTTGGTTTCTCTTCTTTCTCCAAGGTTCAAAATCTTAATTGGCTGTTTCTTTGATTGTCTAGGTCAAACTCAGGTTCGATACCACGCCATGTGGGCGTGAACTGGCCTTCGGCACCAAATTTTGATATGTTGTATAGCCACATGCATATACACGGGAACATAATCAACTGACAATGACGACTTCAATAACGAACGAATACACTTCTTTATAAAAATATAAATCTCTCACACTTTATTTTCGAAAAGGTGATGTTTGTTGTGTGTGAGAAATGAGTGGAGACAAAAACAGACAGCTATATTGACCCAAGTTCTTCCTCGACCATAGCAGCACTTCTTTTGCATCTTGGCTTGGGTTGCTCAACCGGGGGTCACTGAGGGCCCAAAGCCCTCCGTCTGCAAGCTGGTTCTCACTTCGGCATCCTGTCTCCGACTGACTCAAACCGTCCGGGCACCTAGTTATATTATTTTCTAACGTTCACCTGCTTCCACTGTTCTTCCGCTTATTTACACTGGTGCATCTCTTGATTGACGGCTCGGTCGAGGGTCAATATATGACAATAGAAGTTTGATAATTTAACTGTCTATAAACCAATGGCTGATGTCTAATTGATTTGGAATCATTTACCTTTGTTGATTTATGCTAAATTGAATTGTTATAATTTAACTGTATGTAAACAAATGGTTGATTTCTAATTGAATTGTTAGAGATACTCAGTAATACTTGGAACCATTTAACTGTGTGTAAACGAATCAGTAATGTTGAATTCTTAGTGTTAAATAGCTCTTACCTCACCATAGTCTGCAAACTAATGATTAATATTGAATTGAATTATTAGAGTTAGATAGCAATATTCGAAACCATTTAACTATGTAAAAACAATAGCAATACTAGTATAAAACAAATTAGTTCTCACGCATTTAAAAATGAAATTACCTACAAACTATTCACTTACAAATCATATATGTATATCCATTTAAATGTGTGCAAACAAATGACTGATGTCACATTGTCACGGTTACATAGCAATACTTGAAACCATTCCACTGTGTGCAAACAAATTATTAATAACAAATCGAAATATTTGTGTTGGATAGAAATTCTTGAAACTATTTAATTTAATGGTTTACAAAAAATGAGCTCAGACTCATTTAAAAATGCATAAACAAAATCAGTTTACAAATCATACATATTTAATATGGATGTAAAAACAGGATTTGGTATTAAATAACCAACAATGATATGCCATAAAACCCAACCAAATCAAACCAATTCAATCAAATGAGGCTAGCACATGAGACACTCATTTCAATGGTTATATACTGCTGAACCTAAGTAAAGTCTTGCTTTATTCCTAATATAACAAGATTACATTAATACACACGTAAAATCCACCCCCAACCCGAAAGGTTGTGCCCTTTTTGACGGTTCTATTACCTTGTTAGGTTATAAGGGCGCCTCTCACGAAGCATATCTTGGGTTGGAATAGACAATCGCAGCCCATCCCTCTCCATGTCTATAAGTTTTCCAGTCGTCTGGGGCTGTAAAATACACCGACTGCATCTCTACAGAGTTCACATGTTTTACATGTTCACCAGTGGTCCTGAAACCGGGGTTCAATCCCAGGTCGAGTCATACCAAACACTCAAAAAATGCTGCTTGATGCCGCCTTGCTTAACACTCAGCTTTATAAAGTACAGATCAAGAGTAAGTGGAGCAACCTAGGGAATGGAGTAGCACCCTCCCCTACACCTCGCTTTAGTAGCTATTGAAAAGGGAGCCTTTGGGTCACTCTCGACTACGGTCGCTAACGTTACTTTAGATCGGCTTTCTAATCGGTTCTTCCCTGCATACGACACAAACAGCATCGGTCAGGATTTGAACTTGTGTCATCAAATTCCCTTCCTCATGTGATAACCGTTACGCAGCGAGAGCCACCCATATATATTATTGTGAAAAAGAAAATTTCACTTTTATAGCAAATGTCACCCAGCCGTTGACTCGACCACTCGACGTCTGACCTTCCCAGGTGGGAGATCAATCTCAGTTGAACCAGTCATCTGCCCACGCTGTGAATTTTTAGATCCAGACAACTGGATCCAGTGTTTATGCCGAAAGCCTAAATAACCGGACGGGCTGATCATTCGACGATAAAAAAAAGCTGATGTCCAGAGAATGAAAAAAAAAATACGGCGTTGAATAATAAAATAATGTTTTTAGCCAGAGAAAGAACAATTAAGAGTTAAGAAATAATTGTTGTGATTTCGATGTTCCATTCCCCGAAAATACGAAGTAGAATGTCTCGGAATCAAGCCCCTATCTTGCGGTGGTCAGTCTAAGTCCACGGTTAGTCTTCTCACTTAGACTCACTAAGTATTCTCCATGCGTTACGTTAATTCTTATCTTCAGCTTGTTGAAACAACAGAGATGTGAGAGGATCTGGTTATCTCCGAGTTTGGTACAAGGCTCTTTTCACTGGAGCTCTTTCCTGCTTCGATCAAACTCCGCTTCTGTCTCTCGCTGCAACTGTCACTTTTCGGCAAAACTCAATTTATATAATTCTTTCTCCTGTTTCCATGTGGGTGTATTTCATTAACGGCCTTTAATTAATATTCAACAAATTAATTACATTCACTGTTGCTCTCTGCTAACCCAACAATGAATCCCTGTGCCTGCCACCAGAGACGGGGGCTGGCTGCCTCTTACAACTTATGCTCCGACTACTACAATAGGGTTTTGCCTCCCTCTTCTCTCATCTCGTTCCTCTCTGTTCATCCCTCAGCAGGGGGCAGCCCTGACTCATCATGTGATTCATACTTCAACCTTCCCCTCTCTCCCTCTCTTTCTCTGGTTAGAAATGTTTTTGTATTTTTTTTCTACTAGCCAAAAATTAAACAATATTTTTCGTTTCTTTCTCATTGTGACAATATATTGCATCACTCTTCACAAAACAAAAAGCAAAAAAACAAACAAACAAAAAAATAAATAAAAAACAACATTCTTCTAAAATCCGCGCTGCTCATTGTTTCTTGCTTTATAAAAATAAGACATCTCTGGCTTTTTAGAAAAACATTCTGCCTTTCCCATTTTCCATTCATTCCAAATAATAAATATTTTCGTTCTCGATTTGTTAATCTTCTAAAATCCACGCCGACATTTTTTTTTCATTATTAATTCTAGTAGGCTAGACTCCACAGCCCCAATCTGCTCTGTTACATCCATTGCCTTCCTTTTTTCTTGTCCTTTTGTCATAAAGAACACAGATTAATAATAAAAAATAAAGACTAAATCTACTAAGCAAGACGTAGAATCAAAAGTTCTGTAAAAAGTCCTTTTCTGTTTCACATCGTGCAAAAAGAAAAAAAAAAAAAAAGAAGCTCCATGCATATTAAAATTTTATGCGAATTAAAACGTCATGCACTTAGGCTTTGTGCCCGACAATCGGGGTTCTAATCGTCTGATTACTAATTACTCGTCAAGATCACTACAATTTTACAAAAAGCTTTTTTTTTTTTCATTTTCATCTTGATTTCTTTTTTTTTTTTTCATAATTACAATATTACAGTCATTTTTCTCTCTTTTTTTTCAGTTCCCTTTTCTCGACGTTTTTCATAATTACATTATTGTCTCTTTTTTTTTTCCAACATTTTTTTTCCATTTTTTTTATCTTCTTGATTTTTTTTTTCACAAATACGACATTAAAGTTTTTTTTTTCTCATTTTTTCAGTTTCCTTTTCTCGATTTTTTTTCATAATTACAACATTAAAGTCTCTGGGTTTTTTTTCCAGCATTTTTTTCCATTTTTTTCATCTTCTTGATTTTTTTTTTTTTTTCATAATTACGACATTACAGTCTTATTTTTTCTTTCTTTTTTTTCAGTTCCCTTTTCTCGACGTTTTTTTCATAATTACAACATTAAAGTCTCTGGGTTTTTTTTCAGCATTTTTTTCCATTTTTTTTCATCTTCTTGATTCTTTTTTTTTTTTTTTTTTTTTTCATAATTACGACATTACAGTCTTATTTTTTTTCTTTCTTTTTTTTCAGTTCCCTTTTCTCGACGTTTTTTTCATAATTACAACATTAAAGTCTCTGGGTTTTTTTCAGCATTTTTTTCCATTTTTTTTCATCTTCTTAATTTCTTTTTTTTTTTTTTCATAATTACGACATTACAGTCTTATTTTTTTTCTTTCTTTTCTTTCAGTTCCCTTTTCTCGACGTTTTTTTCATAATTACAACATTAAAGTCTCTGGGGTTTTTTTCAGCATTTTTTTCCATTTTTTTTCATCTTCTTGATTTCTTTTTTTTTTTTTTCAAAATTACGACATTACAGTCTTATTTTTTTTCTTTCTTTTTTTTTTCAGTTCCCTTTTCTCAACGTTTTTTTCATAATTACAACATTAAAGTCTCTTTTTTCAGTATTTTTTCCAGAGTTCTCTTTTTCTTTTTTAATGTCTCTTTTTTTCAACTCACCCCACCCTCTTAACCCTCTTTCTTTTCAGCGGTTGAATCTTCCACCTTAGATTCTGCCGTAACCTTGGTAGTAGCCAAATTCGCCTGGTCTATGGGAGGTTCCACTTCTATTTCCACCTTTTCCCCTTCAACGTCCATATCTCTCAGCAGTGGGTTAAGTAATTTTCTTGTATTGTAACTGTTTTAGTGCCCATAGGGCTTATAACACTTCTGCTAATACTATTCTGGGGCCCATTTCTACAAGAAATGCAAAAATAGCTATCTTTATCCTACCCGTATTTTCCCTTCCTTCTCAATTAATTACAGTGATCACACCATAGGACTTAGTCTTAGATATAATAAAAACATCCCTTCTCAATTTGTCAGTGTACTGCCCCAATCTTCTAAAACCCACGCCGGATATTTTTTTTCATCATTAAATCTAGTTGGCTAGACTCAGCAGCCCCAATCTGCTCTGTTACACAAATGCAGCTGATCATTTCTTTCTTTCTTTCTTTGCTCCCTTCCTTTTTCTTTTATTCAACTCATGCTTTCTTTTCTTTCAGTACTTTTTCTTTCTTTCTTTCTTTCTTTCTTTCTTTCTTCTTTCATTCAACCCATGATTTCTTTCCATTTAATGCTTTTTCTTTCTTTCTTTCTTTCTTTCTTTCTTTCTTTCTTTCTTTCTTTCCAATACTTTTTCTTTCTTTCTTTAGTTTTTATTTTTTCCCTTGCCTTTCTTTCTTTTTTTCTTTTTCATATCTATCTTTTCTTCTCTCTTTTTCCCCTTGTTTTCTTTGTTTTTATATTTTCTTTCTTTCTTTCTTTCTTTCTTTCTCATATATTTTTCTTTGCTCTTTTCTTTCAATTCATAATTTTCTCTATTCTTTCTTTCTCTTCATATTCTTTCTTTCTTTTTCTTAGTTTTTATTTTTATTGCCATTTTTCATTCTTTGCTTTTATGCATTCTTTTACCCATGCTTTCTCTCTTTTTCATACTTCTGTCTTTTTTTGTTACATTCCTTCATTCTTTCTTTCTTTCTTTCTTCTCTTTACACGAGTAGTTAGAAAGGATTTCCGTCGACCAATGCCCCCACCTTCTCAACTCTCTAGTATGAATAATGCTGTCATTTTGAATTCTCAGACAAGCGAATGATCAACATGTAAATAATCATATCATTTATGACGGGAACTCTGCTAATTTCATCATAATTTAGAATGTGCCCAAAGACAAGTGAGATTCATCAGTTCGTCCCCTGTACCAACCCTGCAAACCGGAAAACTTGCTAGCAAAAACTAAACAAAACAAAACAAAACAAAAATGTAAGAAAGAAAACAAGTGTTTATTCTTACGAAAACTGAACAAGGAAAGGAACAGAAAATAAGAAATCCGAAGTTTCTTGATTCTGTTCTCTACATTGTTTTTTTTTTCTTTCCTGTTATACTGAAAGCATTATTTTTAATGGGGGGAAGAGAACGCTGCTCGTCACAACAACGACAATGATGATACTGGAAAAAAATGGGGAATAAAAGAAAAAGTTCTGAGAAAAAAAATGGAGAGAGAAATGATTGTTAAGGCCATAAAAAAAGATTATTTGTTGGGTTTCTGTTGAAGTGCATTTTGTGTGGTAAGATGGCGTCTCCAGTCTGGCCTGTTATCAGAAGCGGCCATTGTGATTGGTGTGGAGTGATGCCTGTCGGGACGAGTTGCTCATTATGCACACGACGCAAGGTAAACAACGGCAATTGCCGGAAGTTGCCGATATGACACGAACAGCAACGTCATCTTATCTGTTGAATGCGGACAACTCAAATATTGTATAGAGAAGAAGAAAATGAATAATATTATTACTAGCCTTTTTGTCACAAAATAACGCCAAAGAAATTTAAAAAATAAGAAAAAAGAACTGTCAGGGTTAAAAAAAAAAGAACAGATGAAAAGGAAAAATAAACCATGAGTAAACAGTCGAACAAGAAAGAAAAATAGATCATTCTAGAGATAATCTTGTATAGTTGTTTGAATAAAATCGGGTGTTATTTGGTGGAGAAAACCCCGCCTCTTTTTAGCTCTTTTTTTATCCACACCTTTATACTCACCTGTCCATCAGTTTAAAACTATGGCAATCTTTTCCCAGCTTTACTTATTTCTCTCTGAGGTCTCTGTTAATGGTGTCTTGTGCCAGTTATAGCTTTGATCATTCAATCTACCTCTCTCCTGATGTAATATTCTTGTAATAAGTTTTTTTTAAATAGATGTCAATTCAAAGTCATAAATGATAATCTTGCTTATATCTTTAATTTAATTTAGAATATAAGAAACAACATCAATGTTTAAATGTTTCCATATTTTAAAACTATCTTTCAGCGTCAGTTTTTAAAAATAATTTGATATTTTGAATTATGACAAAAGAAAGAAAGAAAGAAAGAAAGAAAGAAAGCATTGGAAGAAAAATTAAAGAGAGAATAAACTGGAAGAAAAAAATGGAGAATAAATTGGAAGAAAAGAGAAATTGAAAAAGAGGAAAAGAATATGAAGTAATGCTGAGAAAGAGAGGACTGAAGGATAGCAGAAAGTTATAGTGAAAGAAAAGAAAAGAAGAAAATGAGAGAGAGAGAGAGAGAGAGAGAGAGAGAGAGAGAGAGAGAGAGAGCAACTTAATCTATCTGGTTATTGCTCATTAAAAAATCAGGGATACACACACACACATACACGCACACACATATTGGTTTGGTTTGATTGATTTCATTTTAATGGCATGCCAGTCATTCAATGCCGAAATTAGATTAATTTGTAAATGTTTGATGATAAAACAAGACAAAAAACCGAGTAGAATGGTGGGAAGAGTTCCCGGGGCGTTGTCGCAACGAGCCAGTACTGAGACATCTTAGTAAATGAGTTCGTTCTCTAGCCTCGCTATTACCCTCACTTTTGGACTAATGCCCTCGTAAAAGGTATGAATCCTCATATCCCCACGAGCTATGAACTAAATAGTACACCTACTGTTCTTCTTCAAGGATGGCTTTGACATCAAATAACCCAGGAAGGTTGATTTGCCATTAAAAAAAGAAACCCAATCTAGAATCACCACTTATATATATATATATATATATATATATATATATATATATATATATATATAAAAGAAAAAAACCAAAGACCGGTTAATTCATGATTATAAATTTATTTCGGTCCCGTATTTTCAGTTTCTGGTGTGAACCAAAAACATGAAGAAAAAAATTGATACAGGACTTCTTCATACCCAATGGATAATTAATTAAATTCAAATTTAAATTTAAATTTAAATTTAAAACCAGAATAAACACGTGGGGTGTAGGGGGGACGAGATTAAGGAATTACCTCCTTGTTTTATTGAATTTCCGTTTTTATTTTAATTTTTCAAATTTCTTCTATCAGTTATAATTACGGTAATTTAACTTTTTTATTTATTCGTTTAGTTTATTTTCTTTTCATGGTAAATTCGATGATTAACTTTTAAGAGAAATATTAATGCTTATATCAATTTCGATACCATTTAATTAGCTACCTATATATATATATAGCTATTTTTTATTTGTTTGAGTTATATGGCATATCAACACTTGTTAGATACTTAATGCAAAATCCTGTTTATACACGTATATTAGATATATAATTTGCAAACATATTTTTTGATAACATTTTTAAACGAGCCGGAGCTCATTTTTGCACGCTGTTAAATGGATTCATGTAATTCTATCTAACGCAAATAATTCTATTTACTGTTAATAATTTGTTTATAGACAGTTAAATGGTTTCAAGTATTGCAATACGACAGTAACAATTAACAATCAGTCATTTGTTTGCACAGATTGACATGGATATAAATATAATTTATAAGTGAATAGTTGGTAGGTAATTTCCTTTTTAAATGAATTATAACAATTTGTTAGTTCACTAGTATTGCTGGCCCAATCGGTTAGAGCTGCAGAATATACCAACTGCATCCCTATTGAGAGGTAAGACTCTCCCAACGAGAGTCCTAGATATGACACAAGACAATCTGACGGTGAAGCTCCAGTAACGCTGGAACTTTGGGAAATGCAGCGTACCCATTTATTACCATCGCTCTCCGGTCCACTTTGACTCGAAGTGGTAGCCCCTGATAGGGTCATATCTATGGGTCAAATAGAACTAAACCACATACTTATGCTAAAGGGAATTGTTTGAAATAGGACTGCTTTTACTCTTAACTATGTGTAAAAAAACTACTTAACTACTGCTAAAATTTTTTAAATAGAACTGTTTATATGTATAAAAATATGTGCCCGTATTGTAATGGTTATCGTCGTAGGAAATGGACACGGCGACACGAGTTCAAATCCTGAACGAGACTGATTGCATTTCACATAGCACTAATACCCTTGGGAAAGGTATGAATCCAATTATTCTCCCTCCAGCTATGGGTAAATAGTAGGGCAGACTTGGTTCTTCAGCCTTGAGGAAAACTCTGAATTCAAACCTGTTAACCTCCGCTTAAAAATTGACTATGTGTCATATCCTGCCCGAGCGGAGGGGTTGGTAAATAGGATATGTATGAATATATTTGGCATCAAATAATCAGCAATAGTTGATATGCCATAAAACCAAACCAAACCAAACCAAATCATATATATATGATTTATATTTAATATATATGTATAAAGAGGATCTGGCATTAAATAACCTACAATAGTTGATAAAACCAAGCCAAACCAAATCCTATATATTTAATGTATATGTATAAAGAGGATCTGCCATTAAATAACCTACAATGGTTGATATGCCATAAAACCAAACCAAACCAAACCAACTCATATATATATGATTTATATTTAATATATATGTATAAAGAGGATTTGGCATTAAATAACCTACAATAGTTGATATGCTATAAAACCAAGCCAAACCAAATCCTATATATTTAATATATATGTATAAAGAGGATCTGGCATTAAATAACCTACAATGGTTAATATACCATAAAACCAAACCAAACTAAACCAACTCATATATATATGATTTATATTTAATATATATGTATAAAGAGGATTTGGCATTAAATAACCTACAATAGTTGATATGCTATAAAACCAAGCCAAACCAAATCCTATATATTTAATATATATGTATAAAGAGGATCTGGCATTAAATAACCTACAATGGTTGATATGCCATAAAACCAAACCAAACCAAACCAACTCATATATATATGATTTATATTTAATATATATGTATAAAGAGGATTTGGCATTAAATAACCTACAATAGTTGATATGCTATAAAACCAAGCCAAACCAAATCCTATATATTTAATATATATGTATAAAGAGGATCTGGCATTAAATAACCTACAATGGTTGATATGCTATAAAACCAAGCCAAACCAAATCCTATATATTTAATATATATGTATAAAGAGGATCTGGCATTAAATAACCTACAATGGTTGATATGCCATAAAACCAAACCAAACTAAATCCTATATATTGAATATATATGTATAAAGAGTATCTGGCATTAAATAACCTACAATGGTTGATATGCCATAAAACCAAACCAAACCAAACCAACTCATATATATATGATTTATATTTAATATATATGTATAAAGATGATTTGGCATTAAATAACCTACAATAGTTGATATGCTATAAAACCAAGCCAAACCAAATCCTATATATTGAATATATATGTATAAAGAGGATCTGGCATTAAATAACCTACAATGGTTGATATGCCATAAAACCAAACCAAACCAAATCCTATATATTTAATGTATATGTATAAAGAGGATCTGGCATTAAATAACCTACAATGGTTGATATGCCATAAAACCAAACCAAACTAAATCCTATATATTTAATGTATATGTATAAAGAGGATCTGGCATTAAATAACCTACAATGGTTGATATGCCATAAAACCAAACCAAACTAAATCCTATATATTTAATATATATGTATAAAGAGGATCTGGCATTAAATAACATACAATGGTTGATATGCCATAAAACCAAACCAAACTAAATCCTATATATTTAATATATATGTATAAAGAGGATCTGGCATTAAATAACCTACAATGGTTGATATGCCATAAAACCAAACCAAACTAAATCCTATATATTTAATATATATGTATAAAGAGGATCTGGCATTAAATAACCTACAATGGTTGATATGCCCTAAAACCAAACCAAACTAAATCCTATATATTTAATATATATGTATAAAGAGGATCTGGCATTAAATAACCTACAATGGTTGATATGCCCTAAAACCAAACCAAACTAAATCCTATATATTTAATATATATGTATAAAGAGGATCTGGCATTAAATAACCTACAATGGTTGATATGCCATAAAACCAAACCAAACTAAATCCTATATATTTAATATATATGTATAAAGAGGATCTGGCATTAAATAACCTACAATGGTTGATATGCCATAAAACCAAACCAAACTAAATCCTATATATTTAATATATATGTATAAAGAGGATCTGGCATTAAATAACCTACAATGGTTGATATGCCATAAAACCAAACCAAACTAAATCCTATATATTTAATATATATGTATAAAGAGGATCTGGCATTAAATAACCTACAATGGTTGATATGCCCTAAAACCAAACCAAACTAAATCCTATATATTTAATATATATGTATAAAGAGGATCTGGCATTAAATAACCTACAATGGTTGATATGCCCTAAAACCAAACCAAACTAAATCCTATATATTTAATATATATGTATAAAGAGGATCTGGCATTAAATAACCTACAATGGTTGATATGCCATAAAACCAAACCAAACTAAATCCTATATATTGAATATATATGTATAAAGAGGATCTGGCATTAAATAACCTACAATGGTTGATATGCCCTAAAACCAAAGGAAACCAAACCAAATTAAACACTTGTATTGTCATTGTTTATACTCAGTTAAAGAGTTTTAGTTATTGCTCTCTAACACTAATAACCCTTTTTCAATACTCATCATCGAACACATTATTCTTTTCATCACAAATTATTCATTTAACGCCGTCAGATGGTTTCAAATATTGTTATGTATTACTAACAATTTAATTAAACATCAGTCAATTTTTTTACAGACAGTTAAATGACCAAACAGTTCTATTGTCATTTGTTTGCTCACAGGTTAAATGTCAAACAGTTCTATTTGACCAATTGATAGGACCTTATCTGATGCTACCCCTCCTCTGCAGACGATGTATTCTACAGCCCCAGTCTACCGGACTATGTATGTAGAATGATAAAAAAAATGCTCATACTACTATCGGAGTACCATTACGATATCTTAATTTCAAACCTGTTCATTATCAATGTCAAGACATTCTTGGAATCTTTAACAATGGATACATTTATAAGAATAATAGAATCGATATTTTGAAAACCATCTGTGGAAAAATCCAAGAATTTGTTGGCAGGTATTGTGAACAGGTGTAGACTGTTTGAAATTAAAACATCATAAAGGTGCCCTTTAGAAGTCTCTTTCTCTCTCTCTCTCTCTCTCTCTCTCTCTCTCTCTCTCTATATATATATATATATATATATATATATATATATATATATATATATATATAAAGTAAAGTTGGCGACCGTAGTCGAGGGCCACCAGAAGGCTCCCTTTTCAATAGCTACTACACCGAGGTATAGGCGAGGGCCATACTCCTTTCCCTGGATTGCTCCACTTTACCCTCGATACGTACCTTATATTGCCGATTGTTAAGCAGGGGGGGGGGTATCAAGTACCATTTTTAACGTCTTTGGTGTGACGCGGCCTGAGATTGAACCCAGGTCTCCCGGATCATTGGCAAACACTCAACCCACTGGAGCCAATATACTCGACGGGAATTGCACAAGAATGTCACAAGCTATTTTGAACAAATTCTTGAAGCAACATCCCACGAAACAATAGTTTTACGGCCATTTACCTCCCGTTTCTAAAACTATTTAAGTAAGACGAAAAAGACATGCGAGACACTGCTAGAGAAGCAAGGACGAAATCCTAAGTGATTTTCTTCAATGAACCCCTTCACTGGACGACCAACAAGAACTTAAGAACAACGGCTCTGTATGGACACAGGATGTAGTTTGGAAGCGAAAGCAATGGATGATAAATCAAACAGATAGTAAATTATGTTTAAATTATGATATATAGAGTCGCCATAGTTACTGTCATATTAGTGGTGATTCTACCTATCAGTGGGGCTTTGAACATACTGACCCCAGCAAAGAAATAAGACCTCCTCGCTAAAAAGGGAGGCCCGGTACTAAATTGCATCTGATAGTGAGATTCCAGTCATGCAGATCCAGAAAGTGTAGAGTATTCCTTTATTGCAATTACTCCCAGACCCACTGAACCGGAGTTGTAGTACCTGTAAGGGTCCCATCTATACGTCTAGTAGATTTATTTAAAAATTATTCGTATTTGGCATCAATACTTGATACCATATATCTATAAATTATCTATATCAAGAAGAGTTACTTGAAGTTATAATTGTTCACTGATGGTTATTATTAAGTACTTGAAACCATATAACTGTGTGCAAAGAAATGATAATTATTAAATAGAATTAATTTTTGAAGCCTTATTATCATTAGAATTAGATGAGAATACTTGGGGCCGTAAACTGCTGGCCCAGTCAGCTGGGGCAGCAGAATACACTGACTGCAGCGGGATATGACTGTATTTGTAAGAGTTAGAACTCATTTGTTTGCGCACAGTTAAATAGTTAAAAATATTCTTATCAAACGCTAATAATTCTGTTTAATATTCATCATTTGTTTGGACACATTTTATGGTTTCAAGTATTGCTATCTAACACTAATAATTCAATTTAGTATTAATCATTTGTTTGCACATAGTTAAATGGTTTCAAGTATTGCAATCTTATACTAATAATTCTGTTTAATTTTAATCATTTGTTTGGGCACAGTTAAGTGGTTTCAAGTACTGCTTTTCCACACTAATAATTCTATTTAATATTAATCATTTATTTACACACAATTAAATGGTATCAAGTCTTGCTATCTAATAAAAATAGTACTATTCAATATTAATCATTTGTTTGCACACAGTTAAATGGTTTAAGTACTCCTATCAAACACTATTAATTCTATTCAATATTAATCGTTTGTTAGCACACAGTTATATGATTTCCGGTACTACTACCTAACACTAATATTTCTATTCAATATTAATCATTTGCTTGCACACAATTTAAATGGTTTGAAGTACTGTAATCTCAGCACAATTCACCCTCAGTCCCCATTTTTGAAATATGGTTGGGTACCTGTTTGCCACCAGAGCAATTTGAAGACTCCGGTTAAGAAAATCATATACAGTGAGTAAGTAAAGTTGGCGACCATAGTCGAGGGCGACCCGAAGGCTCCCTTTTCAATAGCTACTACACCAAGGTGTAGGGAAGGGCGCTACTCCTTTCCTTGGATTGCTCCACTACCCTTGATCCAGACCTTAATGCCGAGTGTTAAAGAAGGTGGCATCAAGTAGCATTTTTTGAGTTTTTGGTATGACTCGACCTGGGATTGAACCCCGGTCTCCCAGGCCATTGGCGAACACTCTAAGCGAGCATAAAGTTCAGAACGGTGTTAAAAAAAGTCTAAACGTAAAATAACTTTTTATTTCAAAGCTTCATAGAACATTTTATTAAGGAAAAATATGGATATAAAGGTGAATTATGCAATTCCAAAATATAAAGCTCCATAAAACTTATTTTGATATAACATCCGAAAAAAAAAAAGATGACCAAAAACATCAGAACGATTAAATAAGTCCGTAAAATTTAATAATTATTTTATATTATTAAAAAAAAATTAGGGTAAGAATATAAAATAGGGTATTTTACTAAATTACACCAGCTCTTCACCGGCTCTTGCAGTGTAAACATGGCGAAAAAATCTGTGACATCATTGGCACGAAGAAAACATATAGTTAAGTTACGTAATGAAGATAAACTCTCGATTGGGGATATTTCAAAGAATTAGGGGAAATCTAAAAGTGTTATTCATGGTAATTTAAGAAAATTTCAGGAAACTGGGTCATGTAAAGCCAAGAAACCACCTGGTAGGCCTAGGAAAACTACTGCAAGGGAAGACTGATGGATTGGTATTAAATAAAAAAAGGGTCGATCAGCTAATGCTAACTTCGGCATTAAAATATCAAAGGACACTATTTCCCGAAGACTTAATGAAATAAATTTGAACAGTCGAGTAACTTCTACGAAGCCTTAGATTTCTAAAAAGAACTAAATGAGCCGATTGAAATTCACCACTGAATACGTCATATTAACTGAATAACAGTGGGATGAGTTCATTTCAGCGATGAGTTAAAGTTTAACCTGTTCGGTTGTGACGGAAGAAGGTTCGTTCAAGGAAGTCCTAAGAAACGATATTCGCCTCAGTGTACTAAAAGCAGCGTTAAACTTGGAGGAGGAAGTGTGATGGTGTTTAGCATGATTTCTAAAGCTGGTACAGGACCCCTTGTTAGGCTACACGTTACAATTAATGCAACTGTGTACAAAGAGATATTGAAGAAACATGTACCCAATTTGAAAACTGCAATTAATCAATCAGCTATATTTATGCAATATAACTCTCCGTGTCGCATAGCGAAGTCTGTTAAGACATTTCTTTCTGAGGAGGATGTTACTGTTATGGAGTGGCTTGCTCAAAGCCCAGACATGAATTCAATTGAGAATGTTTGGAAGTTACAAAATGAAAGACCCAAGGAAAAGAATCCAAGAAATGTCGAAGAACTATGGAATAATTTGAAAAGATAATGGGAGAAAATATTTTTGATGAATGCGAGACATTAATTCGCCCGTGTAGCAAAAGATGTCAAGCTGTTATTGAAAGTAAAAGTCTACACATCAAGTACTAATAAATTATGAACGCTATTTTCATTTAGTTATGACGTATCCATTATAATAGTACGATTTTGCTAATCGTTCTGATGTTTTTGATCATCAATTTTTTTTTAGAATGTTATATGATTATTCTTATAACTTTATCAAAATAAGTTTATTGAGCTTTAGATTTTGGAATGATATAATTTACCTTTATATCCTTATGTTTCTGTGATAAAATGTTCTATGAAGCTTTAAAATAAAAAAAATTATTTCACGTTTAGACCTTTTTTGACATCGTTCTGATCTTTATGCTCGCTACTGTAGATTTTCATAGAACATGACCGGCTGATTGATCAGATCGGACCTTTTTAACAACCCGTGAGGGCAAAAAATGCAGTGTTGTAGGTCACGAGAATACTTTGCCAGCTCAGCCACAAGCATTATGGGTCGCCACCCGCAGCCAACAGATAGTGTCATTGTAAGGAACCCTTACACCCCTACAGAGATGTAGTCAGCGTATTCTACAGCCCTTGTCGACAGTGATGTGAACTTTTAACAAATACATTAGACCAAATTTAATTGATATACACTAATTAAAAGAAATGTAATACTTTAATATTTTTAATGACATTTGAGGGTTGCTTTTCCAAAAAAGAAAAGGTCGGCTGAGAAATTCAGAAGCTGACCAAAATAGTCTCATGGAATGTAACCAAATGAGGTTTATACGAGACTCGGATGTAAAGTTCGTAGGCTGACCAAGATACTCACATGATACCAAGATACTCACATGATACCAAATGAGGTTTATAAAAGCTTGGCTGAAAAAGAAAAGGTCGGCTGAGAAATTCAGAGGCTGACCAAAATAGTCTCATGGAATGTAACTAAATGAGGTTTATACGAGGCTCGGATGTAAAGTTCGTAGGCTGACCAAGATACTCACATGATACCAAGATACTCACATGATACCAAGATACATGATACTCACATGATACCAAATGAGGTTTATATAAGCTTGGCTGAAAAAGAAAAGGTCGGCTGAGAAATTCAGAGGCTGACCAAAACAGTCTCATGGAATGTAACTAAATGAGGTTTATACGAGACTCGGATGTAAAGTTCGTAGGCTGACCAAGATACTCACATGATACCAAATGAGGTTTATATAAGGTTGGCTGAAAAGTTCATAGGCTGACCAAGATACTCTCATAATTAGATGACCAAATAAGGCCTATACAAGAGTCAGGGGAAATGTTCGTAGGCTGACCAAGATACTCTTTTGATTACATTAGAAAATGAGGTTTATAGAAGGGTTGGCTGAAAAGTTCATAGACCGACCAAGATATTTGCACGGACTATGACCAACTAAGACTTTCAACTTAATACTCCTGACGGCTTACACACTTCTTCCATCGGTGTTGCAATGTTTGGATCCCATTGGTAAAAAAAGCCAACTACAAATATGATGTCTGCATGTGAGCCTTTTGAATTATGAACTTTTCAGCCTATCAGTAATTAACTGAGTAATTAATTCCTACTAAAATGAGGGGTCGGTTTCTGAGCTATAAAAGAAGCCTTGAAAAGAATTAACTTTCAATATATTGAACCTTGCCAAAATATCTTTAACTTCTTCCTTCTGAGTAGAAAATATTATATTGCGAAAAAGGCGCAATTACCATAATTTCGAATTAACCTCCAAGGAAGAAAGATTCAATGACAGAATGGAAACAAAAATTTTACGAAAAAATTATGTTTTTCCGAATAAAAGTATAAAATATTCTTTTCTGTGTTTTCCGTTATCTTTTGGTTGGTTGATTGGTTAGGTGGTTGGTTGGTTGGTTGGTTTTATGGCATGTCAACCCGTAATGGGTTATTTTATACCGAAGTCAGTTTAACAATTACAGTGTTCAATTTATATACGGTACAGAAAATGTATTTTCACAATCACTTCAAACAATGATTTTAAAAGTTCTACAATCCAACAATGAAGAAAGATCAGTCAACAAAATTGGAATCACCTTTATGGAATTTTTTTTTATTATGAAGTTATTAAAGAATTAAAACAACCTTCTTAGTAGTTTCCTTTATGGTATATATGGTCTACATCGTAGAAAATGGATACGGTGACTCGAGTTCAAATCCTGAACGAGCTTATTTGCTTTTCACATAGCATCAATACTCTTTTGAAAGATATAAATTCAATTATTATCCCTCAACCTATAGATAAATACTAGGCCAAACTGGGCTCTTTAAACTTGGTGTGGCAACCGATCTAGGAGAAGGAAAACTGAGTCCAAACTTGTGAAACTCCGCTTAAAAATTGACCTTGTATTGGATCCTTATCGTTCGGAGGGTTTGGGAAAAATATATATATATAAATAAGTATAATAAATATTGTTAATTTGAATGTAATAAAATAAGTGGAAAAGTGGATAAACCGAAAGGACATTTTCAAATCTTCCCAACTTTAATATTTCGTCTTTATTTAAAAAAGACTTCATTAGAATGTGGGTATTTTAAAAAAGTTTTGCGCAGGAGGAAATGAATACTAAAATAATTGTTTACGTTGAGTAAAGATAAAAAAAATGGGAGAGTTCAGATTTGTTGAATTGTTAAATCCGAAGCTTTTTCGTAGTTACGAAAAAATAAAAATTCCAACGGAAGCGTTTTCAGCTTTGAATGTATACAAAAACATATTGGATTTGGATGGATTGAAATGTGAACTGAAATCAGTTTTTGCAGCAGATTTTGCGTAGTAAGCGTCAAGCATCCAAGAAGTCGCAGAGATAATACAAGAACTTGAACTAAACCAAGATCTGACAGAAGAAATGAAATTAATACGTCTGATTTTGACCATATCTGCTACATCTGCATCCAGTGAAAGATCATCATCTCCAATAAAGTATGTACATAAATACAAGGTATTCCCAAAGCGAAGTTAAGCAATTTAGTTTTCATTTCAATGAATAAAGACCTTTTGAAGATGAAAGTAGAGTTTGGTGCTGGTCCTTTTGACCATAAAGACATCGATAAATTTGCCAAAAAGAAACGAAGAATTAAATTGATTTACAAGTAAATTTTGGAGGTGCCCGTGGTGTAATTATTATTGTCGTAGGAAACGAACACGGCGACACGAGTTCAAATCCTGGACGAAACTCATTGCATTTCACATAGCACTAATACCCTTGGGAAAGGTATGAATCCAATTATTCTCCCTCCAGCTATGGGTAAATAGCAGGATAGACTGGGTTCTTCAGCCTTGGTTAGGCAACTAGTCTAGGAGAAGGTAAACTCTGAATTCAAACCTGTCAAACTCCGCTTAAAAATTGACCTTGTGTCATATCCTGCCCGAGCGGAGGGGTTGGTAAATAGGATTTACAAGTAATTTTTTGATAATTTATTATTTGTAGAGTTTATAGTTTTCTCTCACAACAAAAAGCGGTTATCATAATCACCAGGAGGTACCCGTGGTGTAATGGTTATCGTCGTAGGAAATGGACACGGCGACTCGAGTTCAAATCCTTGACGTGAATAATTGCATTTCACATAGCACTAATACCCTTGGGAAAGGTATGAATCCAATTATTCTTCCTCCAGCTATGGGTAAATAGTAGGACAGACTTGGTTCTTCAGCCTTGGTGAGGCAACTAGTCTAGGAGGAGGAAAACTCTGAATTCAAACTTTTTAAATTCCGCTTAAAAATTGACCTTGTGCCATATTCTGCCCGAGAGGAGGGGTTGGTAAACAGGATTATCACCAGGGTATTATCAATAGTAGCGGGAGGGGGATTAAGTTTAGTTGAGAGGGGTATCAAGACTGAAGTGGGGCCTGTTGGTATACAAGTATTTTCTCACATGAAAATTAGTTTATACCACATTCACAGACGTAGGGGCGGCAAATAATTTTCTAGGGGCATAGACTAAGGCTCTACTTTACCCTCTTCGCTTTGGCAATTAGCATGCATAAAGAACTGCACACTCTGGTTTCGAATTCAACCTTCGCCACTGGTATTAACTGTGTATATAGTAATTTACTAAGCATTTTGCATAGATGTTGCACAAGGTCGAATGAATGGGACGTCAAATGAGGCTCGAACTCACTCATGAAGGTTTGCTTGTCAACCTTGCTAATTTGGGCATCTCAGATGGTGTAACAGTGTGTATATTATGTATGCAAATATTCTCTTCTTATGTTGATGGTAAAAATTGGAGATCTCCAAAAAAGAATAATCATCATCATCATAATGTCGCGCCACCAGCACGGATCTCCCTGACCATCTCCCGCCACCCGTCTCTATTGTCCATCGCTCCCGGTAGGTCTTCAATGCTACATCCTGCATCGGCACAGAGCTGTTGTATATAGGTTCTAGCTGGTCTTCCTGCCTTGGCTCGTCCATGTGAAGGGGTCCACAAGAGTATGTCACTTATGAGTTCGTCTTTACTTCTCCATCAGTGTCCCTCATGTTTGGAACACGTGCATATCTGTATAAAAGAAGCCTAAGCGATATTTACCATACGTATCACTGTTGTATATTATCTGTGTTTTAAGTGTAAAAAGACAAATACTGTAATTCCAAGTAACAGTTGAACCTTGTCAAGAGAAGCTAATACTACTGGACTTCATTAGAAATTGAGAATGTCTATAAGGATGCAAAGAACAATTAATAAGGACTCCGATGAAATTTAACAAACAAAAAACAAAGAAAGTAATTGTGAACTTTTACTAAGTTAAAACTTAATAGAGGCAAGAGGGGATGGGAGGAATTTTTTTTTTTCGAAAGCCATGGGAAGCAGCATGGTGGACATAAAGGCGAGCTAACAAACCCTCTGACGGTTCAACGGCACGCCTAACCAGGCCCTGGGCGTATGAAGCGTACGATTCACCGGCCAGGATCAAATAGTTCGATCGGGGAACTACAGCTGTTCATCTATAAGGGTAGCTTCTATAGATGAGAATAAAAACACAGCCATCGAAAAATTACCATGACCCACACTCAAACCACTTGTCCAAAAAAAAAAAAAAAAGAAAAAAGAAGACCAAATAGATAATAATTAATTAATCAAAATAATCACACAAAAAGAAAAGAAAGAAACAAGTATTTCTTGAATGTTTTTAAATATTTTTATTCATTTTAAGAATTTATTTACCTTTTTTTTTCGTTTTTTTTTTGTTTCTTGTTGTTTTTGCCTTTTTTTTGTTTCTTTTTCGCTTTTTCTGTTTTTTATTTATTTATTTATTTATTTTTTGTGTTTTTTTTTTGTTACTTATTTATTTATTTATCTATTGCGCTAAGACTGAAAAAATATTTCAGACGATGCAATAATAAAACAAGTATATTAAACAAATTAAACAAAACATTTTTCCTTTTTTAGAATCATTTCAAATAAACACAACATTTTGAACTAAAAAATTTTAAACAATGTTTAAACAAAATCTTTTTAAAATTCTTTTTCATTTTTTTTTCGTAAGGACAGTAACATTCCAAAATGAAGTGCCACTCAGAAACATTGTTGACTAAAAGTGAATTTTAAAATTTTCTTAAACAAATAAAATCAACAATTTAAGAAGAGTTTTTTACTATGTGCAGGGAGAGAGACTGGAAACTCGGTATTCAGAATTGGATACTTGCAAAATAGAATCATAAAAGAATGAAATATTTGTATCCACCATCCAGATAACATTATGTTTCGAAATTTCCACTTAAATTTGGAATGTTTAACCTTTCGTAAATAAAATGAAAACAACTAAATCCTTTGCTCAAGGGGGATAACTCTTATTCGCCTAATGGAATCTGGCTGTGTACTGTATATTTTTAAAAATACAGGTAAGATCAACGGAATACTTTGCCTTACGATACCGTCTATTTCCCAAGTAGTTCCTAAATACTTAATAAAAAAGAGATTAAAAAAATATCAATGTGTAATTATACATTATTGCTTGGAAAATATAATTTATGAGTTTGTTGTTGGTAAAGGAATTTGTATATATATATATATATATATATATATATATATATGTGTGTGTGTGTGTGTGTGTGTGTGTGTGTGTGTGTGTGTGTGTATTAGCTTTTTTATATATTTAATAGCATGGTTGCTTATCTGCGACCACTGGTTTCATGCTGTCTTTATACGATAATCATCCGTCAGGAAAAGAAAGATTTTGGAGAAATCGAAAAAATACAGTCAAAAGAATGTTTACGTTAAAGATACATATTCTTTCGACTGTATTTTTTCGATTTTTCGTGATTTCTCCAAAATCTTTCTTTTTTGGCCAGATGATTGCTGTGTAAATACGGCATGAAACCAGTGGTCGCAGATAAGCAACCATGAGATTAAATATATACAAAAACTAATATATATTTATTTGTTATTATATTATATAATTGCTCTGTCACAGATTTTGAGCATTCTCCAAATTACACCGTATTTGGTCTGCTACAAACCCACCAAGTGAGATAATGACAACCATACGCTGTTGTAATATATATATATATATATATATATATATATATATATATAACCCATAAAATTATGTCAGGAAGAAAAGATACAAATTATGTTATACATTGATCCTCTTAGGCTATTAAATCAGAGATATGATTTTATTGCTAGATGTAGGCATAGAAATAAATTTAGATATTTTTGAAAAATAAATGAATAAATAAACAAACATGATTTATTAAATTGATAAATGAATTAATATTAGCAATCTTTGCTTTATTATTGTAATTTTGAGGGAGGATTTTACTGTGAATAACATTAGTTTTAGATTGTTTTATTTCAATTAAATGATTAAAATTTGATACTAAAATAAGATATGTCTCCATTATTATTCTTTTTTTATATATATATATATAAATGTTTAAATGTTTAGACATGTATTTTTGTAGCTGTAAAGTTTTCCTCAGTTAAATTTGAAGTATAATGAAACCAGATGTTTCTTTACATGCCAAAATAAATTGATACTTATTGTAACTTGAATTTAAAGGGTGACTTTTATATAGGAGAAATAAGGTTTGTTGTTTTTTTTTCTCTTTAAGGCTGGTTGTAAATGTGAAAGAGTTATTTAAATCCATATTTTTGTTTGATCTGAAGAAGTCCAGTAAAACTTTTTTGAGAATTGAGTTATATCAATGCTTTTTAACAGGATGGGAATAAATTTATTATCTTAACGTGACTGATTGCTGTTTTTTTTTAATAAAAAAATTGCCCAGTGGGTTTTATTTGCATTGAGCTCTCGATCGGGATTAGTTAGATTTAATATTCTATTTTTGAATGTTTTAATTGTCCTGCTTGGAATTGTTCCCTTCTCCGGATTTACAGGATTAAATACTGTCTAATATATATATATATAAATAACACTCAGCAATATAAGGTATGTATCAAGGGTAAAGTGGAGCAATCCAAGGAAAGGAGTAGCGCCCTCCTCTACACTTCGGTGTAGTAGCTATTGAAAAAGATATATATATATATATATATATATATATATATATATATATATATATATATATATATATATATATATATATCGTCGGATTTCGTTCTAAACTTTACTCATATATGTCACAGATCTCTTTTGAATGCAAATAGACTGACCGCAAGGTGAAGTTGCACTCGCAAAGACGTGGCAATAGATGCGAAAGGAAAACCTCAAATGAGGAACAGAATCTCTTTTGAACTATGTAAACAGAAATAGCATAACAGAAAGGTCGAATGGGAAGAAAAAAAATCTGTATGGATTTTGCAAGCGACAAACTGGCGAGATTGCACTCGTGAAGACATGGACATAGAGAAAGAAAAAAAACTGTATTGATTTTTCGAGTCAAAAACTGGCGAAATTGCACTTGCAAAGACATGGACATAGATGTGAAAGGGAAACCTCAAATGAGAAACTTAATTTCTTCTAAACTATATAAACAGAAATAACATAACAGAAATGTCGAATCGGATGAAAAGAAAAACTGTATGGATTTTTCGAGTGACAAACTGGCGAGATTGTACTTGCAAAACATGGACATAGATGTGAAAGGGAAACCTCAAATGAGAAACTTAATTTCTTCTAAAATATATAAACAGAAATAACATAACAGAAATGTCGAATGGGAAGAAAAAAAATCTGTATGGATTTTTCAAGACTAACTGGTGAGATTGCACTCGTGAAGACATGGACATAGAGAAAGAAAAAAAACTGTATTGATTTTTCGAGTCAAAAACTGGCGAAATTGCACTTGCAAAGACATGGACATAAATGTGAAAGGGAAACCTCAAATGAGAAACTTAATTTCTTCTAAAATATGTAAACAGAAATAACATAACAGAAATGTCGAATGGGAAGAAAAAAAATCTGTATGGATTTTTCAAGACTAACTGGCGAGATTGCACACCCGAAGACATGGACATGAATATGAAAAGGAAACCTTAAATGAGAAACTTAATTTGTTCCAACAGCAGCATAAAAGAAAGGACCAATTATGTTAAAGTGAAAATCGTTTATATGCAACAAATTAAAAAGTGATGGTGATGTGAAGGAAAAGATGAAACAGTAAATCACTTGATTAGCGAATGTAGTAGACTAGCACCAAAGAAGTACACAGCTTTTTTTCACACTGAGGGAGTTGAATATATAGCACAGTGCAATTTCTTTTGAATTCAACATAAACAAATACACTTCTCAATTAGAGGGTAAAGGATATTTATCCACCGACAAGAGACCCCATCCTGTGTACAATAATAACGTAAAACCTCTATGCTTTTTGATTTGCTTGGTTTGCAGTACATTCCTGGGGGAAACGAACAAGAACGCTCTTCCTGGTGACAGGTCCCCTCACGAATCCATTGTGGCCAGAATCGAATTCCCAGATCCTTCCATTTATAAATAACAGGGCAATTCGTATAATTCCAAAGGAACTTTATAATTTTCCTCTTCTGTCCGCTTTTTAATTTCAAATCCAAGTCCTGGACGCGTTCTCCGTTGGCATCTTCAATGTTCAACTCACCAAAATTATTAAGGAAATCAGGACGTGTACCCGCTGGGCGACCCCGATGCAATTTAAACGAAAGAATACCATTTCGGTTCTCCTCAGTGTCCGAGGGTTTTGTTATGGACTGAAACATTGGATCATATCCTTTAGGCAACAGCTTCATCAATACATCTGCATCCAAATCGGCTTCAGTGGGATCGAGGGATTTGTCCTTGTCCTCCACCAGACTTACAGGTAACTCATTCGAGGAGATTAGTGGAAATTTCCCTCTGATCGTGGCGTTTTTTTCAGCTTCCATCATATACTCAACGATAGCCATAGGAAGCATGAGTGGATTAAGACAGTTCTGACACTGAACTGAACCAATTATGCTTACAGCGTATAGGCCCAGACTCAAAACAAGTAACTTCCACATGACCAATCCGTAGAGAAATCTGGAAATATGAAAAGAAAAATCAGTAACATTCCGAAAAAATATCTTTGAAGATGTAGTTGAGGAGAGGGGACACCAAATGACCTATAATCATAAAAAAGGCAGAAAAAAATGTGGAGTGAAAAAATGGTTTCTGGTTATATTACATTAGAAAGAAAGAAAGAAAGAAAGAAAGAAAGAAAGAAAGAAAGAAAATACAAAATGAAATAAGAAAGAGAAAAGGAAATGAATAAGAAAGAAAGAGAGAAAGAAAAAAAAAGAAACTATAAAAGGAAATCAAGAAAGAAAGAAAGAAATGTATAAGAAAGAAAGAAAATGAAAAGAAAGAAAAAGAGTGTCTGACTTAGTGTGATTATTAGCTCTCCTCAAGATCATGTGCGTGAAACTCAAAGATGTTGGTGATCTTAATTTACCAAGGTCATTTTATTAAGGGGAGCCACGATCAAATCGAAATTCATGCGTGGCAGTTGCAAAAAATGCTTGTCTTCATCGGCATTTCTCTCCAGAAGCGCCTCAGGCGTCAAGCAGTTAACTAAGCCTTGGCCCCTTTTTAGATTATGGGTAGGTCCTGCTTCTGAGAAAGCTCCCTCCTCCAGGAACCAAGTGAACTCCAGATGAGATGCACAAAACAAAGTATTAGTTAAATTCGCTGGGGAATCGAACAAGTTTTTCATTAGCAATGGATCAATAAGACTGGCTTGTTAACTATTACATCATGGTGGGTCATATATACTGACAAAAAAATGCCTAAAAATGTAAACTGTTGTAATCTGTTACCTAACAGTCTGATTGGCTGTCTTGTTGCTTGGCAATAGTAGTGTAGAAACTGTGGTTTGTTGGTTGGTTGGTTGATTTTACGGAATATCAACACTTTTAGGGTCATTTAACGCAGAATTAAGTCATTTTGATAAGTTTCAAACAATTCAGTTTGGTATAAATATAATTTTTTGTTTACACACAATTAAATGTCAAAACAGTTCAATTTCAAACAATTCAGTTTATTATAAGTAGACAGTTTCAAAGTCAAAACAGTCCTATTTCAAACAATTCAGTTTAGCATACAAAAATAGTTCCATTTGAAACAATTCAGTTTAGCATAAGTACACTTTTTAATTCTATTTGACCCATAGATAGGACCCTATCACGTGTTCCCTCTCCTGGTCGGAGTGGACCTTGGAGTGACGGCAATGAAGAGGTAATTCGCATTCCCTAAAGCTTCAGCATCAGATTGTTTAGTGTCATATCGAGAAAATTCGTTGATGGGGTAGTTTTACCCCTGTACAGAGATGCAGTCGGGGTATTCTACAATCCCAGCCGACTGGGTCAGTAGAAACAGTGGTTTTCCGATCAGAATTAAGGCCACTTAGGTATTTCTATTTCTTGGCAGCATCATAATATCCATCACTGAATTTCTTAGAATTAAATTAAAAAAAAGAAAAAAAATTGTGTTTTTTTTTTTTTTTTTTTTTTTTTTTTTTGTGGTAAGATGTATTCGAAAAATAAAGGTTGACACATGAAAAAGAATAAGAAAGAAAATATTTGAGGTATGAATAATTAAAAAAAGGTTAAGGCATGAAGAAGTTTGAGAGAAACAAAAAGTTTGAAGCATGAGAAATTATGAGAAAGAACATATTTGACCATGGAGAAGTATCAGAAAAAGAGTATTTGAGACATGAAGAAGGAATAGAAAGAAAATCCTCGATGCATGAGGAAGGAATAGAAAGAAAATGATTGAGGCATGAAGAAAGACTTGAGAAATGATTAAGGCATGAAGAGCAAATAGAAAGAAAATGATTGAGGCATGAAGAAAGACTTGAGAAATGATTAAGGCATGAAGAGCAAATAGAAAGAAAATGATTGAGGCATGAAGAAAGACTTGAGAAATGATTAAGGCACGAAGAGCAAATAGAAAGAAAATGATTGAGGCATGAAGAAAGACTTGAGAAATGATTAAGGCACGAAGAGCAAATAGAAAGAAAATGATTGAGGCATGAAGAAAGACTTGAGAAATGATTAAGGCACGAAGAGCAAATAGAAAGAAAATGATTGAGGCATGAAGAAAGACTTGAGAAATGATTAAGGCACGAAGAGCAAATAGAAAGAAAATGTTTGAGGCATGAAGAAAGACTTGAGAAATGATTAAGGCACGAAGAGCAAATAGAAAGAAAATGATTGAGGCATGAAGAAAGACTTGAGAAATGATTAAGGCATGAAGAGCAAATAGAAAGAAAATGATTGAGGAATGAAGAAAGACTTGAGAAATGATTAAGGCACGAAGAGCAAATAGAAAGAAAATGATTGAGGCATGAAGAAAGACTTGAGAAATGATTAAGGCATGAAGAGCAAATAGAAAGAAAATGATTGAGGCATGAAGAAAGACTTGAGAAATGATTAAGGCACGAAGAGCAAATAGAAAGAAAATGATTGAGGCATGAAGAAAGACTTGAGAAATGATTAAGGCACGAAGAGCAAATAGAAAGAAAATGATTGAGGCATGAAGAAAGACTTGAGAAATGATTAAGGCACGAAGAGCAAATAGAAAGAAAATGATTGAGGCATGAAGAAAGACTTGAGAAATGATTAAGGCACGAAGAGCAAATAGAAAGAAAATGATTGAGGCATGAAGAAAGACTTGAGAAATGATTAAGGCATGAAGAGCAAATAGAAAGAAAATGATTGAGGCATGAAGAAAGACTTGAGAAATGATTAAGGCATGAAGAGCAAATAGAAAGAAAATGTTTGAAGCATGAAGAAAGACTTGAGAAATGATTAAGGCACGAAGAGCAAATAGAAAGAAAATGATTGAGGCATGAAGAAAGACTTGAGAAATGATTAAGGCACGAAGAGCAAATAGAAAGAAAATGATTGAGGCATGAAGAAAGACTTGAGAAATGATTAAGGCATGAAGAGCAAATAGAAAGAAAATGATTGAGGCATGAAGAAAGACTTGAGAAATGATTAAGGCATGAAGAGCAAATAGAAAGAAAATGTTTGAAGCATGAAGAAAGACTTGAGAAATGATTAAGGCACGAAGAGCAAATAGAAAGAAAATGATTGAGGCATGAAGAAAGACTTGAGAAATGATTAAGGCACGAAGAGCAAATAGAAAGAAAATGATTGAGGCATGAAGAAAGACTTGAGAAATGATTAAGGCACGAAGAGCAAATAGAAAGAAAATGATTGAGGCATGAAGAAAGACTTGAGAAATGATTAAGGCATGAAGAGCAAATAGAAAGAAAATGATTGAGGCATGAAGAAAGACTTGAGAAATGATTAAGGCATGAAGAGCAAATAGAAAGAAAATGATTGAGGCATGAAGAAAGACTTGAGAAATGATTAAGGCATGAAGAGCAAATAGAAAGAAAATGATTGAGGCATGAAGAAAGACTTGAGAAATGATTAAGGCACGAAGAGCAAATAGAAAGAAAATGATTGAGGCATGAAGAAAGACTTGAGAAATGATTAAGGCACGAAGAGCAAATAGAAAGAAAATGATTGAGGCATGAAGAAAGACTTGAGAAATGATTAAGGCACGAAGAGCAAATAGAAAGAAAATGATTGAGGCATGAAGAAAGACTTGAGAAATGATTAAGGCACGAAGAGCAAATAGAAAGAAAATGATTGAGGCATGAAGAAAGACTTGAGAAATGATTAAGGCACGAAGAGCAAATAGAAAGAAAATGTTTGAGGCATGAAGAAAGACTTGAGAAATGATTAAGGCACGAAGAGCAAATAGAAAGAAAATGATTGAGGCATGAAGAAAGACTTGAGAAATGATTAAGGCATGAAGAGCAAATAGAAAGAAAATGTTTGAAGCATGAAGAAAGACTTGAGAAATGATTAAGGCACGAAGAGCAAATAGAAAGAAAATGATTGAGGCATGAAGAAAGACTTGAGAAATGATTAAGGCACGAAGAGCAAATAGAAAGAAAATGATTGAGGCATGAAGAAAGACTTGAGAAATGATTAAGGCATGAAGAGCAAATAGAAAGAAAATGTTTGAAGCATGAAGAAAGACTTGAGAAATGATTAAGGCACGAAGAGCAAATAGAAAGAAAATGATTGAGGCATGAAGAAAGACTTGAGAAATGATTAAGGCACGAAGAGCAAATAGAAAGAAAATGTTTGAGGCATGAAGAAAGACTTGAGAAATGATTAAGGCACGAAGAGCAAATAGAAAGAAAATGATTGAGGCATGAAGAAAGACTTGAGAAATGATTAAGGCACGAAGAGCAAATAGAAAGAAAATGATTGAGGCATGAAGAAAGACTTGAGAAATGATTAAGGCATGAAGAGCAAATAGAAAGAAAATGTTTGAAGCATGAAGAACAGATAGAAAGAAAATGTTTGAGGAATGAAGAAAGAATAGAAAAAATCATCGAAGCATGAAGAAGGAAAAGAAAAACTTTTGAGGCATGAACTAGGAATAGAAAGAAAATGTTTGAGGTAAGATGAAAGAATAGAAAAAAAATCATCAAAGCTTGAAGAAGGAAAAGTAAAAAGTTTGAGGCATTAAGAAATAATTAAAAAATGTTTGAGGCATGAAGAAAGAATAGAAAAAAAAATATTTGAGGTATAAAGAAAAAATAGAAAATAAATCCCCGATGAATGAAGAAGCAATAGAAAGAAAACGTTTGAGGCATGAAGAACAGATAGAAAGAAAATCCTTGAGGCATGAAGAAGGAACAAAAAGAAAATGTGTGAGGCATGAAGAAGGAATAGAAATAATGTTTGAGGCATGACGAACAATAAGAAAGAAAATGTTTAAGGGATGAAGAAAGAATTTTAAAAATTGGGGCTTGAAGAAGAAATAGAAAGAAAATCTTTGAGGCATGAAGAAAGAATAGAAAAAATGATTGAGGCAGGAAGAAGAAAAAAAAATGAAGCATGAAAACCAATCGAAAGAAAATCTTCGATGTATGAAGTGATAGAAAGAAAATGTATGAGGCATGAAGAAAGAATAAAAAAATGTTTGAGGCAGGAAGAAGAAAAAAAATGAAGCATGAAAAACCAATCGAAAGAAAATCTTTGATGTATGAAGTGATAGAAAGAAAATGTCTGAGGCATGAAGAAAGAATTTAAAAAAAATGTTTGAGGCAGGAAGAAGGAATAGAAAGAAAATATTTGAGGTATGAAGAACAGATAGAAAGAAAATCCTTGATGCATGAAGAAAGAACAGAAAGAAAATGTTTGATGTATGAAGAAAAAAGAAAGAAAAAATTTGAAGCAGGAAGAAGAAATTGAAAAAAATATTTAAAGTAAGAAGAAGGAATAGAAAGATAATATTTGAGGCATGAAGAAAGGATAGTAAAAAGTTTGAGGCACAAAGAAGAAATAGAGAAAAATGTTTGAGGCATGAAGAACAAATGGAAAGAAAATTTTTGAGGAACGAAGAAAGAATTGAAAACTATATTTGAGGTATGAAGAAGGAATAGAAAGAAAATCCTCAAATAGAACGGTGGTTGGTTGGTTGGTTGGTTAGTTTTATGGCATTTCAACCTTTGTAGGTTTTTTAATGCCAAATCCATTTTTATACAAATAATCAGTTCTTATTTAAACATTTCCATTTAGCACGAGTACATAGTTTAATTGTCAAGAACATTTTTCAAGCTGTTCAGTTTAGTCAAACAGTTCTAATTCAAACAATTCAGTTTAGCGTAAGTACAGTTTCCGTGTCAAAAACCTTTCTATTTCAAACAATTCAGTTTAGCATAAGTACGCAGTTGAAATATTAAAACAGTTTTACTTCAAGTAATTTAGTTTAGCATAAGTACGCCGATTAGTTCTATTTAACCAATTGGTGCTCCCACTCCAGGCCAGACTGAACCTGGGTGCAATGGCAATGAAGTGGTGCTCCGCATTCCCCAGTATCACTGGAACCTCACCATCAGATTGTTTAGTGTCATATCCCGGACACTCGTTGGGGGTGGGCCTTACCCCTCAGAAGAGATGGTGTCGGTGTATTCTACAGCCCTAGCTGACTGGGCAAGAACAAATAGAAAGAAAATCATCGATGCATTAAGAAGGAATAGAAATAAAATCCTCCAGGCATGAAGAAGGAATAGAAAGAAACTTTTCGAGACATGAAGAAAGAATTGAAAAAAAATGTTTGAGACATGAAGAACAAATAGAAAGAAAATCATCGATGCATTAAGAAGGAATAGAAATAAAATCCTCCAGGCATGAAGAAGGAAGAGAAAGAAACTTTTCGAGACATGAAGAAAGAATTGAAAAAAAAAAAAAAAAGTTTGAGGCATGAAGAACAAATAGAAAGAAAATCATCGATGCATTAAGAAGGAATAGAAATAAAATCCTCCAGGCATGAAGAAGGAAGAGAAAGAAACTTTTCGAGACATGAAGAAAGAATTGAAAAAAAAAATGTTTGAGGCAGGAAGAACAAATAGAAAGAAAATCATCGATGCATTAAGAAGGAATTGAAATAAAATGTTTGAGAAAATAAAAAGTATGAGAAAGTCTCATTTGTTAGCACATAGTTAAATGCTTTCAAGTATTCCTATCTAACATTAATAATTCTATCGAAGATCAATTATTTATTTACACACAGTTAAATGGTGTCTAGTCTTGATATTCAATCCTAATCCTTTTATTTGCATACAGTTAAATGGTTTCAAGTATTTCTATGAAACACTTGCAATTCTATGCAAGAGTTATTTGTTTGCACACAGTTAACTGGTTAAGGGGTTCTATTTGATTTTTTGGTTGGATCCTAACAGGTACTACCCCTCTGAATCAGAGTAGAGTAATGGCAATAAAGTTGTACTCTCCATTCCCCATATCTCCTGGATCGGGGCTTTGTTTTTTAGAGTCATATCAGGACACTCTGTCAGCCTATTTTATAGCCCCAGCCAACTGGACTAGTGATGAAAATGAACCTTCAAATCAACAAAGTCCACAGATGTACGTTGTTTGGTTTGGTTTAGTTTTAGAGCACAGCAACCATTACAGGTGATTAAATGCCAAATCTTTTTTTCTACAAATAAACAGCTCTATTTCAAACAATTCAGTTTAGCCTAAGTACACAGTTTCAATGTCAAAAACAGTTCTTTTTCAAACAATTCAGTTTAGCATAAGTACACAGTTTCAATGTCAAAACCAGTTCCATTTTAAACGATTCAGTTTAGCATAAGTACACAGTTTAGTTCTATTCGACCCACGGACAGGGCCCTTATCAAGTGATACCATTCCGAGCCAGAGTGGACCTGGATGTGATAGCAATGAAGAGGTACTCCGCATTCCCCAAAGTTCCAGCATTACTGGAACCTCACCCTCAGATTTTTTTGTGTCATATGCAAGACACTCGTTGGATGGGCCTTACCCCTCTGCAAAGAAGCAGTCGGGGTATTCTACAGCCCCAACCGACTGGGCCACTGGACACTCGTCGGGGGCGGGCTTACCTCTCTGCAGAGATGCAGTCAGTCTATTCTACAGTCCCAGCCGACTGTGCAATCGCGTTATCAGCAAAACTTATTCCCTTTCAGCTCTTTTTTTTCTTGAATGAAACGGTTGACGAGTTTTTTCTTTTCTTTAAAAGCTATCGAATGCCTGTGCGCACTTAGCATTTATCATTAACCCTTTCAATTGAGGTTTTTAACCTTATTTTCGTGGTCAAAAAAAGTCGTATTAGTATTTTAATCATAATGGTGTTATAAAAGAGGCATAGATAAAGAGACTAATAAATCGTAAGAATAGGTTTTAATACCAAACAAAAAGGTTTTTTTCAAGGTAAACAATCAATAAACCTTTATAAAAACCATTGGCCAAATGAGTAGAGCGTTCGCCAATGGTCCGGGAGACCGGGGTTCAATCCCAGGTCGAGTCATACCAAAGACTCAAAAAATGGTACTTAATGCCGCCGCGCTTAACACTCAGCATTATAAGGTACGGATCAAGGGTAAAGTGGGGCAATCCAACGAAAGGAGTTGCGTCCTTACCTACACCTCGGTGTAGTAGTTATTGAAAAAGGAGCCTTTGGGTTACCCTTAACTGCGGTCGCCATCTTTACTTTGTACTTATAAAAAACAATTTCATGGTAATTATAAGATTGATGAACGTACATTAAAAAAACTTATCTAAAAATGTTCTCCCAACTGATCCCACCAAAAAATAAGACTTATCATTTACTACAACAAATTAAAAACCTCCAACCTAATTATTTTGAATAAATCTTCCCTATCCCCTGAATTTCTTGATAGGTCAAACGTTGTATAAACGTTCAAATATCCCTTGAGATACTGTGTCTCCAAAGAAAATAATGCGTTTGTTGGTCTTACCATTACAACTCTTTCTAGACAATTTACAATGCACTTTATTGATTCTAGCTCTATATAACCTTACATCTTAAAATCCATTATATTCATAAATCCAACTTTCGAAAAATTCAAGTTGAAAATAGCACTATAATAGCACACGAAATTAATTAGCTACGACTACAAATACTAGAAGCCCTACACACACAAAAAAAGTCCAAAACAAAACGAAACAAAAAAAAAAAACAAAACAAAACAAAAAACAACCTAGAATCAATAGAATTAATTTTGAAAATAGCAACGATGTTTTGAAATGCCTTAATTTTTTTTTTTTTTCTTTTGGTGGGGTGGAGTTGTTGATTTTTGTAATATTCTATATTTCTTGATAATATTCTATTTCCGTTGATAGTGTTTTGTTTTTTAAATTCATCAGCATCACAGTTTTATCCAACTCTGCGTTTACGTAATTTTGTAAGGTTATAAAAAAAACCCCTAAAAAACTCTTTAAAAAAACTCTTGAAAAAACTCTTTATATATGCAAGCAACCCCTGATGAGGAATGGTTCGAAAGCGCTCAGGACAGTTTTGGTAAATTCATCCACCAATTCCAGCCTGAAACCAAGATATTTATCTGGAAACTTGAAAGGATCTTAATAAAATCATATAGACAAAATGTGTATTTATTATTTAATCAAACATACATATACATATACATATAAAGACACACACACACACACACACACACACACACATATATATATATATATATATATATATATATATATATATATATATATATCGAAAAAGATCTTTTAAAAGCGTGTACATGTTTAAAATGTATAAAATATTTTAAATCGGTTTAAAATATCTTTAAAAATTCTAAAATTCCGATTCTACACCTACCAGAAAACATTTATACATACATACATTCATACATACCTGCACATAATTCAATATATATATATATATATATATATAGTAATTTTCCAAACTTTTTGCTTAGATGTGGCACAAGGCCGAGTGAGACATCTCTCTCTCTCTCTCTCTCTATATATATATATATATATATATATGCCATAAAAGATAGCACAATTATTTGTTTTTTATCATGTTTGATCCTCCTTTAGGACCTGTGTTTGATTGATGCGAGTACATCTTGAAAAAAAAAAGAGGAAAATTGTAACTTACCAGTTAGAAGAAAAATCGGAAATTTCTAGAATCGACGAGACGTTTTTTTTTTTCAAGGAGAAAAACTTTTTGGAGACAGAATAAAGCTGGTCTTGGATATCCAAAATTTAGATATTCCGAAAAAGTCAGTAAATAAGATTATTTATTTTTTCATTTATTTATAATTGTTTTCTTTTTCTTTTTTCTTTTTTTTTTTCCTGACAGTTCAGTATTTAAGCTTGTAAAACGCTTTGAAAATTATTCAACGTATTTTTTCTTTCTAATTTACTCAGTTGTTGAAGTTTTGTTGTTGGGTTTGTTTTTTATCAGTTTGTCTTTTGTAGGCTTTTTTTTCCACGTGTGCAAAACGAGCAAGTTAGTAATTGTGAGTCACAAGGACGGTAACCCGGGAGCACACCGGTGCGACAGAAAAAGCGCCCGCCAGAACAGCAACAGTAATAGTGGGAAACCTTTATTTTCATCCACTCCTTCAAATGTATTAATCAATCATCTTACCAAATCCATCTCGCACTGCCCTACGTACACCGCTAATTGACCTTGCTTCATCATTTCCTATTTAGCGTTGACACCCAGCAAAGGACTGCCCAACCGACTCTCGTTTCTGCTTCTCTTCTACAACTTTTTTCGGCTCGGACCCAAAGTCATCACATTTTGACCTGTGAAGACAATTCTAGTACTCCGATAGCTCTAAGCACTCTCATACAAAAATACGATCCTTGTCTAACAATTATTTGCATAATAGAAATTATCAGGCTTTATTTTCTGAAATAAAGCCTGATAATTTCTATCACTTAAAATATTCAGACAATTGTCTTCATCTCTATTTTTATACTCACCACGTTTCGACCGATACGCCCTTTGGCCTTCTTCAGATGTATTATGTCGAACTCGGGAGCCTACACAGAACTTCGAAGTAAACCCTTTATTTCATCTACAGGGGTAGATTGTTTTATTTATGTTAACCATGACCTGGTACAAGTGTTAAACTATAGTAAGTATTATTTGTTATCTAATCTGTTGGTGAGATTGAACCTGGAACCTCCAGATGATTTCACTCGGGAGCATTTAATGGTGTAGTGGGTAAAGAGTTGATATGAAAATGCTTCTTAGTGAAATCGCCAGTTTATCGTTTGAAATATCCATACACTGTTTTTTTTTCTTCACATTTTTGTTTCCTAGTTTTTGTTGATTTTTTCTTTGTTCATCGATCTCCAATACTGTCACTGGCAGCTGTAATTAGTCTTTCTTTGCTTATTTTAATGTAGTCCTTGAATTGATGCATCTACGTTGGAGAGTCCTCTTCCCGCTTCTTTTCTCTACACAAACAGCGGAGTTTGAGAGTGTTATTCTCCTGGACTGATGTTGGGTTGTGCATAAGCCCTTTGTTCGTGTGTTCAAATTTCAATTTCTTGCACAATTCCCAGTGGATCACCTTGCCCACCCAGTTGTTTCTAGTCTTATGCTCTTTCTGTGCTAATTTGCTGCACTCATTTATAATGTGAGTGATGATTTCGTTTCTATTATTATTAATATTATCATTTATTATTTTTCACTCATTGCGTGTTTCTCACACGAGCGTTAGCTGGACGTCTTTCACTGGAGTTCGAGTGACAACACTATTTTGAGTATTCTAACCGCTCAAAGGTAAGCTGTGGTTTGGATGGACTCGATTCTTCCTCTGATTTCCAGTTCCACCAGTCCTTTCTCCAAGCTATTGAGGACCGTCCAAACACACCAGCTACACGGCTTTTTTTTTAGCTCTCTAGCAAGGTCTAAGTGCAGGGGTTGGACAAAATAATGGAAATCCCTGGATATTTCAAACAAATTTATGTTATTATGCCTTTCTGCTGCTCCCTTCAAACAGTTTTTGAGGAAACTGTCCATTAAGCTCTGCTGTAATTTTCGGAGCTGTATTCTTGTGATCCTTCCTAACAATCAGTACAAGAGTCCAACGGTCCCTATCAAACTGCTTTCGCTTTCTTCCAGAGTTGTCCTTCAGTGAGAAGGTTTTTCCTTCTTTCTCAAATGCTGTCATTACTTTCGAGACTGTACTCCTTGCTACACCAAATAATTCATCGGTTTTTGTTACACTAGCGCCTGTTATACGAGCACTAACAATTTGACCTCTTTTAAAGTTTGATAGATCTGCCATTTTTAAAAATTTTGATTAATTTCTTTTGGTGATATCTGAAAAAAACAATTTTAGTGAAATAAGACAAGAAAAATTAATAATAAATCAAATTTGTTTAGCACTCAACACTATAAGGTAAGTATCAAGGGTAAGGTGAAGCAATCCAGGGAATGTAGTAGCTACTTTAGGAGAGTTTCCAAGCAGATTCTTAAAATGTTCATTCAAAATTTGTATTCGTTATTATTGGCTGGCAACTTTTAGTTTTGTTTCTAAGGGGCTCTTCCTTTTGTTTACTTTATTTACAGTCTGCTATGCTATTCATAATTGTTTATCTTCTGAGTTTCTTATCAAATTGATCTGACCGCGAATGTATTCTTTTTGAAATGTGTTTGTTCTATAAGTGCCTTTTTAAGTTTCTGAGGGTTGGCAATTGTTAGGTTTCTTTTATCAAGTAAGGATACTATTTCCATGTTATCTGTTTTTTTTAAGTACTAGAGACTCCCATGGAACTCTACATTTGGCTTTTGGTTTGGTTTGCATGCATTCAGCTGTTGCTTCTCAAAATCCCAGAGAAGTTTGTGTCTTATTCCCCAGGACGGATTTTGTTTTGCGTATATACCATCTGGCAGTAGGGTCAAATTTCAATTTCTTGCCCAATTCCTTGTGGATCACCTTTCTTACCCAGTCATGTCTAGTCTTGAACTCTTCTTGTACTAGTTTGCTACATTTGCTTATTATGTGATTAATGGTTTTGACTCATCATATAATCAACACTTGCTATTCTGTTGCGTCTTATCTATTGTCACTTTAACATAGTTGGTCTCTACGGCGTTGTTTTGTTCTGTTATAGAAAAGATTCAGTTTCTCTCTTAAAGTTTCCTTTTCGTAGCCATGTCCAAGTCTTTTCGTGTAAGATTTCGCTTGAAATAGCCACACAGTTGTTATTCTTCCCATTTCTATTTTTTCGTTGTTGTTCTGTTAATTGATGCATTGACGCTATCTTCAATTCTTTTGAATCCTTTTTCTCCTTTTTTTCTTGGCACATAGAGTCTGTCTATGTTATCTGCGGGATGTAAGGTCTTATGCATGGTCATTAGTTTTTATGGAGGTGCCCGTGGTGTAATGGTTATCGTCGTAGGAAATGGACACGGCAACACGAGTTCAAATCCTGGTCGAGACTGATTGCATTTCACATAGCACTAATACCCCTGGGAAAAGTATGAATCCAATTATTCTCCCTCCAGCTATGGGTAAATAGAAGGACAGACTGGGTGAGGCAACTAGTCTAGGAGAATGAAAACTCTGAATTCAAACCTGTTAAACTCCGCTTAAAAATTGACCTTGTGTCATATCCTGCCCGAGCGGAGGGGTTGGTAAATATGATTAGTTTTCTTGTTCTCTGGTCCATTTGTCTGGGTCCTATCTATGGATCAAATAGAGCTAAAATGTGTACTTATGCTTAGCTGAATTATTTGAAATAGAACTGCTTTTATCATTTAAACTGCACGCTTATGCTAAACTGAATTGTTTAGAATAGAACTGCTTTGGCATCTAACTGTGTGTAACAAAAACTGCACTTATGCTATACAGGATTCTTTGAAATAGAAGTTTATGTTTATATGTGCCATAAAACCAAACCAAACCAGGAACTTGATCTATAGAAAGATACTATATTAACAGTGTATATTTAATATATGCAAAGATCCTCTCTTTTAAAGGTTGACATGAAGATAGTAAAAAGAGGAAATTACCATTTTTGTATCATAAAAAGAGAAATAATTATCAATTAATCAAAATAAAGTAAAAGTAAAGTTGGCGACCATAGTCGAGGGTGACCAGAAGGCTCCCTTTTCGATAGCTTACTACACCAATGTGTAGGGGAGGGCGCTACTCCTTTCCCTGGATTGCTCCACTTTACCCTTGATCCGTACCTTTTAATGCTGAGTGTTAAGCAAGGAGGCATTAAGTACCATTTTTTTGAGTCTTTGGTATGACTCGACCTGGGAACGAACCCAGGTCTCCCGGGCTATTGGCGAACACTCTAACTGCTAGGCCAATCTCCGGTTAAAATTAATCAAAATAATCACCCCAAAAGAAAAGAAAGAAACAACAAATACTTGAATTTTTAAAAAATACTTTTATTTCTTCATTCAATGCTCTTTTTTTGCCTTGTGACAAAGAAAACATCTCATAAATCTGTGAAGTATATAAAATAAATGAAAAAAAAAACAAAACATTTTTTTTTGTTTTTTAGAATCATTTCAAATAAAAACAACATTTTACATGTGTGGGTTTTGAACAATGTTCATATAAAATAAAGAAAGTTCTTTTTTTTTTTTTTTTTTCTTTTTTTCTTTTTTTTTTTTTAGTAAGAACAAAGCCGTTCGAAAATGAACGGTCTCTAATAAACTTTGTAAACCTAAATAGAATATTTTTTTACTAATCAAAATAGCAATTTCAGAATTTTTTTTTTACTTGTGTGTGAGGAGGGGGACTGGAAACTCGGGATTCAGAATTGGATTCTGGTAAAGTAAAATCATACACAGGATGCGGAAGCAAAATTAGGAATATTCTAGTATAATAATAAATGACTGTTATGAAACTAGATTATTTTTAATTTAAAAAAATACCCAACAAAATAAGGTGATAGACACAAAACAGTACATTTACTCAATATGGCCGTCATTTTTTTTTTCTTTTTTCAATTATAGTATCAACACGCCTTCGAAACTGTTCACATACCTTGAAAATAAATTCTAGAGACATTTTATTTCTCCTCAATAGCAGTCTTAAGCCAACCAATATTTGGATGGGAAGTTGCATTTGTTATGCTTTTTAAAACGGCCCATATAGCGTAATCAAGGGGTTAAGGTCTGAGCTTGATGGAGGCCATAAAGAAACTCCAATTTTTCGGAAATGTTTTTTTGCTTTGGTTTTTATTATCATATATATTTTGTGGTTTCTTTACTTGCTCACTCATATTGGACCGAATTTTAATGAAAAAGTGCTTGAATAATTGAGCTAATCAAGAAAATTTAGATTTATCGCGTTTTTTTTTTTTAATCAGACTAAAAAATATTCTAGAGATTATTCCATGTTTTGTTTCCGGACCCTGTAAGAATGAAATCCTTATATTCATCATCCAGATAAGAGTGTGTTTCGAAATTTCGATTTAAATTTGGAGTGTGTAATCTTTTATGAACAAAATGAAGCTAATCACTAAAAGATATGTTTATCTGATTGGTGAACGTAATTATTACATTCTTTATTTATTGATTTTTTTTTAGGAGAGGTCGTTCGTTTTCGGTTGCTAACTGCTTCAGTTTTTTTTTATTTTTGATTTTTTTACCGATTTAAAAAATTGAAATAACAACGGTATCTTGACTTTATCTTTTGCTCGTTTTGTCAAGACATTATTTTGTATGTTTTATATCGTGTTATCTAACTTATTATCCCTTTGAACTAAAAAACTGGAAGGAGTTAAACTCGAACTCTCGGAGTTTCGGCTTTGAATTCCCCATATCAAATAATTGCTTCTATCTATGAAGCTAGAGGAAAACACAGCAATGATACGTTATTATGGGAACAACATTTTTTTAAGAGTTAACATTTTGAAATAAAAAAAAAATGAGCCAACTGTGGTATAAATTTATAGAATAGCATATACGTTTCTCTTGGTTGGGTAGAGAACTTTTCATCATCTCTCTTAAAAATACGAATTGAAGTTTTGAACCCGGCCGGCCGGGGTTCCCACTTCTACATCGCTGTTGTCTATAAAATGTCGACATTCAATATTTTATACGTAATTCTATTATTTCTTTATACATTTTAAATTGTCTAAATGTTGTAACCTGTTATTTAACAGCCTGTAAAATGGTTACGTAACAGATTACTACATTTTACATTTGCAGTCATTTTATATTTTCCAATATTTTTTGAGCTTGGAGCTTCGGTTGAGAAACCTTTTCTCTGTGAGAGGCTCAGGCTTTAGAGGGTTCAGTTTCAAACTAATGTAGCAAAATAACTATTAGGAACGACTGAAATAGAGTTAATAAGGTATACCAAACTTAGTACTTTATATCTCTCTTCAACTCTTGCTATTGTTTTTATAGATGATTACATAAATTGTTTATTGGATTATTTATATTTGTTTAAATCATAGAACTGTCAAACTTATTTTTAAAATTCCCCCCAACACAGCTAAACAATGGATGTAAGGCATCATAAAGGTTCACTAATAGGACTAAATTTTATATTCTCAGCCATTTTTCAAGCCAGGAGTTTAATGGGGAAGAAGCGAGTGCTACAGTTGTGGGAAGCTCAGGGTTAAGTTTCTGTAATTTATTCATTTATTATGATTTCTGCTTTTAGAAATTATTTGATTATAAATGGCTTGCGAATTTTTAAAAATCTATTTTGAGGGCACCTCACGTAGTATTAGGGTGAACAAATTAAACTTGCAAATTAAACGACTTCGAGTCTCACTGGTTGTCCTACACATCTACCCCTGTGCAGTAAGAAAGTTTTGAAAATTACTTTAGACGCCTCACGTGATGTAGACTAGCAAACAACTACGAGCGAATTCGAGTCTCACTGTTATATAAGATATTGCTAAAATCTATTATTAACGTGTAGTGTAGCATCCAAATTAAGTCTTGAGCCATTAAATGAGTGAAAAAAAAAAAAAATACAGCGTGTCAATAAGTATGATTGACAACAGTTGAATTCGTGGTCAATCTGAGACCATGTGTCATATAAGATAGTTTCAATCAGTTGGCCCAACTCGTTTAATCGGAGATGTGATGAAATTTTGGTTGAATTGTCATTCCTCAATCCAGCAGATAAGAATTTAAAACAACGGGAGAAGGATACGGAAGACAATGAACAAGAATAAAGATGATAACACTAGACGACTAAAGATCGAAGTGACGAGGTGGGAGCTGCCCGATCATAGAGCCAGGGATATATAACATAACGCATATGTAACAATTGGATGCCCCATACATTGTGCAACAACTAAGTAGACATTAGTTAATAATTATTTCGACGAGCGTTCAGCACGATTCAATGACTAAGGTACCCCTGTTTATGAAGCGAAAGGGAGATAACTCTAATTTGCAAAATAGAATTTGGCAGGTGAGCTCAACAGAATACTTTGCCTTACGATACCTTCTATCCCCCATCTAGTTCATAAATACTTAACAGAATTGAGATTATTTAAAATATCAAAGTGCAATTATACGTTATTGCTTGAGAAATATCTTGAACGAATTAAAAAAAAAATCTATGTAGACTTCTAAAAATATGTTGAACAATGTGTTGTTTATCAGTACACTCTCATATGATATTAATGTGTTTGTTGTTGGTTAAAGGAATTTATATATATATATATATATATATATATATATATATATATATCGTCGGATTTCGTTTCAAACCTTACTCATATATGTCACGGATCTCTTTTGGATGCAAATAAACTGACCGCAATGGGATGGGGTGTGGAGATTTGCCTCAAATCAAAATCTATCAGTAATATCTATACCAAGAAAACAGAAGAATCCTTTCATATCTATGATATAAGTAAATATTCTGTTTCTCAGTACACATAAAGAGAACGCAAACTTAATGTTTATTCATATATTTCTACACACATGCACACACATACACAGATACATATACACACACATACATATATATACACACATACATATATATGCGCACACACATACATAGATATACGCACACACTCATACATACATATATATATATATATACACCCACACATACATATATATACGCACACATACATATATATACGCACGCACACACATATAAACGCATGCATACTCCCACATACATATATATAAGCGTGTGTACACACACACACACACACACACACACACATATATATTTTCAAGCAAGTTTTGTTAAAGACGATGGAACACCATTTGTTTATCATTTTTATTTTTATTCTTTCAAGACTTCTTGTTATTTTTCTAGGGTCGGGATTTAGATGGTAAAGGAATTGTCCTATATCTTCTGCCCAAGCGCTTTCGTCCATACTTTTAGTCGTCATCAGGAGTACTGTAGTTTTGTATTGACTGTTCAACTTTTATTGTTTTAATAATCTGTAACATTTTGTTTTGAGTCGTCGGTCGGAACGTTTTCAGCATTTTATTTTAAACCAAACCAACGTAGTTTATAAATCTATATGTCCATTTCGAGTTTGAAAAAACAAAAAATAATTCTTACATTGGCTATATAACCATAACGTTATCTCGTCGTTTTACTTTTCACCTTTCTGAAAATAGCGCCATGAAACAACATTTAATTTTAAAACACAGCAATACCACTAACCAACTTACATCTTTCGATGTAAGGAAGATTCTCACAGATAATACAATAATTATATATAAAAACAATAATAAAAAACGATTACAAATCCTAGAAGCAATATGCATAAAATAAAAACAAACTAATTAAATAGCATTTAACACAGGAACGAACATATTAAATATTTTTAATATATAAAAATCATTAACTATATTAGTAACACTTTTTCCAACGCTGAAAACTTTCCTGTCGACAACTTCAAAACAAAACGCTACAAATAATTAAAACAGTAAAAACTCGACAGTCAACACAAAACTACACAACCCCTGATGACGACCAAAAGTATGGTTAAAGGCCCTGAGCAGAAGATATAGAACAATTCCTTTACCATCAAGATCCTGACATTGGAAAATTAACAAGGAATCTTGAAAAAATAAAATAAAAGATCATAAAGAAACAGAGTTCCACCATCTTTAACAAAACTTAGTTGAATAATAACTTGCTGCCTAAATATATACTTTTCTACACACACATTATATAATATCAGTAATACAGTTTGATATATTTCTAGACAGAGAGCTCAGTATCGTTGATAAAATGTATTTATATATATATATTAATACACATTTACCCTCTGCATATATAAACATGTGAAAGCATATAATTCCTTTTTATTTACCTAATTCCAAACAAAACACACACACACACACATACATATATATTTATATATATATATATGTGTGTGTGTGCGTATATATATATATATATATATACGCACGCATACACATACACACAAACACTGTATATATAAATAATGTGGAATTATGCATTTTATATATGTAGATCATTCTATATATAAACCGGTTCCTTTTCTCTGTTCCTCTTTCACTCTCTATCTGACACGCAAATGCACATACATATGTGTAGAAACTTGCACCCAATATTGTAGGCGCATATGTGTTTTTAAATATATACAGCTGATGCAATAATAAGAAATATGATAATAAATAATAATAAAAATAATGAAAATAAGAAGAATAAAAATAATAATAGTAATAATAATAATAATAATAATAATAATAATAATAATAATAACGTCACCGTCAATGGGACTCTTACGCTGTGTCTCTTTGGTGCTCAAAGTGGCTCTCAGAAATCACGTGACCAATTGTTGAACGGAATCAACACATTGCCAACAGCAATATCACAGACATTTTTGTACATTTATTCCGAAAAAAAAAAAAAAAAAAAAAAATCAAGAACCCGTGTCCAAAATCCCATAAAGAATTATCCTTTTCTTTTTTTTTTAATTAATAGACACTGACAGATTGAGGTAGCTATTTAGATAACTAGATAGACTGGAAGATATTGAAAGATAAAGGAGATTTCGTGGAAATAAACTCCAGATTAGACTCTATATCCCAACCCACCCAAAAATAAAATCATGGAAGGGGATTTTTCACTGAACTATGACAACAAATGCACATTGGTCTTTTCCATATGCTAGTATTCCAAATCTGAGTCATGTTATATTAACTAAAAGTCTGCGAATATACCAGTGCTTCATATTGCTATCAAAGGAGGCCTGAGCAGTGTGACAATTAGGTCGTGGGACAATTAAGCCTAAATTACCAAGAAGCCTAAGTAAAAAATGTTTCATTTTTTGAGTGGCCTCACTTGGAATTCCGACTATTCTTTAGATTCAGCTTATTCGATAAATTCCTAACTGTACTCTGTATAACAATCCCCCCACCAAAAAAAAAAAAAAACAAAAAAACAAAAACAAAAAAAAAAACAATAAAATTCTTTATATTTATTGGAGATACAGTGCTCCGAAAAATTGTACCTACTGTATATTCCCGAATAAAGAATAACTCCTAATTTTTAGCCACAAAAAGGAATTTTTACCATAAATTTTATGTAATGAACGAATCCAAACTTTTGGCTATGCTAACCTACAAAAATGCGTCTTCAACAACCAACAACATAAAGAAAAATCATTCAAGCATATATTTACTCTTACAAAACTAATACAATCTAAATCAATACAATGGCGTAAACATCACTATTCTAGATTTTGACGTAGCTTATATTTACTTGGAAATTCCAAACGTAGGGAAATCCCAATGCTAATTCGCAATAGCTTTGATAATAAAATTATGCTGAAATATAACATCTGTGCATATAGAATGATATAAACTAGTGTTTTCCAGCTTAGACTTATATTTTAGGAACATAAGTAAGTAAAGTTGGTGACTTTAAGTGAGGGTGACCCAAAGGCTCCCTTTTCAATAGCTACGACACCGCGGTATAAGGGAGGGCGCTACTCCATTCCCTGGATTGATCCACACTACCTTTGATCCTCACCTTAAAGAGCTGAGTGCTTAGCAAGGTGGCATCAAGTACCATTTTTGAGTCTTAGGTATGACTCGATCTGGGATTGAATCCCGGTCTCCCGGACCATTGGTATCAACTAGAATTCCTATATACGAGATGTCTACACTACACATTGAAACAAATACAAGTATAATCAGTCTTCATCAGATAATAACTCTCGGCTCAGGTATGATTTCGTGGGGTCGAAACATCATTATCACTGAACCAGAGCGGCCGAGTAGAATCTCAACATACCACAAGACTGTAGGCTTTTTTTTGTTGGGTCGGTTTTTTATTTTTTTATTTTTTTTGTTTTGTTTTTTCGTTTTTTGCTTTTTTTTGTTTTTTTTTCCTGTTATGTCACATGAAAATCCAGCATTGTGACGTGATCCTTCTTTAATAAAAGTTATATTTAAGTTCAAATATAGTAACCGTATCCCCTTTACCAAAAAGAGACCTGGCTACTCACAGATCAGTGTCACAAGACTTAAACTCATCCTTTTTCTTTTCTTTTTTTTTTCTTTTTCTTTTATCTCACTTCTTTTTTCCTTTTTCTTTTTTTCTTCTGTTTTTTTTTTCCTTTTTGATCACCTTCTGCCCAAAGATAAAAAGTGAGGAAGATGAATCTATACCACTCTTTAATCACAGTCCGAAGGTCTAGAAGAGTCGTCGTTATCGAAGCTTAGCTTTAATTTGACCAGTGAGAATCGAATTAACAAGCTGAGATCGATAACCATTACTCTGAACCCAAGAAGAAAGTGAGATGTTGATATTTCGATGTCTGTTGGTATCAAAATCGTTGGTATCAAAATATCAACAAAATCTCATAAAATCTTAAATTTTCTCTCAGAAGCAGCATCCAATGAATTATTAGTTTAACTTGGTATCCCATTGTATCCATGTATGGCCACGGCCCAAAAATATTCGTGTTACGAAGACTTTTTTTCGTTGTATTTTTTTTCGTTTTGTTTAGTTAGTTTTTGTTGTTTTTATTTTTGCTTGGTTTTTGTTTTTGTCTTTTTGTTTTGTTTTGTTTTACTTTGTTTTGTTTTTGTCATGTTCTGCCCAAAGACGAAAACACGTTTAAGAGAGATGAACTTGTTCTCCACTTTAATCTCAGTCCGAAGGCCTGGGAAGGTAGTCATTATCTCAGCTTAGCTTAATTTGACCTGTGAGAATCAAACTCAACATCCCATAAAATCTTAAATTGTCTCTCAGATGCAGCATCCAATAAATTATTAGTTTAACTTGGTATCCCATTGTATCCATAAGTAAGCAAGGCCAAAAATAAGGATTTTTTAAATAGATACCATAGTGCAAATGTGTGAAAAGTGGGTTGTCTATATTTCGATGTATATGATCATCATCTCCAATATAAAAATAAAAATACATTGAAAAAAATATGAAAATCATGCAATACCTTTGTTAATCCCAACCATTGTCATGCTGGTGTCGGGCTACAATCTTCCCTTTGATTTTATTAGGGAGGTTGTGATGATGGAATCGAATGCCCAGAACCAAGCTCTCTTCATTTTTAAAGGTCAAAAAGAAAAAAAAATTATCATTTTTTTTTCACATTCTGCTTTCTTTCAATCTTTGATTCGCATCTTTATCGTTCATTCGCTTCTTCATTCTTCATTCACTTCTTCATTCATTAATTCAAGTCCATGTTCTCTTTCTGGTTTTCTTCTTTCCGTATACTTCCTTCATTTTTTATCTCTCAATAACTCAATTATTTTCCTAAGAGAGAGAAATAGATACCACGGTGTAATTTATCTTAAATTCAACATGAACAACTGCACTCCGCCATAATTGGGTAAGAGGCATCTATCCACTGACACAGGGGCTGATTCGGTGCACAATAGTAACGCAAAAGCCCAATGTCTCGGGATTTGCTCGGTTTGCAGTGCATTCCAGGGGGGAACGAACAAGAACGTTCTTCTTGATGACAGGTCCCCTCACGAATCCACTGTGGCCAGAATCGAACTCCCAGATCCTTCCATTTATAAATAACAGGGCAATTCGTATAATTCCAAAGGAACTTTATAATCTTCCTCTTCTGCCCGCTTTTTAATTTCAAATCCAAGTTCTGGACGCGTTCTCCTTTAGCATCTTTAACGTTCAACTCACCAAAATTATCAAGGAAATAGGGACGTGTGCCCGCTGGGCGACCCCGATGCAATTCAAACGAAAGAATACCATTTCGGTTCTCCTCAGTGTCCGACGGTTTTGTTATGGACTGAAACATTGGATCATATCCTTTTGGCAACAGCTTCGTCAATAAATCTTCATCCAAATCGGCTTCAGTGGGATCGAGGGATTTGTCTTTGTCTTCCACCAGATTTACGGGTAACTCCGCGGAGGATCTTAGTGGAAATTTCCCCCTGGTCTTGAGGTTTCTCTTGGCATCCTCTATTATCTTCAAGATACTCTCATTAAACTGAGCTGGATTAACACGCACTTCACACTGAATGAAACATATCATGTTTACAGTGTAGAGGCCCAGACCAAAAGCAATTAACTTCCACATGACCATTCCAGAGAGAAATCTGAAAATATATTTAAAAAAAAAAAAGTAGAGAAAAATCAAAATTGAAATATGGGGATTAGAAAGAGAGTTTCTAGTTATATTACACTGGAAAGAAAGAAAGAAACAAATAAACAAACTGTAAAAGAAGAAAAAAGTGTCTTAATCGTGTTAATAGAGTAAAAGTAAAGTGGGCGAACTTAGTCGAGGGTGACCCCGAAGGCTCCCTTTTCAATAGCTACTACACCCTGGTGTAGGGAAGAGCGCTACGCCATTCCCTGAATTGCTCCATTTTAGCCTTGATGCGTAAGTTATCATGCTGAGTGTTAAGCAAGACGGTATCAAGTACCATTTATTGAGTCTTTGGTATGACTCGACCCGGAATTGAGCCCCGGTTTCCCGGACTATTGACGAACACTCTACTCAATAGGTCAAAAACCCCTAAATTTAACAGATTTTTAGTTTTTCACCACTGAAATAGACGCCTTCAGCCTTGGACTAAAATTTGCTACGGGTATACACCAATATATCACTACAAATACCACACTAAGCAACTTAAGGAACTGCAAATAAATATATATAAATATTTATGTAAATAAATATATAAATAAAATATAATAATAAATAAGTCAATAAATAAATAAAAACATATATAACATGTAAATAAATAAATATAAATATTCAAATGGATATATATATATAAAGACCAATATATATATATATATATATATATATATATATATATATATATATAAATTACTACAGATACCACACTTAAGAAACTGTGACATTGAGATATATATATATATATATATATATATATATATATATATATATAAAATAAAGTTTGTGACCGTAGTCGAGAGTGACCTGAAGGTTCCGTTTTCAATAGCTACTACACCGAGGTTTTGGATGGATGTTCTCACCCCCTGGATACTACAACTATGGCCTCGGGAATGGCATATATTGTGTTATTTTATGCGGGTGTATAAGGTATAAAAATGTACTTTTACAATCATTTTAAACAAGTACATACTTCATTATCCTTAACACAACTCTTTGAGCCAGAGACGAGACTATCACAGGCACTACTACTCGGGGTTAAAGTCGACCCGGAAGTAATTGTAACGAAAGTTTAACTCCACATTCATAAAGCTTCAGAACTGGAGCCTCACCACAGGATACTGCTGGGTGCCATTCAAGAGAATTAAGTGTCACTCAAGACAGTAGCGTTTTATTTATCTTATTTCTGTAAATAAACGATCTGACTTCTACGATATTCATATCTAATTTTAAAAAATTCCCGGCAGTTTTCTTAAACAGGTTACTAAAATTTTAACTTTTAGAACTTTGAGCTGCACCCCAGCTTCTACTCCAGGGATCCTTATTGAAAAATAGTAAATTACTAATCAGAGTTAAGTTGTGTCACAAGGCTAGAAGTATAGGACACTAAGTGAGACTCAAACTCACTAACAATGGTAAGCTAAATTAGCTTGTTTATCATTACACCATATGAAAAAGGAAATGAAAAAAAAAAGGAGTGTCTGATAAGCTCTCATCAAGATCATGAGCGTGAAACTCAAAGACGTGGGTGATCTTAATTTACTAAGGTCATTTTATTAAAGGGAGCGACATTCAAATCGAAATTCATGCATGGCAGTCGAAAAAATGCTTATCTTCGATAGTATTTTCCTTCAGAAGCGCCTCAGGCGCCGAGCCATTAACTCAGCCTTCGCCTATTTTAGACTAGGGGTGGGTGCTGCCAGTGAGTAAGCCCCCCCAACCCCAGGAACCAAGTGAACGTCTGAAGAGGTGTACAAAACAAAGTATAGCTTAGATTCGCCACAAAACTACAAGAAGTAATTTACTAAGCTTTTGGCTTAGATATGGCACAAGGCCATATGAATGGGGCACCTAATGAGACTTAAACTCGCTCGTTTAGATTTGCTAGTCTAGCTTGCTCACAATTACACTACCAGAAGCGCTACAAGTATGGACCATCAAATTCATTAGTCAGAAGTAATGGATCTACAAGACCAGCTTGTTAACCATTACACAATAATAGTTGACCTATCCAGTCAAAAAAATGGAGAAAATTAATAAAATGTTGTAACGGTTTGATTGGCTGTATTGTTGCTAGGCAATAGCGGTGTAGAAACAGTGGTTCTCCGACCAGAATTAAGGCCGCTTAGGTATTTGTATTTCTGGGTAATACCACAAATATCAATCACACAAGTTCTAAGAATTGAATTAAGAAAAAAAGAAATGGATGTTCCCCACCCCCTGCAAGAAACTCAGTGACATGAAGAAATTCACATCTCCAAATTTTTGTTAAACAGAAACGACATAGCAAATTTTAGTTCGTGTAAATGGCAATAATTGTTTTCTTTCTGGAATATATTCTGTGAAAACAAGCGAACTGATCAACCATTTTAACAACTAAATTAAATTCAGACATGTGGCACGATTAAAAAAAAAACTTCTTAGTGTAAACAAGAAAATAATAGTTTGAGGCATATAGAAGTATTAGAAAGAAAAAGTCTGAGGCACGAAGATTATTCTAGGGGCAGTTTACCTCGACTAAATTGAAGTTCTGTCATTTCCTAAGTACAAATTGTCTTGCGTGGCTATTCTGAACTAACACCAGAAATGTTTGCTTTGGTTTTATGGCATATCAACTATTATTAGTTATTCCATGCCAAATCCTGTTTTTACATATACTACAAATATATTTCTAAGAAAAAATCGGCTGACCATGTGCGGTGCTTGATTTGGCCGGAGTGGAAAAGGGAGAAGTCATCCCAGACAGTGTGGCACCAAAAAGTGACTACCTCCTTTTTGTCAAACTACCTTTTGACTATCAGTACTAATTCAGGGACACGCTCTTTTTAGTGGTGGTGCATTGAGTCCAGTTGGTGGGGCGCTCTCGACCGGCTGTGGTTGCGTGCTGCATGGTTCGTTCGGGTTTGTTCCCCCACTGGATACATTCCTCTGGCCTCAGAAGGCTGTCCCCCAAGGCTTTAACCCTCTTCGGAGGGGTTGGGTTTATCGCCCGGTGCCTGAGGCGCCCCGAAAAGGGGAATGCTGATGGGGCCCGAGGCATTTTTGGAACTGCCTGTCGTGTTGGGACCCACCCTAAAAATGACCGGACCCACCCTAAAAATGGCCTTGTGCCAAATTCTTACGCTAGTGGGGCGTAGGATAAATACAGTACTAATTCGGGGACCGAACTGTCAAGGCAGGAAAAATTAGCCAGCAGATTGGTTTCGTTACTCGCTTCTTGAATGATGAATGATGAATAAAAATTAATGAAAGTCGACTACTGAAAATCTACCACGAAAATTCAACTGAAAGAAAATTCAACCGAGAATTTTGCGGAAAAGAACCTTAAAGAAAACTCGAAATTTAATGAACTTTGAAATTTTTCGATAAAACAAAACAAAAAAAAAAAAAAAAAAAGAAAAGAAAAAGACTCAAATTCAAAGAACTTTGTTTCCCGGACACTCTCTCAGATAAGTTTCCCGCAAATTGCACTGAAAATTTGCAACACTTTATCTTTTCTATCCCTTTCTTTCTAATTTCTTTTGTATAAAATTCCCTTTAAAAAATTTACTGTCTGTATTATCTTTTCGAAACAATGTCCGAACTCGAAAGCTGCAGTACTTATTATTTAAATTCACTGTTTGAATTACCGATAATGGCACACTAAAGTCCCCTATAAATATTACCCAGTTAAATTCTAAACTTGGCTTTTGTGTTACTTACATTCCAACAAATTTATCCCCCACATCTTTTTAATTTTGTAGATACACACAGTTAAATAATCAAACAGTTTTATGTTTAACAATTCAATTTAGCATAAGTCAACAACGTTAAAAGGTTACAAATATTGGTTTGTATCACTTACAATTTAATTAAACATCAGTCATTTGTTTACACACAGTTAAACAATCAAACAGTTTTATGTCTAACAATTCAATTTTAGTCAATAACGTTAAATGGTTCCAAATATTGTTTTGTATCACTTACAATTCAATTAAACATCTGTCATTTGTTTACACACAGTTAAATAATCAAACAGTTATATTTCTAACAATTCAATTTAACATAAATCATTTGTTCGCACTCATTAAATTTCAAACAGTTCTAATTAACCCATACATAGGACCCTGTAGAGGTGCTACCACACCAGGCCAGAGTGGACCTGGGAACGATGGCAATGAAGAGATACTCTGTATTCCCCAAAGCTCCAGTATCACTAAAGCTTCACCATCAGATTGTTTAATGCCATATCCAGGACACACGTTGGGGAGGGTCTTGCCCCTCTGCAGAGATGCAGTCGGTGTATTCTACAGCCCCAGCCGACTGGGCAAGTGTGTATGTGTGTGTGTATTTGTTGGTATTTGTGTGTGTGTGTGTGTGTGTGTGTGGCCGTAATCAATCGCGTATAGGCAAATCCAGCCGTGAAAAACTATTACTTAAATATGTTTAAAATAATCTTTTCGTGAAAACGATTCCATGAAAACATGTTTAGATTCAAATTCGTTCAGTTTAACAATATCAAGAGATTTAAAAAAGTTGTATTTGTATTTGAATTTTAATGGACACTGGACACACAAGCCACCACCAGTTTAGCCCAGTCGGTTGGGGCTGTAGAATATACTGACTGCATCTCTGCAGAGGCGTAAGACTTATCCAATGAGTGTCCTGAGTATGACAATAAATAAGCTGATAGTGAAGCTCCAATAGCGGTCGAGTCGATACTGTTATATGGATGCACTACATGGACGCTAAGTAAACGTATGGAGAAAAGGCTTGGCGGCAATTACACAAGAATGCTGTGAGCAATATTGAACAAATCCTGGAAGCAGCACCACACAAAGCAGCAGCAGTATAGCCACCTACCACCCATCACGAAAACTATCCAAGTTAGACGAACCAGACATGCGGGACACTGATAGAGAAGTGGGGACGAACTCATAAGCGAGGTATTCCTGTAGATCTCTTCACATGGACAAGCAAAGACAGGATGACCAGCTAGAACCTATATACAAGAGCTCTGTACTGATACATGATGTAGCCTTGAAGACCTGTCAGGTCGATAAGGACTGGTAGCGGGAGAGAGTCAGGGAGATTCGTGCTCGCGGCACGACATGATTATGAAGAAGCTCCTGTAGTGCAGGAACTTTGGGGAATGCGGAGTATCCCTTTATTGCCATTACTACCAGATCCACTCTGACCCGGAGTGGTAGCATCTGAGAGGGTCCTTTCTATGGGTTAAATAGAACTAAACAGTGTAATTATGCTTAACTGAATTTTTTGAAACCTTTATAAAAATGACTTTATTTGGCGTTAAATGACCCGAAAGGGTTGATACGCTGTAAAAAAACAAAAAAAAAAAAAAAAAAAAAAAAAAAAAAAAAAAACAAACAAACAAACAAACAAACAATCAACCACCAGTTGAATGAATTCAGTTCACTGATGAAGGCTGGTGTGTAAATGGCCGAAACGTTAAAATGAATGATGAAATAAAAACGTAGACAGTTTAAGTAGTACAATGAACAAAAATAAAATAAATAAATGAATAAATAAATTGATAGATAAATAAAAGCAATATTTGAATATCATAACAAACTAAAAAAATCTGACTTGAAATATCTTTGAAAAGTATTGAACCCCTTTGATGATAGCCTAGGGTCGAAACATCTACAGAAATAATGATAATTACTTAGACAAAATTTCTGCGGTAATTGTGTGTGTGTTTCTGTTTGTGTGTGTTTGTGTTTGTGTTTGCTTGTTTGTGTGTGTGTGTGTGTGTGCTTAATACTTACATTCACCATTTAGATAAGAGTAAGATTCAGTCAACATCTTCAGTTGTTTTTTTTATTTTTTGGCTGAATATATACATTTAAAAAATACGTCTTCAACTCGCTACAATTCACCCACCCACTATATTTCTTAAGTCTCTCCTTCCACCAATCACTAAGATGACAACTTACGGCTGATTGCCAATATGAACAGTTTGGGACTAAAATGTTACCGTCCCATAAAACACAGAAAGAAAGAAAAAAATAATGAAAGAAATCATTGAAACTTTCTCTTATTTGGATGGTGAATGTTATTGTACAATTGCATCGTATCGTTGATTAAAAATTAACACAAAGGGCCATATCACAATATTTTAAAGCATAAAATAGGATTTAAAACAGGATAAAAACGTTGTCGGCCCTAAGATGAGCTAATATTCGACACGAATATTTATATAACCGACCCATTGGCCTAGTGGGTAGAGTATTTGACAATGGCCTTGGAGACCTGAGTTCAATCCCAGATCAAATCATACCAAAGACTCAAAAATGTTACTTGATACGTCCTTGCTTAACAACCAGCATTATAAGGTACATATCAAATATTAAACTGTAGCAATCCATGGAAAGAAGTAGCGCCCTCTCTTACACCTCGGTGTAGTAGCTATTGAAAAAAGAGCCTTTGGGTCGTCCTAGAGTACGGTCGCCAATTTATATATATAGAAAAAAATATATATACGTAAATAATGGAAAGTAATCCGATAGTGTGGAGAAAAAAAATTGACAAATAGAGTTGTCCAAAAGTAATGAATTTATAAAGCAGGAAAGTCGACGCTATAATGTTTCGGTATTTGTATATCATCATCAGGGCTTTAAAGAGTGACATCAACTGCTGAAGGAATAACGATGGATGTTAAATAAAATGGAGGAAATATTTCCTGTACTTCTCCAGTATTTTATTAAACATCCATCGTTATTTCTTCAACACTTGACGTCACTTTTTATAGTCCTGATGATGGTATATTAATACCGAAACGTTATAGCGTAGACTTTCCTGCTTTATAAATTCATTACTTTTAGACTACTCTATTAGTCAAAGTAGGATTACTTTCCATAATTTACTTAAGAGAGAGAGAGAGAGAGAGAGAGAGAGAGAGAGAGAGAGAGAGAGAGAGGCACATAAGAATGGTTCTTTCTAATAATCTATATTATTCTTTTGGCTGTTCTCAGCTAATTTCGACCTAAAGTCATCGTCAGGTGAAAAACTTTTGTGAAGAAAAGTTTTTTGAAAAAAATGATATGCGAAAACTGAGGCGACGAAAAATGAATTGGTAATAAAGTATATCCATTCACTGAAAGAAACTCATTAACTACAGAAATATATATATTAGTGCAGAGAAATAAGTAAAAGAATGGAAGAATGTATCTACCCAAAGAGATAGCACGATTGTTTTGGTTTTTTGTGTGTTTTTTTCTACGAGCTAAGTGTTCACTACTTTTTGAGGACCTGTGCTTGACTGATGCGGGCAAAAAGAGATGAAATGAGACTTACTAGTTAAGAGAAATATCCGGGATTTCTCGAATCGATGAGAAGTTTTTTTTTCAAGCAGAAAGTCTTTTTTGGAACAGAATGAAGCTGATCTCGGATATCCGAAACTCAAACATTCTAAAAGAATTGGTTTATAATCAGCTCATTGAAAAAAAAATTGGTTGTTGTTTTGTTTGGTCTGTATTCAAGCTTGTAAAATCCTTTGAAAATTGTTCAAAGTTGTATGTATAAAAAATAAAGATGAGGTCAATAGTCAAAATATTCTTAGTAACAAATATTCAAAGTTGTTTTTGAATTAAAAAAAAAATAGTTCATTAATGGAGGGTTTTGTTATAGTTGTTGTTGTTTTGTTGACTTTTTAAAAAATATTTGGACATTTTTTCTTCTCCAGAATGTTTTGTTCAAAACTTTCTATTTTCTCTTTTCTTCTGGCTTTTGTAAGAGTTTGTAAATGTAGATCTACTGTATAGCTTCCAAAATCGACTGAGGTCGGCGCTTAGCAAGAAGTAACTTGAAAAAGTAACCAGGAACGATCAGACTGTTTGATGAAAGAAACACACGCATCTGAAAACGCCCGCATCTGAAAACGCACGCAGGTTAAAACCAGGCGCGAACCGACAACTCTTTCCATGTGCGAGACAGGCAAGCAACTGTTCGTAAAAACGACGGTGGCCCGGTGGCTAAACGGTAGGGTAGAAATAGCAACAGCAGCAGCAGCAGCAGTAGGAACAACAGTAGGAGTAGCAGCAGTAATGGTAGGAGGACTATATTATCCTTACCTTTATCCACTCCCTCCAATGTATCAATCTCTCGCTTGCCCCACCCTTCGGGTCCTTCCCTACCACAGAATTTAGCTAGGGACAGCCCAACCGACATGCACTGACTTTCCTTTTCGATTCTCATCCACACCTTTTTTTTTTGGTTCGGCCAGCGAGAAGTGACCGTTTCTTTTCTCAAAAGGTCATCACACTTCGACACATAATGACGTCAACGGGGCGTCTATAGTATGGAGGTTCCGAGAGACAGAAATCTAGCACCCCGATGACTTTAAATGTTTTCGAACAATATTACGCCCCATTTCTACATACGTACATACGTATACACATGTAAAAAGATGAAACAAGTTTTTTTTCTGACATTCATTTCATTTCCTTTTCTTTAAAAAAAAAAAAAAAAATCACTACACGTTTTATTATCTCTGCTCAGCACCTAATACTCTAACAAGTACCTTGGGTGTTAGGTCCTACTGAAAGAATTCTATATGGACATTTTGCTTCGATGTGGTATGAGACCGTATGAATGAGGCACCCAACGAAACATGAAATCACCTGTGAAAGTTTGCTGGTCTAGCTTGATGACCATTATACCATCCGGTACGGCCCATATATATCAATATCTATATATGTATATACACATACACCTCTCTTGGTCTGACCGACAATCTCCCCCATATATATATATATATATATATATATATATATATATATATATATATATATATGTACAGTTAGGATTAGTGGACCAAATGATTGCCTTGGAGTTATAGTACCTTTAAAGGTGATATTCATGAGTCAATTAAAAATTATTCGTATTCGATAGGAGTATGTGTAATGTACAATGAACACGATTCCCTAACCTCTGGGCAGAAAAAAACCCTAGGTGAGTTGATAGGCTGTTAAAATAAATCAATCTACCAAATCATTACACACACACACACACACACACACACACACACACACACACACACACACACACACACACACATATATATAGTAGCTGTTGAAAAAGAAGCCTTTGGGTCGCCCTCGACTACGGTCGGCCAACTCATATATAAAATCTTAACATAATTATGAAAGTAAAATACTAAATTTAAATGCTGTTGTCAACTTTGATATCATTTTTTCAGGAAGATGTGACAAGTTATTTTTTCCGTTTTGTATTCCCCTAACTTAAAAAAAGGCACCACATCACTTCTCATTTAAACAAGGTTTTTATGGCATATCAACCTTTGTAGGTTATTTAACGCCAAATCCATTTTTATGTAAATAATCTGTTCTATTTGAAACAATTCAGTTTAGCATGAGTACACAGTTTAATTGTCAAAAACATTTCTATTTCTAACTATTCAAGCTGTTATATGTATCAATTCAGTTAAGTGTAAATACAGTTTTAATGTCGAAAAACAGTTCTATTTCGAATAATTCAGTTAAGCATAAGCACGCAGTTTAAATGTAAGTACAGTTTAATTGTCAAAAACATTTCTATTTCAAGCTATTCAGGTTACTCAAACAATTCATTTTAGCATAAGTATGCTGTTAGTTCTATTTAACCCATAGATAGGGCCCTACCAGGGGCTACCAGTCCGGGTCAGAGTGGACCTGGAAGCGATGGCAATAAAGGGGTATTCCGCATTCCCCAACGCTCCAGCTTTGCTGGAACCTCACCATCAGATTGTTTAGTGTCATATCTAGGACACTTGTTGGGGGCGGGGTCTTACCCCTCTGCAGAGAAGCAGCCGGTGTATTCTACAGCCCCAGCTGACTGGGCAATCATTCAAACAAGTAACAACAGCGTGCAAAAAAATATGAAAAAAAAAAAAAAAAAGAAAAAAAAAGCGCACTCTTAAAAAACTGCTTCACAAAAAAATGTAAATATAAATGTTTAATGGTCTCAATTCCTTAACCACTTGGCATAAAATAATGCAAGACGTGTTGACATGTTTTTAAAATAAATCAATTTAAACAATCAATTTTTCGTAAATGAACTGAGTAAAAAAAAAAAGTTGGTGACCCAATGACTCCTTTTTCACTAGCTACTACACAGCGGTGTAGGGGAGGGTGCTACTTCTTCCCCTGGATTGTTCCACTTAACTCTTGATAGGTACCTTATAATGTTGAGTGTTAAGCAAGGAGGCATCAAGTAACAATTTTTTGAGTCTTTAGTGTATCTCGACCTGGGATTCAACTCGGGTCTCCCAGGCCATTGGCGAACACGTTATGAACTAATTGAATGAACAAATGCATCCAATTTTTGTAAAAAATTGAAAATATCTATCAATTAAATTAAAAAAGCAAAAATATCTATCAATCAAATTTTTGAAAAATTCAGAAATAATAAAAAATCAAAATATCAAGCAATATAGGAGTAGTTATTCAAATTGGTTATTATTATTATTATTATTATTATTATTATTATTATTATTATTATTATCATTATTATTATTATTATTATTATTATTATTTACACCTTTTTGTGTTTTTTACACCGGTGTTAGCCGGAGGTTTCTTTCTGGAGTGTGAGAGATAGCAAGTCTCCACAGTCTCCAGGACTCTCCTCAGTATTCTGGTCGATTTTAAATTATCATTAATATTATAAACTTCTTTTCGAGCTTTTCACATCAGCGCTTGCTGATGGTTTCTCACTGGAGTTTGAGTGACAACAAGTCTCCTCAAGTCTCCAGGACTTTTCTCAGTATTCTGTCCGATCTCAATAATGCAATAGTTTGGACAGGCTCCACCCGTCCTGTTATTTCCAAGTCTTCCAGTCCTTGTACAAATCTTTCAGTATACACATATCCCTCTTTTCGTTTTCTTTCAATTTCACTCAGTGGTCAGCCGGGACAGCAAACTTCACATTTCAGCAAGTTCTCTTTTTTGTTGTTGATTATTATAAGATCTGGTCGTCTTGCCGAGATTTGGTGGTGGTGGTGGTTGTGGTGTTGCTATTATTATTATTATTATTATTATTATTATTATTATTATTATTATTAATTATTATTATTATTATTATTATTTTTACTGCTGCTGATTTCTTTCTCTTCCACAATTTTACCTTCTACATTTTAAATTCACAAGTGTATCTACAACTCTAACTGTAAGTAGAAGGGGGGGATTAACTTCACACCCCTCAACCAGAAATCTAATGCTGGTATCTTTTACCTACGCGGTCAAGTATATGTTCAATGCATGTTTCTTTGGTGTACATTCCCACTATCTTTATCTTTTCTCCAGTTGTAGGTGGGGTGACGCTTAGGACACCAGCCTCTTTCTCTTACTCTCTCTTTCCTCCGCATCTGTTCGGGTGTGTCCTGGTTCCAGTTGGACTACTACTGGAACCAGGACACACCCGAAATATTCGAGGTGCGCCTTGACCGGCATCATCGTGCCTCAGGGGGCCGTCCCCCAGGCTCTAACCCTCCTTTAAGGGCTAGATTTAGAGGAATGCAAACGGGGTCCGAAGCATTTTTGGAGCCGCCGGGCGTGTCTGAGCTACAGGCATGTGCCTGGACCCACCTGGAAAAAGGCTTTGTGCCACACTCGTCCGTTTGGTTGGACGTACGACAAATATCTCCCCTCTCCCCTCCGCAACACCATTTAGCCTCCATTTCGTGGAGTTGGCTATCCTCATAAGCTATGCATCAGTAAGCGAGCGCCCCACCACTTCTTCTTCTTCTTCTTCTTCTTCTTCTTCTTCTTCTTCTTCTTCTTCTTCTTCTTCTTCTTCTTCTTCTTCTTCTTCTTCTTCTTCAGCGTTTGTTCTGGTTTTAACAAGACAGGGCCTCCGGTTACGAACCCAACACCCTGTTGTGAGTACGAGATGAGCTTGCTTCCCACTACACCACTCACACTAGCTCCCTCCACCGTTGCCCCTTCCACGAGTCGTTTATCTGAGAACAATATAGCTGTGACGGCCAATAAGAAATAAATAAATAAAATTCTTATTTTCCACCCACAATTTCCTTGACGACAAACATTTATCTAATTTGTTTATTATTATTTCTATTCTCTCTCTCTCTCTATATATATATATATATTGACTACAACTCTTCAGTGTGGCTAATCACGCGAGATGCTCAATGCTGAGATTGAAACCTGGCTGACCTTACGCCAGCCGGATATTCTACTGCACAGCCACAAACATCTAGTGGGGCGAGTGCCCCCTAATGATCCGGGAGACTGTGGTTCAATCCCATGTCGAGTCATACCAAAGACTAAAAAAAAAAAGTTACTTAATACCTCTTAATACACAAGGCCGAATGAATGGGGCACTCAATGAGACTCGAACTCACACGTGTAGGTTTGGTGGTCAAGCTTGTTAAACATTACACCACCCGAGATGCCTTTGTGTTGTAGCTATTGAAAAAGGAGCCTTCGGGTCACCCTCGACTACGGTCGGAAACTTTATATATATATATATATATATATATATATATATATATATATATATATATATATATATATATTGGCCAATTCGGTACTTAGATGGGTGAGCACGTAAGCAACTTGAAGCTGTGTAAAAACTTACAAAGCAAAACTTAGTTGAAGGAAATTACTTAATAAGTTATTGATACTCACCAAAAAGGGAGCGGACAGACAGATGCTTCTCTTGCCATTGACATCCCACAGGGTAATATAATGGGATTTTCTTCGATGAAGCAAAACTTAGATGATAGAAATTATACTAAAAGAGGACATTGAACTATAGACTTTAAACTCAACTTACTTGATGACGTCATAAGAGAAACATAATTTGAATTTTTATAAATATTAAGAAACAGCAATAAATAAAAAAATAACTATAATAAAAAATACACACACACACACACTTGCTATTTTCGTCCAAATCAATTCAGGCAAGAATCTTAGCCAATCGGCTGGGGGTGTAGAATACACCGACCGCTTCTCTGCAGAGAGGTAAGACCTCTCCCAAACGAGTGTCCTGGATATGACACAAAAAATCTGATGGTGAGGTTCCAGTGATACTAGAGCTTTAGGGAATGCAGAGTACCCCTTCATTGCCATTACTCCCTGATCCTCTCCGGTCCTGATAGGGCTATGGGTCAAATAGAACTAAACTGTGTTCTTATACTAAACTGAATTGTTTGAACTGATTAGTTGTATAAACATTGATTTGGCATTAAATAACCTACAATGGTTGATGTGCCATAAAACGAGGAACGGTTTGAATAAAAATGAAATTCGTTTGATTCACCACACTTTGAATAATTGATGTTCAGGTTCTGAGCCCCTCCCACAAAAAAATACCAATTCTTTTGACAAAAACAAAGATTTGAAAAAAAACAAAAAAAAAAAAAACGCTATGTGATTCTAAATTTAGCGCCGGATAATTTTACAGTAGCTCCAAATATGTGCCCGTGTGCCAAATTGAGCTTCCTAGGCAAATGAGTCGGGTTTCTTTGTTTAATGGCATATCAGCCTTCGTTGGTTATTCAATGTCAAATACTCTCCTTCTAGAATAACAGTAGTGATATTATCTAACTCATTGCTGGAAGTTTAAGGAGTTCATACCTTTCCCAAGGGTATTCGAACTCGCGTACTACGGTACTGCAGTCTCGTGCTTTAACCATTACACCACGAAGACATCCCCGTAAAGTGGCTGGTTTTAGATTACTCATTGCTCAAACCCAATTTTCAAATGCTGATTGTTTTCAGATCAAATTTCGATTTATCATTGCGTAAGGCCATTGCGTAAGTTGTTAAGCTTTGCTTTAATTTGGGCGTACAGTCTTTTAATAACCCAGTGCAGCGGTTTTCTCATTTTTTTAAAAAAGCTATAACCCCTTTGAATCTCAGGGTTTATCTCGCAGATCCCCTTACAAATGAAAATAAAATTTATCAAAATTATTTAATGAAAATCACATTCAATATTCGCACTGAATAAGGACATTCAGTGAGAGGGATGTGCTTGCCTTGCTAGGCTCAAATTGTCAATTCTTGGTGATTTTTTTCCACAAAGATATAATTCACTTTGCACAATAAGTCTAGGTCTGTATCATCATATTGGTTAGGGCTAAAAAAATTCTGTTTCAAATTAATGTGTTGTTGCAAAAGGTAGCAGTATTTTGACCACCATTTGAGACAACAATGGATAATTCAGAAGCTGTTGATTTTGCCGGCTCCCTGTGGTCTCCGGACCACAGGTTGAAAACCGCTGACTTACAGTCCATATTGTTACAAAGCGGTCACTTATCTAAATACAGAAAAGGCTCATCGACAGTTTTGCTTAGTTTGGTGCATAATTCTTGGGTTGCTTGCAGGACATATTGGACCTTACTGTCTCTCATCTAAATATTGAACTGGTTCATCGTCGCTTAACTTTGGACATACCTATAATTATTATTCAATTTACTGTCTGGCTCTCTGGCCTCAGGCTGCTTCCAAAACCTTAGAGGGTACTCATCTGCTGAAAACCATTGATTTAGAGTACCTGGTCACCCATCTAAGTACGGAACAGACTCACTGTTGCTTAACCAAGGGGAACAGGTGTTTTCAGCGTGACTTAATCGAAAAATCAATCTTCTCTCATCAAGTTATGGAACTTATGTGCGCGTCTGTATGTATGTATTTTTTTTCGGCGTATGCGTGAACGTGTGTGTGTGTGTGTGTGTTTGCACGTGCGTGCGGACAGGCGCGTGTCTGTGTGCGTGGGTGTAGATTTAAGATATTTTTGTTTCTTAAGGTGCGAGTTAAAAAGCGAACCTGATACCCTTCATTGTGTAACCAAGCGCAAAAAAAAAAAAAAAAAAAAAAAAAAAGCTCAGATACACCCCACTCATTAAATCACACATAGCTTGGTTTCTTTTTTTAATGGCATATCAACCTTCGAGGATTATTTAATGCCAAAGCTATCCTTGTAAAAGAAAAGCAAATAATACTATTTAACCCATTGTTGGGAGGATAAGTGGGGTTTCTATACCTTTCTTACGTATATTAGATTTAAAGTGAACGTAGTAGCGCGCCTGGAGTTTGAACTCGCTTACTTCGAGACTGCAGTCCAGCACGTTAGCCGTTACGCCACAGAGACTTCCTGCATTAAACTTTTGACATTCATGTAAAAGCGTGAAAAAAATTCTCCCCCGGTCACTGATAGATAGATAGATAGATAGATAGAAAGAAAAATAGGCAGTCTGAAAGAGACTCCCCACATTAAACTTTTGAAATACTCGTAAAAGCGTGAAAAAAATTCTCCCTCGTTCACAGATAGATAGATAGATAGATAGATAGATAGATAGATAGATAGATTGATACTAAAATAGATAGATAGAGAGATCGGTAGTCTGAAAGGGAATTGAAAACACTTGCAAGAAAAAAAAAAAAACAACAGTTTTCAGAGGTTAAAAATAAAAACAAAACCCCAAATCTACACAGCGAAAAATAAAAAAATAAAGTAACAATCAGCTTCTTACCTTTCTCGTTCTTCGTGCTGGATTTTCTTTAAACACTTTTTCCCCTCTCGCTGTGAGGTTAAATGCTTTTCGTTCTTCTTGCTTCGTTTTATTTTTTTGTTTTTAGTTACCTTTTTTTTTTTGGTGTGTGTCTGTGTGTGCGCGCTCAACTTAGAGCGAATTAACTCGAAAAGAGAAGGGAGATAACTTCAACGGCTTGTTGGAAAATAAAAATGAATTGAAATCTAAAAAAAAAAATAAGTTAAAGAAAAATCCCTAACAGGTAAATTTTCTTTCGGCTTGTATTCCCCAAGAATGAATGTTTAGCGTGTATCAAAATGTCTTTTATATCTTGTGGGCTTCCTCCCCCGCCTCTGATTCTATACCACTAAACAAACCGCGTTAATAATACAGAGTTCGGTGAAATTGTTACTAGTGAAAGAAAGAGAGAGCGAGAAAGACAGACAGACAAAAAGAAAGAGAAAGTGGGGAAGGGGAAAAGGAGAATAAAAAACGTAAAGGATACCCGAGAAAGAAAGAACGAAATAAACAAAACAACAAAGCTGACTGAATTATGACAAATTTTCAAATTAATGATAAAACTCGCATGATAATAAAGAAAGTAGTAAGTTTTTAGATGGCACAAGGCCATATGAATAAGGCACCCAATGAGACTCGAACTTACTCTTGCAGGTTTGTTAGTTTAGCTTGCCAAAGGCGCCCAAAGAAGAAGAAAGTATGAATTTTGACCGATTTATTATTATAATAATTAGCTAACACTGATGTGAAAAACTCTAAAGGAGTAATTAATAATAATAATAATAATAATAAGAAGAAGAAGAAGAAGAAGAAGAAGAAGAAGGAAAAGAAGAAGAAGAAAGTATGAAATGTGACAGATTTTTGACGATAATAATAATAATAAAAAAAAAAAAATAATAATAATAATAATAATAATAATAATAGCGAGAAGAATACGATAATTATTAATACATATATATTAAACAAAACAAAACAAAAAAATAAATTAAAAAGAATCTTCTCTGTAAAAACTCGAGGCAGAAACAACCCAAGACATTAATAGTCTCATGAAAAGGACCACGAAGTTTGAAACACGGGTGGAGATTTATGAAAATAAAATTTAAGAAAATAAAAATTCACATACTAACTAGCTTCAAATTTATTTGCGGACCATTAGCCTAATGCGTAGAGTGTTCGCCGAATGGTCCGGAAGACCAGGGTTCAATCCCAGGTCGAGTAAAACCAAAAACTAAAAGAAATGGTACTTGATGCCGCCTTGTTTAACACTCAGCATTATTAGATAGGGATCAAGCGCAAAGTGGAGCAATCCAGGGAATGATGTAGCACACTCTCTGACACCACGGTGTAGTAGCTATTGAAAATGGAGACTTCGAGCCACTCTCGACAAAGGTCGACAAGTTTACTTATATATATATATATATATATATATATAAGTTGTGGGTGACCGTTGTGGAAAGCTCCCCAAGGTTCCTTTTTAGTAGCTACAACAACGAGGTGTAGGGGAGGGTGCAACTCCTTTCTCTGAATTACTCCGCTTATACTTGATCCGTATCTTATCATATTTACCCCCCCCTCCGCTCGGGCAGGATATGACACAAGGTCAATTTTTAAGCGGAGTTTAGCCGGTTTGAATTCGGAGTTTTCCTTCTCCTAGACTAATTGCCTCACCAAGGCTAAAGAACCTAGTCTGTCCTACTATTTACCTATAGCTGGAGGGAGAATAATTGGATTCATACCTTTCCCAAGGGTATTAGTGCTATGTGAAATGCAATCAGTCTCGTCTAGGATTTGAACTCGTGTCACCGAGTCCATTTCCTACGACGATAACCATTACACCACGGGCACCTCCGCATCTTAAAATGTTGGGTGTTAAGCAAAGAGGTATCAAGTGCTACTTTTTGAGTTTTTGGTATAGCTCAACTTAAGATTGAGCCTCGATCTACCGGGCCATTGGGGAACACTCTACCCGCTGCAGACAGACTGTCTCGTTGTATCAAAACTCTTCAGCGTGGCTAGACACGGGAGATACTTTAAGCTAGGATTGAAACCCGGCTGACGTAAAATCAACCGGATATTTTTCTTTTCTATTCTAAGGATTGTTTTGGCATTGAATAACACATGAAGGTTGATATGCCGTTAAACAAAGAAACCATATGTATTTATGCAACCCCTCTGCAATGAGCAGGGTGTAACAATTTTTAAAGTTCAGTACAGCTAGTTTAACCGGCTCATAGAGTGTTCACCAACGGTCCGGGAGACCTAGGTTCAATCCCAGGTCGCGTCATACCAAAGACTTTAAAAATGGTACTTGATACCTCCTTGCTTAACACTCAGCAATATAAGGTAGGTATCAAGGGCAAAGTGAAGCAATCAAGGGAAAGGAGTAGCGCCCTCCCCTACATCTCGGTGTAGTAGCTATTGAAAAGGGAGCCTTCTGGTCGCCCTCGACTACGGTCGCCCGCTTTACTACATACTACTACAGCTGGTTTAGATTTAGAATTTTCCTTTTCCTAGATTGGTTGTCATATTGAGGTTAAAGAGTCCAAAAAATAATGAGAAAATTTCCGGATTAAATGAAATTCATTTTTCTGCTGAAATGAATTAAAATACACGTTTGAATTGATTCTTTATCATCTTTCGTTCGGTTTCTTCGTGGGTTATTTGCTACCAAAATCCACCCCTTTGGAAGAACAATAGATGTACAATAACCTATTGCTGTGGTGGTGTTGGTGGGGGTCTACAAGTGTTGAGGGGGGTCTACAAGTGTTGGGGGGGGGTCTATACCTTTACCAAAAGATATTAGTCCGAAAGTGAACGTAATGAACTCTCTTACTGGTTAGAGTGTTCGCCAAAAGCTCGGGAGATCTCGGTTCAATCCCAGGTCGAGTCATACCAAAGACTCAAAAAAAAAAAAAAAATGGTACTTGAAGCCTCCTACAGGTCGGTACGGAAACGGGATGCTGTCTTGAGGACTTGCCGGAAGTGATGTATGATAGAGACGTAATGGTGTGTTTGTGTGTGTGTGTGTGTGTTGGTGAGAGAGAGTGGGGGGAGAGAAATGTGTGCAAGCAGCACAACATTTTTTATGGTTTGGTTGGGTTTTTATGGCACATCAACCATTGTAGGTTATTTAATGCCAAATCCATTTTTATACGTATTTACAGTTCTATTACAAACAATTCAGTTTAGTATAAGTATAGTTTTTTGTTTACATATAGTTAAATGTCAAAACTGTTCTATTTCAAACAGTTCAGTTCACCTGTGTAAATAAGCGGAAGATCACGTGATTTAATCGGAAGTTGTAGGCGTTAGGAAATAATGTATGCAGATGGCTACTTATCAGAGTTAGTTGGAGTCAGTGAGAGCCAAGTCAGAGTCACTGAGAGCGCCCCACTGGGGCCAGTGGCCCAATACTGGGTCTCCGGTTGAGCAACTCCGGACGAGAAGCAAAAGAAGTGTTAAATACGATATTGAAGATAACACAGCGTGCTATTATTAAGACAAGAAGATATGGGTCAATATAGCAATCTGACCTTGTTTCCCTCCGTCTGCCTGTCTCACACACCACAGAAACTTCAACTGCTTCGGAAATAATAAAAAGACGTATATATTTTTATAACCAACTGTAATCCATCATCCTTCAACCGCTATATAACACTATTTCAAACAATTCAATTTAGCATAAATACACAGTTTAGTCAATTTGAATCATAGATAGGACCCTATCAGGTAATACCACTCTGGGCCAGAGTGGACCTGGAAGCGATGGCAATGAAGGGGTACTCCGCATTCCCCAATGCTCTAGTGTTAATGGAACCTCACCATGTGATTGTTTAGTGTCATATCCAGGACACACGTTTAGATGGGTCTTATCCTTCTGCAGAGATACAGTCGGTGTATTCTACAGCCCAGCCGACTGGGCAAGATGATATATATATATATATATAATATATATATATATATATATATATATATATATATATATATATATATATATAAATTAAGTCCACGAATAGACTTTAAGGTTGGTTGGTTGGGTTTGATGGCATATCAACTTTTGTAAGTTATTTAACGCCAAATCCATTTTTATGCAAATAGTCAATTGTATTTCGAACAATTCAGTTTAGTATGAGTACACAGTTTAATTGTCAAAAACATTTCTATTTCAAGCTATTCAGTTTATTCAAACAGTTCTAATTCAGCTAATTCGGTTTAGTATAAATACAGATTTTGTTTTACACACAGTTAAATGTCGAAACAGTTACATACTATACAATTCAGTTTTGTGAAAGTACAGTTTCAATGCCAAAAACAGTTCCATTTCAAACAATTTCCGTTTAGCATAAACACGCAGTTTAAATGTAAATACAGTTTGATTGTCAACATCATTTTATTTCAAGCTATTCAGTTTAGTCAAACAGTTATAATTCAAATAATTCAGTTTAGCATAAGTTACAGATAGTTCTATTTAACCCATAGATAGGGCCCTATCAGCTTCTACCATTCCGGGCCAGAGTGGACCTGGGAGCAATGGCAATGAAAGGGTGCTCTGCATTACCCAAGAATAGACTTTAAATAACCCACAAGGGTTGATATGCCTTAAAATACCAACCAACCAACCTGATCTATTGAAAGCGATATCAACTTACATACAGGGAAGGTGTGGACTGGGATTAAACGTTTATCGATCATATAGAAATCTGATATATCTGATAAAATAAAACAGATTACTTCCAAGCTGTGCTTGTGTCAGTACAACTGTATAGATGCACCAACTGGACTCAAACGAAATGCACAGTGAAAAAGCTAGATGGGAACTACACAAGAATGCCAAGTGCTCTTTTTTACAAGTTTATGGCCACTTGCTTCCCATCTAAGAAATCATTCAAGTAAGACGAACAAGACCAGTAAGGACTTATATCAGCTCTGTCTGGACACTGTATACAGTCTAGAGGACCTGCCGGTGGACACGATAGAAACGGGTGGTGAAAGTGCGAGAGAGATAGATAGATAAAGAGAGAGAGAAAGAGAGAGAGAGAGAGAGTCAGATTATATATATGTATGTGTGTGTGTGTGTGAGTAAATAATGAAAAGGAATCCGACATTATGAAAAAATAGAAACACAAA
>OY757942.1:42158551-42196369 GCA_963585895.1 Sepioteuthis lessoniana | reverse complement strand
CCTGAAAAGATGCTCATATAAGAAGACATAACAACATGCTCATATTAATATATTCATACGTATATATGTGCAACCAGGTCGAGTCATACCAAAATCACTCAAAAATGGTATTTGATGTCGCCTTGCTTAACACTCAGCATTTTAAGGTACGGATCAAGGCTAAAGCGGAGCAATCTCGGGAAAAGAGTAGCGCCCTCTACTCCACCTTGGTGTTGTAGCTATTGAAAATGGCGCCTTTGGCTGGCCCTCGACTACAGTCGCCAAATTTAGTCTACTTTATATATATATATCAATTAGCCTTGCATTGAGCTCTCATTTTGGATTATTCTTTTTAAAGCTATTCACATACTAAAATGTATATATATATATATATATATATATATATATATATATATATATGTGTGTGTGTGTGCGTGTATTCTAATCATATATATATATATATATATATAATTAGAATACACGCATATATATATATATATAATTAGAATACACGCACACGCACACACACACACATATATATATATATATATGTGTGTGTGTATGCGTGTGCGTGTATTCTAATTATATATATATATATATATGCGTGTATTCTAATTATATATATATATATATATAATTAGAATACACGCACACACACACACACACACACACACACACACACACACATATATATATATATATATATATATATATATATATATATATATATATATATATATATACATTTTAGTATGTGAATAGCTTTAAAAAGAATAATCCAAAATGAGAGTTGAATGCAAGGCTAATTGATATATATATATATATATATATATATATATATATATATATATATATATATATATATATATATATATATATATATATATATATATATATATATATATATATATATATATATATATATATATATATATATATATATATATATATATATATATATATATATATATATATATATATATATATATATATATATATATATATATATATATATATATATATATATATATATATATATATATATATATATATATATATATATATATATATATATATATATATATATATATATATATATATATATATATATATATATATATATATATATATATATATATATATATATATATATATATATATATATATATATATATATATATATATATATATATATATATATATATATATATATATATATATATATATATATATATATATATATATATATATATATATATATATATATATATATATATATATATATATATATATATATATATATATATATATATATATATATATATATATATATATATATATATATATATATATATATATATATATATATATATATATATATATATATATAGTTTACCGGACATTGGCATGATGGTTAGAGTGTTCGCCAATGGCCCGGGAGACCTGGGTTCAATCTCCAGATCGAGTCATACCAAAGACTCAAAAATTGGTACTTGATGCCTCCTTGCTTAACACTCAGCATCATAAGGTACGGGTCGAGGATAAATAGGAGCAATCCAGGGAAAGGAGTAATGCTCTCCCCTACACCTCGGTGTAGTAACTATCGAAAAGGGATCTTTCGGGTCACCCTCGACTATGGTCGCCAACTTACTTATATATGTCCCTCGACTATGGTCGCCAACTTACTTATATATGTAAATGTATGTTTCTGTGTGTATATACTTACATTCTAATTTTATATGATATAATATATATATATATATATATATATATATATATATATATATATATATAATGTTATAATTGATAAATAAATATATATATATATATATATATATATGCAAGCACACAAAATTAAGAAAAATTCCTCCTTGCACAATGTGTTGTTATAAGTTATTTCCTAAGCTTTGCATATTTATTGATATTTATGTGCGTGTACTTGCATAGAAAGCCAGTTGCAGAAAGATAGATAAGTCTGTTTATATATATATATATATATATATGAATTTCAATTTTATATCATGTAATATAATATATATATGCAATAATTGATATATATATACATATGTGTGTATATATAAATATGCATTCTAATTGCATATTATATATATTTGATATGTTATACCAAAATATATAACTGTGTGTGTGTGTGTGTAACACGGAGAATGTAGAATTTGATGCTTGAGATATCAGACCTTTTTTTAAGACAAATTTTGGTCGCTTTTTCTAAAAATGCCTTCAGTTTTCTACATCTGGTTACTAAGAAATGATATGCCCCTTACTTTTATGCACATGGCTCATCAATCTCAAGGATTAATGTCACAAATCATAGCTGCCCTTTTTTTAAATCAGATAATAGCGGGAAAAGGCATTAAAAGTTATTAACACACAATCCATTCCTTCAGACATCTCAAAAAAGTGTCGTTTTAAAAACTTCTTGTGAACTTCCTTATTACAATTACTTTAAACAGAACAGCGGTAAGCCGCCATCATGTTAGTATCCCAATGTCTCCGGTATCTTTCGTTCATGGTTCTGGATGGAATCGTTTTCCCTGTTTTTCACTCAGGTCTCTAAGATCTTCTGAGAAATGACCCAAGTAGCAGTGAACATAATGCACTTTGATGTTCATTTTACAACGAAGTTGACTCCATTAAATCATTGTAATTATCGGCTTTATAGTTACCAAGAAAATTCTTTGTAACCAGAGTAAACGAAGATTATGTGTCTGCTTCAGCATTATTCATTGAATCTTGTTAATATCTTGGTAATATGGATCCTTTATGAATTCCTGATTGGCTGTTCGTCAAAAATACCAACCATTAATAACTCTCTGCTTAGCACTGAAAATTTTCTTCTTATCAAGCCGAAGCAGCTCCTTTCTTTGTTCAGAGTCTTTGCAAACTTTCTCAGTTTTGCTTCCTATTGTGGGAACCTTACCCATCTTACCATAATGGACTTTTCTCACCGTTATTAGTACGGAGAGATTTCGCTGCCAGAGAGACAGATCAATATCGGTGTTATTCGAACAGTACGAGACTTCTTACCTTTTCTATGTAACTCTTTCTTGTGTAATATAATCTGTTATCTAATCTCTGTGTTTGCGTTTTCATTAGTGATCCTTTCCGGGGCCACAACACTTCCTCACCCTGTTGAAGCATGCATTTTAAGCTCTACTCAGAAATATAAATGAGCAAGCGCTATTTGCTTGGTACATATTTTCCGTTTGCCCATTTTCATCATTAAGCCTTAAACATCGTTGAAAAAATATATATTTCGCCTGAGATCAGTAAATCTTTTTTACGATAAGTTCCTTTTTAAACTTAGATGTGTAATAGCGGTAAAATGATCTTGTCTCTTTCAACCGATGCTTTTCTCTTGTTTTTTTCAAATGCTATTGTTTTTTTTTCAGTCAGTGCTTATCCTTAAATCTATTCTCCCCGAGACTGACAATGCAGGGATACTTGGTGTATCCACTTTGCTGATCCAGGAGAAAATTCCCCATCATCAGGACCTAACAGTGGTTATGGTATCTTAAAGACCAGGGCGATTTTATTTTTTGCTCTTCAGTTATCCTATAGGGATTAATTGTGGTTGGTTCATATTTATCATCATTGTGTACAGGGTGTGGAAGCAAAATATGGAATAATTTTTAAAACGCTTTTTTAGTCTGATTAGTCCAATTTTTGAAAAAAAAAACAAAAACCGCAGTAGATATCAATTCTCATCATTCGTTCTGTCATTCAAGCCCTTTTTCATTAAAATTCAGGCCAATATGAGTGAGCAAGAAAAGAAACGACAAAGAGTTTATGATTGGGATTTAATTAACGCTGAAACCCTGCCAAAAAAGTTTCCGAAATAAGTGGAGTTTTTATGGCCTCCATGAAGCCCAGACCTTACCCCCATGATTGTACTAAATAGGTCTTTTTAGAAAACAAAAGAAATGTAACTTCTCATCCAAATATTGGTTCGCTTAAGACTGCTATTGAGAAGGAATGGAATAAAATGTCAGAAGAATTTATTTTGAAGGCATGCAAATCGTTTCGAAAGCATGTTGATACAATAATTGAAAAAAAAAAAATGGTGGCCATATTGAATAAATTTATAGTTTTGTGTCTATCTACTTATTTTGTTGTTTATTTTTAAAAATTAATCTTCTTTTTATTATAGAGTTGTTTATTATTATACTAGAATATTCCTAATTTTGCGTTCGCACCCTGTAGAAGCACACATTTTAAGCTCCGCTAAGAATATCAATGATCAAGCGCTATTAGCTTGGTACATATTTTCGTTTGCCCATTTTCATCAACAAGCCTTAAACATCGTTGCAAAAAATATTTATCCTGTGAAGATCAGTAAATTCATTTCCCTTTTGCGATAGTACGTGGTTTTAGCTCCTGGTTGCAATAAGTTTCTTTTTGCTTGTCTGGACGCCAACAATTCTGTTGATTTCTTTGAGAGATTTAGTTCCCTTATAAGATGATAGAGCTTCGATTGGCTAAAAACTTGTTCAACTGATGAAATTCTTTCAAAATTTCTGTCACTTTGTCCATGAGTACCGCCCACTACTGAAGAAGGGGATTCATCTCTTTAGGGAGCTCTTCGAGAGGAATGAATGATGGAATGAGTATGAAGTTGATCGTTTTGCCAAGTCTAGATCTGGGTACGTCCATTTAATCCGATGACGTCAATTGATAGCTTTTATAACAAAACAGAAGTAAATCCTCTATAGTTCCTCTATTATCTCTAGATCCTAGGAATGCCAAATTCCAATTATTCCCACATACTATAACTCTACTACCGAAAGTGATTAACACAAGTTTTATAATGAGTGGAGCATATCTTTTATCTTATTCTTGTTTTATTTTGAAATTACTTTAGAAGGCCCTTTTCACAAAATCAGATTTGGATTTTCTTAGTTACATAAAAGTGTTTTCTCTAAAAATGTAGCAAAATTAATCTGAATGATTCGAACACTTTCTTTCTGAGCTAGCCATGTTATCACGTTTAAATGGAAAATACAAAGTTCAATGAACATTTGTTTATACGTGCATTATCTCAAAGACTAAAGATGCCAGAAAGATTTGAAGATTACATTCTTGTCCAATGGACTGAATCAAGTCTAAAATCTTCGCCACCATTGAACTATTTTTTCAATTTGTAATATGTATTTTATATCATCCTTATCATCATCAAGTCACGCTACTAGCACGGATTCCCCCCCCTCTCTCTCTCTCTCATACACCATTCGTCCCTATCATCCATCGCTCCCAGTAGATTTTCCAGACTACATACATAAATATATATACATATACATATATACATACACATATATATATATATACATGTATATATGCAAATGTGCATACATATGTATACATATTCACACACACACACACATACACACACACACACATATCATGTCATGCTGTTAGCACCGATTTCCCTGACTCTCTCCTGCCATTTGTCCCTATCATCCATTGCTCCCGGTAGGTCTTTTAGAGTACATCCTGTATCCGTCCCGAACTGTTTTAGGTAAATTCTTATTCGTCGTCCAACACTTGCACATTCATGTTAAGGGGTCCATTGGAGAATGTCACTTTTGAGTTCGTCCTTACTTCTCCAGCAATGTTTCCATGCCTTGTACATCTTATTTGGAGGGTTTTAGAGATAGGAGGTAGGTGGCCGTACAATGTGTTTCGTGGGATGTTGCTTCCAGGATTTGTCTAATATAGCTCGTAGCATTCTCGTACATTTTCCGCCGAGTTTTTCTAAATACGTTTTGTCAGTGTCCATGTGGTGCATCCATATAGTAGAATTGACACGAACGCTGCTTGGAAGAAATTGCATTTTATTTTATCGGATAGGTTAGACTTCTATATGATCGATAAGCTATCGATAGCAGTCCATGATTTCACTTGGCACATACTGATGTCACTTTCAGTAGATGAGACACTGATACAGAGGTACAAGAACTTAAAAAAATGTGATACATATCATATAAAAATCCATGGGTTCTTTGTTTTTAAAGGCACATCAACATTCTCGGGTTATTTAATGCTAAAACCATTATTGTAGAAAAGTATTGGTACTATTTAACCAATAGGCGGGATATGGAGTTCATGCCTTTCTCAAGAGTATTAGTTTGAAAGTGAACGTAATAACGTGACTGGAGTTCGAACTAACTTACTATGATGTCGTAGTTCAACGCCTTAGACACTACGACACAGGAACTCATCGTATATATATGTTATCAGGCTGACGTAAAGTTGGCCGGGTTTCGATCCCAACTTGATGCATCTCGCGTGTCTACCCACATGGATGAGTTCTGATACAATGAAAGTCTGTCTGTGGATGACTATATATATAAACATTTCTTTTTTAGATAATATATATGCATAAATAAATTTATATATATTTGTATGTATTTGTCTAAAATAAAAGAAATTTAACAATTGTATTCCTTTTCCATAATAGATCTATTTCGCTTCTTCAATCTCATCTGATTTTGAATCCCATCTGATGAGTTTGAATAAGCGAAACAGTTCTATAATGGAAATGGAATACTGTTTTTAAATTTCTTGTTTTTTTAAACAAAAATATATATTTTGCTATGCAGGTCTGTTGTGTATTAAATAGCCGTGCATTGAGAACTCTTTCGATATTCACAGTCATTATTCTCTCTCTCTCTCTCTCTCTCTATATATATATATATATATATATATATATATATGAAGATGGTGAAAAAACAATAATCAAAAATTTTTTTATACTCACTTTTTTTTTCTCCTGTTATTTCATAAAACGTCCATCGCTATTTTGACAAAATTTTTATCAATTTTTATAAGTCCTGAAGAATGTTATTACAACCAAAATGTTTAACGTCGACTTTCATAATAAATTCATCAAATTTTAGTTCATTTTGATTTTTTCAACTTTCTTTCTTCTATCGGAATTATTTCCTTATTTACTTCTAATTATATACATATATGCGTGTGTGTGCATGAGTGTGTGTGTGTGTGTGTGTGTGTGTGTGTGTGTGTGTGTGTGTGTGTGTGTGTGCATATATATATATATATTTGTGTGTATGCATGTGTGTATAAAACCTGCATAAATAAATGTTAATGTAAAAATTATATATATATATATATATATATATATATATATATATATATATATTCCATGGATGTACATCTACACTTAGAATATGTATACATGAGCATATGTATGACATACACGTACATGTGTGGGTACAGATTAATGCTGTTTATGTGAGTATAGCCATGGCATCTATCTCTTTCTCTCTCACTCACTCTCTCTCTCTCTATATATATATATATATATATATACACGCATACTTATAGATACGTATATGTACCTCTATGTCTATGTCAGTGCGTCTGTGTCAGTGTGTGTGTGTGTGTGTGTGTGTGTGCGTGTGTGTGTGTGTACAGACGGTCAGGCGCCAGCGACACCCTCCCCAATTCAACAGAGGCCGCCCTTTTATTGAATAATTCATATCTCTTCTGTTTACAGGATGTGCAAAGCTTGGTGATAGTCCAATAGTGATACGCCCCCTATTGTCCAATGCTTTGGAGCAGTGATTCATGACACTGAAGATCCCAGTTTTTGTATTAGAGACAAATTTCCTTACTTATCTTCTTAGCTGTCTTCCGCCCTTTCCTCTCTTTCTCTGCCAACACCAATACTTTAAAAAAAAATTGTTTTTTCACTTTCTCCTTTCTATCATTTTTTTGTTTCTTTCGCTTGTCTTTCGTTTATTTATTAGTATTAATATTATTTCACTTCTCGTTTTTTTATCTTCTCAAGTCCTGTGTGTTTTTGCGGGGGGATTTTTTTTTCTGTTTTCTTTTTCCAAATATCTTTTTCTTCGTCTTATCATTTGCTTCTTTCATTTTTTTTCGAAATTCTTCTTCTTCTTCTTCTTCTTCTTCTTCTTCTTCTTCTTCTTCTTCTTCTGTTTTCGTACTTTTCGTTTTCCTTCTTTTTTTTTACATCTTTTTGTTTTACAAATTCTTCGATTTTTTCTCCTTTTCTTTTTTCTCTGTTTTCTTTTTTCTTTTTTTCTTTTCTTCTTTTCATTCATATATTGCAACCATCTATACCAACTCAACTTTTCGTTTCATTTCTTTCATTCATATTTTCTTTTGACCAAACTCTCTCTCTCTCTCTCTCTCTCTCTCTTTTCCTTCCCTTTTCTCTTTCTCTCTCTTTATTTTTCCTTCACTTTCTTTCTCTCCACTTCTCTCTCCTCCTCTCTCTCTTTCTTTTTCCTTCACTTTTTCCCGTCTCTCTCTCTCTCCCATCTTTCTCCCCGTCTCTCTCCCTTTCTCTTTTTCCTTCACTTTCACTCTCTCATCCCTCTCTTTCCCTCTCTTTCTTTTTCCTTCACTTTTTCTCCCCCCACTTCTCTCTTTCTTTGTTTTTGATTTATTCTCTCATCTTCCCTAGCTTTCTTTTGCCTTCCCTTTCTCTCTCTCCCCCCTCTCTCTCGCTTTCTTTTTCCTTTACTTTCTCTCTCTCCCCCCTCTCTCTCACTTTCTTTTTCCTTTACTTTCTCTCTCCCCCTCTCTCTCGCTTTCTTTTTCCTTCTCTCACTCTCCCCTCTCTTTCCTCTTTTGCATTTACTTGTCTCCACCATCTATATCTCTCCAACTTTTTCTGTCAAGTCTTTTTATTTATATTTCTTTTTTTTTTCCCAAATTCTCTGAGTTTTTTTCTTTCCCTTCTCTCTTTATTTCATTCTCCACTCTTCACTTTTTATATCTTTTAACTTTTCTTCTCACTTCTTTTATTCATATTTTCTTTCTTTTTATTCACCATAATTCTTTGATCTTTCCTTTTTTTCTTCACTTTTTTCCTTTTTTTCTTCACTTTTTTCTTTCCCTCTCTCGTTCTTTTTTTTTCGTTTACCTCTCTCTACCATCTGCATCTCTTCAATTTACTTCTCATTTCTTTCTTTCATATTTTTTTCGTTTCTTTTTTTATCAAAATTCTACGATTCATTCTTCCCTTTTTTTTTTCATTCATTTCCTTCATCATCAACTTTTCTTCATTGATTTCTCTAACTTCTTCCATCCATTCTTCTTATTCTAAATTTTTCGTTCTTCCTTCTGTTTTTCTTTCTTCACTTTTTCTTTTTCATTCCATTTCTCTTATCATCCTTTCTCTTTTTAATCTTTCGCTACCCTTTTTACTCGCATCTTTGTTTTTTCCTTCTCTCTTTCTTTAACTTCTTTTCGTCTTTTATTTATATTTTTCACCTCTTCTTATTCTTTTCTTTATTTTTTCTGTCTTTTCCTTCCTCTTCTTTTTATTTCCTCCTCCTTTTCCTGCTTCTTTCGATCTTGTCTTCCTCTACCATTGTTTTCTTCTTTCTCTTCTTCACACCTTCTGCTTCATCCTTTTCATCTTGCTGTGAGGAGGAGCTGATATGTAAAGCCTTAAGATACTATTGCATTTACATAAACGACCTCCAACAACAAAGAATTCCAAGGCACCCTTTCCCCACCCGTTTTATTTGTTAGATTTTTTTTATACCTTTTGCTGAACTGACCCTTTTTATCCCAAAGCCGAATTTTCATTGGGCGTAAATCCGAATTATGGCTGTCGGCGATACAGTCGAATTCGCAAAATACTTCCGGTGTCTTTCTCTCTTGAAGAAAATGGCGCCAATGACCAAACAGGAAAGTCAGCCGAAAAGAAAATGCATATTTATTGAGTTTCACTCAATATTATTATTATTATTATTATTATTATTATTATTATTACGCATGATATAATTATTATGTCCTCAACTACAATGTATGTCAGGTAAGTACCCGGTCATTTAGTATTGACGTGGGTTAGTTTACTTAGAGCCCAACCTGTCTACAGGACTTAGAATACTCTGACGATATCAACTGCCAAGGGGTTAGAAACCTTCTAACCCTTAAAAAGTCGGTGTCCTGGATACGACACTAAGTTGCATTTGATGGTGAGGTTACAGTTCTGGAAAGTTGAGATGTCCGAAGTACTCCTTTATTACCGGAGTTGAACATTCACCTGCAGAGGCCCTAAGCGATATGAAATTTGAAGCCCTTTTCTAAAAAGATCTATCTATCTATCTATCGTTAATTTTTTGAGAAAGAGTTGCCTTAAGCTACTACAAAGTTCTGTACTATTCATTACTATTACTCCCTGATCCATTCTGACCCAAAGTGGTTGTATCTACTAGGGTCACATCTATTACTAAAATAGTGAGCTACTAGGGTCACATCTCTAAGTAAAATGGAATTGTTTGAAAATTATTCTTATTCGATAGGAATACTTGATATTTAGGTTTCTTTGTTTAATAACAAATCAACCTTCGTGGGTTATTTAATACCAAAGATACCTTTAAATTTGTTAAATATCAAGAGTCAATTTTGGAGAAATCGCAAAGGATCTAGAGGCACAGCAGAGTAACTTAACATAGATCAGCACATCCTAAACGAGAGCAAGACCAGACGGAAAAAGCTAGCTATGGCCTGGATTTATTACGAAAAGGTATATGATATGGTTCCGCAAAGCTGGATAATAAACTGCCTCAAAATATACAGTCAGGACAAAGGGATGGAATTTGGTATAGAAAAATGTGCCATGCTAGTAATGAAAAGCGGCAAACAACACCTGACGGACGGAATGGAACTACCAAATCAAGAAAAAATTAGAACGCTCGAACAAAAGGAAACCGACAAATACTTAGGAATATAGGAAACTGACACCATCAAACAAATGGAGATAAAAGAAAAGATTAAGAAAGAGTATCTCTGAAGAACCAGAAAGCTACTCGAGATAAAACTATATAGCAAAAACCTGATCAACGGAATAAGTACCTGGGCTGTTCTCCTTGTAAGATACTCGGGAACATTCTTGAAGTGGAGCAGAGAAGAACTTAAACAAATGGACAAGAGAGCAAGAAAACTAATGACCGCGCATAAAGCATTGCATCCCAGAGATGACATTGACAGACTATATGTGTCAAGAAAAGAAGGAGAAAAGGACATGCCAACATTGAAGACAACGTTGACACATCGATACAACAACTCGAGGACTACATAGAAAAGCACGGAGGAATAATGATTACAGCCATCGATGACCAACGGAACGACAATAACCAGAAAACGAAAATGGGAAGAAAAACAATGGACCTTTTAAGCGACTAATAAGCAACATCTTACACGAGAAAACATGGACAAGTAAAGAAAGGGAAACCTTAAAAGAAGAACTGAATCTCTTCTAATAGCAGCACAAAACAGCGCCATAAGAATCAATCATATCAAAGCAAGAATAGATAAGACGCCACAAAACAGCAAATGTAGGTTATGTGATGATAGAGACGAAACGATCGGCCACATAATAAGTGAATTCTGCATATTAGCACAGAAGGAGTATAAGACTAGACACGACTGGGTGGTAAAGGTGATCTACAAGGAATTGTGCAAAAAATTGAAATTTGACCATACGAGCCAATGGTATATGCACAACCCAGTATTTGTCCTGGAGAATAAGACACGCACACTCCTATGGGATTTTGACATACAAACGGGTCACATAATTTCGGCTTGATGACCAGACCTTATAATAATCAACAAAAAAAGAGAAGTTACAAAATTGTGGACATTGTTGTCCCAGCTTACCGCAGATTAGAAATGAAAGAAAATGAAAGAAGAATAAATACCTTGACCTTGCAAGGGAATTGTAAAAACTGTTGAACATGAAAGTGACGTTTATACCAGTTGTAATTGGTGTTCTTGGTACAGTCACCTAAGGATTATTAAAGGGAAGACTTAGAAATAAGAGGACGAGTTGAGACCATCCAAACTACTTCATAATTGAGATCGACCAGAATACTGTAAAGAGTCCAGGAGACTTGCTGTCACTCAAACCTCAACGAAAGACCATCAGCTAACACATATGAAAAACTCCCAAGGAGTAATTAATAACAATAGTGGTAGTAATACGAACAAGTGATAAATGCACAAACCAGAATCTGTCCTGGAGAATGAGACCCATTAATGTTTCTAGGAGTTTGAAATACAAACCGATCACCTGACGACCAGATCTAGTGATAGTAAAAAAAAAAAAAAAAAAGAAAAAAAAATGAAGAAGAAAGAACCTACTGAATAGTGGACTTTGCCGTCCTGGCCAACCTCAGAGTAATTTCAAAAGAAAATGAAAAGACAGATTAGTACCTAGACCTTGTCAGAGAACTAAAAAAAAGAATTGAACTTGAAAGTGGCGGTGATACCAGTTGTAATTTGTGAGCTCGGAACAATCTCCAGAGGCTTAGTAAAAGAAGTGAAGGTCAGAAATCAGAGGACAATGGGAGACCATCCAGACTACGGCATTATTAATATCGACTAAAATACTGAGAAGAGTCCTAGAGACTTGAGGAGATTTGCTGTTACTCAAACTCCCGTGAGAAACCACCAGCTAACGCTGGTGTGAAAACTTTCAAAATAATAATAATGATACTATTTACCAACCCCTCCGCTCGGGCAGGATATGAAACAAGGTCAGTTTTTAAGCGGAGTTTCACAGGTTGGAATTCAGAGTTTTCCTTCTCCTAGACTAGTTGCCTAACCAAGGCTGAAGAACTTAGTCTGTCCTACTATTTACCCATAGCTGGAGGGAGAATAATTGGATTCATACCTTTCCCAAGGGTATTAGTGCTATGTGAAATGCAATCAGTCTCGTCCAGGATTTGAACTCGTGTCGCCGTGTCCAATTCCTACGACGATAACGACTACACCACGGGCAATTATTAATGATAATTGTTAATGAAACTTGAAGAAATAGATCAAAAGATACTGGCAAAAGAAGAGAGACTTAAAAGATGCCGAGATATGGTCAAGCAATACAATTAAAATGGGACTTTTTAAAATTTCGAAAGAAAATTAACCGACATGTAGGAGGATAATGCTCGAGAACGTACGAACAACCAAATGCAAATGAGGCAAAACTATTTGGAAGTAAAATATGGGAATGGAAAAAACATAATATTGATCTATTCGATCAATATCATGGAAAATGAATTTCAAGGAGTCGAAGGAGGATTTGAGGCGGAAATACACCTGGAATCGCTATGGAAAACACTAAAAAAAAAAAGCGCTGAATCGGAAAACTCCAGGCCGTGACGGTTTACGTGGATTCTGGTTTTAAGAAATTCACGTTTATCCCCAACAAACTGGCTTTTGAACTGAATAGATGCTTTGAAGAAATAGATATGTGCGAATGGATGACTAAAAGAAAGACCAACCTGATCCAAAAAGACCTGTAAAAAGGAACCTCTGCCAGCAGCTATCAATCGACAATGAAAATTCTAACAACAGAGATTAGGGAGAAGATTTATTGCTCGCTAGTAAACCGCAGACTGTTTTTCGAAGAACAGAAAGGATATCACAAGGGTATAAGAGGAACAGATAATCAACTGTAGATCAACACATCCTAATGGACAATAAAACGAGGCGGAAAAATGTAGCTATGGATTGACAACAAAAAAGTCTACAACATGGTCCTGCAAAGATGGATAATAGATAGTCTAAAATAGTCAAGATATCCGACAAAGTCATAAACTTCATCACGGAAGCCATAAACTTCACCACGAAAGATATCCGACAAAGTCACAAACTTCATCACAGAAGTCATAAACTTCATCACGGAAAACTAGAAAGTGGAATTGACTGCAGGAGGAAAACCTTTAGCTGAGATGAAAATCCAAAGAGGTATCTTCCAGGAAGATGCGCTTTCACCTTCGTAATAGAGATGATGACTCTCAATCATACACTTAGAAAAGGAACAGAGGGGCTGCAAATTTACTAAATCGAAAGACAAGATTGATCACCGAATGTACACGGATGACATCAAGGTGTTTGCAAAAAATGAAAAAGAATTGAAGACTGATACAGACAATAAGAACATACAGTCAAGATATAGAAAAATGCGGCATGCTAATAATGATGAGTGGAAAAGACAAAAAAAATGAAAGAATCGATCTGCCAAATTATGTGAGAATAAGAACCCTCAGAGAAAAGGGAACTTATAAGTAATTGAGAATATTGGAAGCTGACAGCATCAAACAAGAGGAGATGAAAGAAAAGATTTTTAAAAAGTATCTCAGACAATCGAGAAAATTTCTCGAAACCAAGCTCTGCAGCAGAAATTTTATCCATACAATAAACACTTGGGTTGTCTGTCTTGAAAGATACTCGGGAATTGGACAAGGGAAGAACTCAGACAAATGAATCAGAGGACAAGCAAAATAATGACGATACATAAGGCTTTACATCCGAGAGATGACATAGACAGACTATATATGGCAAGAAAAGGAGGAAAAGGACTCGCCAGCATTGAGAATTTTGTTGAGGCACTCCAGGAATATGTTAAAAAGAGCAAGGAAAGACTAATTACAGCAGCTAATATCAGCAGAGACAACATTAGTAGATTCAGCAAACAACGTTAAGAAAACAAAAATAAGAAGAATTAAGACCTTCCAGACCACAGCACTCTTAAAATCATCTAGAATACTTAGAAGAGTCCTGGAAATCAGAGAATTAAGACCATCCAGACTAAAGCATTATTGAGATCGGCCAAAATACTTAGAAGAGTCGCAGAGACCTGAGGAGACTTGCAGTCATTCAGACTCCAGTGAAACACCACCAGCGTCAGTAGGCGTAATAGACTCACAAGGCGTATTTTGGAAAGTATGTAAATACTATGGGATATTCGATTGTGAAAAAGGTATAAACACCAACCAGATCCAATAACTGAAGCAAAAGGAGCTACTGTTCTTTGGGACTTTGCTATTTAAACTGATCGAAAAATAAAGAGCAAACTACACCTTTATTAAGATTGTCCAGAATACTGAGAAGAGTCCTGGAGACTTGAGGAGACTTGCTGTCACTCGAACTCCAGTGCGAAACCATTGGCTAAGGCCGGTGAAAAAAAAAACTCTCAAAGGAGTAAAATAATCCCAAAATACCAAAACTGACCACTCCTTAGGCTTAAATGTGTCTTAAAATAATAATTATCCATTCTGCCTAGGAAAAAAAAGTAAGAACTTGCCATAGAGTGGATTTTGCCTTTCCAGCTGACCATGGAATGAAGATCAAAGAAAGCGGAAAAAGAAAAGAGTGGCAGAGAAGCGAGGGATTTAAAGTGAATGAAAAAAGAAAAAAGAGGAAAACGCTAGAAAACACGTGTATATCTCTATAAAAGAAGAAAGATTTAGACCCCCTCACATACATAGAGTCCATGTTAGAATCAACTCGCATTAACACAAGGAAGCCAAAAGAAAGACCAAATCTATAGATACCTTCACTACTGGTCAATAAACGGTTAGTTTTCCTGTCTTTTTACTAAATTGTCATTTCAAAATGCATGAAATATTTTATTATGTGTAAAATCATTGTTGAATATTTTGTTTTTTAATGTAAAAGACTATTAATATAAATCCAATTTCCAGTTGAACTATGAAAAACGAGGTAAAAGATTGTAATACTTTTGAAAATATTACGGAGTGTTTGAAAACCTAAGATAGCGTAAAAATGAAATTGCCTATAAGGTTGTAATGAAATATAAATAAGGACTCTCCAATGAACTTAAAAAAAATAAATAAAAAAATAACTGTGGACTTCTACTAAGTTAAAACCTAATACATACACGGGAGGAAGGGAAAAGAAAGAAAAGAAAAAAATCTTTTTTATTTTTATTTATTTTTTATTATATACCACGGACACCATCGAAAGCAGCGTGGTGGACGTAAAGGTGGACGAACACAACGACGAGTCAATGGCACACCTAACCAAATGCAGGTCGGACGAATCCCATGGGAATACGACCAGGATCAAATAGTTTGATCAGGAAACTACTGCAACTCATCTGTTTGAGTGGCTTCTATAGATGAGAATAAAAACAGAGTCATCGAAAGATTACCATGACTCATACTCCAACCACTTGTCCAAACCACATCGCTCTTCGTGCGGGTAAAAAATGGAGGCGTCCCGCTGCGGTTGGAGCTCTGGCCGCAGTGTTCGAAAAATCAGCTACAGAGCTCAAACTAAAACGAATTACGAAAATGTAAACGCACAATACAAATAGCGACATTCAACATTAGAACTTTTAAATAGAATAGGCCAACAATGGGAGCTGACAGCTTCTGCGATAGATCATAACATAGACATTATATGCAGACAAGAACACAGATACCTACACACCGAAGAAATAAAATGCGACGATATCAGCTATAGAAGGACGTTTGTCTCGTCATCGACATGGAAAAACTCTGTCAACGCCACGATAGGTGGCGTTGGTATGTTTATAGGACCACGGGCCTTAACAGCACAAAATAGCAATATCATCGAGAAGATACAACTGAGGATGATGGTAGCTACGTTTACTGGCAACCCCAGCACAACAATCATATATTTCACCCTTACCAATGTTAGTGTTGCCTTCTATAACGAGCTATTCTCCCTTGTTCGTCGCATCCCAAAAACACAACGTTCTCATAATCGGTAGAGACGTGAATGCCCAAATAGGTAAAAATGTAAGCGACACATTCAGCTTTCACAACTCATCAAACAGAACTGGGGAACATCAAACAGATTTCACGCTAGAAAATAGATTAACATGCCTCAATACTAAATTTCAGAAAAGAAAGGGAAAACTATGGACCTACACCTACGCAAATAATGCTAAGGCACAGATATACTACATCTTCATGAATAAGAAATGGAATAATAGCACATTGAATTGCAAGGCATATTTTTCTTCTGAGGGTGGGTCTTCCGATCATCGAATTGTCAGGACTAAGATACGACTGAGCTTACGAAGTAATGCGGCCCGAATAACTACAACCGTTAACTATGACTGATTCCTGCTTAACAACAGGGATATTAGAGATAAATATACGTTATCACTAAGAAACAAATACGATGCACTTCAGGGGATATCAGATACACCTACTCCAAATAACGAATATGAGAATGTCGTCAATGCCCACATAGAAGCGACGACAGAGTGCATATTAGCTAAACAAAGAGCTAGACCTAGAGTCCCATGAAAGACATTTGCGTCGAATACTAGGTGTTCGTGCAAAAAACTTCGAAGCAACATTATTATTCGTCGACTTCTTCAAAGCATTTGACTCCATACACAGAGGGAAGATGGAGCAAATACTTCTCGCCAACGCCCCCACCAAAAAGACCGTCATAATGATGCTATATAAAAACACGAAAGTGAAAGTCTGCTCACCAGATGGAGATACAAACTACTTCAATATTTTAGCTGGTGTGCTGCTTGGAGATAAATTAGCCCCATAGCTGTTTATTATCGGCCAAGACTACGTGCTTAGAACGTTTGTAGATTTAATGAAAGAAAACAGTTTTAAGCTGGCAAAGAAAAGAAGCAGAAAATACTCCACTCAAACTATTACGGACGTGGACTATGCCAATGACATAGCGCTTCTGGCAAATTCACCCGCCCCAGCCGTATCCTTGCTGCATAGCCTGGAATGAGCAGCTGGTGGCATAGGCCTCCGTGTCAACGCAGACAAAACGAAATACATGTGCTTTAATCAAAGAGGCGAGATCTTCACACTAAAGAGTGGTCCTCTTAAACTAGTGGAAAAATTCACCTACCACGGAAGCAGTGTCGCATGAACCGAGAATGGCATCAACATGCGACTAGCAAAGGCATGGACTGCTATTGATAGGTTATCGGTCACAAGGAAGTAAGACCTGACCGATAAAGTAAAACGCAGTTTTTTCCAAGTAGCGGTCGTGTCGATACTGCTATACGGATGCACTACAGGGATGCTAACCGAACGTATGGAGAAAAAGCTTGACGGCAATTACACAAGAATGCTACGGGGCTATATTGAACAAGTCCTGGAGACAACACCCTACAAAGCAGCAGCTGTACGGAAACCTACCATCCATCACTAAAACTCCAAATTAGACGAACCAGACATGCGGGACACTGCTGGAGAAGTAAGGACGAACTCATAAGTGATGTACTCCTGTGGACGTCCAGCTAGAACTTATATAAAACAGCTCGGTGGCGATACAGAATGTAGCCGAAAGACCTCCTGAGAGTGACTTAGAAACCAAACTGCTTTATCTAAATGTTTTTGGAACCTTAAAGATCAGGAGCTCAGCCCCTCAAATAAAGTGGAAAATAGGCAGTCTTCAACCGCGAATAGCTTCAATGGTAGATGTAACTTGAGTATTGATGAAAATAATTAGTATAATTAATTTTAAAGATCGCAGACTACTGTAAAATGAACAGAACAAGCTTGTGTTTAAATGTAGACATAAAAGTAAATTTAGATTATCCTGACTGGGGGCCACCGAGGCTCTTACTCTAGACAATAGTAGGGATATTGTATGCTGGATGTTTTTTATTAGAATTGATAACATTTAATTCAGTAGTTGATTGTATTATATGACGGGGGGATTCATGTTGAGGAAGAGATTCTTGGAAATTTAGATATTAATTCAAAATAAGCGTTTTTAATTTCTGGAGTTGTTAATTCCCCTTGACCATTTTGGGGATTAATTAAAGGCACCTGGTGGCTGCCGAAAAGTTTATTTTTTATTTTTTATTTTATTTTTATTTTATTTTATTTTTTTGAGGAGAAAGTCTTCAGTGTGGCTAGACACGTAGGACGCTTCAAGCTGGGATTAAAACCTGCCGAACTTTACGTTAAACTTAGTATCAACACCGCTCGGCTATCAGTCATCTTACGTCCAATAATATCCAGTCGGCGTCCGAAGACTATGGGTGTGAATTATTCGTGTATAGAATATATGACGGATGTTATATATTCCTTTTCTGGTTTATATTAAAAAAAAACTCACATACAAAGTGTACCATCAACATCATTATGTCGTGCCACGAGCACGGATATCCCTGACCCTCTCTCGCCGCTTTTCCCTTTCGTTCATCGCCTCAGGCAGGTCTTCAGGGCTACATTCCGTATCCTCAAATAGTTGCTGAATGTATATTCGTGCTGGTCGTCCTGCTTTTGCCCGGCCATATGTGGGGGGCCATAAGAGTACATGACTTATGAGCTCGTTCCTGCTTCTCCAGCAGTGTCCTGCATGTCTGGTTCGTCTAACTTGTATAGTTTTCGTGACTGGAAGAAAACTTCACCGAAATAAATTCATAATTACAATTTAACCGTAGTTGAGTTTTCTTCCACTTACATTATATATATATATATATATCGTTGGTCCAATGAGAGAAAAAATTAATACTTTGAATAGAATAGGTTCCCCTGGGGATTTATTTCTAACTTCTTTATTTCTCTTCAACACGTATTTCTAGTTAAAATGTTAAGAATGAATCCCCTAGTGGATTTTAAAGTATTTATTACTTTTTTCTTTTTTTGGACCAACAATATATATATATATATATATATATAAATAAAGCTAGTGACCTTAGTCGAGGTCGACCCGAAGGCTTCCTTTTCAATAGCTACTACACCGAGGTGTAGTGGAGGGCGCTACTCCTTTCCTTGGATTGCTCCACTTTACCCTTGATCCTTACCTTATAATGCTGATTGTTAAGCAAGGCAGCCTCAAGTACCATTTTTTGAGTCTTTGGTATGACGACCTGGGATTGAAACCCAGACCATTAGCGAACACTCTACTCATATAAGCGGGTTTATTTTTAACATTTTAACAAGAAAAACGTGTTGAAGAGAAATAAAGAAGTTAAAAATAAATCTCCTTGAGAACCTATTCATTTACAAATGTATATATATATATATATATATAAACAGGATTTATCATTAGATAACCTACAAGAGTTGGTATGCCATAAAACCCAATCAACCAGCCTCCCAACAAATTAAATTGTACACAGGCCGCACCACCGGTTCTCAAAATAACAGGAAAACTTTCAGAAAACCCTGCGTAAATTTGATTATTTTGTTTACTTTACTTGTCAATCGTAACAGTTCTTAGCTTAGGAAATTTTTAGTATTAGATAGGAATACTTGAAACCATACAACTGTGCAAATTATCTGTATCAAGCGTAGTAACTTGAAACAATAATTAATTATAAATGTGTATCATTAATTACTTAAAAGCATCTGACGAGGGTTGACGTGTTGTAAAATCAACCAGCCAAGATTCCAATGTCTACAATGTAATGTTTTTAACTGGAGTCATAGGTAGCGCAATGGATACCATCAAAAGAAATGAACTTGGCAAGCTAATATCAAATCTCGTGCGGGACTGTTAACGTCATCGGAAAGGCATGAATCCATCTCTTCCCTATCTCCCAAACTGAGTCCTTTAGTCTTTGTAAAGCAATAGGTCTTGGTTTGGTAAGGCTTCTTTGTTTAATGGTATTTTAACCTTGATGGGTTATTTAATGCTTTAGTCATCCTTGTTGAAGAACAGTAGTGGTACTATTTAGCCTATAGGTGGGGGGGAATAAGGGGGTTTCATAAACAGGAATATTTATTTGAAGATATATAATTGTTAGTAAGTCATAATTAAATAGGAAATCACTTAAAACCAAATGTGTAAATTATTAGTATTAGATAGGAATACAAGAAACCATATATGTGTAAATCATTAATATTCGGGAAGCAGAAATGAAACCATATAACTCTGTGCAAATTATTTGTTAGTTGGTTATTTTGTCTTACGACGTATCAACCCTTTCCGGGTCATTTAACGCCGTATTAAATTTTAAACAATTCAGTTTAGTATAAGTATAGTATTTTTGTTTACAAAAAGTTAAATGTCAAAATAGTTCAGTTAAAGGTCAAAATAGTCAAACAATTCAGTTTAGCCTAAGTACACTGTTTCATTGTCAAAGACAGTTCTATTTCAAACAATTCAGTTTAGCATAAGTATACAATTTAGTTCTATTTAAAAACAGTTCTATTTCAAAGAGTAAAGTTGAGCATAATTACGCAGTTTCATAATTAAAAATAATTCTATTTTAAACAATTCAGTTTAATATGAGTGCACAGTTTAGTTCTATTTAAAAACAGTTCTATTTCAACCAATTCAGTTTAGCCTGAGCACGCAGTTTCAATGTCAAAAACAGTTCGATTTTAAGCAATTCAGTTTAGCATAAATACGCAGTCTAAATGTCAAAAGAGTCCTATTTCAATTAATTCAGTTTAGCATAAGTAAATAATCTAGTTCTATTTGACCCATAGATAGGACCCTATCAGGTGCTACCACTCCGGGTCAGAGTAGACATGGGAGCAATAGCAATGAAGTGGTACTCTGTATTCCCCAAAGCTCCAACGGCACTGGAACCTCACCATCAGATTGTTTAGTGTCATATCTAGGACACACGTTGGGGGTGGGGAGTCTTACTCCCCTCCATAAAGGCAGTCGGTGTATTCTACAGCACCAGCCGACTGAGCCACTTGTGTGAATGGTTAGCAAGCTCGACTAGCAAACCTACACGAGTGAGTTCGAGTCTCATTGGGTGCCCCTTTCATATGGCCTTGTGCCACATCTAAGCAAAAAGCTTAGTAAATTACCACTTATTGGGTGGGGGTCTTACCCCGCTGCAGAGAAGCAGTCGGTGTATTCTACAGCCCAAGCCGACTGAGCAAAAATTGTTTATATTAGTAATTGTTAAATGACGCTACAATTGTTTAGTAAAGATTCTTATTTTTAATGCTAGAACCATACTTTAAGAAAAAAAAATAGCTGTACTATGGAGCTGTGAGGGATAAGATGGGGGGTTATACCTTTCCCGAGGGTAGTAGTCCCAAAGTAAACATAATAGCATGGCCGGAGTTCGAGCTCTTATGCTACAATGCCACCGTCCAGCATGTTACCCAGAACTCCATGAGTTCTTGCCCCATACGTTTATGAGAAGGAAAACACTGAATTCAAATCAGCAGTGTATCAGAGTTCGTTCCTTGCTACTAATACCATGTATCCCGGTGCAACATCTCACATTTTACTTAAAGTTGAGATAGACACAGCCAAGTAACTTTCGCATTGCAGGCACAAGTGTCATTATGGGGAATTACTCAGCATGACATCCTGATCTAAAAAGTTTACGAGATACAAGGATCAAGATAGCTTATCTGGTAGATTTTACCGAAAGTTTAATTCAATATAACATCTCCTCCAGGGAGCCCTATGAAAGTTGGAATCTTGGAGAATCTTTGATGATTATAGTGTACTTATTGGGAAATGCAAACCCCTATGTATGCGCTCTCTGTCAGGCATACAACCCTCTGCATGTAATCCTATATTCATTCTGTTCTACTCTGCCTAATGTTTGCTCACTCAGTTAACCGAGCATTGGGGTTCGAAACCACTCCGTAATACTCTCCTAAAGAATTTTTTCCGGCTTTCCATATAAATTTTGGGTTATTGGACATTAACCAGTTGATATATTGTCCGACAGTTCTTTTAGCTGTAAGAAGGGCCGCTTGATATTTGTCTTCCTTTATCACGCTCACGCATTTCTGCTTTTCCGGTAGTCACTTTGTTAATTTTATCTACGACAGGATCTTCATTTAATTTTTGTAGTGTACCAAATGAAAACTGGGTAATTTCTGGACACTAGCCACCCGTACCCGTGAGGAGACCCGCACTATATTCGACCCTGGGTCCAAAGCTGTTGATGTAAGGAGGTGGGTTTTAATTTCAGTTTTAACAGAGCATCAAGTGGCAACAATTCTTCCAAATATTCTAACCCTCTTCCACCTGATTTTACTAACGTTTTCATTTAGTAATGGTTTTAATAATGCTATTGTCTCGATTCTTCATCCGATTTCCAGTTCATGGTACTTGACATATGTAAAAGAAAAGTTGGCGACCGTAATCAAATATATAGGTGCCCGTGGTGTAATGGTTATCGTCACAGGATATGGACACGGCGATACGAGTTCAGTTCCTGGACAAGACTGATTGCATTTCACATAGCACTAATGGGAAAGGTATGAATCCAATTATTCTCCCTCCAGCTATGGGTAAATAGTAGGGCAGACTAGGTTCTTCAGCCTTGGTGAGGCAACTAGTCTAGGAGAAGGAAAACTCTGAATTCAAACCTGTTAAACTCCGTTTAAAAAATTGACCTTGTGTCATGTCCTGCCAGAGCGGAGGGGTTGGGTAAATAGGATCAAATATATATATATATATATTGTTGGTCCAATGAGAGAAAAAAATTATTATTTTAAATCGAATAGGTTCCCCTGGGGATTTATTTCTAACTTTTTTATTTCTCTTCAACTCGTATTTCGAGTTGAAATATTAAAAATGAATCCCCTAGTGGACCAATTCATTTTAAAGTATTTATTACTTTTTGTAGGAGGTGCCTGTGGTTATCGTCGTAGGAAACGAACACGGCGACACGAGTTCAAATCCTGGACGAAACTCATTGCATTTCACATAGCACTAATACCCTTGGGAAAGGTATGAATCCAATTATTCTCCCTCCAGCTATGGGTAAATAGTAGGGCAGACTAGGTTCTTCAGCCTTGGTTAGGCAACTAGTCTAGGTGAAGGAAAACTCTGAATTCAAACCTGTTAAACTCCGCTTAAAAATTGACCTTGTCATATCCTGCCCGAGCGGAGGGGTTGGTAAATAGGATTTATTACTTTTTTCTCTCATTGGACAACCAATATATATATATATATATATATATAATTAGAGCTGCCGACCGTAATCGAGGGCGACACGAAGGCTTCCTTTTCAATAGCTACTACACCGAGATGTGAGAGCGAACTCCTTTCCTTGGATTGTTCCACTTTATCCTTGATCCTGAGTGTTAAGCAAGGAGGTATCACGTACCATGTTTTGAATCTTTGATATGACTCGACCTGGGATTGAATCCCGGTCTCCCGGGCCATTAGCGAACACTCTACCCACTTGATCAATCGGTTGATATTTGTATAGATTAATCGACTAGTGACACACACACACACACACACACACATATATAGTGCGTGTGTGTGTGTGTGTGGAGCAAAGCTAGGAATATTCTTGTATGATAATAATCGACTCTATTATAAAACAAGATTAATTTTGATTTTAGAAAATAAACAACAAAATTAGAAGATAAATCACAAAACAGTAAATTTACTCAATATTGCCGTAATTTTTATTCAATCATTGTATCAACACGCATTCGAAACGATTTGCATGTCTGCCAAATAAATTTTTCAGACATTTTAATTCGTTCTTCCTCAATAGCAGTCTTATGCAAACCAATATTTAGATGGGTAATTGCATTTGTTATGTTTTTTAAAACGCCCCATATAGTGTAATCAATGGGATTAGCGTGCTTTCTTATTGACATTGTGGGGTCCTTAATCGCCGTAGCGAAACCAGTTAAAAAGCCTTCTTTTCGTTTTTTTTTTTTTTTGTTCAATCTTCTACTCCTGGATATGACTCTAAATTGCATCTGGTGGTGATATATATATATGTATATATACTATAGAGATATATATACTCCCCTACCCCCGTGGGGTTGAGTTCTCTGGCGAAGAAGTAATCGTGTTGCCATTAGCGTCTATTGCAAGCCTCTTCGTAGTTGAATTGAGGTCTCAGCTACCGTTGAACGGATGTATGTAAACAATAGTAATTGTGATTCATAACCGTTTAAAATTTACTTCGCAGCTAATATCTCCTCGTGGCTGAATGATTAGAAGCTTTGGTTTGACGTTTGGGTCAACCGGGTTTCGATCCCAGCTACGGGAAGATACTGTCTAGCCACACTGATGAGTTCTGATAGAACGAAACAGATGACTATATATATATATCTATATCCCGGGGGTTGAGCATTCTGGCAAAGGAATTAACGGCTGCCACCCGCGTAATGCAAAGCTCTTCTTACGAATAGAGCACACTGGTATTCGATAGCACAAAATGTAAACAAGCGAAAGCCACTACATATGCGTTATAATTTCTGAGCTAACGTATGTTACCTGAGGGCTGAGTGGTAAGATTCTAGGTCTAATGTAAAGTTGGGCAGGTTTCGATGCCAGCGTGAAGTGTCCTGTGTGACTAGCCACATAGAAGAGTTCTGATACAACAAAACAGTCTGTCTGTGGATGACATTAAATATATATATATATATACTAGCTGTACCCGGCCACGCGTTGCTGTGGCTCAGTTTGTTTAAATGGGGGAAAAAAAGAAGAAAATGCATGTTTCTGATATGTTTAATTTTCCAATACTTGTGGATACACTATTTTTGGTAGTTCCATTTTCTGTGTAGATAAAGAGATTGTCTGGATTGCCAACTCTGGAACAGACAACATAGGATTACCCATGTGAGAAGCAATCAGTGTGTAAATATAAGCTACACAATTCTAAAGATTGTCCCTGTGCTTTGTTGATCGTGATTGCAAATGCTAATCGAATTGGGAATTGCAATCTCTTAAATTGAAATGACATATCTGTTGGAATCATAGGAATTCGCGGCATGAGAACATCTTCACCTTTGAAAAGCCCTGTCAAAATTTTTGCTTCTATGATTTTGGTCATTAATTTTTTTTTACTGAAAAACGTGTGCCATTACAAAGCTTGGGCTGGTTAATATTTCGCAACATGATAAAATATTTATTAAACAACAAAATAAATGGGATATCAATAATGAAAAAAAAATTTCAGAATAAGTTTTTAGAATAAAAAGAAATTTATTTACAACTGGACCAACGAAATATGGTTTAAAGTTTATTAACGAAAGAAAACTTTTTTAGGAATGTCTTTCGTTAAACAACAGAAAAGAAAATAGAATATTTAGTAAACAATTCGTTACTACTGAACCGACGAAATATGGTTTAAAGTTTAGTGTCTTATCGATAATAATAATAATAATAATAATAATAATAATAATAATAATAATAATAATAATAAAACAAAAGAAAACTTTTTAAGGAATGGCTTTCGTTGAAGTTAAACAACAAAAAATAAAATAAAATAAAATGAAATATTTAGTAAAGAATTCGTTACTACTGAACTGACGGAATATCGTTTAAGAAAGAAAATTTTTTAATGGATGTCTTTCGTTGAAGTTAAACAAAAAAAGGGGAATTTTTGGAAACAATTCGTTACAATAAAAAAAAGTTTACTTACTACTGAACCAACGAAATATGTTTTAAAGTTTAGTGAATCTGTTTAAGTTAACCAAAAGAGAAAGAAACATGATAAAGCAGAAAAAAAATCACGTGTAAAAGTCTTGGAAAAGGGAAGTAATGTTTACCTTCATATTTCGCGTTCGGCTTTTCTCGGAGAAAAACAACTTATTAAAAATATTCTTTTTTAATATTCCAATTAGTGGTATAAAATTGGAGATTATCGGTTAGTAACAAACATTTACATTTTTATTTATATAGATATACGAGGTGCATACGATAAGTTTCCAGACTTTTTTCGTATGGGCACTTTTATTGATAGTACACACATGAAACTCTAGTCCCCTTCCAAGTAATCTCCTCCGGCTGCAATGCACTTGTTGTACCGTTCCAACAACTTCTCGAAGGCCCCATGGAAGTCCTCTTGTGCGAGCGTGTCAATGACCTTCGTCATAGCCTCTTTCATCTCCTCAATTGTCTCATAACGACCGCTTCTGAGCTTAGGGAATAAGCAAAAGTCACAGGGAGCAAGGTCTCGACTATAGGGAGGCTAAGGAACTGTCTTGATGCCCATCTTGGTCAAATAGTCTGTGACAAGGATGGAGTTGTGGACTGGGGCATTGTCCTGGTGGAAATGCCACTGAGCCGATTTAAAAAGTGCTGGCCTCTTCAGACGGAATCTCTTGCTGAACTCCCTTTAAACCTCAACATAGTAACCCTAACCCTAACCCTTTGGCCAATCAACTGTGGTGTATTGACTTCCTTACTCCACCCACACCTCTTATCATCCCTCACAGACTCCCTGCCTTCCTTGAATCTCTTATGCCACTCAAAAACTGATGCTCGATTCATGCAAGATGGTCGAAAAGCAATCTGAAGCATTCCATATGTTTCTATGGCATTTTTTTCAAGTTTAAAACAGAATTTTATTGCATATAATTCTTCTAAAGTGTCAGATTGCATTTTTGAAATTCACCAGCAGTGACAACCAGGTTTTAGTAGGGTGTATTCCAATTGCTTCTGTAACTGTTGATTTGAATCTGAAATCATAAAAATTGGCCAGTCATCTCATAAGATGTATAGCAATAACATACTGAATTTTCAAGAGTCTACGACAATTCTAAATGCCCATACGAAAAAAGTCTGGAAACTTATCGTATGCACCTCGTATGTATATATATATATATATATATATATATATATATAGATAGATAGATAGATAGATAGATAGATAGATAGATTGGGTGTCCCAAAAATTTACGCCATTTTAAAAGCAATTATCTTAGAAACTACAAAGTCTAGCATAATAGAATTGAACACTTCCTCGGTCGCCACATATAGCCGAGCAAAAGCAGGACGACCAGCTCGAACATACTTACAGCAGCTATGCGAAGATACGGGATGTAGTTCTGAAGACCTGCCAGAGGCGAAGAACGATAGGGAGAAGTGGCGAGAGAGGGTCAGGGATATCCGTGATAGCGGCATGATATGATGATGATAATGATTATATATATATATATATATATATATATATATATATATATAAACAATCGGTCACATTAAGGTAATGAATCTATTTCCATCCTGTTAAAAAGCATTGATATAAATCAATGCTCTAAAAAATTAACAGAACTACTTCAGATCAAACAAGAAAATGGATTAAAATAACTCTTTCATATTTAGAACCAGGCTTAAAAACCAAACCTTATTTCTCCGATAGTAACCTTTTTTTAAATCAGAGAAATAAGGTTGATTTTTTTAATTCTGGCTTTTTACTGACCTTAACTTAGACTAGTTTGATATTACCTAAGCACATGAAAACAAAAAAAAAATGATATTCTATCTCCTGAAAGACAAAACAAACACTTGCCAAACATATTTTGTAGGACTTATGTAGATTATTTTAACTTTTGCAATTTTGTTTTTTGCGGTGTGTGTGTGTGTGTGTGGGGGTTATATATAGCCACTGGACTTATATGTAACTTCTTTCTTTATTTTCTTCTTTTTTTTTACAATCGCTTTTAAAATAACCAAAATCAAATCGTATCACCGGGTCTCTCGGTCATCGCTGAATTGTCAACTGTCTGAAGCAAGGAGTAGCATCAACCCGGCAGAAGATCACTGTCTCCATTTAGTTCATGAGAGGTCAAAGCCGCAAGTTGTATGAGTGTGTCTGATGCATGTGTGAAAAAACGAAGAATGAATACAGTCCGCTCACACAAAAAGCGTCGTACATTGAAAGTTTTCTTTTTTTTTTTTTTTCGGGGGGGGGGCACTTTATAACCGAAAAGACGTTTCACGCGAATAAAATAAGAAAAAGAAAAGAAAAGAAAAAACGAAAGAAAAGTAAAAAAAAAAAAAAAAAAAAGAAAAAAAAAAAAAAGAAAAGAACAAATACTTTACGGTGATTTTTTTTTTTCATTCTTGAGAAGGTTTTCTCTTTTTCATTTGTTTTTTTATTTTTATTTTTATTTTTATTTTTATTTTTTCAATGTCTTCTGTTTCCTCTTTTATAGCCAAGGCTGCCTCGGAAAAAAAGTCTTTCTCACAAATTATTCAGATATTTTCATTTTCTCTCTCTCTTTTTTTAAAAATCTCTTTCTTTCTTAGGGGGAGATCACGTGTTGTAATGTTGAGATGTAGGATAATAGATAGCGAGTTCGAACTCCAGTCGTGGTATACTGTTTTCTTTCGGACTAATACTCCCTCATACCCCCCAGCAACGAATGATAAATAACACCACAGCCGCCCTTCTACAAGGAGGGCTTTGGTATTAAATAACCCACGAAGTTGCATGTGCCATTAAACAAAGAAACCAAACCTTTCTTTCTTATTTCCTTTTTTTCCTTTTTTTTCTTCTTTTTTCATTCTATCTCCTCTACATTCATTCGCTTTCTTTCTTTCTTTCTTTCTTTCTTTTCTTTTCTTCTTTCTCACCTCTCTTCATGCATTCAACTCCCACTTTCTACCATTTTATTCTTTTTCACCTTCATTATTTCTGTCTCCAATTTCTATTACTTTTTCCTTTACTCTGTTTTCTCTTTCTTCTTTCTCATTTCTCTCTCTCTCTCTCTCTCCCTCTCTCTCTCTCTCTTTTGTTTACTGTTACAGGGCCAGTATAGATGTTGATGCTCTTTCCGTACTTCCAGCTTTTCTATCTTGTTTACAAAGAACTACTCTCTCTCTCTCTCTCTCTCTCTCTCTCTATCTATATAAATATATACACGTGTGTGTATGTGTGTGTGTGTGTGTTTCTTTCTCTACTTCTTTCTCTCTCGCGTAGCTATTCTCACTTTCATATATATATATATATATATATATATACTTTTTCTAACTCAATCAAGACCCATGTACAAGTCAACAATCCTACTTCTCATTCTCTTTCTCTTTTTCTTTTATCCCCTCGCTCGTAATCTTCTCACCGTCTATCATTTATAGATATTTAGTGTATCATGACCCATGTAGATGTTAACACTGATCCCCCCTCCTTTCTTTTCGCCATTCCTTCTTTTCCTCTCATTTCGAATTAATTCATCTTTTCTTTTTCTTTTTTCTTTCTAATTTTTTTACATTATCCATTATTGTTTCCCAACTTTCCGACTTTGTAAACGAACCACCCACCCGGTTGGCTACCCACTAACAACTACATTCCCTCTATCTAATCTACCCTTTACTTCAAAAAGCTTCCCTTTTTTTCCTAGCTTCATACTAATCCCAGTCTAACTAAAAAAAAAAAAAAAAATCTGCATTTCTTCACCACGACCCTTTCTTGCCTATCATCAATAACGTCCTCTCTCCCGTCAAACCCAGAGTTGACCCTTCCTTGTTAAACCCTGAAATTTACTCACCTTTAAATTGATTCATTATTTCTGACTGATTCTTTTCTAGTTTTCTCAGCGACAGATTGTCTCAAATTTTCTACTTAACCTCATAAAAAAGAAGAAGAAATGCCAGAGAAAACAATGATTACCAATTCAACCCTTGAACAAACGAAAAGAAGCCATTCTAACAATGGACAATCATATAATCTCAAAAAGAAAATCTCTTATTAAACGTTTCACCATACGGTCAAAGTTATCCTGAACAGTGTTTGTTTGTCCGCCTTTTGATCTGCTCACTGCCTTTCGATTTCATCAGCCCAAACTCGCACGGTTAATAGTCTCTTCTTTTACAATAAGGAGACAGCCCTAGTCACGGACTATCTGAGGCAACACTTCCCGAGTACACAAAAAGGGTAGATTGATTTATATGGTATAGTAAGTTATCTTTGTTTAATGACATATTTATTTAACCCATAGCTCGTGGGATAAAAGGATAATTGATTTGCTGATTGATTTAAACTGTATCTAAAGACGTCTAATAGTTGGTTGGTCGTTTGGGTTTTATGGCATATCAACCTTTGTAGGTTATTTAATGCCAAATCCATTTTTATACAAATAATCAGTTCTATTTCAAACAATTCAGCTTAGCATGAGTACACAGTATAAAAGCCAAAAACATTTCTATTTCAAGCTATTCAATTTAGCATACAAAAACAGTTCCATTTCTAACAACACAGTTTAACATAAGTACGCAGTTTAATTTTAAAAACATTTCTATTTCAAGCTATTCTGTTTGATCAAACAGTTCTAATTTTAAAAAATCAGTTTAGTATTAGTATAGTTTTTGTCCACACACAGTTAAATGTCAAAACAGTTCTATTTCAAACAGTTCAGTTTAGCGTAAGTAAAGCTTCAATGTCAAAACAGTTCTATTTCAAACAATTCAGTTTAGCATAAGTATGTAGTTTACATGTTAAAACGCTTATATTTCAAGCAGTTCAGTTTAGCAGAAGTACGCAGCTTAAATATCAAACGGTTCTCTTTCAAGTAATTCAGTTTAGCATAAGTGTGCAGTTTAGTTCTATTTGACCCATAGATAGGGCCCTATCTGGTGCTACCACTCCGGGCCAGGGTCGACCAAGGAGCACTGGCAATGAAGGGGTACTCGGTATTCCCCAAAGCTCCAGCGTTACTGGAACCTCACCATCAGATTGTTTAATGTTGTATCCAGGACACTTGTTCGGGGTGGGGGTGGGGGTCTTACACTTCTGCCGAGATGCAATCGGTGTATTCTACAGCACCAGTCGACTGCGCAAAAAGACGTCTTAGAGGAGACTCTATGGTGTAGTGGCTCACGTGCTGGACTGCGACATCGAATTTCAGTTGTGCTATTTCGTTCACTTTCAGACAAATTTTCTTAGGAAAGGCATGAACTCCTTATCCACCCAAGTCTGGGTTAAGTAGTATTTCCACTGATCTTCTACAAAGATGGCTTCAGCATTAAATAACCCTCGAAAATGAATTTAACGAAATGAATCACTCCAATGGTGATATTATTTAGAGCTTTATTGGCAGTCTTACAACATACCTTCGCAGCCTCGGCAAAAATCTCAAGGACTTTGTTATGTCTCCATGGGTTGCTTCTTAGAGCATACTAGCATTCAGTGAGAATATGTTTGAAGCTGGAAGTTTTCTCACATGCTCTACATCGGTCAGATGTAGTTAACCCCCAAGTATGTAGGTTGACTAGTGTTGTTAAGATGTCGTAGACTGGCTTAATAAGAAAGCTTTTTTTTAGGTTCCATGTGCTTGAGGTTACTCCATGTGACAGCTCTGACTTTTGCACTCTCCCACTTGGTCCATCGCCGTGTTTCCTTTGTCCTACATCTATAGCGATACGCCTGACTTCCTTAAGAAGATGAATTTCTTCCGAAACCATTTTCTTTTGTTTATTGTAGATTCCTGGGACGACCAACGCTGTGGGTGAAGGCCTAGACTAGTTCTTCCATCTACCACTGGGCCAATTATTTCTTTCGTCTTAAGGGCCGATTCTGCATTCTCTACAACTTTTTCCAATGGGTTAATGCAGAAGGTTGGACGTTCTATACTAGTGGGTCGCGAGAGTTACGCTGCGTCTGGAAAAGTTGCGCTTTACCTAATTTATATTCCTCAACAAGTGACAACGTCGGAAGTTTTAGCTTCGTTGATGAACAATATAGTGTCACGTTTGTTAAGCATTTAGGTACTCCCAACCATTTTTTCGTATATTTACTGATTAACCCCTCCATTGTTTCAACTTCTGTAAGTGATACGTCATATATTTGCATTGGCCCTGATAATTTAGGAATTAATACAAAATAAATACACTATACTTTATTCAGCTTTTAACTGTTTATTTAGGTCCTGCCAACGATGTCGATTAGTAGGTAGTTGGGAGTAGCAGCGACCGAGGCTCATAATGCTTTTTTCGCGGTTTGTGGGGATTTCGTTCCCATTGACAGAGAACTTTATCTGTAGCTTTCTTTAATTACTGATAAACTGTGGTATTTTGAAGGCTTTATTTACACCACAGCCCATTTGAAGAGTTCCTGTTGGCGGGTCGTCAGTTGTTCCATGTGTGATCTCTGTTCTGCGACTAGATTTACATCATCTATAAAAGCCTTCATAGATGGACTGGTTATTTCATTGGTGTTGGCTTCGACACTAGGCAATATCATCTCCTTTACCAATACGAAAAGTAGAGGAGAAATTACATATCCCATCATAATGCCTATATTCAATTTTTGGCAGTTTGTTAAATATTTATTAGAAAACCTCGAATACGTACATTTAAAGTAAGCTGATACGAGGTTTTTAATATTTTCTGGAACCCAAAAGAACTCCAGTTTGCTTTCTCAAGTAATTGATGTCTTGCTGAGACATATGCATTTTCTAGGTTTAACCAAATGACGTGAAGTATAGCTGATTTATTATTTTTGGCCGTTTTTATTCGTTCCCACAACATAGTAGGATATTCAATACAACCTGGAAAGTCGGGAATTCTAGCCTTTTGTATTGATGTATTGACATATCCATTGTTTACCACGAATCTCGTCATCCTCTTTGCAATGACACCGAAAAAGATTTTACCTTCTACATTGAGTAAGCACACTGGTCGAAATTGATCTAGTTTTCTGGAATCTTTTTCCTTAGTTATGTGGATTCCATCTGCTAATCCCCAACCCTCTGCAATAAATGTCTATCTATGAGCTTCGCGTAAAAGCTTCCAAAGAAGTGCTAATATTTTAGGGTATCTATTGTAGAGCTTATATAAAATGCCGTTAATCCCCTTTGAGCTCTTAGCTCGAGCTTTTCTGACAAAGTCTTTTATTTCACTTAGTTTCAAAGGTGAATTTTTCTTCTGGGATGATTGGGTTCACTAAGATGATCCAGAGTAATGTCAATGAGTGGGTCGGTATATTTTTTCTGAAGGTGCACTTCCAAATCATCTTTCAGTATATTGAGGATCCAATTTTTCTCCCCCACGAAAATTTCTTGGTGAATTTAAACATTTTTTTTTTCGAAATTGCCCTTAATTTTTCGTTTTTCTTGTCGCCGCTCCCTTACATTTTCTGCTGTTGCAATGACAAGGATCCTTTACTTTGGACAATTGCTTCTTCACCAATTCCCGGTTGTCTGGCATTTCTTTAAGCCGCTTCTTAAGAAACCTTTGCCTACTCTAAATCGAACCTTCTCTCTCTGTCTTCTATTAATTTTTCCTTTTTGGTCGTCTGCAGCTCCAAAGTGATCAAGGTACACTGCATCTATAATTTTAGCGAAAGAATACAACTTCACTCCGACAGATCCCTTCAAGCTGTTTCGCAAAATGAAAGACAAATCTTCTTCGTCATTTGCTTTGGGTCAATTAATGCGAATTTCATTCTTTTTCACACTGAGTGCGTTGGGTTGACAAACAAAGTGGCCCTGAGTAATGCGGTATTTATCCTGACTCCGGTTCCCTTCCATCGATTAACATATCTCTGATTGGGATTTACGTCGTTGTTGATTTAGGCATCCCATTTTTGTGCAATGGATTCACATTCCCTTGACGCTTTCAAAACTGCGTCCGTAACAGCATCGTATGTCTGTGGACGGTCCAAGTTTGTCAACGAAACTATTCATTTTGACGATTTTTTGGTCGTCTGCAGCTCCAAAGTGATCAAGGTACACTCCATCTATAATTCTAGTGAAAGAATGCAACTTCTCTCCGATAGATCCCTTCAAGCTGTTTCAGAAAATGAAAGACAAATCTTTTTTATTATCTTTGTGTTACTCGTTGCTATAACGAATACTCGGTAATAAAACGAAAACAATTGTTCCGGTTGGTACTGAATTCACGGAGTCACCACTATGGAGTCTTTTTATAAGAACAAGTCAAGTATGGGTGAAGCCTAAAAACAATGACTGAAACGGTATTCCGGTTTAGCAAGAATGAACGAAACGGTACAATGTTTGTGGGGTTACGTCACATGCATTTGTTTTGTAATCTATCCATGCCATGGCTGCATTTTTCCTTCTTGTCTTTACTTCGTTTAGAAGTGTTGATCTGTATATAGTAGGTCATATGTTCCTCTACTTCCTTTGCAACATCCTTCCTGTTCTTCAGAAAATAGCCCGTACCTTTAAAGTGAATATTATATTCTTCTCTTATTTATATAGTTTAGATCTTCCATGTCAAAGGCAAACATCATTAGTCTGCAGTTGCTTAAAAATAGTTCCTTTTCGACGTCTTTCTGGCTCAGATTATTTAAACTCAGTGCAAACAAATGACTTATCATAGAATGAACGTTAGAAATAGAACTGTTTAACTATTTGTAAACTAATAACTCATGTTTAATTAAACTGGTTTGGTTTGATTTTATGGCATATCAACCATTGTAGGTCATTTAATGGCAAATCCTCTTTATACATATATATTGAATATATATAATTTGGTTTGGTTGGCTTTTATGGCATATCAACCTTTGTAGGTTATTTAATGGCAAATCCTCTTTATACATATATATTGAATATATATAATTTGGTTTGGTTGGGTTTTATGGCGTATCAACCATTGTAGGTTATTTAATGCCAAATCCTCTTTATACATATATATTAAATATATATGATTTGGTTTGGTTGGTTTTTATGGCATATCAACCATTGTAGGTTATCTAATGCTAAATCCTCTTTATACATATATATTAAATATGTATGATTTGGTTTGGTTTGGTTTTATGGCATATCAATCATTGTTGGTTATTTAATGCCAAATCCATTTTTACATATATCATAATTATCATGGCGTGCCACAGGCACAGGTCTCCTTGACCCTTTTCTGCCACTCGTCCTTATCGTCCATCGCTTCCGGCTGGTCTTCAATGCTACATCCTGTATCAGTACAGAGCTGTTGTAGATAGGTTCTAGCCGGTCGCCCCAACCTTGCTCGTCTATGTGAAGGGGTCCTCAAGAGAACATCGCTTATGAGCGTGCCCTTAATTCTCCAACAATGTCCTGCAAGTCTTGCTCGTCTAGTTTGGATAGTTTTCGAGATGGGAGGTAGGTGGCCGTACAGCAGCTGTTTTGTAGGATGCTGCCTCGAGGACTTGTTCAATACAGCTCGCAGCATTCATGTACAATAACTATTAAGCTTTCTCTCCATACGCTTAGTCAGCGTTCGTGTGGTGCATCCATACAGCAATATTGACACGACCGCTGCTTGGAAAAACTGCGCTTTGTAACCAATCAGATAAAAAGCGTAGTTTTTATGCATATAAACAGTTTTATTTCAAACAATCCTGTTTAGCTTAAGAACACAGTTTAGTTCTATTTGACGATTAGGCAGTTCTATTTTAAATATTTCAGTTTAGCATAAGTATGCAGTTTAAATTTTAAAACAGTTCTATTTCTAACAATTCAATTAAGAATATGTGCGTCGTTTAAATGTAAAAATAGTTTTTAGCATAAAAGTGCCCATACGAAAAATACGGTTTAGCATAACCACACAGTTTAGTTCTTTTTGACCTACAGATGGGATCCTATCAGGTGCTACCACTCCGGGCTACTGTAGACCTGGGAACGATAGCAATGAAGGGGTGCTCCGCATTCTCCAAAGCTCCAGAGATACTAGAGCCTCACCATCAGATAGATTAGTGTCATATCTAGGACACTCGTTGGTGGGGGTCTTACCCCACTGCAGAAATGCAGTCGGTGTATTCTACAGCCCTAGCTTCATCATCATCATCATATCGTGCTGGCAGCACGGATATCCCTGACCCTCTCTCGCCACTCCTCCCTATCGTTCATCGCCCTAGGTAGGTCTTCAGGACAACAACCTGTATCCTCACATAGCTGCTGAATGTACGTTCGTGCTGGTCGTCCTGCTTTTGCGCGGCCGTGTGTGGGGATCCATAAGAGTACATCTCTTATGAGTTCATCTCTGCTTCTCCAGCAATGTCCTGCATGTCTGGTTCGCCTAACTTGAATAGATTTCGTGATAGGGGGCAGGTGGCCGTACAGTTGGTGTCTTGTGGGTTGTTGCTGCCAGGACTTGTTGAGGATTGCACGCAGCATTCTGGCACATTAAATGAATTGTTAGTGATACATGGAAATTGTTTGAATTGAATTGTTTAACTGTGTGCAAACGAATGAGTAATGTTGATAAGAATTGTTAGTGTTCTGTTGCAATACTTGAAATCATTTAACTATATGCAAATTGAATTATTAGTATTACATTGCAACACTTGGAACCATTTGATAGTATTAAAATAATGAATAGTGTTAAATGGCAATACTTTTAATTACTTCAAGGTGCGCAAACAAATGATTATTATTGAATAGAATTGTTAGTGTTAGATTGCAATTATTGAAACCATTTGACTGTACAGAAACAATAGCGCTACTAGTGTGTAAACAAATTAATTCTAACTCATTTAAAACAGAAGTCTATTAAATTGTTACTGTTATATAGCAATAATTTTCATCCTTTGACTGTACGCAAACAAATGAGCTCAGATTCTTTTTAAAATGTTATCATCAAGATATGTTTACAAATCCTATTTGATATATATGTATAAAGAGGATATGGCATTAAATAACCTACAATGGTTGATATCCCATAAAATTATAAATTATACATATTCAATATATATGTATAAACAAAATTTGGCATTTAATTACCTACAAGGTTTAATATGTCATAAAACAAACGAAACCAAATCATATATATTCAATATATATATAAACAAACTTTGGCATAAAATAACCTATAATGGTTGATATGCAATAAAACCCAAGCAAACCAAATCATATATATCTAATATTCATTTATAGAGAGGATTTGGCATTAAATAACCTACAATAGTTGATATGCCGTAAAACCCTACCAAATCATATATATTCAATATATATGTATGAAGAGGATTTGGCATTAAATGACCTACAATGGTTGATATGCCATAAAACCCAACCCAACCAAATCATATATGTTTAATATATATGTATAAAGAGGATTTGGCATTAAATAGTCATCAAAAGGTGATATGTCAAAACCCTAACAAAAAAGGGGTGGGGCCCTAAGTATGACACTAATCTACATCTGGTGGTGAAGCTCAAATTCTGGAGATATCATAAATATTGAGTACCGTTTGTTGTTTCAAAATTATTTATATTCATTAGGAAATGTAATTTATTCTATTTACCAACCCCTCCGCTCGGGCAGGATATGACACAAGGTCAATTTTTAAGCGGAGTTTAACAGGTTTGAATTCAGAGTTTTCCTTCTCCTAGACTAGTTGCCTAACCAAGGTTGAAGAACCTAGTCTGCCCTACTATTTACCCATAGCTGGAGGGAGAATAATTGGATTCATACCTTTCCCAA